>OY720371.1:11925625-12567500 GCA_963082945.1 Cerastis leucographa | reverse complement strand
ATATTACACTGATCACCGCAATACAGGATGTTTCAGTTTCACTATTACACTGATCACCGCTGTACGGGATGTTTCAGCTTCACTATTACACTGATCACCGCTGTACGGGATGTTTCAGCTTCACTATTACACTGATCACCGCAATACGGGATGTTTCAGCTTCACTATTACACTGATCACCGCAATACGGGATGTTTCAGCTTCACTATTACACTGATCACCGCAATACGGGATGTTTCAGCTTCACTATTACACTGATCACCGCTATACGGGATGTTACAGTTTCAATATTTAAAAAATGGTTTTGGGAATCTCAATGTTCTTTTAAAGACCTATCTAATAGACACCACACGAATATGTATGTTTTTTTTTTAGTTCAAATTCCATTTATGGGCAGCCCCCCTTAATATTTTTTAAAATTTTTATATGTAAATCGTGCACACAATACATCTACCTACCAAGTTTCAACAGTGTTGCCTTAATAGTTTCGGAATAAAGTGGCTGTGACATACGGACGGACAGACAGACAGACAGACATGGCGAATCTGAAGGGTTCTGTTTTTTGCCATTTTGCTACGGAACCCTAAACAGAGCGAGAGGATTTTCCCGCTTGTTGCTCCTTAACTAGACGCAGAACGAAGGGTGAACGATTGGGAAAAAATTGTCGCGTTCTTCAACACTGTTAGCGAGTGGGACAAAACATTCCCAGCCGTTATTAGCGATAACGACGGCGGTATTAACGAGCGGGAACTACCCCTCTATTTTATATTTTAATTAATTAAACTTAGTTGTTTACAGACCCAGTTAGCAGCATACCATAATAATTAAACGTTAAAATCCCTTCCAGTAACTGTGTTCATTCACCCCGTTTTACGGTATGAACCAATTACATACATTTAGCCTCTGGATTGACACCGGACATGGGCAGATGCACATTATCTATCAGTCAGTTTGGTCTCCGCAATCAATCACTGCCGTTTTCACAAAGGAGATGTTTCATTTTCGGCCATAAGATGTACATTTATTGAAAAAAAGAAAAAAATACCACGAACTTAGGAAAAATATTCTTTCGTGAATTTAAGCCTGATTTGCTGTGCACAAAAAGTAATAGTTTTTCAATTATTGCCCCATTCTATTCAACATGGCGTCTTCCTGTTTGCTTTCGTTCTGAAATCATGTCACACAAAAACATAATATTACATCGACGTTAGATTACTAAAAGTACGTGTTTTTGTAATTAATTATTATTATTGGTCTCTTAGTCATAATTTTCAACTCATTATAAGCAAGTGTGGTAATTTTATCGTTAAAAAACTATATAAGTAATAGATACTACTTTTATAGAGTGTACTTCTGAACGAAAAAATCAAAATGACGTTTTGTTCTGACAAGTGACAAAACCCATCAGTGTCAGTCAGTCAGTCTCGTTCGTCTCGTATTTTTTAACGTTTTATGAAAACAGAGAACAAAACAAATACGAAAGCATCGAGAAAAATCAATTCTGATAAACAATTATTATGAAATAACAATTTCTAGGTTATGTAAACGTCATCTCTACAACTTGTCATGGCTGTCATAACTCTCGCGACAAACGTCAAACATTTTTAATTTTTATTATGTGCATAAAAACCATCTATTACTATTTAAAAAAATTTTACTTTATTCTATTCAGGGGATTGTTTCCCACCTTTCCTGAAAGGTACAGGTCATGGCCGGAGTCCCATACAAAAATGAAACATCTCCTTTCTACAGGATCATGTGTGGTTTTGTCTCTTAGGGGCCGATATTTCAATCATTAGATAATTTCTACCGGAAGTAAAAATGTGACGGTTTGACAGTGTCCATACAAAAACTGTCAAAGTCACAAAAGTATTCGTCGAATAGAAGTTACCTGGCGATTGAAAAACCAGACCTAAGTGTGATAAAGTAAAAATGACAAAGTCTACTTACTATTCTATCGGAGGTAAAATTAGATTAATTGGCAAAACTTCACAGACATAACGTTTATCGATGTTATTTATCTAATGACGAATATAACTGTTAGTTTCCAGAAATAATCAGTTCAGCATTAAAATTGTATTCGTCATCCTCGTTGCGAGCAGAGGAGAATGTCAGAAAAAAACGTATTGCACAGACGTGTCTTGCAGATGATGATGATTACACGTCACGGTTTGAAGTCCCTCCATATTCTTCTTCTCCTCGAATCGATGACTCAGATGTTTTCCGACCAGTACGTAACGACATGGACAGCTGTTCTTTGCCTCATTCAAATTCTTTCTTTCTCACTCCACTATCTGTCCCGCGCAACTTCGTCTGGGTCACATTTCCCCCGTTTTCGCAACATTTTTCATTGATGCTCCGCTCCTATACGTCGTAGCGTGATGTTATATAACATACAGCCTTCCTCGATAAATGGGCTTTCCAACACTAAGTTTATTTTTATTTTGAACCAGTCGTTCCCGAGATTAGCGCGTTCAACCAAACAAACTCTTCAGTTTTATCTCTAAATAATATATAATAAGAGTAATATATAGACAATTCTCGGGTCGCGGTATTTTTTACCAAATTCCTCCGAAACGGCTGAACCGATTTGTATGAAATTTTGTGTGCATATCGGGTAGGTCTGAGAATCGTAACCCCTAAAACCCATCAAATTTTCCAAGCGAATGAAGTCGCGGGCAGAAGCTAGTAATATTATAAATATAGATTAAGCCAGATTGGATCTTAACCGGCCAACTTGAGCCCGCAGTCGTTTCAAAGATTTCCATATCAGCCATTGCAGTTCGTGACCAGGGGGTAGTTCTTAGTAGAAGATGGCGGAGCGAGCTGGACACAACCAACGAACAGCAGCCTGTATTATCCCTTGATCGAAAGGTTTGTAGGTCATGGGGAGAGGCCTATGTCCAACAGTGGAATGACGCATGCTAACAGTACCAGTGATCCAGTGACTCCATGCAAAATACTGGTATTCAGCTGTATATGGTCAGACTAGAAACCGACCCCACCATATTGGGAAAAAGGACGGCATATGATGATTGTTGGATGTTTGTGCGAAGGATAAACATTCGATTTTCCATGTTTGATTCAGCGGTTAATAGCGACCCATCCGTTGTTTCCATCCGGCAACTTGATTTGTATGAGACGCACCATACCGCCATTTTCATCGTTCGCTACGATCTGAAAAGTCAAAACATACTTTTATTATTTTTGTGCAGTTACTGATAATTTCTTTCGGGTTCGCCCGTCTTAGTCACGACGTTGAACGGCCTCCTCTCTATGAGAGGGAGTGGGCTGTAATCCACCACGCGGGCCCAGTGCGGGTTGCTACATGTCACATGTCTTCGAATTTTTAGTTCAAGGAACATGCCGGTTTCGTCACGATGTTTTCCTTCACCGGTTTTGAGGACAGCGGTGATGAAATAAATTACACTAATGCGCCTGCCTGGTTTCGAACCTACGACTTACTGCTCGTTAGTCGGGGCTGCCACCAATGGGCCACCGCTGCTCTTCTCACCGAACGGAGCTTGCAACGATCAAACTTGATTTAGATCATTATCAAAAATAATAGATTTAAAAGTGTCTGCACAGAGCTTATTTCCCGTTCTTCTCTTTACGAAAGAACATACTAAACTTTCTGGCGGACTCCTTGACAATTCAAATCGTTTCTTTTTTTATATCAGCCTGCTTTGTGTGGGAAAAAGTAGGCTGATATAAAAATAAACGATTGCTGGGTAGAGGGGAGGCCCAGCCCATTGCTTTCCAATTTTAACATTTGCCTTCTCCAAACATTCCTTTAAAAATGAGTCCAAATCGTCACGTAGCGTTTCATGGGTCTGCCTCGGCTACGACAAATCTTTTATTAGAAATAAATGCTTGGGTTTGAGATTAGTCTCTGAATGCCAACGACCACCTCAAAAGGAGATCTTGCAAAAGTTGCTGGATAATTTAAACAGCATAATTATCTCTCAGTTCCTTATCAAAATTGTGAAACTCGTTGTGTAGTGACTATACGGGGTGGAACGGACCCCGACACGAAAACTTACTACCACGTAATTAGTATATCATTCTAAACCTTACCGGGGGGGGGGGGGGGGAGGGTTTAATTTATATGTGGGGACATATAAATTTTACGTCGGTAATTTAAAAAGCCAAGTACGAGTCGGACTCGCGACGAAGGGTTCCGTACTGAATATTCATAAAAACGCGCGAAAGTGTCAGTTTTTTGTATGGGAGCCCCTTAAATATTTATGTTATTCTGTTTTTAGTATTTGTTGTTATAGCGGCAACAGAAATACATAATCTGTAGAAATTTCAATTGGCTAACTATCACGGTTCATAAGTTACAGCCTGGTGCCAGAGAGAGGGAGGGACGGACAGACGGACAGCGAAGTCTCAGTATATATAGGGTCTCATTTGACCCTTTGGGTACGGAACCCTAAGAAATCATCTTACAATAGTACCGACACGGCCAAAATGGAACAGCAGATGTAGGGCAGTTCAGAATGATATACTGAATTACGTTTTGGCGTCGGTGTCCCTGTATTTTGTATACTAACCTCAGTCTGTTCTCCAAGTTGATCGGCATCTACCGCTTCTAAAATAGTGCCCTCGGCTCTCTCCCCTATGTTATCTGCAGTAACAAAAAAAATAATATTAAATAAAAAAAAAACAAACGACCAAGAACTTTAACGGTTTATTAAAAAAAGATTTCTGACCAAGACGACCAAAGGCATGTTCGTTGATGAGAAATACAAACGAAATGAGAACCTCCTCCTTTTTTTGAAGTTGGTTAGAAATATGCGCGAATAAACACCATAAGAAATGATTTCGTATGCACGGTCTTTTCTACCGAGATTTTAGTTTAGATCGAGTTAATTTTCAATTCAACACCTCTCTTCATAAAAGTCATGAAATAGCCATTAGTCAACTAGACGAGTTCTTTGAATTTAAAATAACAGCCAAACAGGTCGGTGTTCAAGGTTAAGCAGCACTTGCCAAGTCAGTCCGTGGATGGGTGACCATCCATCATACACCGTGTAAATCACCTCATCACGAAGCCGTCAACCAAGCATTCTGTACATGAAACTAAGTAACTTTACGTAAAAATTATTGCTGGGAAACGACTTTTCTTTGGGGGGTGTAAAATCATGTTTTGAGGTAGAACTCAATGTAACGCACTCAAAACATTGTGCTGATGGACGGATTGAATAGTACGGGGGTCGTGGAGGTGTTTAAAGTAAAAATCTTACATTAAAAACTTGTATATAAAAAAATACTTGTCAAAAAGTTGGAACTTCGACCCCTAATATCTCCGTAACTAGAAGGTTCCCAGGTATGGTGTAGAACAAAAAAATGATCGCAATGACAGGGAGAACCAGTGCCTTTCGGCTTCGTTAAGAGGTGTTTTACACCCTTTATACCGAGTTCCCCTGCGCCTCGGAAAGCAAGTGGCCTGTTGGTCCCGTCTGTTATTTGTAGATCTTTGACATTCGTTACAGGTAGTCAGCGGCCCGAAAGTCTGACAACCAGTCTTATCGTAGTACCCAATAACTGGGTAGTGAAGGTCAGATATGCAGTTGCTCCATGTAAAATACAGGTTACAGGTACACTTTACCATGGAGTTCCATGCCGATTCTTCTCCATAGGAAACGACCAACCTGAACCGTGCACCTTTTTGTCAACGTTTTATAAGTACCCATGTAGCCCTAACATCATCATCAGCCTATAATGTTCCCACTGCTGGGACACAGGCCTCCTCTCATATGAGAGGGAGTGGGCTGTAATCCACCACGCGGGCCCAGTGCGGGTTGGTAGATGTCACATGTCTTCGAATTTTTTGTTCTAGGACATGCAGGTTTACTCACGATGTTTTCCTTCACCGTTTTTGAAGGCAGCGGTGATGAAATAAGTTACACAAAGTAATGCTCCTGCCTAGGTTCGAACCCACGCCTTACTGCTTGTAAGACGGGGCTGCCACCACAGGGCCACCGCTGCTCTCATTCTCTGTAAGCCTGTGTGTTTTTTTTTTATTTGAGGTACTGAGCTGTATCCGGTAAGACTGGACGTCGACCTCAACATAGTTGGTAAAGGCTAGGCACATAATGAGAAAAATAGTCAATAAGCCGGGTTGTTTCTTAGGTACAGTACTCTTATATTCTTAAAATAATGTTCTGGAAGTCTGAAAATAGCGTCGGTGACTGAAAAATAGTGTAATAATCGGTAGGAATGGTGGAATGATGGAAATGACGTGAGGAAAGTTTTGAGTATGAATGTGGAATGTGGTTGGATATAAGACCATGTAACGTTGCAACTTGCAAGTTACACTTAACATTATCTTTCTTACATAAAACTTTAAAAAATATCCTATTATAATCCTTTAAATAAACCTAACACTAAATTAAAGCATTAAAAATTAAATAAAACTGTACGGAACCTACGAGCGTAAATTATCTTAAAAGGTCCTCGTTTCTATGCGCCCGCGCAACGCTAAAACGATGATTGCCGAGCGTCTCCGAGCTGCCGAGGAGTGGCGATTCGGTTAGGCTCGGTAGGGTCGATGACCAGTCGTTTTAAGAGCACTGAGGTGACGGCTGTGTCACTCGCTCCGATTCTACCTAATATTTCTAAATACTTCGCGAAATCCCTCTAGGGTAAGTTTCCATAATTATATTATATTAGCATGACAACTGTAAGGTGTTCCTATAACTTCTTTTAAACTATTTTTCTGCTGTATTTCTTCCTATCTTCCTATCTGGGACACTGTGACCTTTGGACCTACGAAACGTGGTTCCGACAGCTTGCTTACGCTTCCATTTCTGTCTGGACTTCCAGGATTCTAGTCTACCTTCAGTCTTTCTACACTTCGGGGTTCCGGCGTCGTGAACGCTTGGGAAGATTCTCTGCTGCAAATTGTTCGCATACCTACCTGTGCTGAACCTACCGGCGAGATACAGAACCTGGAGCTGGAGCCGTTGGTTGCAAGCAAAAGCTGACGGACTAACATCGCCTTGGAGACGGTTCAGGCCAGTGTTCCCTACCCTTTTTCTACCAACCTCTGTAATCAGGACGTGAGGCGGCCACGGAAGTATTCAGGCAAATAAATAATAAGTGTTCTTCATCATCCACATCTTATTATTTATAAAACCCCTACCTACCTATCTGCTGACAACCCTCCTGCAAGGGCTAAGTGTCACAGTGGCGCTCTCAACGTGGTTTCCAGTGGCCTAATCATGTCTTGATTCCCTTTTTCCGAAATACAGCTGTTAAGTCGACCTACCTACATTGTTGCTGTGAACGTGAAGGTGACAATCTACAGCAAAGCGACCTGGTACGTACTTTTCCTATTATAACTGTTTTCTGCTTACTCTTTTCCATTTCTATACCTATTATTGTCTGGTTATTGTTAACAGTTACGTATTGGTCCTATTAATTATTGTGGAAAAGTTGTTAATTTAATTTCACAAAGTACCTACACTAATTTGGAAAAAAAAGGGTGTAAAAATTACAAGTTAAACAGAAATTTTGTTATACGTAACAGTTCGCACAGCTAGTGTTCATTTCTTTATTTCTTTTCATTTCATTAATTTCTTTCATTTCATTAATTTCTCTCATTTCCGCTTGTCACCTATCGTAAAAAGTAGCTAGTATACTTGCATATTTGTAAGAACACCATATTTATACATCTTTTGTTAATCTATCCTTTTATTGTATTCATTCATTTCATTCAATCATCTGGTAATCATGGAAACATACCCTATTAAATTTTTTGTTCTCAACAAAAACGAATTAACGTATGAAGTGCTCATTAGAGGCGAGGAACCTGCATCAACCGTACTCGGACTTCGTAAACAAATAAATAAACTAACACCTATTATACCTACCGCTGATATTTGTGAGTCTGGAATCGAACCTGATGTCGATATTTCTGGCGTTGGTGTTTCTATGACCGAACTTACATCACGAGTAAAATCATTGGAGGATAAGTTTGATATTAATCTTTACGAACGTACTAAAGCGTTATGTAATCATTTGTACCACCGCATTAAAAGAATTGATTGCACTGATTCCAAACACTCGGAAAAAGTTAAATCTCTGTCGAAACATTTAACTTCACTAATGAATAAAATAAACGCACTTAATAAATCTGCTAACCCTAACTGTGAGCCCGTTGTGAGTGTTCAAACTTTTATGGATGCCGTACCTAACGTATCGATGTATTGTGACCGCTCGCACATTGGTGAACTACAAAAACTAAAATATAACGGTAAATCTTGCGTACACGCTTTCGTGCAGAGAGTAAATGAGTATAGTACTGCGCGTAATATACCCTCTAATAAATTGTTAATTTATGCTACCGAAATATTCACAGGCGATGCGTTACATTGGTACCGTAGTATTAAGGATTCTGTTACTACTTGGGATGAGTTGATAGTTTTGCTAATAGAGGATTTTAGTCAGTTCGATTACGACTACCGTTTATTGACTGAGATACGTAACAGAACACAGGGTGAAACGGAGAACATTACCATTTATTTTGCTAAAATGTCTGAATTGTTTTCTAGATTAACTAAGAATATATCTGAACAGGAGAAACTAGACATCTTAATGCATAACATTAGACCTTGTTATTCTAGTGTATTGGCTTCAAATACGTCATCTATAAATACTATGGCAAACTTGAGAACACTATGTAGAAACTTCGAGAAAATACAGTCTCTGACTTCTCAGTTTAGGGAACCACCAAGAGTGTCGACTGATACTTTGGCTCCTGACCTAGCATTTTCTAAATTTTCTGAACAAAGCACTGGTAAATCGAACTATAACAATCAACATAGATATAATAATTACACTAAATATCATTCAAATACTTCTTATAAGCACAAAGATAAGTCAGACGTAGCTGCTATTACTACTTCCGATTCTAATACTAAACCGGTTTATTGTCCTCGCTGTCGTAATTCCGAACATTCCTTGAACCAGTGTAAAGCGGATAGGTTTCTAATTTGCTTTAAGTGTGGAACAAAGGATGTCAAATACCCTAATTGCCCTAAATGTCATCCAAAGCCAAAAGCAAAAAACTAGCTAGTGAAGATTGCTGTAGTGAAAGGACTGTAAAGCCTAATATTAAAACTATAAATTCTAATAAAAATAATAATTTTGATGAAAAAGATTGGAAGGACTGGCTTTTGACAGTAAAAACTTTCTTTTCTAGCTATTTCATTACAACAATCTTCGATAAAAAACCTAAAGATGATCTACGACCGTACGCGACTATCCAAGTACGTGACGAAAGTTTTTGTGGTTTACTTGATTCCGGGTCTACAGTAACTATTTTAGGAAATAACTCTCATCTACATTTTATTTCATTAGGCCTTGAACTTCACAGGGACACTGCTAAAACTTTTACAGCTGCCGGTGGACAGAACTTAGCATCAATTGGATTTATTAATCTACCCACAACTTAAAAGCAATTCCATATATTGAAAGCATACGTCGTACCTTCTATAAAATCAACTTTAATACTAGGCATTGATTTTTGGACTAAATTTAATCTATTTCCTAAATTTTATAATTCAATTTCTATTCATGATGCCACTAACAATATTAGTGAGGTAACTACAGTGTCTGAACCTACTAGTGTAGTACATTCCTATAATGAATTATCTGATGCTCAGCGTGTAACTGCTGATAACATTATAGAACAGTTTAAAAATATTTCATCAGAAAAATGTGGTTTGGGTAGAACTAATTTAGTAACACACCACATTGATACTGGTGATTCCTTACCTATTAGGCAAAGATACTACAGGGTTTCTCCTGAGAAACAACGTATTTTATCTGAGCAACTAGATGAAATGTTATCTTTGGGTGTTGTTGAAGAGTGGGAGAGTCCATGGTCTTCACCTGTTCTCTTGACGCCTAAAAAGGACGGGAAACTTAGATTTTGCCTAGACAGTCGTAAATTGAATTCGGTTACTAAAAAAGACGCCTACAAGTTGCCTTATATATCAGAGATTTTGGATAATTTAAATAATGCTAAGTATTTAAGTAGCATCGATTTATCCAAAGCTTTCTGGCAAATTCCTATTTCTGAAAACGATAGAAACAAGACTGCTTTCTATATTCCACATCGCGGTACTTACAGATTTGTTACTATGCCCTTCGGGTTGACAAATTCACCTGCTACTCAACAGAGGCTCGTTGATACATTATTCTATGGCCCTGAGTTTGAAAACTCTGTCTTCGTCTACATCGATGATATTATTATAATAAGCTCTAATTTCGAAAATCATATTTCTCTTCTTCTAAAAGTCCACAAGAAATTAACTATGGCTAATCTAACCATAAATTTCGAAAAATCTGTTTTCTTTCGCAACCAACTCAAATATTTAGGTTACGTCATTGACTCTAAAGGTCTTCATGTCGATTCAGATAAAATCGATACTATTTTAAATTACCCTACACCTACAAACAAAAAAGACGTCAAGAGATTTCTAGGAATCGCGTCCTGGTATCGTAAATTTGTACCTAAATTTAGTTCTATTGCTGGTCCATTAAATAAACTTACTTCCACTAGTAAAAAGTCTAACCCCTTCCTTTGGTCTACAGAAGCTGAGAAATCTTTCACACAATTAAAAGAACTCCTTGTCTCTGCACCGATTCTTTCATGCCCTAACTTTGATCTACCGTTTGAAGTCCACACTGACGCCAGTGATTATGGTGTTGGAGGTTTATTAACTCAGACTATAGACGGAGTCGAGCATCCTATAGCCTACACAAGTAGAACCTTGACTGGGTCAGAGAGGAATTACAGCATCACCGAAAGGGAAGCTCTCGCTGTACTTGTAGCCTTAGAACACTGGAGATGCTACCTTGATAATGGCCAAAAGTTTATCGTGTATACAGACCATTCAGCTCTCAAGTGGTTCCTTAACCTAAACAACCCTACTGGACGCCTAGCTCGTTGGGGAGTTCGTCTCTCAGCGTTCAATTTTGAAATTAAACACCGCCGTGGCGTGGATAATGTCATTCCTGATGCACTGTCTCGCGCATGCCAAGTTTCTGCTATAGACACTAATCCAAACCCTACAGTTTCTAGTGACCAATGGTACTTAAATATATTTAACGGTTGTCAAAATTCTCCTACATCATTTCCTAATTATTTAGTAAAAAATAATCGCTTATTCCGATACATGCAAACTAATCATCCCCTTAATAAAGAGTTTGAGTGGAAAGAGGTGATTCCTGCTGAGTCTAGAACACAAATCATTTTAAAAAACCACTCTGAACCAACCGCTGGTCATTTTGGTATATTTAAAACCTACAAGCGGGTAAGTCTCAGATACTACTGGCCTGGAATGCATGCCGATGTCGTAAAGGCGGTTACTTCATGTGATATCTGTATTGCACATAAGCATCAAACTCATTCTCCCTTAGGTGAAATGGGTAGACCTAAGCAATGTTCTAGACCTTTCCAAATGATTAGCGTAGATCTAGTAGGACCACTACCGACTACTAGAAAACAAAACTCCTATATCCTAGTCGTGACTTGTTGTTTTAGTAAGTATTGCTTATTATTTCCAATTAAACGCGCGACAGCCGAAATTGTTACTAAGATCCTAGAGGAACAAGTATTTCTAATACATGGCATACCTTCTACAGTGATACTTGATAATGGTAAACAATTCGTGAGTGCTACGTTAAGACAAATGTTTGAAAAATATAAGGTACCTAAATTACATTTCACTCCTAAATACTCACCACATGTCAATACAGTCGAGCGCTATAACAAAACAATAATGACGGCTATCTCAACGTTTATCACTACCGATCAACGTGTTTGGGATCAGCTGATACCTAAAATACAATTCGCCGTGAATAGTTCTGTTAACGAGGTAACCGGTTTTACTCCTTCGTTTCTAGTGTACGGGCGTGAACTAATTGCTTGCGGATCACACTACGTTGATACGGAATACGATGAAGATCTTATTTTTCAACCTCGCGATTCTTACGCTGAGAACTTGGGTGTGTTATCTAATATATTTAATAAGGTTCAAGCACTATTACTGCAGGCTCATAGTAGGAATTGTCAACATTATAATTTACGCAGAAGACCTGCTGAATTTAATATTGGTGACGTTGTTTGGAGAAGGACTTTTTATCAGAGTGATAAGGACAAGTATTTTAATAAGAAATTAGCTGCTAAATTCATAAAATGTAAAGTTATTGGTAAAAAGTCTCCCCTTGTTTATGAACTTGCTGATATGTCCGGAAAACCACTAGGTTCTTGGCATATTAAAGATATCAAACTTATCAATTATAAAGTTTAAACTCATAACTTAACTTATAATAGTACCTAACCTAGCCTTACTTTATACTACAACCTACTACTTAAACTCTAATGTGTTAAATAATTATTGCTATTTTAATACATTTAAACTTACTAATTGAGTATAATTATTTAATAATTTAGTTATAACTCTGTTTACTATAGTCTCAAGTCTGTATTATTAGACTAGATGATTTTATGAAAGGTGAATACTTGCGTGAGGTATGAAAGTTTAGTCTGTGTGTATTAGTCAGTTTAGTTAGTTTAGTAGTGATAGCCGGATTTTGCAACTAGTACGCAAAATCCTTCGCTTTTTGGCGGGGTACTGTAACGTTGCAACTTGCAAGTTACACTTAACATTATCTTTCTTACATAAAACTTTAAAAAATATCCTATTATAATCCTTTAAATAAACCTAACACTAAATTAAAGCATTAAAAATTAAATAAAACTGTACGGAACCTACGAGCGTAAATTATCTTAAAAGGTCCTCGTTTCTATGCGCCCGCGCAACGCTAAAACGATGATTGCCGAGCGTCTCCGAGCTGCCGAGGAGTGGCGATTCGGTTAGGCTCGGTAGGGTCGATGACCAGTCGTTTTAAGAGCACTGAGGTGACGGCTGTGTCACTCGCTCCGATTCTACCTAATATTTCTAAATACTTCGCGAAATCCCTCTAGGGTAAGTTTCCATAATTATATTATATTAGCATGACAACTGTAAGGTGTTCCTATAACTTCTTTTAAACTATTTTTCTGCTGTATTTCTTCCTATTTTCCTATCTGGGACACTGTGACCTTTGGACCTACGAAACGTGGTTCCGACAGCTTGCTTACGCTTCCATTTCTGTCTGGACTTCCAGGATTCTAGTCTACCTTCAGTCTTTCTACACTTCGGGGTTCCGGCGTCGTGAACGCTTGGGAAGATTCTCTGCTGCAAATTGTTCGCATACCTACCTGTGCTGAACCTACCGGCGAGATACAGAACCTGGAGCTGGAGCCGTTGGTTGCAAGCAAAAGCTGACGGACTAACATCGCCTTGGAGACGGTTCAGGCCAGTGTTCCCTACCCTTTTTCTACCAACCTCTGTAATCAGGACGTGAGGCGGCCACGGAAGTATTCAGGCAAATAAATAATAAGTGTTCTTCATCATCCACATCTTATTATTTATAAAACCCCTACCTACCTATCTGCTGACAACCCTCCTGCAAGGGCTAAGTGTCACAACCAAAGAAACGATGGATAGACTGTGTGAAGGATGATATGGCAAGTGAGGTCTGATGAGATCCTGCCAGCGTTGCGGGACTGTTCGAAAGAGATACCGTGGCCCTGGAACGGCCAGAAGGGCGAAGAAGGAACATGGATGGGTTTTAGTCAGTACAAGTCTGACACTACCTCCCGCCCAGAGCGGGAGGAGTCATTTGCTGATTTCCCATCCGAAAAAAAAAAGGTCTGATGAGATGAAGAGTAATGGAGAAGTATGGAAGAAGTAGACATGCTGCGCCGAGCCAAAATAAATTAGGAAAAGGGCAAGAGAACGATGATGATTAATCTAGATATTATATTCTTTAAACTTACGTATAGTTAGTAATGTCGGCTCATCGCCCTCTTGTATAAGATTCAATGTTGTTTTATCTGAAAAATAAATAAATTAACACGACTTAAATTACTTTCAGAAAGGTAAAAATGAAACTATGTCTGCTTGGTAGATTTAGGCCCACTTATCCCAAAGTGTCTCAGCAGTAGGAACATTATTATACAGAGGACGCTTAGCAAATTTAATTCAACCGCTACAGCAAAGCCTAGGCTAGACCATATCAACGATAAAAAAACCTAAAGTAACTTTGTCTGTTTAACGACTAGACAGATTTCGATGAAATTTAGCACACAGGTAGATCATGACTACGGTTAGGACAAACTGTTGATTCCGGTATGCGTTAACGTTGGTTAATTTCAATTTCCACGCATACGAAGCAGTTGGCAATAGGCTAGTACGAAATTAAATTAAAACGTCAACAAATAAACTGTCATTTATAATAATGTATAAAAGAAAATTAGGTTTATCTATCAACATTGACCGTGTATACAATGTTTCTTGTCCGTGTTATTAACCGTTGAGGACTTCTCTTGTGAGGAGGTGATCCTGGCTGCAGGATCAAGTCATGTCTGCCATAAAAATGTATTGTCACCAGAATCAAAGGTGTGTGCAAAATTTCAGTTCAATTGGTTAGAGGGAACTGGTTTTAAATTCATTAGCAAAATCTAAATTAATATTGTGATTGAATAATTTTTATCTTTTCGCTATCATTTTTACTAAATTATGAATATGGATTTTTTTTATTGACATTATAACATCATAATATTTTTTAATTTACTGAGTTTCTAAATTGTTAACTTTTTAAGTGTAAGTTAAGTTCTAAGTAATTTTTTGATAATTTTTTATTGATAATTCTTTACTTGTGAAATATTTGTACGCCGATATATACAGCTAAACATGATTGGTCTCAAACGATGTAATATCTTGCATGATCTTGTATGCATACAATGTTTAAATAAAAAAAGAAATCTTATCTTATCTGACCAATACTTACTAACTATCAAGGCAAGTTAAAATAACAGCTTCTTATAAAGGAAAAATGAGGAACTCGTGGCTATATAATAACAGCCGCACGGGTCGATCTTCAGGCTAAGCCGCGTTTGCCTGGATTGGTCCATGATCACTCACTATGTGCGGAGTTTACTCCGAGCCACGTCATGAACGGGCGCTGTCAGTAGTGCCTGGTCATCTCTTAGCTGCCACGGCTCATTTCGAACTAAATATTTTATATTTTAATGGTCTTTTTAGGGTTCCGTAGCCGAATGGCAAAAAACGGTACCCTTATAGATTCGTCATGTCTGTCTGTCTGTCCGTCCGTATGTCACAGCCACTTTATTCCGAAACTATTAGGACTACACAGCTGAAACTTGGTAGGGAGATGTATTCTGTGAACCGCTTTACGATTTTTGAACAAAAAAAAAAATATAGATTTAGGATACCCCCCCATACACGGAACCGAAACTTAACGAAAATTGGTTTGAATAAGATTTGATATTTAGTTTTTGAGATATGGGACTTTTTCATCAAAATGCAGCAGTAACTTTGTTTTTCATTAACTTACTATGAAAAACAAATTTAATTTTGCAGTTGAGTGAAAATTTACAAATGAATGACTGTTCAAAATTTTGTTATTATATTTTTTGGGGCCATGGAACCCTGTGTGCGAGTAAGACTCGCACTTGGCCCGTTTTTTTTTGTTTTTACAATGGACACTTTTAACGTGCACGTCTTGCTACATCGTTCTCACATAATGTACCATCTCAAAATAAATGATGTAACCAAGGTTTTTGTAACAAGATTCTGATTTAAAAGAGTGTCTATGGAGTTTCTTGCCCATTCTTCTCCATAGAGATCTATGCTTTGGAATAGGCAACTACAGTACTTCCACAGTTATTATGTCTTGTGACTGGGACTGTAGCTTCATTTTTATTGTTGTTCGACTATTCAAAATTGCCTGTAACTGGCCTACTTGAAATAAATGATTTGATTTGCCTCGGAAAGCACGTTAAGCGATTGGCGCCGGCTGTCATTTGTAGATCTTTGACAGTCGTTACAGGTAGTCAGTGGCCCGAAAGTGACAACCAGTCTTACAAAGGGGTATCGTATTACCCAGTACTAACTGGGTTGTGGAGGCCAGATAGGCAGTCGCTCCATGTAAAATACTGGTATTCAGCTGCATCCGGTTAGACTGGAAGCCGAGGCCAACGTTAGGAAAAGGCTAGACAGATGATGAAGATGAAGAATAAATACTGACCACTATCTTGTAATATTAACTTCTTATCTTCAGTTATGTAGAACTTGGCGTCTTCGAGTTTCACTTCCGATTCCGCTTTTACTGAAAACATATTGTTCAAATGTTACTAACATTTTCATGGTATTAGCATTTATATTATATGTGATACGGGTGCGGAGGATTTAACATTTACTTAATTATTTAAGCTTCATACTTAATTCTTACAAAAAAAAAGGAATAATATCTAAAAAATAAACAAAATAACTATATATAACCTAAAATAATCCCTGAAAGGTAAGGCAGAGGTGTACCTAATAGGAGACTACATTTCGCCAGCTATGTTTAAGTCCCATGTAATTAGAGGCAAGCCTATTGCCATCAACCGAACACAAAGCCAGACTCCGTGGCTGCTATTGAGAAATTCCTGATTGAAGAAACCAATAACTCTTTTGCCCGACGCGGGAATCGAACCCTGGACCTCATGCTCAGCAGTCGACTAACGACTAATTTAACACCACCACTAACACTAACTAAATAAACAACAAGACGCTTAGGCGAAATTAAGTAAATGTTGTTGGGAAAGTTTTGAGTATGAATGTCTATAAGAGTAGCAGATGACTAAAGAACTGGTGGCGTACCATGACGTCTTAAAACATAATTGTTCCATTCTTATTCCAAAATGAAAAAGAGACGGAGCTATACAGGTCGTCTAGCTCCATCTCTTTCCCACTCTGGAATAGGAATGGAACAATAATGTTTTAAGCGTCATAGTTACCCCCCGTTTTTTTTTTTTTTTTTTTTTTTCGGGATGGGAAATCATCAAATGACTTCTCCCGCTCTGGGCGGAGCGGGAGGGAGTGTCAGACTTGTACTGACTAAAACCCACCCATGTTCCTTCTTCGCCCTTTTTGTTCCAGGGCCGCGGTATCTCTTTCGAACAACCCGCAGCCCTGGCAGGCATCGGCCCTCTCGGGCCCCTTCCGGTTTGCTGACATCTCCTTGAGGCGCGCGTGGAACACGTACGCGCCGTCGACACGGCCTGTCGTCATAAGACGGACGGACGGTGAGCTAGCCCATTACTCACCGTCCACAGGCTCGCGCCTACGGTGGCCGGGGGCCACTGGTTGCCCCCCGACGCCCGGGGCGTCTCCCGCGGCGGCTGGGACGTGAGGTTCTCTCCCTCTCACGTTCCGCCACCTCCTTCGCTAGCATGACTGCTTCGCAGAAGGAGGCGACGGCTTCCCATTCCCTCTCGCTCCGGACCATGGATTGAACCAGGGCCGGTCGCGAGAGGTCACCGCCGCCAATCGCCGCTACGAGGACACGGCGGTGCTCAGCCCAAGCGGGGCAGAGCTCCACGGTGTGCTCCACCGTGTCCTCCGGCCGATCCTCACAATGGTAACACCCGGGCGTTTCCTCCCGCCCAATTCGGTGCAGGAACCTCCCGAAACAACCGTGTCCGGTGAGGACCTGCGTCAGGCGGAAGGTGAGGACGCCGTGCCGCCTCTCTAGCCACTCCTCAAAGAGGGGACTTATCGCCACTATTGTGGCGTGCCCTGCACGTGGTTGCGATAGTCGCTGTCTCCATGCCACCATGAGATCGCGCCGGAGGTCTGTCCGCTGAGCGACAATTTGCCGCGCAGCGGAGTTTCCCCCCGACGTAGTGCCTCCGCGCGCCATTCATGCAGGTGCGCGAGGACCATCGCCTCCAGATCCCATGGTGGCAATCCGGCCAAGAGGCTCGCCGCCTCGCCGGAGATCGTGCGGTACCCCCGGACCAGCCTTACGGCTACCACCTTCTGGGGCGCGTTCAGGTAATGGGCGGCTCGCCGCCTCAAAGAACGCGCCCACACCGGGGCCCCATAAAGGGCCATGGACCGCACGACCCCCGCGTAGAGCCTCCGGCAGGAGGCGTTTGGACCCCCCAGGTTGGGCAAGAGCCGCTTGAATGCAGCCCCTGCCCGTTCCAGTTTTGGGGCCAAACGTCGGAAGTGCTCAACGAAGTTCCACCGGCTGTCGAGGACAAGCCCTAGGTACTTTAGCGTCGACTCGACGCCGATGGAAACCCCTCCTACCGTCAGTGTGGATCCCGACGGTGGCGCATTCCGAGGCCCATGAAAGCACATGGCCTCGGACTTGTGCAATGCCACCTCGAGACCCAGTTGCCGGATTCTCTCCACGACTATCGCAACCCCGCGTGTCATAAGTTCGGCCGCCGCCTCGTGCGACCTCCCCTGTGCCAGCACCAGCGTGTCGTCAGCGTAGCAAACTACGCTGACACCGCTAGGGAGGTCGGCGCGTAGCACCCAGTCGTAGCCGATGTTCCACAAGGGCGGCCCCAGAACCGATCCCTGTGGAACACCGCATGACATCTCTCGCCGGTTCCACTCTCCGTTGCGACCAGGGTAGATGACGGCCCTGTCCGTCAGGTAGTCCCCGACCACACGACGAAGGTAGGTCGGCACCCGGTGATACCGGAGTGCCTCCCTAATGCAGGTCCAGGGCATGGTGTTGAAGGCGTTGGCGATGTCAAGAGACACCGCCACGACGACCCCACCCCGGGACACCGCATCCCCCGTCGTGAGAGCCCTCACGCGCATGATGGCGTCCACCGTCGAGCGCCCTCTGCGGAAACCAAACTGGTGATCCGCAAGATTCGGCCCCATCCCCACAAGGTGCCCGGCGAGGCGGTTCGCAATGACTCTTTCAAAGAGCTTGCCCACCTCGTCGAGCAACACAATGGGCCGGTATGCGGACGGAGAGTCCGCAGGGCGCCCCGGCTTCCGGATGAGGACCAGCTTCCCCGTCTTCCAACGAAGCGGGAACTGGCCTCTCTCCAAGCATGCGCTTAAGAGCCCTTCCAGTCGGGGCCCGAGAGCCTCCGAGGCCAGGACCCAGGCTTTGCCAGGCAAGCCATCGGGTCCCGGGGCGGTATTTTTGGCTTTAAGCCTGCCTACCGCCACTCTCAGGTCTACCCCGGTCACTTCGGGAATGTCGTCATCGTCCTCGTTGTGGTCCACTTCTGGCATCGCAAGCGGCGGAGCCATAGGTGGGGGAGGATGTTCCCCTCGCAGAGGGAACAGAGCGCTCACCATGTCCTCCACGAGCTGAGGGCGGAGACTCTGCGTCAGCGGGGGGGCATAGGGGGCTGTGTGAAGGGTATTATGGCTAGAAAAATGGTAAATACTGAGATGATCAGCACGCGAAGCATGACCACTATAGAAACGAGATTTGTCTACGGAAAAATCGACATAATGACCGATAGATCATGACAATGTGTCAGTATGTCGATTCTTCCGTCGACTTAGCCCGTTTCTACGGCGGCGGTCATGCTACGTATAAAGAAGTTTGGAAGAAGACATGCTGTGCCGACTGTAAATATATTGGTATAAGGACAGCAAAATTATGTATTATTCTGCTTACTTAAGATGAGAATTTCAGTTGGGGCCTGCTTTACTTCTATGTTCATAAAATTATGCAAATTTTGTCATTGTTTTAGAGGTTATTATTAAATGTCAACAGAAAAATACAAGGTGTTGTTTTGCATCCTCGTCAAAATTCAGGAGGTTGTCACAAAAGATATAAATAATCATTTAAAATTACGGTACCTGGCTAATTATTAAAAAACGCTGAATTTTTTGGTTGTTTAAGTTTGGCAGTATTTCAGAATAACACCCTTATCGTGGTTTAGAGAATAAGAAATTATCGAATAAACGTTGAGAATGTTTGTATGTGTGGTAGCGTGGTTATAGGGCGAGAATCAGGCGGGCCGCGTTTAAAACACGGGTTGTTCCCACTTAACGATTACCGTAAATAAGAAAAAAAAAATTGCCTATTCATTTTATTATTGATTCGGACCGAGAATCATTAGCATAGTTACCTCCTTGAATTTGACGAGGATGCAAAACAACACCTTGTATACTGTGCGTTAGTGTTTAAAAAAGAATAAATAAAAGGAAGACTTACCAACAGATTTTACGCTCGCTTCCAATTCATTGGCTTCAAATATCTAGAATTAAAAATACAAAATAATTATGTCATGTCACAAATATCTAATCAAAGAAATTGTGTTAAAACCAAGTTTTTTTTTCAATCAGGTCGTTGTTTTGGCAAAAACCAACGACCTGATTAAACGCCGCCCTTTCATACAACACTCCTTTTTCTCTAGGGGTAAAAGAAACAACAGAAAAACTGTACTAATATTTACGTATTATAAAACAAAGTCCGTGCCTCTGAAAGCACGTTAAGCCGTTGGTCCCGGCTGTCATTTGTAGATCTTTGACAGTCGTTACAAGTAGTCAGAAGCCGAAAGTCTGACATCCAGTCTTACCAAGGGGTTTTGTATTACCTAGTTACTGGGTTGTGGAGGTCAGATAGGCAGTCGCTTCATGTAAAATACTGATAATCAGCTGCATCCGGTTAGACTGGAAGCCAAACCCAAGATAGTTTGGGAAAAGGCTAGGCAGATGAGGCAGATGATATAAAACAAAGTCGCTTCCCGCCGTCTGTACGCTTAGATCTTTTATAGTTTAAATTAAACTATGAATCGGGTAAGTAATATATGATATCTGCGCGGGAGAAACCGCGGGGCGCAGCTAGTAATTAATAAATACGAGTCTGACTTACCGTATCATATTTTGTATTTTTCGCTTCTACGTTGGTAATTTCTGTCGGTTGACTTGTGCCCTGAAAACATAAAACATTTACAGGTTAAGTTTATGTAGTATTAAGTCTTTCAATTTAAAATGTTGTCTTTTCAACGATACTTTATGAAGTCATAGTTAATAGTAAAGTCTTATAATCAGAGGTCGGAACAGGCAGAGTATCCTAACTAATATTATAAATGCGAAAGTAAGTTTGTTTGTTACGCTTTCACGCGAAAACTACTCGGGAGTATTTCGGGCTACTGACTAGCCGTAACCATCATTAGCGAACTGAAAATGAGAGCTGGGACTAACTAACCTAACCGCTTCCCACCGTCTGTACGCTTAAATCTCTTAAACTAAGCAACGGATTTTGATGCAGTTATCATTAATAGACAGAATAGGGGTGATCACATTTTTTTTTCTTTGTCCGTCGGGTATTTTATTAAAAAGTATTGGACACGTATTTTTTTCTTTTTTCACGTGCTCATAAAATTACGGAGATATATTGAGTTGAAATAGCCAACCTTATCAAAAGTATTTGAAAAACTCATCAAAACTAGGCTGATGGTACATTTAAATGTAAACAAAATAATTAATTTCAGACAGTTTGGCTATCAGAAAGGTGTCGGCTGCTCAGATGCTATAAATACTCTTATAAATGACATAATTAATAAATTAAATGACAAAATGAAAGTGGCAGGATTATTTATCGACCTTAGCTCGGCTTTTGATACAATTGATTATGAATTATTACTGACTAAACTCGAATATTATGGAATCAGAGGCAAGTCCTTACAGCTTTTAAGATCCTACTTACAAATAGACGAATGTTTGTTGAAATAAAAAGCATCGATGAAAGTAATCATGAAGTCATATACACCTCTAAAATTACAAATATAAAACGTGGTGTGCCCCAAGGCTCTATTTTAGGACCTATACTATTTATTATATTTACAAATGACTTGCTTAACTTTATGCATTATGTTCAGCCTGATGTAAAACTTGTTGTTTTTGCAGATGATACAAATATAATTATTGGGGCGAATGACTTAGAAGAATTGACCAAAAATGTTAATAAAAGCCTACAATATCTCTGCGATTGGTTTACAGCCAATAACCTCTTGCTAAACACAAGTAAGACTAACATCATTTTATTTAAGACAACCACTCGCCATAATGACAATTTAGATGTACACATCAAGGGAGACAAGATTGCATTAGTGGACAAAGTCAAATTTTTAGGTATTAATATTGATGTGTATTTAAATTGGAAACAGGAGCTGGCTGCTATTGACTCTTCAATTTCATCAGCATGCTATGCACTTAGGAGCCTTAGAGATATGTTAGATCTAAAACACCTCAAGGCTATATATTATGCGCTGGTAGAATCTAGAATAAGATACAGTATAATGCTTTGGGGTAACAGCTATAATTATAACTGTCAGAAAGCGTTTATTTTACAGAAACGTGCTATAAGGACTATTGTTAGGATCTCACAAAGAGACTCATGTAGAGAGCACTTTAAAGAATTAAATATTTTAACCGTACCTAGCTTATATATATTAGTAATCCTTACTCACTTTGTAAAGCATATTCATGAGTACGAATCACAAGAGGAACGTAAGTTAAGAGAAAGTACAAGGAGGAAGGAATTTAAACACAAGATGGCACCAAAATTTAACATAGCTAAGCATTGTTCCAGATATCAAGCAGTAGAGTTATTTAATAGGTTACCAACTGATTTAAAATTATTAATTTATAGCTCTAACTTATTTAAAACTAAATTAAAAGCCTTCTTGTTGGAAAAATGCTTTTACTCGGTATCAGAATTTATGTCAAACGATGTAAATAGTCACCCAAAATAATAGCAGCTTTAATTTAAATTATCTTCTGACTTTATCACTATACTCATCACTAGGACCTTGACAAAGTTGTTCTCTTTATATTTTTGACATTGAATTTGACATTATACCTGCTATTTATTTGACATTGTATGTGACTGTTGACTTATTTTAAATTAATTGACTTTAGAACTAAACATTTCCCTTAAATTTTGATATGCTTTTAAATAAAATAAAAATTGTGCATGTGATAATTTTGTGTACCTATTATGTAATGTTCAACACAATGTAAATTGTTTATGAATAAATGAAATGAAATGAATGAAATGAAATGAATAGCGCATGACGTCACATGTAGGTAAGTTTTATACCTACTTGTGACGTAGTGAGCCCCCTCTCTCCAACTTTAATGGGTTTTAACTAAGTCATTTTTTGATAAAAACAAAAAATACGTGTCTAATATTTTTGTATTACCTGTCTGACGGACAAAATAGAATGTCGTTTACTTTACCCAGTCTGCACCTCTATTATACAAGATGAAGTTTTATGATTTATCCCCGAAACACGCGAACAAACGCGGACAGCTAATAATTAGTAGAGTAATTAAATAAAAACACTTACTTCAGTAACTTTGATAACTCTAGGTTGGTTGACGACTATAGATCCGTTTAAATGTCCCTGCAAAGGAAATAATTTATTAATTAGGTCTTAATTTCATATGCCTCGTTGGTCGCACAAGCGCGACTTTTGAGCATGTAGCCGGCACCACACGCGACGCACTCGTAAGGTTTCTTGTGTGTATGTATGTATGTATGTGTTGTGTCGTGTATGTATACGTACGCTGGTGTTCATGTGCGCGTAGAGCAGCTGCTTGCGCATGTAGCCGGCGCCACACGCGACGCACTCGTAAGGTTTCTTGTGTGTATGTATGTATGTATGTGTTGTGTCGTGTATGTATACGTACGCTGGTGTTCATGTGCGCGTAGAGCAGCTGCTTGCGCATGTAGCCGGCGCCACACGCGACGCACTCGTAAGGTTTCTTGTGTGTATGTATGTATGTATGTGTTGTGTCGTGTATGTATACGTACGCTGGTGTTCATGTGCGCGTAGAGCAGCTGCTTGCGCATGTAGCCGGCGCCACACGCGACGCACTCGTAAGGTTTCTTGTGTGTATGTATGTATGTATGTGTTGTGTCGTGTATGTATACGTACGCTGGTGTTCATGTGCGCGTAGAGCAGCTGCATGCGCATGTAGCCGGCGCCACACGCGACGCACTCGTAAGGTTTCTTGTGTGTATGTATGTATGTATGTGTTGTGTCGTGTATGTATACGTACGCTGGTGTTCATGTGCGCGTAGAGCAGCTGCTTGCGCATGTAGCCGGCGCCACACGCGACGCACTCGTAAGGTTTCTTGTGTGTATGTATGTATGTATGTGTTGTGTCGTGTATGTATACGTACGCTGGTGTTCATGTGCGCGTAGAGCAGCTGCTTGCGCATGTAGCCGGCGCCACACGCGACGCACTCGTAAGGTTTCTTGTGTGTATGTATGTATGTATGTGTTGTGTCGTGTATGTATACGTACGCTGGTGTTCATGTGCGCGTAGAGCAGCTGCTTGCGCATGTAGCCGGCACCACACGCGACGCACTCGTAAGGTTTCTTGTGTGTATGTATGTATGTATGTGTTGTGTCGTGTATGTATACGTACGCTGGTGTTCATGTGCGCGTAGAGCAGCTGCTTGCGCATGTAGCCGGCGCCACACGCGACGGACTCGTAAGGTTTCTTGTGTGTATGTATGTATGTATGTGTTGTGTCGTGTATGTATACGTACGCTGGTGTTCATGTGCGCGTAGAGCAGCTGCTTGCGCATGTAGCCGGCGCCACACGCGACGCACTCGTAAGGTTTCTTGTGTGTATGTATGTATGTATGTGTTGTGTCGTGTATGTATACGTACGCTGGTGTTCATGTGCGCGTAGAGCAGCTGCTTGCGCATGTAGCCGGCGCCACACGCGACGCACTCGTAAGGTTTCTTGTGTGTATGTATGTATGTATGTGTTGTGTCGTGTATGTATACGTACGCTGGTGTTCATGTGCGCGTAGAGCAGCTGCTTGCGCATGTAGCCGGCGCCACACGCGACGCACTCGTAAGGTTTCTTGTGTGTATGTATGTATGTATGTGTTGTGTCGTGTATGTATACGTACGCTGGTGTTCATGTGCGCGTAGAGCAGCTGCTTGCGCATGTAGCCGGCGCCACACGCGACGCACTCGTAAGGTTTCTTGTGTGTGTGTATGTATGTATGTATGTGTTGTGTCGTGTATGTATACGTACGCTGGTGTTCATGTGCGCGTAGAGCAGCTGCTTGCGCATGTAGCCGGCGCCACACGCGACGCACTCGTAAGGTTTCTTGTGTGTATGTATGTATGTATGTGTTGTGTCGTGTATGTATACGTACGCTGGTGTTCATGTGCGCGCAGAGTAGCTGCTTGCGCATGTAGCCGGCGCCACACGCGACGCACTCGTAAGGTTTCTTGTGTGTATGTATGTATGTATGTGTTGTGTCGTGTATGTATACGTACGCTGGTGTTCATGTGCGCGTAGAGCAGCTGCTTGCGCATGTAGCCGGCGCCACACGCGACGCACTCGTAAGGTTTCTTGTGTGTATGTATGTATGTATGTGTTGTGTCGTGTATGTATACGTACGCTGGTGTTCATGTGCGCGTAGAGCAGCTGCTTGCGCATGTAGCCGGCGCCACACGCGACGCACTCGTAAGGTTTCTTGTGTGTATGTATGTATGTATGTGTTGTGTCGTGTATGTATACGTACGCTGGTGTTCATGTGCGCGTAGAGCAGCTGCTAGCGCATGTAGCCGGCGCCACACGCGACGCACTCGTAAGGTTTCTTGTGTGTATGTATGTATGTATGTGTTGTGTCGTGTATGTATACGTACGCTGGTGTTCATGTGCGCGTAGAGCAGCTGCTTGCGCATGTAGCCGGCGCCACACGCGACGCACTCGTAAGGTTTCTTGTGTGTATGTATGTATGTATGTGTTGTGTCGTGTATGTATACGTACGCTGGTGTTCATGTGCGCGTAGAGCAGCTGCTTGCGCATGTAGCCGGCGCCACACGCGACGCACTCGTAAGGTTTCTTGTGTGTATGTATGTATGTATGTGTTGTGTCGTGTATGTATACGTACGCTGGTGTTCATGTGCGCGTAGAGCAGCTGCTTGCGCATGTAGCCGGCACCACACGCGACGCACTCGTAAGGTTTCTTGTGTGTATGTATGTATGTATGGTGTCGTGTATGTATACGTACGCTGGTGTTCATGTGCGCGTAGAGCAGCTGCTTGCGCATGTAGCCGGCGCCACACGCGACGCACTCGTAAGGTTTCTTGTGTGTATGTATGTATGTATGTGTTGTGTCGTGTATGTATACGTACGCTGGTGTTCATGTGCGCGTAGAGCAGCTGCTTGCGCATGTAGCCGGCGCCACACGCGACGCACTCGTAAGGTTTCTTGTGTGTATGTATGTATGTATGTGTTGTGTCGTGTATGTATACGTACGCTGGTGTTCATGTGCGCGTAGAGCAGCTGCTTGCGCATGTAGCCGGCGCCACACGCGACGCACTCGTAAGGTTTCTTGTGTGTATGTATGTATGTATGTGTTGTGTCGTGTATGTATACGTACGCTGGTGTTCATGTGCGCGTAGAGCAGCTGCTTGCGCATGTAGCCGGCGCCACACGCGACGCACTCGTAAGGTTTCTTGTGTGTATGTATGTATGTATGTGTTGTGTCGTGTATGTATACGTACGCTGGTGTTCATGTGCGCGTAGAGCAGCTGCTTGCGCATGTAGCCGGCGCCACACGCGACGCACTCGTAAGGTTTCTTGTGTGTATATATGTATGTATGTGTTGTGTCGTGTATGTATACGTACGCTGGTGTTCATGTGCGCGTAGAGCAGCTGCTTGCGCATGTAGCGGGCACCACACGCGACGCACTCGTAAGGTTTCTTGTGTGTATGTATGTATGTATGTGTTGTGTCGTGTATGTATACGTACGCTGGTGTTCATGTGCGCGTAGAGCAGCTGCTTGCGCATGTAGCCGGCGCCACACGCGACGCACTCGTAAGGTTTCTTGTGTGTATGTATGTATGTATGTGTTGTGTCGTGTATGTATACGTACGCTGGTGTTCATGTGCGCGTAGAGCAGCTGCTTGCGCATGTAGCCGGCGCCACACGCGACGCACTCGTAAGGTTTCTTGTGTGTATGTATGTATGTATGTGTTGTGTCGTGTATGTATACGTACGCTGGTGTTCATGTGCGCGTAGAGCAGCTGCTTGCGCATGTAGCCGGCGCCACACGCGACGCACTCGTAAGGTTTCTTGTGTGTATGTATGTATGTATGTGTTGTGTCGTGTATGTATACGTACGCTGGTGTTCATGTGCGCGTAGAGCAGCTGCTAGCGCATGTAGCCGGCGCCACACGCGACGCACTCGTAAGGTTTCTTGTGTGTATGTATGTATGTATGTGTTGTGTCGTGTATGTATACGTACGCTGGTGTTCATGTGCGCGTAGAGCAGCTGCTTGCGCATGTAGCCGGCGCCACACGCGACGCACTCGTAAGGTTTCTTGTGTGTATGTATGTATTTATGTGCCGTGTCGTGTATGTATACGTACGCTGGTGTTCATGTGCGCGTAGAGCAGCTGCTTGCGCATGTAGCCGGCGCCACACGCGACGCACTCGTAAGGTTTCTTGTGTGTATGTATGTATGTATGTGTTGTGTCGTGTATGTATACGTACGCTGGTGTTCATGTGCGCGTAGAGCAGCTGCTTGCGCATGTAGCCGGCACCACACGCGACGCACTCGTAAGGTTTCTTGTGTGTATGTATGTATGTATGTGTTGTGTCGTGTATGTATACGTACGCTGGTGTTCATGTGCGCGTAGAGCAGCTGCTTGCGCATGTAGCCGGCGCCACACGCGACGCACTCGTAAGGTTTCTTGTGTGTATGTATGTATGTATGTGTTGTGTCGTGTATGTATACGTACGCTGGTGTTCATGTGCGCGTAGAGCAGCTGCTTGCGCATGTAGCCGGCGCCACACGCGACGCACTCGTAAGGTTTCTTGTGTGTATGTATGTATGTATGTGTTGTGTCGTGTATGTATACGTACGCTGGTGTTCATGTGCGCGTAGAGCAGCTGCTTGCGCATGTAGCCGGCGCCACACGCGACGCACTCGTAAGGTTTCTTGTGTGTATGTATGTATGTATGTGTTGTGTCGTGTATGTATACGTACGCTGGTGTTCATGTGCGCGTAGAGCAGCTGCTTGCGCATGTAGCCGGCGCCACACGCGACGCACTCGTAAGGTTTCTTGTGTGTATGTATGTATGTATGTGTTGTGTCGTGTATGTATACGTACGCTGGTGTTCATGTGCGCGTAGAGCAGCTGCTTGCGCATGTAGCCGGCGCCACACGCGACGCACTCGTAAGGTTTCTTGTGTGTATGTATGTATGTATGTGTTGTGTCGTGTATGTATACGTACGCTGGTGTTCATGTGCGCGTAGAGCAGCTGCTTGCGCATGTAGCCGGCGCCACACGCGACGCACTCGTAAGGTTTCTTGTGTGTATATATGTATGTATGTGTTGTGTCGTGTATGTATACGTACGCTGGTGTTCATGTGCGCGTAGAGCAGCTGCTTGCGCATGTAGCGGGCACCACACGCGACGCACTCGTAAGGTTTCTTGTGTGTATGTATGTATGTATGTGTTGTGTCGTGTATGTATACGTACGCTGGTGTTCATGTGCGCGTAGAGCAGCTGCTTGCGCATGTAGCCGGCGCCACACGCGACGCACTCGTAAGGTTTCTTGTGTGTATGTATGTATGTATGTGTTGTGTCGTGTATGTATACGTACGCTGGTGTTCATGTGCGCGTAGAGCAGCTGCTTGCGC
Organism: Cerastis leucographa; assembly: GCA_963082945.1. Taxonomy (NCBI): domain Eukaryota; kingdom Metazoa; phylum Arthropoda; class Insecta; order Lepidoptera; family Noctuidae; genus Cerastis; species Cerastis leucographa. Next base: position 12,538,897 of record OY720371.1, on the reverse strand, counting down.
ATGTAGCCGGCGCCACACGCGACGCACTCGTAAGGTTTCTTGTGTGTATGTATGTATGTATGTGTTGTGTCGTGTATGTATACGTACGCTGGTGTTCATGTGCGCGTAGAGCAGCTGCTTGCGCATGTAGCCGGCGCCACACGCGACGCACTCGTAAGGTTTCTTGTGTGTATGTATGTATGTATGTGTTGTGTCGTGTATGTATACGTACGCTGGTGTTCATGTGCGCGTAGAGCAGCTGCTTGCGCATGTAGCCGGCGCCACACGCGACGCACTCGTAAGGTTTCTTGTGTGTGTGTATGTATGTATGTATGTGTTGTGTCGTGTATGTATACGTACGCTGGTGTTCATGTGCGCATAGAGCAGCTGCTTGCGCATGTAGCCGGCGCCACACGCGACGCACTCGTAAGGTTTCTTGTGTGTATGTATGTATGTATGTGTTGTGTCGTGTATGTATACGTACGCTGGTGTTCATGTGCGCGTAGAGCAGCTGCTTGCGCATGTAGCCGGCGCCACACGCGACGCACTCGTAAGGTTTCTTGTGTGTATGTATGTATGTATGTGTTGTGTCGTGTATGTATACGTACGCTGGTGTTCATGTGCGCGTAGAGCAGCTGCTTGCGCATGTAGCCGGCGCCACACGCGACGCACTCGTAAGGTTTCTTGTGTGTATGTATGTATGTATGTGTTGTGTCGTGTATGTATACGTACGCTGGTGTTCATGTGCGCGTAGAGCAGCTGCTTGCGCATGTAGCCGGCGCCACACGCGACGCACTCGTAAGGTTTCTTGTGTGTATGTATGTATGTATGTGTTGTGTCGTGTATGTATACGTACGCTGGTGTTCATGTGCGCGTAGAGCAGCTGCTTGCGCATGTAGCCGGCGCCACACGCGACGCACTCGTAAGGTTTCTTGTGTGTATGTATGTATGTATGTGTTGTGTCGTGTATGTATACGTACGCTGGTGTTCATGTGCGCGTAGAGCAGCTGCTTGCGCATGTAGCCGGCGCCACACGCGACGCACTCGTAAGGTTTCTTGTGTGTATGTATGTATGTATGTGTTGTGTCGTGTATGTATACGTACGCTGGTGTTCATGTGCGCGTAGAGCAGCTGCTTGCGCATGTAGCCGGCACCACACGCGACGCACTCGTAAGGTTTCTTGTGTGTATGTATGTATGTATGTGTTGTGTCGTGTATGTATACGTACGCTGGTGTTCATGTGCGCGTAGAGCAGCTGCTTGCGCATGTAGCCGGCGCCACACGCGACGCACTCGTAAGGTTTCTTGTGTGTATGTATGTATGTATGTGTTGTGTCGTGTATGTATACGTACGCTGGTGTTCATGTGCGCGTAGAGCAGCTGCTTGCGCATGTAGCCGGCACCACACGCGACGCACTCGTAAGGTTTCTTGTGTGTATGTATGTATGTATGTGTTGTGTCGTGTATGTATACGTACGCTGGTGTTCATGTGCGCGTAGAGCAGCTGCTTGCGCATGTAGCCGGCGCCACACGCGACGCACTCGTAAGGTTTCTTGTGTGTATGTATGTATGTATGTGTTGTGTCGTGTATGTATACGTACGCTGGTGTTCATGTGCGCGTAGAGCAGCTGCTTGCGCATGTAGCCGGCGCCACACGCGACGCACTCGTAAGGTTTCTTGTGTGTATGTATGTATGTATGTGTTGTGTCGTGTATGTATACGTACGCTGGTGTTCATGTGCGCGTAGAGCAGCTGCTTGCGCATGTAGCCGGCGCCACACGCGACGCACTCGTAAGGTTTCTTGTGTGTATGTATGTATGTATGTGTTGTGTCGTGTATGTATACGTACGCTGGTGTTCATGTGCGCGTAGAGCAGCTGCTTGCGCATGTAGCCGGCGCCACACGCGACGCACTCGTAAGGTTTCTTGTGTGTATGTATGTATGTATGTGTTGTGTCGTGTATGTATACGTACGCTGGTGTTCATGTGCGCGTAGAGCAGCTGCTTGCGCATGTAGCCGGCGCCACACGCGACGCACTCGTAAGGTTTCTTGTGTGTATGTATGTATGTATGTGTTGTGTCGTGTATGTATACGTACGCTGGTGTTCATGTGCGCGTAGAGCAGCTGCTTGCGCATGTAGCCGGCACCACACGCGACGCACTCGTAAGGTTTCTTGTGTGTATGTATGTATGTATGTGTTGTGTCGTGTATGTATACGTACGCTGGTGTTCATGTGCGCGTAGAGCAGCTGCTTGCGCATGTAGCCGGCACCACACGCGACGCACTCGTAAGGTTTCTTGTGTGTATGTATGTATGTATGTGTTGTGTCGTGTATGTATACGTACGCTGGTGTTCATGTGCGCGTAGAGCAGCTGCTTGCGCATGTAGCCGGCGCCACACGCGACGCACTCGTAAGGTTTCTTGTGTGTATGTATGTATGTATGTGTTGTGTCGTGTATGTATACGTACGCTGGTGTTCATGTGCGCGTAGAGCAGCTGCTTGCGCATGTAGCCGGCGCCACACGCGACGCACTCGTAAGGTTTCTTGTCGCTGTGCACGAAGCGATGCGTGTTTCGATTGTCGCGTGAGTTGAACGATTTGCCGCAGATCTGTTGGAAATATAGGATTTATAATACATTTTTAAACACCTTGGAAAAAAAAAAAAACACACAGATGCTGTCGGTTTAAATTATGGATAGCTTTAATAGCGCGATTCAGACCTCGATACTGAAGACGTTTGATGCCGACTACAGTTACCTCACAAGTGTAAGGCCTCTCCCCGCTGTGTATGCGCACGTGCTTCTTGTAATGCTCGGGGTACACGAACGACAGATGATGATGCTGACTACAGTTACCTCACAAGTGTAAGGCCTCTCCCCGCTGTGTATGCGCACGTGCTTCTTGTAATGCTCGGGGTACACGAACGACAGATGATGATGCTGACTACAGTTACCTCACAAGTGTAAGGCCTCTCCCCGCTGTGTATGCGCACGTGCTTCTTGTAATGCTCGGGGTACACGAACGACAGATGATGATGCTGACTACAGTTACCTCACAAGTGTAAGGCCTCTCCCCGCTGTGTATGCGCACGTGCTTCTTGTAATGCTCGGGGTACACGAACGACAGATGATGATGCTGACTACAGTTACCTCACAAGTGTAAGGCCTCTCCCCGCTGTGTATGCGCACGTGCTTCTTGTAATGCTCGGGGTACACGAACGACAGATGATGATGCTGACTACAGTTACCTCACAAGTGTAAGGCCTCTCCCCGCTGTGTATGCGCACGTGCTTCTTGTAATGCTCGGGGTACACGAACGACAGATGACAGATGCCGCACTTGAGGGGACGCTCGCCAGTGTGCGATGCCTTTATGTGGTATTCTAGTAATCTGTAGGGGTAAGTGGATTGAATATCGTTATTTAATTTATACGTAGCATTTAGAAGCTGTGTTTTTCTTTGGATGTCTTGACTTTCAGAATGCTTGCGTCTAACAACAACCGTATGAAATTCGCGCGCGCGTGCATCTGTGACCTATCAGCTGTTAGCCGCGTTACGCTGTTGTGTCTCATTACTATCGTTCCATGCCACAAAAGGTAGGCAGAGCACCCGCATTGCTCGCTACCCCGAATTTCATATGGCTGTTGTGTTATTGTGATAAAAGTGAATGAAGTCTATGCGAAGCAAAAGAAAGCGATTACAATAGCTAGGTGAGCAAAAATAAAAATTTCAATATTTTTGTATGAAAATCTGATGAACAAAAATATGAGGAATTTTTAAAAGTCATAGTTTTTTGATTATGATGATAAGTAACATAGTCCTGAGAGGTTGTCGGTGTTTTACAAATAACCCTGTATACCGATATGGTTTCTTGTGCAGCCCCATTCCGGTGTTTACTAAAGACTTTGAATACATCAACCCAACGTTTTTTTTTGGACTATCCGTATTCCTTTGTTTTTGGTTTAAATTTTTCATGTAAAAACATTATTTAATTTGACTTTCTCGTTGGTATAGTGGCCGCAATCGCGACTGCTGAGCAGGAAGTACTGGGATTTGTGCCTGTTTGATGACAATAGGCTCACCCTCTATTGCATGGGACATGGGTGGATTACAGGCGTGTTGCTGTTATGTTATAAAATTGAAATCTGTAGTTCGATTCCTTTTTTTTTTCATAACACATCTATACTAATATTATAAAGCTGAAGAGTTTGTTTGTTTGGTAGAACGCGTTAAACTCAGGAACTGCTGGTTCGTATTGAAAAAATATTTTAGTGCTGGATAGCCCATTTATCTAGGCCATAGACTAACATCACGCTACGACCAATAGGAGCGGAGCATCAATGAAAACTGTTGCAAAAACGGGGAAATGTGACGCAGACGTAGTCGCGCACGACAGCTAGTCCTTGATAAGTACGTACCTTCTCCTCTTAAACCTCTTGGGACACAGTTCACAGGGATACCGCTTGTCGTCAAAGTGCGTCACGCGTCGATGTGAGTGCAAGTTGGAACGCTGCGTGAAGCGAGCGCCGCAGATGTCACACGAGAATGGACGCTCTCCTGTAGTTGAGACAGGGAACATTATCATCTCCTTTATTTATCTATACATATATAGTCTATACACAAAAAAAAAATGGAGTGTCTGTTTGTAATATTAAAATAACCGCACCTTTTACTGCATGCATATGAATGCATATACGGTAAAAATACCAAAATATCATTTTTTACAATTTTTGTCTGTCTGTCTGTTTGTTCCGGTTAATCTCGGGAACGGCTGGACAGATTTTGACGGGACTTTGGCTGTCAGATAGCTGATGTAATAATCAGTAACTTAGGCTACTTCTTAAATTCCACGCGGACGAAGTCGCGGGCACAACTAGTTTCTATACAAATTCCGTAATTTATTAAAGATTCCTTCTTTTTTTTGTTATAAAACATTTAAAAATATAAGAAATGTAGCTCATCGGTATCGGGAACAGGGTCCAAGTTACCGGTCAGGGCGAAAAGGCAGGCAGATGATGATGATATAAAAGGTGTAAATAGACCTAATAGATATAACGAAGCCAAAGGGCACTTGTTCTCCCCGTCATTGCGATATTTTGTTTGTTCTGGACCATACCTGTGACCTGTCTAGTTACGGAAATAGTGGGGGTCAAAATTCCAACTTTTTCACAACTTTTTATTAAAATACCTACCTTTTTTATTTTTCAATAAGTCAAGTCAAAGTCAAAGTCAAAGTCAAAGCATTTATTTCAATTAGACCATTACAGGCACTTTTGAAAGTCAACAAAAACAAAATAAAACGCGAAGCTACAGTCCCAGTCACAAGGCATAATAACTTGTGAAAGTACTGTAGTTGCCCATTCCGTAGCGTAGATCTCTATGGAGAAGAACGGGCAAGAACGTTAATTTACAAAGTTTCTTATATTTGTCGGCGCCTTTGCAAAAAGGCTTCTTATGATTCACATTGCAAACTAAACTTTGACCACAGACGAGAGAGAAGCGGTAGAGTCTACAATTCTCTCTGGCGGAACGTCAAGTCGTTGCGGGTAGCCATATTGACTTGGGAGATTGTCAAGGAAGGTGCTTCGTAACAAGGCGTTGACGGATCGCCGACGTCTGTTTTTCTTAATTTAATTAAATCTGGTGCCACATATCATATGTGATTCCGATGAGGCGGATATTAGCCTTTAAATTCATTATTTTCCAATACTTAAATATTTACATAAACTAACTAACTAAATATTAACGGGATTAAATATAATGAGCACCAAAAAATACTTTGAGATCCTAAGCTACGTTACCCAAAAAAAAATACTAAACACCAAAAAAATTGTATTCAAAGACCAAATATAGTAAATGATCACCAAATTTTGTGGCAAGAAGAACTTAGGAAGCAAGTGCGAGCAAAGCGAGCTCGGGATATTGGGCACCCCGACTCGGACAGGTTAGGTTCGAAGGGGATGGCGGGGTCTAGTGAGCGAGCGGAGCGAGCGAACTAAGACCCCGACATCCCCTTCGTGTTAGGTTACTTTAAACCCTGCAGAGAGAAATAGGAGCCCCGCGTAGCGGAGCTCCGTCGACTACGCCTTAGTTCGGAGCTGTGATTTTCAGGTTTTTAATTCTGGTGATCATTTACTATTTCTGGTGATCATTTACTATCTTAGGCAGTATAAAAATGTTTTTTAAGGTTATATTTACTTTATCTGGTGTTATGTTAAACATAAGCCAAGATTAACTAACTTATGTGGATTACTGTTGTCCGAAATAAATTAATTTTAATCGGCTTCATTAAGGGTCCATTTACACCCATTATGTTACATACCGGTGTGAGGAGCTCGTGGCTAAATAATAACAGCCGCCCGGGTCGATCTTTAAGGTTAAGCCGTGCTTGTCGAGGTTGGTCCGTGGATGGGTGACCATAATTACATACCTAGTTTCCTCCGTGCCTCGGAAAGCATATTAAGCCGTTGGTCCCGGCTATCATTTGTAGATCTTTGACAGTCATTACGAGTAGTCAGAAGCTAAAAAGTCTGACATCCAGTCTTACCAAGGGGTATCGTATTACCCAGTTACTGGGTTGTGGAGGTCAGATAGGCAGTCGCTTCATGTAAAATACTGGTACTCAGCTGCATCCGGTTAGGCTGGAAGCCGACCCCAAGATAGTTTGAGAAAAGGCTAGGCAGATGATGATGTTACATACCGGTGTGTATCCGCATGTGGTCCCTCAGCTCAGCTCTCCTCGCGAACGCCTTCCCGCACACACTGCACACAAACGCTTTGTTCCCGGAGTGCACCACACCATGGACTTCTAAGTTGTGTTGTGTGCTGAAGGCTTTGTCTGTAATAAAATAAACATATTTACTTAACATAACATCACGCCTATTCCACGAAGGGTTGGGCAGAGGAGTAAGTATAGTATGCCAATCAGTCACGCAAGGAATCACGCACCAGGGAACAACACCACAAACTGTGGCAACACCACGGTGAGTGTTGGCAGGCCAAGGAAGCACTACCTACTATAGACGGCCGCTACGGCTGACAAAGCTACAGCTCCGCACAGTCACAGTCGCCATCACTGGGCACGGCTCTTTTAATAAACACCACTTTGTCCTAGGAGTCACAGATAGCCCACTGTGCAGAGCCTGCATGGAGGAAAACGAGACAGCAGCCCACGTACTTCTACACTGCCCAGAGGTTGCACCATACAGGGCAAAGTACTTCGGTAACTCAGGTACTCTCCGCGAGATCGTCAGTAACACCAAGGAGCTGCTGGCCTTTCTCGGGGAGCTAGAGTGGATCGAATTATGTTCGCACCAGTACGCAAATATACGCGCTTTAGACCTTGAGTTGCAGAAACCAGCCCGCTATACAATACAATAAACTTGTTTGTAAACGCACTCACGATACAGGAGAAATTCCTAGTGTGGGGCAAAGTTTAAAAAAAAAAAAAAAAAACAATAGTATGCCAATCTAGTGGCATCAACCGAGCACATTTTTTTTATATGTTAGCCTGTTCTGTCTTAAGGCTGGGCAAACGCCCTTCCTTTAACTTTCCAATCATCTTTATGGTTTTTCCAAATAACCGAAAACTCCTCATAAATATGAAAATCACCACTACACCAACGAGTTAGTCGAATAGACGCTCGTCGAAATATAAACAGCAGGATATTCAATTAAACACTATGTAAATTATATGAAGTAAGTAGATAAATTTACTTTTGGTATTTAAAATGTTTGTGTGCCAACCAATGACTACCCCCTTTATTATTTTAATTCCAGATGTCCATCCAAAGGTTGTCTGGAAGATATCGCTATCAGCATAAAGACCGCCGTTGTAACCATACAATTAGCAGTTTTGTTATGTTTCATTTTTGGTATACATACAATAAAGTTTTATTGTATTCTAAACTAACAAACAGGCATACATTTTTGAAAGCCATTTTTACATTTCATTATATGATGTGCTAGATATGTTTTTTTATGTTTATATTTTTTATTGTGAATGTTCCTAAATTAAGTAATAAAAGAACTATTAAGTTATTTTTAAGTTAGTTTTAAGTTATTTTGCTGCGCCCTAACAGGGTCATGTGCTGTCTAGTTTTAAGCCCATAGCTTGTAACTGAAAATATGTATAACATAATATCACGCCTGTAATCCACGAAGGGGTGGGCAGAGGTTTACCTAAGTACAATCACATTTCGCCAGTTATGTTAAGTCCCATGTAATAGGAGGCGAGCCTATTGCCATCGACCGGGCCCAAATCCAAACTCCGTGGCTGGAACTGAGAAATTCCTAATAGAAAACCTAATAAGATTTTGCACAACTCTGGAATGGAACTAGGGACCTCATGCTCAGCAGCAGTTGCGACCACCAACCAACGAGGATTTGATTATAGGCACGAGAATAAATAAATAATAATAATAAATAAATAAATAAATCATTTATTCTGGACCAAACACTTTTTAAAGATTTTATAAACCCACCAAACTGCGTGACAGTTTGTCGGTGGTCTTCATATAATGTAAATACTTACTGCATATTTTACAGACGAAATCCTTGACCCCCGAATGTGTTTTTTCATGCTGATTTAGATTTTGCTGTGTGAGGAACGACTTGCCGCATTGATTGCATTTGAAAGGGCGCGGCCGAACCTAAGAAATAATGAAAGAATTATTAACATACCATATCATCACGCATGTAATCCCCAAAGAGTTAGGCAGAAGTGAGCCTAATAGTACACCCATAATTCGCCAGTTAAGTTATGTTTAAGTCCCATGTAATAGGGGCTAGCCTTTTGCCATCAGAATAATGAAGTTTTCTTTACATCACGCTATACTACAAGAGTACTCAGAAATATATAGGTGAGGCCTTTGCCCAGCAGTGGGATACCCATGGCTAACAAAAAAAAATATATCAGTGTTTGTCTTTGTGGATACGTGTGGTTAAGGCAATAGGTTCGCCCCTATTACATGGTACTTAAAAAAACATAACTGGCGGAATGTGGGTGTACTAACAGGTGCACTAGCTCTGCCTAACCCTTCGGAATCCCCGAAGGGTTAGGCATTTGTGCGCGGTTAAGCAAATCTCCTTATGCTCTTTTCATCCTAGCATAGAAAGTCAATTTAAAAACAGCACCTAAAGCGTACCTTTTCATTGTCTCCTCATAATATTTTGGGGCAAAAAAGACGTATTTAAGTTTTCAGTCCACACACGAAGTGTGGAAGAGCATAAGCAGATTTGCTTAACCGCGCACAAATTTCGTCTGCCTGCATTTTCCACGTTAGTTGGCTGTCAACTCGAATGCCACAAAATCTTGTTACTTTTACCTCTTCTACACTTTGTCCGTTATATGAAACATTTAAATGGTTGGGTTTTAGCATTTTTGTAAATTAAAAACCAAGTTATTTCTGTCAAGCCAATCAGTTATTTTTTTAAGGGTTGTTATTTACATCTACTTCACAAATCAGATTATTGGAACATTTAATTATTGCTGTACTGTCATCAGCGGAGAGGATCATTGGATGCTTTTTTTGTTGTGGCAGGTCATTAATATATAAAAGAAATAAGGGTCCATATTGGCCCACCTAAAGTTCTTTACCCGAAATTGTTCTTCCTAATGATTTGTAATCCGAATGATCACTCCCTAAAATTTTTCATCCTAAAGTTTTCATTCATACTATTTGTATTGCTACCGGCGATGTTCATAAGACTCATATTTCCGAAAACTGTAATAGGGATGGTGACTCTTTTTTTTTTATTTGTCTATCGGGTAGATTATTAAAAATTATTTGACACGTATTGTTTTTATCTTTTTTCACGTAATGGTAAAATTACGGAGATATTTTGAGTTGAAATGGCGCATGACGTCACGGCTCAGTACATTTTATACCTAGTTGTGACGTAGTGAGCCCCCACTCTCCAACTTTAATGCGTTTTAACTAAGTATTTTTTCGTTAACTTGATAAAACAAAAAATACGTATCTAATATTTTTGTATTACCTCATTGACGGACAAAATAGAATTTCGTTTTCTTTACCCAGTCATCATCCCTATTAATAATATCACTAATGTAAATATATTTAAACTCCTACTGTTTTTTTTATCATAACGCTTTTATCCCTAAACATAATTACCATAATATTTTCACTCATACTCAGAAAGAAACATTTACCAAGTGTAATAAAAAATATATGTGGGTAGAAGATAAAATTTATAGTGCCCCCACTATGAAAAAAATACTTAGAAAAATTTCGCGACCAATTTCGAGGTAGTAGTAGTAGTAGTACGTAGTTGGTCACAGTTCTAACCTAACCTATGGATATCTTTGCAGGTCCACACCGCTATAAATAAAATTAAAGAAGACGCTTTAATTAATAAAAAAGAAATCTAAACAAAAAAGATATGACTCTGAATAATAGTATGAAAGATGGTTATGTTGAGAAAATATAGGAAACTGACATTATGAAGTCGAATGCTTCGGAATTATGAGCATTAGAGACAGAATAGTTATAAAATTGTGATTGTTAGAATGAAAAATGTTAGGAAGAACATTTTCGGATTTCCAATTATCGGAGTTGAAAATTTAGGTGAACTTTGGTGCACTCAAGAAATAATGGTGGCCCAAGCACACTGCCCTGTGGTACCCCATAGTAAAGTTTCCTACAGTTTGATAGGGATTTTATTTCCCATTTCGTATTTAAATTGACTCGTTATTTCTGTATATTGATTGCGGTCACTTAAATGCAATTTTAACAGTTCCAAAGCATTTCCCCTTACACCGTAAGTGTTTAGTTTTTCAATTAGTGTCTTATGATCTACATAGTCAAACGCTTTTGCCATATCAGTAAACCGGGCACATACTGGCGTTTTACTGTCAACATTAGTAATTATATGATTTATAAGATTATATATTGCCATATTGATGCTTCTATTCTTACGGGATTCCATTTGTTCGTTAAATAATGTATTAAATTTGGTCAAAGATGAGTTTAATATTTCATAAATCACCTTTTCTATCCCCTTCGAGAAAACGGTATCAAGGTAATAGGTCTATAATTATTTTGCATTTGTTATTTACAATCCTTTTTATGGAGTGGCTTTATGATGGTGGGTTTAAGGCGTTTGGGAAAACTGCTGCTTACTGCCCGACAGTTGTTGGCTTTGATTGAGCCATGTGAAATCATGATGTTAGGGTGGTACGAAGTTGCCAACTGGTATTGTAGATGCTACTATATTTTTAGTTCCAGCGGTTAAGACCGTCAGTGAATGATCGAATCTAAAATTAGTATTGTAGCTATAAAGGGTGTAAAACACCTCTTAACGAAGCCGAAAGGCACTGGTTCTCCCTGTCATTACGATCATTTTTTTTGTTCTACACCATACCTGGGAATCTTCTAGTTACGGAGATATTAGGGGTCAAAGTTTCAACTTTTTGACAAGTATTTTTTTAAATACAAGTTTTTAATGTAAGATTTTTACATTTTTATATTTTTCTTTAAACACCTCCACGACTCCCGTACTATTCAATCCGTCCATCAGCACAATGTTTTGAGTGCGTTACATTGAGTTCTACCACAAAACATGATTTTACACCCCCCAAAAAAAAGTCGTTTCCCAGCAATAATTTTTGCGTAAAATTAGTTAGTTCCATGTACAGAATGCTTGGTTGACAGCTTCGTGATGAGGTGATTTATACGGTGTATAGCACAAAAAGTACTACAGCCTCGTTTAAGAAATTTTTACATCATTTCACAATAAGTGTTCTGAGAGTCAACCAACACAATACTTGTCTGGTCAGAGGATCCTCTCCTTTCTATGGAGTATTAGGGAACTTAACAATCTACCTTAAAAAACTTAGCGTATATTTACCGCATGAGTCTTCAGATGAGCCTGATGCGTGTACTTGGAGGCGAAAGCCTTCCCGCAGACGCTGCAGGCGTGCGGGCGCGCGCCCGAGTGCGTGTTGGCGTGCTCCGCCAGCAGCGCGCGCGAGCTGTAGCCGCGCCCGCACGTGGCGCAGCGGTGCGGCCGCGGGGACGGCGGCGCGGCGTGACATGCTGCGGAACATTATGACAGAGTCCGTTCCAGTTTGGGCGACAATTAAAACCAACGGATTTGGATGCCACAGCGTGCGAGACCGCAGCGCGTCACACACGCAGTCACTTAGGTGGCGCGCGGCCTCTACAATCAATTGTATCGGGCCGCGGACCTCATTATGTTCTAATCAGGATTGAGATTGACATCATTTAAATTATCTCATTTTAATCACTGATTTGAAATCAAGTTGTTGTTTTTTTTGCCGAACTGCAATGATCATTCTTTATTATTTGATACACTAAAAATCCGATTTAAATTAAATCAATCCGATTATTTTGATTTTTCTTTTCCATCATAATTTTTATCAACCCTGGTTCTGTGTTGAATGTTATCAAAGTCGACGTATTTTATTTGTTGAACATAGGTAATATGGTACATGGTATAAAAAATTGGTGTTGTATCACTATGTTTTGCCTTGCAAGGCGTACAAATTAGGTATAAAAAACTACAAAACAAACTAAATAAAACTGTTTCAAACAAGTAACGTCGTAAACAAGATAGAATAACAAGTGGAGTGGACATTTTTTTGATGGCCTTTTCAATCAAGAATTTCTATAATACATAGAGTAGTATAAGCCTTTTCAATCAAGAATTTCTTAAGTTGCGATTTAAAATGGTTTATGTTGGTCATGCTTTTTAAGGTTTTTGGTAGTTTATTTTAAATCTTTGGACCCATGCCGAGACAACTTTGAGAAAAGTGCAGTATTATGTTTTTTTTTTTTTTTAGTGTGCTTTGGTGACGTCTAGTATTAATTTTTCAAATTTAGACAGATTCTCCTTAACAAATATTGAAATTTCATAAATATAGAGGGATGGAAGCGTAAGTATTTTTAAACTAACGAAAAATGGTTTGCAACTTTCGGTGGTCTTTAACAAACATATGGCTCGAAGACATTGTTTTTGGGCTTTAAATGCCATTTCTCTGTTGGTAGAGTTGCCCCAAAATATTATGCCGTAACGAAGAGTTGTGGAGACATATGCATGATATGCAGTAAGGACAGTATTACGATTTGCAACCTTATTCAAATTGTGTAAAGCATAGCAAATCTGATGATTTTTTTTTAATCAGTCTCAATGTGTGCTTTCCGTGTCATGTTTTCGTCTAGCCAAATACCTAGAAATTTGGTCCGTTCCGTTTTAATAATCTTATTTTGGTCATAATTTATGTCAAGAATTTAGGATTAGTTCTTTGTATAAATGTCATTATTTGAGTTTTATTAAAATTAATCTGTAAATTGTTATTATTTAGCCATTGAATTATTAGACTTAAGCTACTGTTTATGTCATATTCATATGAGTCACTATTTTTACCAGAAAATAATATAGTACAGTCATCAGCAAATAGGGTCATAGGATGAGATATGGTTTTCGGAAGGTCATTTATATAGCATAGAAATAATAAAGGGCCACGCACACTTCCCTGAGGCACACCATAGTTAATTTGTCTCTCTCTTGAATGGTAATTAATTTCAGTTTTAGTTTGGACATCGACTGCTGAAATACTAGTTACCTGTTTTCTGCCAGTAAGGTATGAATTTATTAAGTTTAAAACTTTGCCCCTAATGCCATATTTATATAGCTTATTTAGAAGGATTTCATGGTCAACAAAATCGAAAGCCTTAGTGATATCCATAAATAAGGCTGTTACAAGTATTTTTTGGTCATATTTGTAACTATTTCACTGATCAATTCATAGATGGCCATGTTTATGTTTTTGCACTTTCTAAAACCATACTGCTCTTTATTTAAAATGTCATTTTTTCAAGAAACATGTATAAATATACTGTTATAAATAACCTTTTCAATTATTTTTGAAAATATTGAAAGAAGAGCAATGGGTCTTTAGTTTTGTATATTTTGAGGATCATCCTTTTTATGTAGTGGTTTTATTACGGACAGTTTTAAGTCTTCGGGAAAAACACCATGTTCTATACATAGGTTAGTAATAAACCTAAAAACCGGTGAAATTTCAGCAGTTACGCTTTTTATTATCTTAGTCTCAATGTCGTCAAAGCCAGAGCTATTCGTATTTTTGTAGAGTCGTAATTATTTTATAAATGTCAATTGGTGCTGTGGGTGATAGGTATAATGAAGTCATGTTTGAATTTGTGATTGTTATTTTATGGTCAGAATTGTTTGTTGGCTGTATTTGGTCAATAAAATGATTATTAAATAATTCTTCAATGTCAGTTGGATTTGTTACTTATTTATTGTCAGTAAAAAGTTTATGAGGACTGTTCCTAGGAATGTTATTTTTTGATGAGTTTATAACCCTCCAGGTTGCATTAGTTTTATTTACAGCGTTATTGATAAAATGGCTATTTTGCGATTTTTGGGTCAATTTGATAATTGTTTTTAAACGTTTGGAATAGGAATTATATCTTTGTTTATTGACTACATTTGGATGCCGCCTGAAGGTCCATAGCATCTCACGTTTACGTTTAGAGCACAGTTTAATGCCTTTTGTAATCCATTTCTGTGGTTTAGTAGTTACATTTTTTATTTTCTTTAAAGGGAAACACAGATCGTAAAATAATTTGAATAAGTTATGAAATTCTTTAAATGCGTTGTTTGGATCTTTGCAGCTATAAACACTATTAAAACTAAGACTTTGGGGAGCCTCTTTAATTTTTTTGACATTTTCCTGGCAAAAATCGCGTTTATAAGAGAACCAGTGTGTGATCGTGCAGGTCTTTTTGACAGGACATTTTATAATTTGAGCTGTATGGTCAGAGACGGCTAGCTCCATTACCTCACATACACTTCCTCTTACATTGTGTATAATATTGTCGATGCATGTACCGCTATCTAGCCGGGTTGATTCACGAACACTTAATTTCATATTAAAGCTGTTTAGGAGATTTTGAAGTTGCATTGACATTTTCGTGTTTTTTAAAATATCGATGTTAAAGTCTCCGCAAATCAGCACCTGAAAGTGCGGTTGAGTTGAGTGTAAAGAAAGAAATAAAAACAGAAACCCATAGAAAACCTATTCAATAACAAAGATATAGATATAAGTATATGTACGCACCTATAGTTATTGGTATCAGTTCAACGGATTTAGTATCAGGTGGCGACACCGTTCAATATAGGTGTCAAAAATTCGCTTGAGTGGGCTCTCTATTCCATCTATATTACTATACTCTTTGACCCCCACTCTCCAACTTTAATGAGTTTTAACTAAGTAATTTTTTGATACAAAAATAATATTTCTTTATTACCACGACACGTATTTTAAAAATAATATGTTTGTATTACCGGACAAAATAGAATGTCGTTTTCTTTACCCAGTCTTCACCCCTATTGTCGGCGCCTATTTATTATCCGGCTCGAAGGACCAATGAATAGTGTGTCGAACAGTGGACTGTATAAAAATAGTTATAATACCATAATGACATATATCTACGTGTGTAGACCGTACAAAGAAATGTCCGGTGGGGGCCGTGTCCGCGCCTGCCCTGCCCGTGTGTAGTGTATGTAAACTATTATACAGTCACAAAACTATACACTGCGGAAAGGACACAGAGGCTAAACAGTTAATTGAGTACATCATTCTGATAGAATGTATTCGTCGGTTATTTAAAAAACAGCTGTTTCCTACAAACTGCAATACCTACTCAGTCAAAATGTATGCATTTTTTGGAACGAAGTTCCTTATCGCGCGTTGCGAAAGGGGGTTAGACGGAAAAAATTAAGACCAAGTTGTAACGACACTTGTTGCTATAGTTGTAAGCCGTGCGGCGTGCGCGTGTTTCTCTGTCTCTCTCTCTCTCTCTCTCACTCTCATAGAAAGCAAGCCAGTTATTTTCGTTTCGTCTTTTGATTAAGTTTATATTACATTATATTTGTTAATAATAAAAAAAAAATACAATTCTTTCACTAATTAATCTAAAGGAACTTCGTTCCATCCGGGTGTCCCTTGACACCTCTCGAGTTTTTTACTTTACGAGTAAAACACCATTTTTGTAAAAAGGACCTTATAACAAAGAAAATAAGTACCTATATTCTTGCGTCGTGCTGCGATTAGATGTAAAATAAACGTTATTACAACGTGCATAAATACCTATATGCGTGACATATTCCCTACGTTTCCTCATGACGGCTCCACAAAAGCGACACAGATATATCCTCGCGTCGTGCTGCGATTTCAAGTGACGCATCATTGTATCCGCATCTTCAAGTGGTGTGTTTTCATCTGTCGAAGAAGTTTTTTTTTATTTTTATTATTTATTTAAAGTAATTACATTAAAGAGGTGTTACTTAATATTAATGTAACTTGTAGACGAAGCAAACAGATTGTAGAAGGTGGCGTTCTGTAATTTCTAACTACCCCCTTGGAAAAAGTAGTGAGCTTATGTATAAAGGGTGTAAGGGACTACTCCGCAAACTTACAGAGTGCATTCAGCTACTTATTTAGAATCATATTCCACATTCATACATAAAACTTTCCTCACGGTATTTTCCTCATTGCTCCACATAGAACGAACATAATCGGTGTTAAAATACCTTTAAGAGTGTTTACGCCTCATGAAATCTCATACAAATTCCATCCTTATTTTCCGAAATGACTGAACCGATTTTAATTAAACTTCATACGCATATAATGTTATTTAGTAACTTAAATAAATAACATTTTCGAAAATGTTACAGCTAAATTAGACCGATTACAAATTATCTATAAAAACAGACATTTCAAACGTATCTTTTTTTTTTAAAGACATTTCGATTTTTTGAAAGACATATCCATTAAAATCGGTTCAGTCATTTCGGAAAATAAGAACTTGAAAGTTTGTATGAAATTTTATAAGAGGTAAACGCTCTTAAAGGTATTTTAACACCGATTATGTTCGTTTAATCTGGAGAAATGAGGAAAATGTCGTGAGGAAAGTTTAAAGTATGAATGTGTGGGTATAAGGGTAGAGGAAGACCATAGAAACGATGTATGGACTGTGTGAAGGATGATATGACAAGAAAGGAGGTGTCTGATGAGATGAAGAGTAATAGAGAAGTATGGAAGAAGAAGACATGCTAGGACGACCCCAAATAGTTTGGGATAAGGGCAAGAGACTGATGTTGTTGATGTTTGTTTATGGGTTTCAGAATTAACCTGATAAGTTAGGTTATCACACTTATCACTTTCGGTACTAAGTTCAAATAATTCATTTTCACTTGTATGATGACTTGCGCATAGTCATCTAGCTACGTATAATGACGACTCGGGAGGCAGGTTGTTCGCTCACGAAGGAATTATTGTTCGACCCATATGCTGCTTAGCACCGAAAGTTTTAACGGCCAAACCTGAGATTCGTACCCGAGGAGCTAATGTTACTTACCATTCTTCTCGCACAGCAGACACTTAAACATGTCCCCGTCATGTGCGACGATCTGCAGCGGCGTGTCCGCTTGGTCCGCGCTCGCGCTGGACACTGACTTCACGCGGAACATCTCACCCGATTCCACTTTTATGAAGGCACCTCCTGACGAAAACAAAAATACAAACTATATTCACTATACTATAATATAATAAAGAGGTAAGGTATGAATGCACGGTGGAATCTCCGAAACTACTCAATCACTACAGAAAATTTCTTTGAATACTTAATCCAAAATCAATATTCCTAGCCAGGAATCGAACACGTTGATTTTGTATTAAAAAAACCACACACTATTATTACACCAATCCTCTCGAATGGTGATTGGGATTTGAATCGCTAATTGGGATACAATTCCGGTAAGTATTTTTTTTTAATTCAAGCCTATTTTGTCCCACTGCTGGTCAAAGGCCTTCCCCATAGCCTTCAACTCTTCTCTCCTCTCTTCTCTCCATGAGGTTTCAACTCTTGAGGCTGGAGGCTTCAACTCTTCTCTCCTCTCTTCTCTCCATGAGGATTTGTCTAGCCAATCTCTCACAAACGCCTCTAACTCGTCTCGATAGCATTTTCTAGGCCTCCCTCGGCGACGACGCCCGTTTTCTGTTACCCACTGCGTGACAACTCTAGTCCATCTGTCCCAATGCATTCTACAGACATGGCGGCCTAATCCTACTTTAACCTAGCAATAATGGAAGTAATGACATGAAAAAATCACCCTGTATACAGTAAAATGCCGTGAATAGGGACACTGGGGTGAATCGGTACGAAACTTTGAAAAGTATTTTCACGTTATTGAAACATTATTGCTAGCCTAAAAATATTAATTGTTTATTAAATTAAAAAAGAAATGATCCCAATAGCTTTTTAGTGACGAATGATTTGTATTCAACGATGCCATTCAAAGTTTTGTCCCTATTCTCCCTCGCAGCCATATTCACCACGTTTTACAGGTATTTATTAACAAGTTAGGCAGTTAGAACTTGGCAGTAAACAAAAATGAGTCGTAAAAAATAATAAAATGGATCATTTATTTTAATAAATACTGAGCAGTGAGATAACTAAATAGGCTGTTGACAAATCGGAATTAGTCTGTAAGAAATCCCATTCTCAATATTTTTTGCCTATTCTCCCTCGTATCCCTATTCACCACGTAAAATGGTACTACGGTTAGTTTCAAACACGCTGGCCATGAGAACGGCCTTAAGCTTTGTTAAATAACAACAAAATTGTTTTCATTACTCATACTCTGAAAGTAGATCTGAAGTTGCCTGAAGAGCGGGTTGAAAGTAGTACTTTTCAGCCCTAGGGAGAATCGCTTTCAACTGACAGATGTCAAATTATTAAAAAAAAACTAGTTCTATTTTCACATTTTTATTGAACCATGTTCCAACTTTCTATGCGGCCACGATGTAAAATTGAAATAACTTAAGTTAAGTATAGGATATATATTTTTAAAACACTTTATTATAATTTAGTTTCAACAGTATTTTTTTACAACATTGATTCGGGCAAAATATTTACCATTTTTTCAATGATGAAAATGAAAAATTAAGGCTGAATAGCTGGCTGGCCACAGGAAAAAAAACAAAACAGGCGGGAAAGCGGCAAACGGTTTTACTCATTTTTTCTTTAGCTAATTCATGTTTTTATTTTTACTTTCCTTGTACTATTCGTAATGAAAAGCACAGTGTTTACCTCGGGTTAAAGACTTATTTAGTCCCTCGAACTATAAACCCCGTCTCGGGACTAAATAAGTTACTTTCACCCCTAGGGTAACAATGTACTATTAATACCTTGTTCCTGAGCGGCAGCTATAATGGCGTTCGCAGTTTCTTCGTCGCCCGAAACTTGTAACTCGATCTGCGATTCATCATTGGAATCTGTGAATCATAAAATTTGCTTTACTTAGGTACTTACTTAGCTGAAGAGTTTGTTTGTTTAGTTGAACGCACTAATCCTGGAACTACTGGTTCGATTTGTTTTTTGTGTTGGATAGCCCATTTGTCGAGGAAGGCTATAGGCGATATAACATCACGCTACGACCAATAGGAGTAGAGCATCATCATCTGCCTAGCCTTTTCCCAAAATATGTAAGGGATGGCTTCCAGTCTTACCGGCAGCTATCTGACCTCCACAATCCAGTAACTGGATAATACGATACCCAGTCTGACATCCAGTCTTACCAAAGACTGGATGTCAGACTTTTGGCTTTCTTCGTCTGACTACTCGTAACGAATGTCAAAGATCTACAAATGACAAAACGGGACCAGCGGCTTAACGTGTTTTCCGAGGCACGGCGGAAACTCTGTGTGTAATTATGGTCACCCATCCACGGACCATCCTCGGCAAGCAAGGCTTAAGCTTAAAGATCGACCCGTGCGGCTGTTATTATTTAGCCACGACGGCAGTATAGATAAAATCAAGATACAACATAACATCACGACTGTAATCCTCAAAGGCATTTTGTTAATTATGTTTACGTTCCATGTCATAGGGATGAGCCTATTGCCATCAACCAGGCCCAAATGCAGACTCCGAGCTGCTACTGAGAAATTTCTGATGAAAAAACCAAGTTAAACTTTGCTTACCTTGACTATCAGCATTATCATGTTGATCACCATCACCGTCCTGCTGATCATCATCATCAGGCATCACCAGCGATATCTCTCCGCCCTCGTAGATGAACTTCTGACCGGTTACCATGCGGAGTATTGAGCCATTCTCACTGTCTACGACTATTGTGTCTGTAAGTATTAAATAAACATACGTATGAGAGCAGCGGTGGCCCAGTGGTGGCAGCCCCGACTTACGAGCAGTAAGCCGTTGGTTCGAACCCAGGCAGCAGCATTACTTTGTGTAATTTATTTCATTACCGCTGCCTTCAAAAACGGTGAAGGAAAACATCGTGAGAAAACCGGCATGTTCCTAGAACAAAAAATTTGAAGACATGTGACATCTACCAACCCGCACTGGGCCCGCGTGATGGATTACAGCCCACTCCCTCTCATAGAGAGGAGGCCTGTGTCCCAGCAGTGGGAACATTGTAGGCCGGTCATTAGTACGGACAAAATAAATCGAAAGCGCGCCAAAGCAGTTTACCCATTGTCATCGTCTATCTGTCATTATGTCGATTCTTCCGTAGACAACTCTCCAAAAACTACAGTGGTCATGCTACGCGTGCTGTCAGTAAATTGAAGATTTTGACTAAATGTATATACTGCAACTTACGTCCTTCATCATCATCATCATCAGCCTCATCATCCTCTTCATCACCCTCGTTGAGAATCTCCAGTTTGCCGAGGATATACTTCTGCGCGTCAGTCACTTCATCAGCGCCATCCAATGAAGGTAGGTTCAGGTACTCGCTTACTTCTGGCGTAGGGTCGGATTTTGACTGGAATACAATAGAATTTATTATTTACTAGCTGTGCCCGGCGTTGCAATGCACTTTTTCCTTTTATTTTCATAGTGTTAGTGGTCCAAAACCATTACCGCATTATTGATGATACCGGTTTGGGGCACATCGGTTGGATTTCAAAGTCTATAATAAACATAGGTAAAGTTTTTTTTTTTTTTATCTTCATCATCAGCCTATAATGTTCCCACTGCTGGGACACAGGCCTCCTCTCTATGAGAGGTAATTTATATAATTATATAGATTTACTAGCTGCTGCCCGCGACTTGGTTTAGGGGTATGAAAAATAGATGTTCGCCGATTCTCAGACCTACCCGATATGCACACAAAACTTCATACAAATCGGTTCAGCCGTTTCGGAGGAGTTTGGTAACAAATACCGCGACACGACAATTTTATATAAGAAGATTTATTTAATAGCGTTACCTAGAACAGTGATAGTCTGGTGGTGTGATTGTCGGGACTGTCATAGGTCTCAAGTTCGAACTCAAGACACGCACATCTGATTTTTCGTATTGAAGTACGTATTGTATAATTACCACTTACTTCGATGCAAGGCAAACATCGTGAGGAAACCAGCATGCCTGAGAGATATTTCTCGACTATGCTAGAAATAATACTAAAGTGATGATGTCTAGGTTACCTGTAGTCCTTCAACTTGTAGCACCATGTCACCTTCGGATGACGTCACAGGAACCACAGACAAACAATCTGAAAGTATAAAACATAAAATGAACATTTTGAATGACAATAAAAGTAGATCGTGGCTTAATCACTTCTAGTGCTACTCAAAAAAATAACTTTTATGGCAGGCGTACCGCTGCTTTCACAATACCCAATTTACTTAACAAAATACCTAATTAGACTCAATGAACAATAAAAACACAAAGCGTAAGCTGAAAGAATATTACATCAACTTGATCAAAACTTAACTGTTAGTAGCGCGTTGATCAACTCTCAGGCCAGGGCATGGTAAGACAGACCCCAGGGATCTAATTGTGTGCCTTGTTTAAGTTTATTTAAAAACATTATTTGTGAATAAATAAATAAAATATTTGATAAAAACAGCTTGGATCAATTTTCAGGTCAAACCGCGCTTGCCCAGGTTGGTCTGTGGATTGGTGACCACCTATTACATAGTTTCCTCCGTGCTTTGAAAAGCACGTTAAGCTGTTCGCCCCGGCTGTCATTTTCAGTCGTTACAGGTAGTCAGTGACAAGTAGTCTTACCAAAGGGTTTGGTACCCAGTACTAACGACGTCAGATAGGTAGACACTACATAAAAAATACTGGTATTCAGCTGCATCCAGTTAGCCTGGAAGTCGACCCTAATAAAGTTGGGAAAAGGCTAGGCAGATGATGAAGAAATTTGAGTGCTACTGTTAACCGGGTTTTTCACCCAAAAAAAAGGTGTTCCCTAGCAATATTTAGTGCGTAGAGTTACTTAGCTTGATGTACAGAATGCTTGGTTGACGGCTTCGTGTAGGGTCTATTTACTCTCTACACAGAGTGTTAGGGAGGACCACCCTCCGCAAACTTACTGAGTGCATTCAGTCCTTATTTTGAATCATAATCCACGGGAATTTTTTTCAGGATTTTTTTTTTTTTAAATCGAGTTTTCAGTTACTATTCGGCTAATATAGTTAAAATAAAATTAGAAAAAAACCGCCCAAGTGCGAGTCGAACTTACGCACGAAGGGTTCCGTACCATTATTTATAAAAAACCGGCCAAGTGCGAGTCGAACTTGCGCACGAAGGGTTCCGTACCATTTACCTTTATTTATAAAAACGCGCAAAAAATCACTTTTTTGTATTGCAGCCCAACCTTTAAATATTTGTTTATTCTGTTTTTAGTATTTGTTGTTATAGCGGCAACAGAAATACATAATCTGTAGAAATTTCAAGTGGCTAACTATCACGGTTCATGAGATACAGTCTGGTGACAGACGGAAGGACGGACGGCGAAGTCTCAGTAATAGGGTCCCGTTTGACCCTTTGGGGACGCAACCCTAAAAAAACGAGGGCGGTGATACATCCGCGACTTTCTGGGCTCATTTATGGAGACGCGGTGCGTCGTGCGGCGTGTCTCCACAAATGCACGTCAGTTTGCGGAGAGCTGTCTCCTGTATAGATAGATAACTACGTACCTTCATCAATCTCCATAGGGTGATCCTCATTAGTCTCGTCCCCCTTTTCATACTCATCATTATTTCCATCCAATTTCCTCAAAATAGCCCCAGAAAGAAAATCTTTAGGCAAAGAGTTTACATTGAAACTCAAAATCGAATTCTTCTGGCTCATAGAGTTCATATTACTTTGTGTCGTTACCAAACTATCTAGGTCATCTTTCAAAGCATTTGCTAAAGAAGTGAGAATGGAATTTGAGTCTAATGCGGGTTTTTCTATTGGTTTACTGGTTGAAGTTTTTATTGTTTGTGTAAGGACTGATGATCCGACGGTTACTTTTAAGTTTAATGTTGAGGCTGTGATTGGCTGAAACAGTGAAATATATTAATTAGTTTAAGGTTGACTGATAGTACTGGTATTGAAGGGATTCGATTCCCGGATCGTACAAAGTGCTATTGAGATTTTCAATTAGTAATTTCTCAGTAGTGTGGTCTGGATCCGTGCCCGGTTGATGGCAATAGGCTCGCTCCCTATTACATGGGACTCGAACATTACTCGCGAAATGTGGGTATACTATTGGGTACAAGACTGCCTAAGCTTACGGGGATAACAGGGGGGTCTACTCTCTAAGTTCGTCAACGAAAATACGGGTCCGTCCGTAAATAGCTTTATACTTCGAAATGAACCCTACTCCCTAATATTTACGGATTCATGAGTTTTGAAAACATATCGCGAGTAAGGACAACTGTCCAATTGTGTTGTCATTTATTTTTAGTTCGGACCCCTAACGAATCTTATGTCCGTAAGTGATACGGAGTAGGAAACAACCGTAACTTCGGCCGAAACTACGGATTTCGTGCTTAGAGAGTAGACCCCCAGGCGCGTCTTACGTTAAAGAAATAAGATGAGACAAAAATTTCGCTCAGCTGTTTTTAAAATAATGCTTACAATAAGAAAAAACCTTACCGTGATTTGTGGGAAAATCGCATTAGATTTAGAAAATGATGCTAACTTCCCCACTTTGAGCAATAAATCCGGTGGTATTGGTTGTAATTTTGATGCTGGCAACACCAGCTTCTTCCCCAGTAATGGTTTAGGTTTTGGTGGTGAACAAACATCCTTCTCATAATGATCATAGTCTAAGTTATGATTAGGTAATGATTGTTTGAATTGTTCTAGTAGTTCCGTTTTTATCGTTTGTAATCTGAAAATATTATTAACATATTTTATTAGTTTTGAATGTCTCGTTGGTCGACTGCTGAGCATGAGTCCAGGGTTCGATTCCCGGGTCTGGCAGTGTTATTGGGTTTTTCCATCATGAATTTCTCAATAGCAGCCTAGCAGTCTTGGTTTGGACATGGGACTTAAACATAACAGGCCCTCTGCCAAACCCTTCAGCGATTACAGGCGTGGCGTTACGCACGTTAATATATTAGTTTAATAATATGGCATGTTTTGTTTTGCAAAACTAGACAGGACTTGGTTCTTTTCCTACGCAGGAGTTTGGTGAAAAAAAACTGGCTAATCATGTCGCGAACCACACGCAGTCAATCAACCAGCCCAGTCTATCACAGTCCACTGCTGGACTTGGGCCTATCCTGCACTACAACACTGTACTCTCTGCCTTTCAAATCCAGTATGTCCGAGCTACCATCATCTGCCTAACTTTCTCCCAACTATGTTGACGTCGGCTTCCAGTCTAACCGGATGCAGCTGAGTACCAGTATTTTACATGGAGCGGCCACTGCCTATCTGACTTCCACAACCAAATTAGTACTAGGTAATACGATCTCCCTTGGTAAGACTGGTTGCCAGACATGCAAACCACTGACATGAATTAACTAAATACTTATTGATATCTTCTATTTTCTTCTTCTATCTTCTATATAAATAAAAATCAATTGCTGTTCGTTAGTCTCGCTAAAACTCGAGAACGGCTGAACTGATTTGGATGATTTTGGTCTCGAATTATTTGTGGAAGTCCAGGGAAGGTTTAAAATGCGAGAAAGGTATGGTAAGATAGGTAGGTAGGGTAGATAGGTAGTTAGGGTAGGGTTGGGTAGGGTAGGGTAGGTAGGTATGTAGGGTAGGTAGGTAGGGTAGGTAGGTATGTAGGGTAGGTAGGTAGGGTAAGGGTAGGTAGATAGGGGAGGTAGGGTAGGGTAGGGTAGGGTGGGTAGGTAGGTAGGTAGGGTAGGGTAGGGTGGGTAGGTAGGTAGGTAGGGTAGGGTAGGGTGGGTAGGTAGGTAGGGTAGGGTAGGGTAGGGTAGGGTGGGTAGGGTCGGTAGGGTAGGTAGGTAGGGTAGGGTATGGTAGATAGGGTAGGTAAATAGTTCATTGCCGGGGACAGCTAGTATACGATACAGTTTAAACTCACCTAACTTGAATGTTATCATACTCGGAACATGTTTTGAAGCATTTCTTACATAATATACTGGTGTGTACTTTATTTTCTTCAACCGGTTTGCCTACAATCTCACTCACCACCTCTGATACTTTCTTGCCTGATTGTAATGTGTTCTGAAAACATAAAAAAAAAATCACGTATAGAATGTTATCAAACCTCAAAAACCTATTGGGTTTCTCCAATAGTTTTTTTTTAATCAACTGCAGGCCACAATCGGGCACAATGCAATGCCCCAACAAAGTATATGCCACACCTTCGCTCCTGCCCGCCCTGCACAACTAATTGCACCGTACAGGCCTTGAACAAGGCAAACGGCAGAGCTATCTAGGTCTCTCATGTACTGGTCGGACAAAATCTGAGTCATTGATTGAGATAGATCATTTTTTACAACAAGAAAGCAACTCAAAGATTGTGCCTCGGTTCAGGGCAGTAGGCTCAAACAATATGACATAAGAAAAAATCATTTTTAACTGTTCATGTTTAGTTTAAGGCTTGCTTAAACCACAAATTGCTCAATAAGTCACAGAGAGGTTAAAGTTCAAGTAGGAGTTAGTGTAGACTAACTCCTACTTGAAATCAACTCATTATGTGAAAGTCCTGATTATTCCCGACCATAATTTTTACAAAGTTTTTTTTATATAAGGTAGAAGTACCTGTTACTTACTTGTTCTCCAAACAGGCTTGAAGCATTTCTAAGTGAGAGGCCAGCCCTGTTGTTACATATGAAGCAACACTGGTTCATGCTGGAAATATAACAGAATGCAACACTAGAGTACTGTGGATATCATGGATAAATAATACTGATCGCTCGGATCAATATTTAGATTAGTTGGTTGGTCTGTGGATCGGTGACCACATAGAAAGTTTCCGAGCCTCGGAAAGCAAGTTAAGTCATTGGCTCCAGCTGTAATTTTAGATCTTTGACAGTCATTATTAGTAGACAGTGGCCAGAAGTCTGCAGTCTGACAATCGGTCTTACCAAGGGGTATTGTATTACTCAGTACTAACAGAGTTGTGGATGCCAGATAGGGAGTCACTCCATGATTGGTATGCAGCTGCATCTACATCAACCGAAAACCTAGCTTGGAAAAGGCTAGACAGATGATGATTGTATAAAGAAAATCATAAATTCAACAGCGCATAGCCTAACCCTCTGTATCTAGATAACAACATAACATTGACAGACTTTGTCACAGAATGAAATAATTTTTCTTTATTCTGTTATTTTTTAATTCAAAATAGGCTTGCGTTTGGCTGCATCTTGCCTATGTGAAGTGATGTTACAGCCTAGGATGGAGCATGCTTGCCTCGAAGAAACCGATTCACTCAGATCAGGTGAACAGAGAAGCCGGCAATTAATTTCACAGACCGGCAGTATTTCTGTGTGAAATTTAAACACACAAAGCTTATAATTCTTCAGTAGCATCTCAGTCTGGATTTCTGCCCAGGTGATGGCAATACACTTGATTGGTGAAATATGGGTGTTCTATAGTTGCTCCCCTGCCTAACCATTCTGGATAACCAGGCGTGATGTTATATTTTATTATTAACTCCACTTTATCTATACATGACATTGAATAACTGCAGACAATATGTGTTATTGTTCTGCTCCATTGAACTTTTCATTTATAAACCTGAAATCTCTCTCTGAAGATTATGATTGGTTAGTTTCATTGTGTAATTTGCTATCTGAATTATCGTGAATTGTGATCGAAAAACAGTTTATCTGGTTTTAGTAACTTTTTTGAAGGGGTTAAAGCACAAGTTTAAAAAAAAATCCATAACTTTTTAGCCAAACATTTGTGTACGCCTTACATACAATGGCAAAACATGTAGCTACTGTCTCATTACTTTAAAACATATGTTTTGTATACGTTAACTCATGTTTTTCAAAATAAATACAACTTTAACTTGTCAACTAAAAGTTTTTGGACACTTTTCAAATAAAGAAAATCATATTGTTTCGATCTTTTTGATAAATGGAACACCTAGTCTCTCTTATGTAATTCCATTGACCTAAAAATGCAAATTCTTCTGATATCAAAAACATTTATCAATGTTTACGTTGTTATCAGTAGCCGATAATTTCAAAATTACTACCACCATACACGAAAAATATTTAAGTTCATTCAGAAAAATCGTCTCATTCAGTATTTCGCATAAAATGGCAGCCATTTTGATACTCCAGATAACAAAGATTCAAAATTATACCGAAAAATCACGATAAAATCCATATAATTCCACTTACCTAGCCAATTTTTCCAATAATCTTCGGGTATAATATTAGTTTTTGAAGGTTTTCACACGGTTTCATAAATAAGGTTGTCAGCAATGGATGAACCGCAAGCAGCCACCATTACGTTTTTAATCATTTTGGTTCTATTTCTAGCCGGTAGGAGGCGTTTTGCAAGTGTTTCCGGTGTGTTCTCTACTACACTTTTTGACTCGACTATCGCCAATTAAACATTTTGTTTAGTAAAAAAGTTTTTAATAAAAATTTTTTTTAGTTCTAAACAATGTAACTGATTGAGACTCATCCATCTAAGCTAAGGTCTGTTGCCGCTTTCATCTATTGGCTTTGATCAATGTTATAATTTCAGCCGAAAGTCATGCTCATATCATCCATCAATGTTTTTCTTCAGAGTGTGTTAAATATTCTCGTTAGCACTGGCAAAATACTCTCTTCTTCTTAATTAAAATTCCAGCGGACAACCTGTTTTTATATAAATGTTCGCTATTCTTATAGTCCGGATCGTTGTCGCCTGAAAGTAGGTACAAGGAGAATCGAGGTCACAAACTTGAATTATTTATTGGCACTTTATTAAGAGAATAACAAACTAAATCATCATCTTCCTGCCCTTCTCCCATCCCATTCTACTTGGTGTCGGCGCAACACGTTTTCTTCTTCTATTCTCCCCTGTTAGACGTCACGGCATCATTTACGCCTTTCTCTTTCATATCATTCCTCATACCATCCATCCATCTTTTCTTTGGCCTTCCTCCATCCATCGACATTCATATCCATCACTCTTTTAGTCACATGCGTTTCATCCCTCAACATTACAATATGTCCATACCAAGACAAACGACTTGCCCTCCCGTATTATTATTATACTCTTACTTGCCTTTCAATTTTTCAGTAACAGGTGCCACTTTTTACCTTCCTGACATAACGAATAATAACCACCTATTTAATAGAATCATTTGATCACAGGTAAAAAAACACAAACAAAGACGTTTTCATAACGTCTTAGTCTTCTTGACCACTATGCTAGTTGCGTTGAGGTAATTAATGCTGCTGCTATACCTACCCACTGATCAGTCCAAGCCCGCGATGAGTGATGGTCTCCGAAACCATCCAAGCCCGCGAGCGATTATGTTATAGTGTAAGGCCCGGCGCCCACTATCGGTGGGCATCGGTGCGGCTCAGTATAGCTCGGGCGGCTTCGGGCGCCTGAGAGCTGCCTCGGCAGTCGTAAGCACACCTAAAGACGCCGTAGCTGATTTTGGGTAACCTCAGAATAGTTCGGGCGGCAGAAACATCGCAGAGCAGTCTTAAATGCCACCCGAGCTACCCAAAGACAGCCTCGACATCCCTAATAACCATGCTTACGGCTGCCGAGGCAGCCCGAAGTCGCCCGAGGCAGCTCTCTGGCGCCCGAAGCCGCCCGAGCTGTACCGAGCCGCACCGTTGCCCACTGATAGTGGGCGCCGGGCCTAAATGTATAAGCTAGAGATGGTTTATGGCGTTTTACATCAATGTGATTCAGCTCTAAAAGTTATTGCTGTAAAGTTAGTGCGTTAACTACGTTCAAATTAAGAGGTACGCACGACGACCAATCAAGTTTATAAACCAGTTTATGCGGATCTTTCATTGTACAGGAAATCTAAACAAACCGAGGCCACTAAGAAGGTTATACTGGCAATGTTAACTTGATGTGTGAGATTTCTATAGGTTGAGTTACGTTCTCAATTATAACGGACGGAAATAGTTATAAGCCCGTTGATGTAGAACAAGAAAGAAAAAAAAACGAAGATGAAAAGTATAATTATTATGGCAACTCATGTGACAAGATGGCCACTTCCATTAGTTCATTTTTTGTCCACGCTGGCGCTTTAGTTTTGTGTTGCGTGTTGGACTGTTGGTACTTGGTACACGAAAGGAAAATTCTCCTGAGGGACTCCAGGCGCTTAAACGGTGCCGTGCTGGATACAAGCAATGGCGAACGCAGTACTACCATGCGCTCGAGACTCTAAAAGATTTATTTATTTATTTATAACACTTTAAACTGTACAGGGTTTACCCTAATGCGACAGTTACAGTATGTACGACGAGCTTAATGCTATTAAGACCATTTAAATAGTAGTCTTCGATTTGCAGGACATTTTGCAAGAATGGACGAGACCAGAGCACCCAAACGTTTACCTACTTGACAGTAACTTACAATTCGACGCCGGTGATAAGATTCGTTTAGTAACTTTTTGAGCCTAAATAAATGACTTTTTATTATGAAAATGTGAATTCTATTGAAGGATTGGAGTGAAATGATTCCTTTGTTTTTCCACATAGGGATCAAACCTGGGTCATCAATGAGCAACTGGATAGATTCTCAGCTGGACAGTTTCGCAGCCGGACAGTTTCGCAGCTCGACAGTTTCGCAGCTGGACATATTAGCAACTGGACAGAGTATTGCTCAGTAGTCCTCGTCATACCCCATCATCATCCATCATTCTTCTGCCCTTATATCAATTTGAGGTCGGCGCAGCATGTATTCTTCCATACTTCTCTTACTCGTCATCTAATCAGACACCTCCTGCTCGCCATATCCTTATTCACACACAGCCCATCCATCGTTTCTTTGGACTCCGTATCCTTGTCATACCTCATTTGTAAACAACTAACATAACATCACGCCTGTAATCTCCGAAAGGTTAGGCAGAGGTGTACCCATTACTCCCATTTAGTACACCCACATTTCGCCAGTTATGTTTAAGTCCCATTTAATAGGGGGCGAGCCTATTGCCATCAACCGTGCACAAATCCAGGCTGCTACTGAGAAATTCCTGCTAGTAAAACTCAATAACACTGCCCGACCTGGGAATCGAACATGACCACATGCTCAGCATTTACGCTTGCGAACACTAGACCAATGAAGCATTAAATAAATAATTAACACAATATTTTAATCAAAAACATTATTTATTGTTCTCTATACAATTTTACAACTTCTTGCGTCTCGAGTGCAGCTCTCTATAATAATAATAATTAATCTTTGATAATTCTATAAATGTACAATAAAACTTATGTTTTTGTTTTGAGATTAAAATAAGATACTTACTATTTACATATCAACATATTTTTCTCGCCATACTTTAAAATATTTTATACATTAATTAATAATTTCTTTTAATTATATTAATTTTTGTGTTGTGCCAAAATTACGAAATGCATTTTTGTGTCATTTGAAGAATGTGTTATTAATGTACTGCATCAGCTAAGCATTTACGGTTAGGTGCTCACTGTACCTTTCAGAACCTTTATACAATTTGGGGCCAATGTGTATAGCCTAGCCTATCCTTTACAAGTCACCAGAGTAAAGATCAATGCCCCTTCTTTTATTTAACACTAAGCCTCACATAAAATTATGTATAATCTCAACATTAATGATATAATGTAAACAACATTTTTTTTGAGAGTTGCTTGCGCATTCAGCTCCTGCAGCTTAGAGATAAGCCTTGGAAGGGCCAACTACAAAACTTTCTCTAGTTATCGTGCGTTGTGACTGGGACTGTAGCTTCATCCTTTGGTTTTTGATATTTTAAAGTGCCTGTAATGGTCAAATTGCAATAAATGCTTTGAGCTTGAGTTCACCTAAATAAATGTCTTATTGTCTATGTGAAAGCGCGCCGTTCGATTTTTAATTTTAGCGTCCATTTTTAGTGACCATTGGAAATCCAATAGCGTGCTTTTTATGCTGGTGTCACTTAGGTTTTGGATAAAGGAGTCTGTCGAATACACCGTATCCTATCATGGGCGTACTAGGAACGTATCACGCACGGTAAGAAACACGACACTGACTACAATGCCCACTAGAACCCATCAAACGCGTTTCAGGGTCTTCAAGTGTTAGTTTTAGTGTGTTTCTGAGAAAAAGTGCTATATAGTAGGTACTTAGTTGATTGTAGGTAAAATGCATTTCACAAAATATATAATTAAATACTGATGCAGTATTAGAATGCAAACGTGTCGCGTAAGCTCAGTATGTAGAATTAAAGATTGCGTTAAATTTGTGTAAAAGTTATTATTTTCGCCTGAATTGCGTAAATGTGAAATTGAGCATTTTTCTGACAGCATATTGCTAATTAATAATGATTTCATTAACGTGGTAGAAAATAGGGTGATATAAAAAAAAAAAAAACTCCAATTTATGGAAGAAAATAAAATAGAGTCAGTGGTATTTTTCGACAAATATTTTTAGATTTAATTTAGTGTTTTAATTGACAAGAGTTCATAAATAGAAATAGCTCGTTTAATAGTAGGAGTGATAAATGAAAATGTCTTGTTTTTTTTTAAGAAAAATAAAAAAGCTTAAATAAAAAATGACTTAACGTAACATACAGGTTTGACAGACATGTAGGTAGGTTAGTAGGATGTACAGTCGTCAACACAAGTTTTAAAAACCAATATTTAAGAAAAAAAACACTAGAAACGATTTCGCAACAGCGTTCAAGACCACTGCCAGTGTCAATATTCTATTGTAATAAAAATCACTGACAACTATTGAACGCGGTTTAGGTATACTGACCGCGTTTAGTTTGTAAGGACGAGTGTCCTTAGTCGGCCTGAAAACTTGTGTTGCCATGTTTCCTGCAGTGGTAGTGTTTGAAATGAAAGAATTTGTTGTGTTGACATGTATTTTAATGTTAATCATGTAACTACAAGACCTAATTCCAATAAAAAGTAGGCTAAAATGAAAAGAAAAATACAATATATTCACTATGTGCCACCGTGCTGTTTCTCGTGTTGTGTTAAAGCATCGTTTAGCGAAATTCCGGGAATAAACATTAAAACTGACCAGAGGCAAATTTTATCTTTTAAAAGTATTTAATTTAGTTTTTCATAGTCAATTTTAGTGTCTACAACGAGTGTAATTTGATTATTGCGTTCATCTGAGTAGAATAGTGTCATTTAGTCAGTAATACAACAACAAATGTAATAAATTGACAATGGTAAAAAAAACATTTTTTTAAATATATTTCTCTGTACATTCAACACAAAGAGGTAAGCTATCACGACATCAAGGTCCTAATACTAGAACATTTAGTTTTTTTCCATTCGAAAATATTCCTAGAGAAAAAGATATGCATCTATTTACCTGATAACATTTATTTACTTCAGCTATATTTAGTACTAGTTGAAGGCTGGCTATAAGACTGTTTATGTAATTTGACATTAGTAGTTCACTAAGAAAGTTTGCAAATTAATTTAAAGGAAAGAGGACTAGGTTTTTTTTTTATTCATAAACAGTAATATAGACGAGCTACCACAAGGTTCACACCATATAAACATCTATCCCTAGACACAAAAACAAAAAAAAAAGTTTTTTTTTCTATTCAAACAGCGCGATTGTGGTGTCTCAAATATCATCATCTGACCTTATTTATCTAAATCCTTGTGCAAGGCTTATTACTCAAATTTTAAGTCGAATCATCGCTATATTTTTTAAGAAAATTTTTAGAAAACTTTACTGTTTTTTCCACTAATCGAATATAATTGACATTGCAATGACACTTACTACTAACCTAAAGAGTGCTAAACTATTTCTTACATTTAGATACTTTTGGTTCTTAAAACATTAAAAAAAATGGTGGTTAGATCGCCACTACGAACTAAACTGGTGCAAACTTAAGAAACAAGCACATAAGCGTGGTCTAATAAAAACCAAAAATAAAACAATTTTTTCTATAATATAGCTCAGTTTCTTTATTTCTTGTACATTTCACAACTGTCACGTTTTACAAAACAACCAAGTTTTTTTTTAAGATAAATTACAAATACGCGCGGACATTTTTTCTTTGTCCGTTTTCGCGCGCACAAGAATAGGGAACAAGAAAAAAACTAAGTACTTTTTCAACATTACTCACAAACTAATATCATTTTTTTTTTACTAAAAATCCTCACTAAAACGGGGAACAGTGCCATCTTCATTACTCGTCACAATTATGTCTACGTCCATTTTCTGAGGATGAAAACAGCACTGGTAAAATAATAAGTAACTAAAATCTAATTAATCAAATTAAATGGGAATATTACTTAATCGATACCTAAACCGCTAAGTCCACAATCGAAATGCAGACGCATTCAACAGAGCATAGCTCCACTCCAAACAAAAAAAGAAAAAGAAAAAACATGGAAATGTAATAATGTGTAATAATATGAAAAAAAAACATGTTACTGTGTCTAAAATTATATTAAAAAAACTAACTGTTAATGTCTTTATAAGAGTGATCTAAATCACAAATTGTTAAAATAAGGAATTATTTAAAAAACATTGCCGTCACGATAAATTCGCCCGCCTCCCGGTTTGAGTGGTAACTTTGAAGAATTTTGGTTTTTTTGTGAAAGTGGGTGAACTTTTCGTGTTTTTTTTTTTTGCTACGGCAATCCCCCTTAGTCCCCCCATCGCACTCGTAGTGGTGTGCCTGTGTATGTGTGTGCCATCCGTCTTGATATGTGTGTGTGTGTGCTCCACCTCATCGCCGTTAGCTAGAAGCAAATAGTTTTAGTGAGTAATGAATGTATTGAAGTTGCAGTTCTGACCGAAAAAGATTTTGAGGAGATTTTTTTTTAGCTTAGGGGAGATTTACGAACGTACAGTGTCTGGGGTAAATATGACACAAAGAGTTCAAGAGAAAGTATGACATCATAAAGTTTCGTCTACATTCACTACTATGAAAATATGACAGTATCTTTCCAAATCTCGATGTGACGTTTTATCGACCGGTTACTGTATGAAATATGTTCAATAGTAAAATATTTTGAAAAACTCAATTTAATGCAAAATTGAGATATTTTTTAAAAATATTGTCTTTTAAGGCCAAACTGTGAGATGTTAAGTACCTAACCGAATGTTTTGTCAACCAATGAGTAGAAAAAAGACAAAAAAAAAAAATTTGAAGTATTAAGAAAAATAAACTGAAAATTGAGCAAAAACTGTGACTAAGTGAAAAAGACATGTAGTATTAAGGTTTTTTTATACATTTTTCTCTAATTTTATTATTTGTCACTGTGATATGTAATTTCGAAGCATATTATACACATACGGACGTACGCTAGACGTAACTTAAAATGAAATTGACATTTCCGATCGGGCAAGCGATTGTACAATCGGGCACAACAGGCTTAATCTTACAATAATATTTTATTTTTATTCTACAATTCTAAATCAGCGTATTTTAAGTACAAATCTATTATTAATAAGCTTAAAAGCATTGTGTTGTCACACAAAAAAATATAAGGTGTTGTGCACGAGTGTACATGAGATATACACTTATACATATCTACATGTATACATATATATATAGCTGTTCATAAATTGACATAGCACATATTACGCTTTTACTATCCACATAAGATATGTCATTCCTCTCAATAGATACGGTACATTTATAAACTGTTTTACTACTTGTCAGCGCGAGATTTAAATGCAGGCCTCAAAAAAAGGTAACTAAAATAATTTTATTTAATTAATTTCATATACCTGCTCTGCTTTTCCCTCGAGAAAAGCCGTTATTACAAGTTTTTTTTTAAATAATAAATTGATAGAACTATGGCGAATAAAAGTCAATTCGACTGCACTCAACCATTTTTTATACATTTCATTTATTTTCTCCAACCTAATAAATACTGTTTTCAAATACTATTTACAAATATTTTATGTAAGTCGAAATGAACCAAAAAATATTCAACTTCAATTCAGTACCGGGATAGGCAGAGCATTTAGAATAACGAGTACTAAAATGATTTCAAATTGACGTTTTCATTAAAATTAATTAAAGTTTATTTGAATGAAAACGTCAGAAACAGTCAAAATTAAATCTCGCGCAAACAAATTTAAAATGGAAATAAACTAATTAAAATTTCTTAAACATTTAACACTGCCATTTTATATCCACTCATTTTATGACTATTTTTTTTATTGAACATGACACTTGAGTACCTGATTGTACTTTTATAACAACTAAACTGCTGGACAAATTTTGGAGTTTTTTTTTGTGAAAAAACATGATATATATATTTTTAAAATAACTAACAATGACTGCTTAAATACTCTTTTAAAATTATTTAGAATATTAGTGCCATCTAGTGGACAAAAGACAATTTTCTCCCAATATTATGTCCAGCAGTGGACCGATGCCAATAATGTTTTACAGCACTCATATGTACATACAACAGTATTATCTATGCATATATGTTTTATATATTTAAGTTCTAACTTTCTCAATAGACTTTGGCTTAATTTTTGGCTTAGATAAAGTCAGGGAACGAAAGCTAGTGTTATTTAGAAAAACAATTTTTTTGTTGTTGTAAATGTCAAATTTTTGTCATTGATTTTTTACTAAGTAGAAAGTTTGGTTTCTTTAGAAAATCTTTAAAATTATCTTTTAGGAAATTATGTGTACAATCTTTTACTATAAGAATAGAGAATATTTTTTCATCAAAATAATTTGCAGGTCGAAATATAGCAACTTTTCGTACTAGAAAATCAGCCATATAAATAATTTTATGAATTTGGGAATAAATTAAAAATAAGGTTACATAAATAAAGCTTTTTATTCAATCTAATCGCGGAAAGATGCAAAATCTGGTCAAAATAAAATGTTAAATCTTGATTAGAATTCATAAAAAGTTTAATAATGTATGTTATTGACATATTTTTTAAGATTCAAATTAGGTACCAATAATATCATTGGCATGATCTTATACAGGGTGGAACGAACACCGACGCCATAGGTTACCACGTATTCATTACAATTACATGATTCTGAACTTCCCCAGATAGAAATTTTTCATCGGTTATTAAATAAAAAACAGCCGTTTCCTACAAAACTGCAATGCCTACACGGTTAAAGTGTATAGATCATCTGTTTAAAATAAAAATACTGATGAAAATTTGAAAAATGATGTACTGAATCCGTGTTAACCGTTTTAGCATCGGTGTCTTTACCACCCTGTATTTTCAGTGGAATTTGTTTGCTATATTTTAACCCATTAAGACTGTATAAAAGCTGACATCTCTATATTTTTGCTTTAGAAATTATAAATGCTTTTTTTATGAAATTTTGTCGTGTGTTCTGGCACATCAAATATATTTTTTTTAAGCCTGAAAGACATGCACGATATCTGCATGGCATTCTGAAATTAATACCGTCCTGTGTTATAATTTTCCATTCATAGATTAGACAACATTAATTAAGTCTTACAACCAGACTTGGCCTATCTGACCTTAGCAAGGTCAGATAGGTAATTGATTCATGAAAAATACTGGTACATCTGCATCCCCGGTTAGATGGAGAGCAGACTAAATGCAATTATTCATATATATGGCTATTGACCTGAACCTATTTTTTTTTAAACATTGAAAATTTTGCAGAAATTCCACTTGTCAGAACACACATTCATTTAAGACACAAGCAAATATAGAGATGATCAATATTAAAATCTATGGTCCCTACTATCGAAGAAACATTGACATTTCGATAGGAAATTATTTTAAAAAACCTCTCAAAACCGGGTCAGTCTGAAATATTATGCGATAGAATTTTGACTAGAACAAGAAAGTCAAAATAAGCATATTTAGAAGGAGCCTAATTTTTTACAAGGCCGTTATTCTACACACAATAAATAGAAAATTTAGAAAAAAAAATACCAAAAACAAAAAACAAAATGGCAGGATATCGTGAGATTGAGAATCAACATTGACTATAATATTTGTCCCTAACTACTTTGTGCAGACAAACACTTCGGCATAAACTACGAATAACCGAAAAACTTAACATACATTTTTCCACGCTGGTAACACTTAATCTTTGGCTTGCCAACAACGAAAACTAATGCACAAAATGACAACTCCAGGGTTGCCAATTAAAAATATCAATCCGATACAACATTGGTCCGTCACCTTTAAAAAAAATGTACATGTCTTTTTAAACACTTTGATATTATTCTTTTCTATACATTAGTGAATTTATTTCTTACTAGAAGTCATGTTCGGCCATTCCATTGTTTTGGCCTTGTCTCTGGTTGTTCTGATCCTGGTTCTGGTTTTGACTCTTGTTAGGATTCTGGCCCTTCCCCTGTCCGATTTGCCGCGACGATGAGAAGCAGAGCTTCATTACGAACGGGAATTTTGCACCTGAAAATGTTTTAGTAAAATATTTTAACAAAATATGTTAAATAAAGTATGTCTATCCTGTTCTTTGTACATCAAAGGAGCTTGTAGATGCCACTGAAAGTGTCAAACTCGTCGCCAAATTTTGGGCTGACTCAATTTGAATTGTTATCGACACGCTAAGAGGAAGACGAATATATTTCTTATTTTTTTGAAGTTAGTTAACAGGCTTTCAACTCATGTAACGTTACCTTCATCTATAGCAATGTACAATATAAGCAAAGAGGCTTGT
Organism: Cerastis leucographa; assembly: GCA_963082945.1. NCBI lineage: Eukaryota > Metazoa > Arthropoda > Insecta > Lepidoptera > Noctuidae > Cerastis > Cerastis leucographa. The sequence continues at coordinate 12,500,820 of OY720371.1, read as the reverse complement.
TAAAGCCATGAAAAAATCGAGTGTGTTTTGCCCGACAAAAAGAGAACACCAAGTTAGAGAAAGACGCTAATTAAATAATACGCTGTTAAAAAGTCCTCACTTGGTTCATGATAAAAAAGGGTTGCCAGGAAAGAAAAAATAAAATACTTTCATTTCAAGGCCTTTAAGCTGTCGGAAAGATATACAAAATTAATTAATCAAGTATTAGGGAATATAATACGGGGAATAGTGTAGATAAATTGGGAATAAGGTAGGTTAACTGGGAACAGGGTAATTTCACAAGTATAAGGGTAAACAGTGAATAGGGTTACAAAACATGGAATTCCCAGTTTATCTACTAAGTTCACATTAAGTTCAGTATTAGGGTAGGTACACAGGGGATAGGGTAAACAAACTGGGAATAGGGTAGGTTAACTGGGAATTGGGTATAAACATAGGAAAGGGTATAGGAAGGGAACACAGGAAATAGGGTAGTAAAACAGAAAAGATACATTTTCTGTTTTACTTTCCTATTTCCTGTATTATTATCCTCGTAATTTGTAATTAAGTAGGGAAAGGATGTGTCTGATGAGATGAAGATTAATAGAAAAGTATGGAAGAAGAAGACATGCTGCGCCGACCCCAAATGAATTGGGATAAGGGCAAGAAATGGTGATTATGAATTCGGAATAAGGTTGCAATATATACCTGGATGTTGTATAGTCGCGTGGTTGCACGCCATTATCGCCATCACGGACTGGGAAATGTTCTGGAACTCCATAAGGCCAGATGACGATCTGGAATATAATGAGTGGAACGGTTAGATTTTAGAGTTAACACATTGTAAATGGCATGCCTGAAATCTAGACGTGTATTGTTACTTTTAGCGGCATATGGTAGTACAAAAACGACAGCGCCATCTATGACGCAAATGAATAAAAGTTCTCCGCGAGTTAGGAACTAAACCAAGAACCAAGGTTACCGACGTAGCCCGAAGAATTGCCAAACTGAAGTGGCACATTGTTCGCAGAACGGATGATCGATGGGGCCGAAAAGTTCTGGAATGGCGACCGCGAACCGAAAGAATGCGTTGGAAGGCCACCCACTAGGTGGAGCGATGACTCGGTGAAGTTTGCGGGGTTCCGCTGGATGCGAGGCGCACGGACCGGTCAATGTGGTGACACTTGGGGGAGGCCTATATCTAGCAGTGGACGTCTTTCGGCTAAAATGATGATGACGATGATGAGTTAAGAACTCATAGAAAAGCCCCACAACCGTCGGGCAGTTAAGTAGGCCACTAGACACAACAACCGTCTGGTCGGAGGATCCTCAATTTTTATAGAGGATGAAGAACTTTACACCCTGTTCTTCATACCCCTAGATACTTATTTCGTTCACATTTTTGACAATTTTTTTTCTGTGTTTAGTGCTTGTACCTGGTGTCAGAGTTTTTTGCCGCCCATGGGCCTCCGATTTGGCTTTACATGCCATCCAGAAGTATCTCTCAGGCATGTTTGGTTTCCTCCCGAATGGTTTCCTTCACCGATGCTAATGAGAATTATTTATACAATAAACATATGAATCCGCATCCGTGCGTTTTCTAATTTAACGTCATTGGAGAAGGACAGCGCATCTTCTTACCTCTCACTCTTGAGCGGGAACTTGGAGATGGTGTGAGGGGGGGTGACGCCGTAGTCCTTGAACACCTGCAGCAGCTGCTCATCAGACACGTCGGGCGGTGTGTTGAAGAAGTGCAGCACCTGGAACATAATGAATGTCCATTCATCATCTGCCCAGCCTTTTCCCAACTATATTGGGGTCGATTTCCAATCTGACCAGTATTTTACATGAAGCGAGTGCCTATCTGACCTCTACAACCCAGTTGGTTTTGCGTAATACGATACCCCTGGGTAAGACTGGTTGTCAGACTTAAGGGTCACTACCCACCTGTAACAACAGTCGAAGATCTGCAATAGATAGTCGGGACAAAAGCCAAACATAACGAATGCCTATTACTTATTAATTTTGAAGTCACCACAGCAGCAGATAGCACAATCGAAGATATACAGTGGATATACTTCGGAAAAAAGCAGTTCAGTTTAGTTTGAATTGTGCGAAATTGATCCCAACATGTTCCGGTGAGCGACAGGGAAATAGTATAGAACCACTCTTTTCTTTCCAGAGATTCTTTTGAGATTCAACCGTAATCCCTAAGGTTGAATCTCATTTGGCAGCCTTTTCCATGTCATACTGTATGTCAAAACAAAATATTGTTGGCTTTTCCACTATCGTTTATCACTCATAGAATAGGGGATAATCCTATTTTTTTTTTCTTTGTCCGTCGGGTAGTTTATTGAAAAGTATTGGACACGTATTTTTTCTTTTTTCACGTGGTCATAAAATTACGGAGATATAGCGAGTTGAAATGGCGCATGACGTCACATGTAGGTAAGTTTTATACCTACTTGTGACGTAGTAAGCCCCCACTCTCCAACTTTAAATGGGTTCTAACTAAGTAATTTTTTGATATTTTGATAAAACAAAAAATACGTGTCTAATATTTTTGTATTACCTGTCTGACGGACAAAATAGAATGTCGTTTTCTTTACCCAGTCCGATCCCCTATTATAAGTTATCTGGGTCCTCTGCACTTTCTAATCTATTATACCTACTATATAATAATATTATAAAGCTGAAGAGTTTGTTTGTTTGGTTGAACGCGCTAATCTCGGGAACCACTGGTTGGAATTGAAAAAATATTTTAGTGTTGGATAGCTCATTTATCGAGGAAGGCTATAGGCTATATATCATCACGCTACGACCAATAGGAGTGGAGCATCTATGAAAAATAATGCAATAACCGGGAAATTATGACGCAGACGAAGTTGCGCTGGTCAGCTTGTAACAAATATAGGTCCTTACCTTAGAAGGCGGCTGTATTCTGTTCTTGTGTATGGAGGCAGGGGTCAAAAACCTGTTGTTCTTATTGCCGACGTAGTCTTTGAACGAAGGACTCTTGTCCGGCAGCGGATACGGGTTCATCACCTCTGATAGGTAAGCTTGTTTTGAGAAACTGGAAATTGAGAACAAATATTATTATTGCAATAAATCAGGTAAAAAGTAATCGAATTAAAATGAAAACTTTTGAACGTAACATCATTATCTGCCTGCCTTTTCCCTTAGGGATCGACTTCCAGTCCAACCGGACGCAGCTGAATGCCAGTTTTTCGTAAGGAGTGACTGCCTATCTGACCTCCACAACCCAGTCAGTACTGGGTAATTCGATACCCCCTCTGGTAAGACTGTTTACTACTTACCAGACCTTCGGGTCACTGACTACATGTAACGACTATCAAAGGTCTACAATTGACAGCCAGACCAACGGCTTAACGTGTTTTCCGAGGCACGGAGGAAACTCGGTATGTGGCGGGTGTTCACCCATCCACGGATCAACCCAGGCAAGCGCGGCTTAACCTGAAGATCGAACCGAGCGGCTGCTATTACTTAGCCACGAGCTCATAAGTTTTGATGTTGGACATCAGACTAAAAGAAAGAAAGGAAATACTCACGCCAGTGTCAAGGTGTAGTCACCAACAGTAACGTTGTTCAAGTTCTGCACACATCTCTCCACCGATACCCCGTCACCCATCTGGACCATCGCCGTGCCCTCTTTAGTCTTCAGGAATTTTATCTGGAAATACAACATTCTCAATATATTATTACTGTTTAGGATTGGTGTTTGTTTAGTACACGCGTTTCACCCTCGTAAGAGCGACCGCATAGCCATTAAACGTGCATGAATTCCAATCCAAATTCTGAGCTAATTTCTGGAACGACAAACGTGCTACGTTACTTATAAAACTACAAAAATAACCGATACAGAGGTACGCCGAATAACGTAAAAACTGTTAAATTTTCTAATAACAGTCAGTTTCTTCATCAAAAGTAACGGCCAAAGTAACGTCATAAAGTAAAAGCAAAGGTTAAATTCGTTTCTTTACAATTTTTGCTGTTGGTGAACCAACGGCTAAAATCAAAGCTAAGGCAATACAGGCGTACCCCTGAATGCGTATGGGTGGGTACTGGTGGGCACTACGCACTAGGGACACCACTGGACGGGGATGTTGAAGGCTTGTAAATAACAACACTATTTTTCAGAATTTTCTTCTCCAATGGTTTCGGTTTTCTTCATAGTTGTTGCCACTTCGACGGCTGTGTTGTGCCTGACGACGGTCCAGAAAGGCTCGCCTTTCATACGGGCTTCTTACCTAGACGTTTGCATTTTGGCAACTCTATTGACCTTTAGTTAAGCTGTTACTTGGATGAATAAACGCATTTGCTATAATATCAGTAATGGTCAAGTAAAAGTTAATACTTTTAGGGATTGCTTTAGCTGTTGATGAAGAAACTGGCTGTTAGTTTTGAAATTTCAAGAGTAAGCTGTTGATTCGGTTTTTCAATCATCACTACGCTCGCTTCAGTGCTGATAATTGCAAATCAATACCACATTTTTATTTGTAAACGAGCCAGTTTAGTTTTAGTCAAGTATTGATACTTACTCTAACAACGTTTCCGTAGAGACAGCACAAGTTGAACAGTCGGTCCGCGTTCACAGTCTGAGGGTCGAGTCCGTACACCATCATCACGGCTCCTTGCTGCGGGGGACCACCCTGCGGAAGCAGGCGAACTTTAGTGGCGTCGAAAGACATAGGAGAATCGTGTTATACAGGGGAATCTGATAATACAGGAGAATCGTACATTACACGGGAGTGAGGCAGTACAGGGGATCCACGCAATACAAGTGTATTATAAAGTGCAGGAGATACCAATATTACAAGGGAATCAGACAATACAGAGGAATATAATATAGGGGAATCATACAGTAAAGAGGAAAGAGGCATTAAAGAGAACTTAGATAATACAGGGGAATCAGATAATACAAGAGAATCTGATAATACTGGAGAATCCTAAAGTATAGGAGAATCATACATTGCAGGGGAATCCGATAATACAGAAGAATCAGACAGTACAGGGGAATCAGAAAAAAAAGAAGCATACAGTACAGGGTAGACAGATACTACAGGGGAATAAAAAAATACAGGTGAATCATAAAATACAGAAGATACAGATATTACAGAGGTATCAGACAATTCAGAGGAATTTGATACTACAGGCGAATCATACAGTACAGAGGAGACAAATATTACAAGGAAATCAGACAGTAGCAGAATCATTTAAATAAAGGAGTTTACTTAGATGAAAGATGATGTCGTTTAAATGTAGTAGGAGTTAATTTAAATGAAGAAGTTAATTTAAACCTTCAAACGTAGTACGTAATAAGTTTATATGTATTTTTAATTGTTTTGTAGCTTTATTGAAACATAAAACTTGAGCAAATCGACACTCAAAGAAAAAGAAGATGTAAATATACAGGGTAGACTGAAATATCCCCCTGTATGTTACTATGGCTTCACCCCCAATGGGGTTATAATTACCTGGTTCTGTGGCATGTTGGGGTGATGCATGGGCGGGGGTGGAACGAACCCCTCGCCGCCGTAACCTTCAGGTCCGTACCCGCGGCCATCACGCTGGAAAGAAGCAGATTATCATCATCACTATCTGCTAAGCCTTTTCCAAACTAGGGTCGGCTACCAGTCTTACCGGATGGGGCTGAATACTATTATTTAATTTAGATGTGTCGCTCATCTGACCTCGAGTCGAGTCAACCCGCCCGGTTGTAGAGGTCAGATGAGCGAATCTTAGTAAGATTGGTTGTCAAACTTTCGGGCTTATGGCTAGTCATGACGACTGTCAAATATCTACGAATGACAACTAGGGACCACAGGATAAAATGCTTTCCGAGCCACGGACGGGTCACCCATCCAGAGACCGACCTTCGCAAGCGAGTAGACCAAAAGCCCTGACTCCACTGCAGCGAAAATATAAAGAATCTACATAATTCTTGTACCTCCAATAAATTTCATTTTTTTATTGTCATCAATTAAGGAAATGGAAATGAATCTGTTGACGCCAATAAAATGATTCGCGTTCAATAACGAAATCAATTAATACGAAGCAATACCGTTTCGATATTAATTACTTTCAATTTGCCTTCATATCGTAATGATAATCAAATTGTTCAATTTCATCATTTATGAGGAAAACGGAGTGTGAGTGAGACAGATTGCTATTCCATCCTTCTCTAAATCGATAGATAATTAAGAGAATGATAGCGTGACAGGGAAGAATAGAAGAAGAAAACGTGTTGTAGCGTGTACCCCAAATAAAATGCGACAAGGGAAGACAAATGATGGTCATGTCATGACATGACCATAAGAAAGTCGCAGAAATCTGTTGGATGCAAGAAAAACAGGACCGGTCGAATTGGCTTATACAAGGAGTCATCACGAAGCCGTCAACCAAGCATTCTGTACATCAAACTAATTAAGTAATTCTACGCAAAAAATATTGTTGGGAAACGACTTTTTTCAGGTTGGGAGGACTCCAAACATTGTGCTGATGGAGATATTGAATACTACAGAGGTCGCCGGTCGTGGACGTAAAGTAAAGTTAGAACGTTAAAAACTTGTATTTCTTATTTAACTTATGAAAAAGTTGGAACTTTGACCTCCAATTTCTCCGAAACAAGAAAGTCCCCAAAAAGTTTCGCCATGACGGTCCTTAAGGTTCCTCGGTCTCTACCCTTAAGGAAGCCGAAAGGCATTTGACCTATCCGTATCCGTACAGCCATTATAGCCGAAATCCAACACAGTTGTCATATTAAGGTTGGTAATCCATTAGAGGATGATAATTACCGGATGATGTGGAGGTGGTGGGCCGTGTCGATCTTTCATCATCCCCGGTGGCGGGGGCCCGCCGCTGCCGTAGTCCATATCTGCGGAGATAAGAAAAAAACGCGTTAATATGCAAATTGCAACCACAAGAAACACATTGTGCAACAAAAACATAATTTGTGTATGCTCTGATTGCCCTATACCAGAGGAATAGATGGGGCATGATATTCTTAGGCCATTTTATAATTCGGCCTAGCATTTAAGGATCATTTTCTTGCGGATAAACGAGAAATAGCTCGAGTACTAATCAAAATCCAAAGTTATTTATTTAAATTAGGCTGATAATCAGCAGTTTTTGAAAGTCAAAGTTTACAAGAGGCAGTCCCCCAAAACGCCCGCCCTTCGCCACTTTCTAGCGTTTTAGTTGGGATGAAGAAGTGGCGGAACAAAATCCCCAGCAACACATCTGTCTGTTACGTTAGAATAACCAGATAGAGGTTCTGTGTGTTGGGTTAGAGATCCTTTTGAGTGTGGAAATTTTAAACATTGCATTTATTAGTTTCTGGATAATCTTCAACTTCATCACAGATTTTATTCATTAGTGTGTTTACATCAATCACATTAACAAATGTTTTTTTTTTTGTCTTTAACATTAACAAATGTCATTGACTCATCGTCCAAGTCTATGTTTAAAACATGCTCGGTTTGAAGAATCACAGAGACCTTATCTGTCCTGTGTTGGTATCAAGACAGGTTGTATTCTTGCCTTGAACACTGTTAAGGATCTGCCATAGAGAAATCATCATCTACCTAGCCTTTCCCCAACTATGTATGTTCATATGTTGGGTTCGGCTTCCAGTCTAATTGGATGCAGCTGAATACCAGTATTTTACATGAAGCGACTGCATATTTGACCTCAACAAACCAGTTACTACTAGGTAATATGATAACCCTTGGTAAGACAGATTATAAGATTTTAAGGCCACTGACTACATGTAACCACTGTCAAAGATCTACAAACGACCGCTGGGAACAACGGCTTAACGTGCTTTCCGAGGCACGAAGGAAACTCGTCATGTTATAGAAGAAATACCGATTGAAAAGACCTATTAAAAATCTGAACAGCCGTCACGCTTGTGATCTGTTAGTAGCCAAACGACGCTATTCTCTGGTTCTCTCTGATTTTATTATTTTCTATATTTTTTTATTATTTTTACAAACATATTAGGCTAGCGTTTGGCCGAAACTCGCATGTTGTAAAGCGGTAATGCTGCCTAGGGTGGAGCGCACTTGCCAGGAAGAAACCGATTAACTCGAACTTGGAAGAGATCCACATTTGAATCGATGATCCAGATTATTTGTCTTAAAACTAGGAACACGAATCTTCTTCACAAGAGTGCGGTCAGGATGCTGTGCCATTCTGCTATTAAACACACAGTGCCATCAACATGCAGGGTAGGTTTCAAATGAAAGTCGAGTGTAGAAGGAAAATGTATTTTTATTGTATAGATGTTTAACAATATTTTATATGTATCGTAAAAGTTATGTATTTATACTTTGTGCTAATGCCTATGCTTTTACGTAGCTAAGAAATATGTCTAGAGGTATTTTTTGGAACCAAAACAACTAGTATTGTATGATTTAATAGATTGTTCGCCAGTTCCTCACCCAATAATTTGTATGAAAAAATAAGGAAACAAATTTTCGTTTTCGTAGTTTTTGAATGAATAAGTTTTTCAATCAAAATCTTAGCTACGCAAAAGTTATTAACATTAGATGTTTAAATATTAATAAATAATGTCTTATTACGAGTGGCTGTATAAATTGTAGTTAACTTAAGATGTATGTGTGTAAACTTAAATGTACTGTTGTAAAGTTAATTGTACAGTTTATTAATAATTAATTATTATACTTAATTTATGATAAATATGTTATAATTATAACTTAGTAATGTCAACTTTTGTATTTCAGAGTGAAAAAACTGAAATTGTGATAGTTCCAGAACATTCTCAAGTACAGTGTCGCTGTTACATTTTTGTGAAAACAGAAATATATTATTGGGAATAACAATATTAGTACTAACACAACAATTTAGTAGCTAAAAAAACAGATTTATTTGAAGGTTTATTGTAAGATATCTACAAATTACACACAAGATGCATTGCAGATTATATCCTATTAGGAAGGAGTTAATAGGAAAAGGCACATCTCCCATTTTGTAAAATACAAGGCGGAAGGGAAGCCAACAAGAAAACGGTTATCACGTACGCAGTACATAGTTCTAAACCCACATCGATAATTTTCATCGGTATTTTTTTTTTATCAGTTGTCCGATATATTTTGACCGTGTAGGTATTGCACTTTTGTAGGAAAAAGCATTTTGTTTAAACACCGTTGAAAAAAAAGAAATGATGTACTGAGTGATTAGCGTTTTCGAGCCGGTGCACAGTGGAACGAATGTATGGGAGCGGTTGGACGTAGACATGTCCGAAAAAAAAGAGTAAAATTATGCCAAACTAATGATGCCATCTTATTCGATTACTTAATGCCTTCATAACTTGTGGTGATGAATTTCTTCATAACTCCCATATTTCGGGAGTAATTTGAGAAAATGTGAAATTTTACTATGAAAATGAGTGTATCGAGCTCTCTCCCTCCTGATTCCGGGCTTGTTTCAAGTAGCGGTCTCTAATATCATAATGCTAATACTAAGAGCTATATTTAATACTAAGACACATAGTGCGCCAAATGTGCACTTTCTGGGATAAAGAGTGATGTTTATTTTATAACACAATTTTTTTATTTTTTGTTTATTTTGTTGATTAAAACCGTTTTTCTAAAGGTTTACCTTATTACAATAACATTTCTGAGCAGCCAATTAGAGAAGATATAAGCTAATTAGGATATATAATTAGGGACTTAAGGTTTACATATAAAACTGATGCACTAATGATTACTGATAAGAACATTGCTATTATTTAATTACTAAATGGCTCTTAATACACTAATTTAGCATGCATCATTTACTAATTATCACAATAACTAATTACCTTGCAATATTTAACAAAGGATACCTGGGATACCTGGATTTTATATAAATAGGTCACTATTAGTAACTTTAAAATCAGTGTTGATTTACACCTCGTTGTATCCAAGCTAATCTCGCAATGTATTTTCCAAATTTTAATACAAATCTTGATATTCACGTTGCTTTATGCGCACGCGCACATAAAGATTTACGCGACTTTAACTATTTGTTCAGTGTTTTAAAAGATAACAGTTGTGTTCAGTTATGTGAAAGTGCTGAAACAAGTTTAAAAGACTGGTGTCGTCGATTTTGCTACCGCATTTATGCAAAATGGACACAGTCTGGAAGAAGCACAGATAAGTTTCGGAAGAAACATGAGATTTGGCTACAGGCTGCAATTCAATGGCCGGAATTACAGAATGAAAATATGGAACCTTCTACAGAAAATATAAGTGACGTCATCGAGCCCATAATTTCTCCTGCTAAATCTAATGCTTCAACTTGTACACATCCTAGTCCTCGTAAATCTTTTGAGGACCTTAGTAACCGGCAAAAAAGAAGACGCACTGAAGATAGTCTTTCATGCAGCAGTAGCAGCGCTGAAATTATGTTTTCGGCCGAAAGGGCGCTTCAAAAGGCAGGACAAAGCGATACAGCTTATGTTATGAAATACTTGACGGAGAATCCAGAAGAGGCCTCAAAAATCAAAGCCTTCATTGAAGGTAAATCAATTCAGGTACGGGAAATATCCCCTTTGAAGGCATTGGCTCTTTATGTATCGATGAACTTATCGAAATGGCGCTATAACACTCTTCGGGATTTCAACACTCAAGAAGGAGCTCTTCAATACCCGAGTTACTACATGTTGGTTAAAGAAAAAATTAAGTGCTATCCGGCCAAAGAAGATCTCACAGTTACAGAGAGCTCTGCAAAAATCAAATTACAAGCCTTGATGGATTTAACCTCAAGAAGACTTATTAGGTCGTTAGAAACCCCTGTTGATCCCAATCAACAGCTCGTATTGACCAGCAAATGGGGTTTTGACGGATCATCTAGCCAAAGCATTTATCATCAAAGGACGAGTGAAGATGAGCAAATCGATCTTGCTAGTAATTTTATGATTAGTCTTGTACCACTGCGGCTCGTCTCAAAAGGTGTAACAATTTGGGAAAACGAGCGACCATCTTCCACTTCATTTTGCCGGCCAATATTGTTTAAGTTTATAAAGGAAACCAAAGAAAATGTGCAGAGAGAGATGGCTGAAATCGAAGCAGAGATTGAAGCCTTAACTCCATCCACCATCACTGATGGAATTAGTGTCAAACACCAACTGCTGTTGACAATGATTGATGGTAAAATTCATTCCATTATATCCAATACAGCAGCTTCAGTGTGTGACATATGCAAGGCTTGTCCTAAAGAAATGAATAATTTAGAGTTAATCAAAGATAAACACGCAAACGAGGACATGTATAAATATAGCTTAAGCACCCTTCACGCTTGGATTCGCTCAATGGAATGCTTATTACACATTTCCTACAAATTAGACATAAAATCATGGCAAGTAAGGGGTGATATAGCAAAAAGGCAAGTTGATGACAGGAAGAAAAGAGTTCAAGAGGCTGTAAGAAGAGAAACGGGCTTACTTCTCGATGTTGTGAAACAAGGCAGTGGATCCACCAACAATGGCAACTCGGCAAGGAGATTTTTTGAAAACTACACTAAATCTGCTGAACTGACCGGAATAGATGCTATGCTTTTAAGAAAAATCTGTGTGATCTTGCAGTGTATTTCATCAGGAGAGAAGATCAACGTAACTAAATTCCGAGAGTTCTGCTTTGATACTGCTAAGCTTTACGTGGAGTTATACCCATGGTATTATATGCCTTCTTCACTTCATAAAATTTTAATGCATGGGCCAGACATAGTTCAGAACATGTCAATTGTGCCCATTGGTTTTCTATCCGAAGAGGCATCTGAGGCTAGAAATAAAGATTTTAGAAAATATAGAGAGGGGCATTCTCGAAAGCATAGCAGTATCTCATGCAATGAAGATATTATGCACAATCTTTTACTGTCTTCTGATCCACTTGTTACAAGTATCCGTCCAAAAGGAAATAAGTTTGTAAAAAAATCTTCTTTTAAGGAATTTTATGAGCTTACGGATTCTGAGAAAAGTGATATCGAATTTGTTAACATAAATGATTTAGCGGACATCGATTCTGAATTTGAATTAATTGATGATGATGATGATGACGAAGATAATTAAATGATGTTATTGTTTTAAAATGTGTAACTTAGTAAATTAGAGCTTACATCTTAATTATTTATTGTACTTTTAATGAAACTAGGTAATTTATTATCAACTTACTTAAAAGTCATACTCTCATCAGTTCTTGTGAATATTTTTGTTAATATATATTTCTGTATATATATAATATATTTATAGACCTCTTAATAAGTCTGTCTGCGGTTTAAAGTAAATACAAATGGGGAAAAAACGTTTTTTTTTTTTAAATTTTCATTTCCTTTTATCCCAGAAAGTGCACATTTGGCGCACTATGTGTCTTAGTATTAAATATAGCTCTTAGTAATAGCATTATGATATTAGAGACCGCTACTTGAAACAAGCCCGGAATCAGGAGGGAGAGAGCTCGATACACTCATTTTCATAGTAAAATTTCACATTTTCTCAAATTACTCCCGAAATATGGGAGTTATGAAGAAATTCATCACCACAATTTATGAAGGCATTAAGTAATCGAATAAGATGGCATCATTAGTTTGGCATAATTTTACTCTTTTTTTTCGGACATGTCTACGTCCAACCGCTCCCATACATTCGTTCCACTGTGCGGTGCCCCTTACACTCTGTATAATTATCTTCAAATAAGTCTGTTAGTTAATTTAAACTTCCGTACACAAAAGGTTCGTTACGTTCGTACAACATGCTGTAACGCAAACCCCCGCGCACCGAAGTTAGCACTAAACACCATGCGGCCATCTATGTATACGGCGTGTAAGGGATACCGCCGCTAAAACGGGTCCCACGTACTCAATACTTACATCATTCTAAGCCCCACCACATAGAAAATTTTCATCGGAAATTAAAAAAAAAGCTGCTGATTTCTACAAAAGTGCAATACCTACACGGTCAAATGTATGGAACAGCTGAATTTTCTATTATATCGAATTTTCTATGTGGTGGAGTTTAGAACGGTACTGAGTTCCTGGTTACCGTTTTTGCGTCGGTGTCCCTTCACCCCGTATAGACGACATAACCTCTAAGTCACATTCGGGTAAGTTCAACAGGAAAGTTAGCTTATTTTATACATCCAAACGGGTTTAAGGTCCAATCAGGGTCTATACACACCGTTCTGCGTATGTTCGCAGGAATGCTGACTATGTTGGCTGCAAGAGTCCTCGCTGCAAGATCTGGTGGTAGGCGGAGCTGGTGTCGATGCACCTGTCGACGAGCCGGGATATCAATCCAAGTCTTTGGTGCTTTTGTCCGAGTGTGTTTCTGATATGTGTTGTCCTTGAGACATTTATGAAATGTTGTCGTTTAATGTTATGTTTATTCTTTCTTAATTAGAGTTTGAAGATGTTTTGGTATCTCGCGATTTCGTTAAGTGTCTCGTTTTCGTCAGGATTGTGTGAAGTACAAGAAAGCTTGTGGCAAGAAAGGAGATGTCTGATGAGATGACGAGGAAGACAGATTATATGGAAGAAGAAGACATGCTGCGCCGACCCTCAAATGTATTAGGAAAAGGGCAAGAGAATTTTGAATGCCACATGGTCGTCAGGTAAAATTGTTTTGTAGTGTACGAGTAGAGTATTGTAGTGACAACACCAAATATCTCTGTTGTCTTCATTTTTTTATTTGCAGCAAAACATGCGCGTAAATGTTTTATTTCACCAACAGTATCCGAATCACTGAAAATGTTAAAATTCCACATTAATGCATTTTATATTCCACATTAACCCCATTAACGGATATCAATAAACATTTTAAGGGGTGCCATTACGAGCGTAATTGTTTAAAAGCGTTCGTTTTACGCGTGGTCGACGCATGTAACCGAATTGTAATATATTAAAATATGTATTTTTAATGTTTTCGCTAATGTCAATTTGGTGTTTACTGTTCATGGTGTTTTTATGAATGAGATTGTGTTGTGTTATTTTTGTAATTTGTGGATAATCTTACTTAATTCTAAAAGAAAATTAATATGGCATTTTTGGCCACTTTCTTCATCAGTGTCTTATCTTTTGAAGCCTTTTCTTCTATTTTTTGCTAACCGTGTATCATCATATTCAATTTTTTGTGAGTTAAAAGATTTTATCGTATCATAGACGATTCGATTTCGGCCCTTGGCTATATCAGTATTAGAGTAATTTAACGGGAGTGTACTTCTCTAGCATAAGTCGTATTCTTTTCATTAACGGAAGCAAGACAAGAGGATGACAATGCCTATCTGACCAAACTGTACTAAAGAAATTATGATTAATTAGTGAAACAACATTAACCTACCTTAAAATTGAATAGCGAATTGGCAAGAGCTGTCAATATATTTTTTAAGGCATATTTTTTTTAGATAAGTACGCTTATTTACATAAATGTAGGCTGCCGTTGCTAAATATATTTTTTACCCAATATTTTAAAAGCATCATCAGAAACTGTTTCTTTTAGACATGGTCAGTACACACTACACACACACATCAAGCTATAAATGTCCAGTATAACATGACCTCGGTTTATACAAGGTGTTGTTTTGCAACCTCGTCAAATTTCAGGAGGTTGTCACAAAAGACATAAATAATCAATTAAAATTACTGTACCTAGTTAATTATTAATAAACGCAGATTTTTTTGGATGTTTATGTTTGTCAGTATTTCAGAATAACCCGCATAACTTGGTTTAGGGAATAATAAATTATCGAATAAACGTTTGAGATTGTTTGTATATGTGTAAGCGAGGTTATAAGGCAAGAACCAGACGGGCCGCATTTAAAACACGGGTGGTTCACACTTACCGATTTACGTAAAAATTACCTACCCATTTTATTATTGATTCTAGCATAGTTACCTCCTTGAATTTGACGAGGATGCAAAACAACACCTTGTATAATTATATTGCCCGTACAATGAGAGATCCGTATAAACTGGTATTGTATAACTTGATTGGTCGCGTGCGTGCATAAATTAAACGAAATAGTTCAGTAAAGAGAGTAATAAATGCTATGGAAGTTGAATGTGTTTCCAGGGATAATATTTTCTAGTTTCATCCATGAACATACAGACATTTTTTATATTACTAGAAATAAAGTTAAACTCAGATGAAAATATGAAACGGCTATGAATACACATTTCTGATTTTTAAAACGCAATGCAAAATTAAGTGCCTACCTGGGTTTTTTTTTAAATATGACATGATCCGACTAAAATACAACATATTTAAACATAATTGTTATAACAAAAGGGTTGAAAGGTTATCTAATGAAAACTAAACCATTCTTATATTTTACTCAAGTGACAAACATCAAGCTTTTCTAAGCCCCCCGTCCATACTAATCATTTAAATGCAAAATAACTCTATTTGTTCGCGCTTTAACGGCTGAAAGGATTTCAGCACAAGGGTACAAAACTTACTATGACGAGGTTTACGCCATGGGATACTTTATATCCCAATATAACCTTGGCGTGGGATAAACTCAGACCTACACGCGAGCGAAGCTGTGGACAAAAAATCTAGTACGATATAAATGTTTACCATCACAGGTGGATGAAAAAAGTGGCGAGAGCGTTGTGCCCATACATTTTTAAACGGTACACAAGCAGGTGTGAACAAAAAACGTTGCATCCATCCCCAAGTTTAGTAGGGTTGTGATAAATAAGGATCCCAGTAGGGTCAACGTAGAGCAGCAATGCTCGAGTTACTCGACCATAACATACATAACATACATACATAACATACTCGAGTCGAGTAAGTTATTTGCTGTCAAGTGAAAACCGGCCAAGTGCGAGTCGAACTCGCGAGAATAAGAAGAATTAAGAAGTAGCTAAAAAGCGCATGCAGCCATCATGCTGGTTACAAATAATGTATACATCAGTTGTTGTACCTAAAAAACCGACTACGTGCGAGTCGGACTCGCGCCCGAGGGTTACGTACTTTTAAAACCGTAATTATTAAAAATATTTTTATTATATGATGTAACAAAAAATTTACGGTTTTCGCAATTTTTCCTTTACCTGTGCTATAAGACGTTGCTTCGTACCAAATTTCAAGATTCTGAGTTCACGGGAAGTACCTTGTAGGTTTTGATTCCCTTACGAGGCTCAAAAGTTTGAGTTTGCTCGCTTTGATTGCGTTGGCTCAAAAGTTTGAGTTTTTTCACAGCTCCAAGAGACAGTAGACCTGAGTATTTGATATAAATTCCAGCTTGATACCTCCACGCGTTCCTGAGAAAATTGTCTTGACAGACAGACAGACGGACGGACTAACAAAGTGATCCTATAAGGGTTCCGTCTTTTCCTTTCGAGGTACGGAACCCTAAAAATCAAATCAAATTGGCTGTCTTATTAGACCCAACTGACTGCAACTTTGGTCAAGTGGTAGTAAGCGCAATTGCTGAGCATGAGGTCCTGGGTTCGATTCCCGAGCCGGGCCAAATGTTACAGGGTTTTCTCAACAGGAGTGTCTCAGTAACAGCCACGGAGTCTGGATTTATACCCGGTTGATGACAATAGACTCGCCCCCTTTTACATAGGACTTAAACCTAATTGGCGAAATGTAGTTTTATTATTAGGTACGCTTCTGCATAACCCTTCGGGGATTAAGGCGTCATGTGATGTTATATTATATTTGACCTAAAGGTTAACTAGTAAAGCATGCCTTGTGGCTTGAAGTCTGACGACACGAAAAAGAAGTGTAATTGAAAAATGCCTTTAGTGTTGGATAGCCTATTTATCTAGAAAGGCATAAAGGGTGTAAAACACCTCTTAACGAAGCCGAAAGGCACTGGTTCTCCCTGTCATTGCGATCATTTTTTTGCTCTACACCATACCTGGGAAACTTCTAGTTACGGAGAAATTAGGGGTCAAAGTTCCAACTTTCTGACAAGTATTTTTTTTAAATACAAGCTTTTAATGTAAGATTTTTACTTTTTAAACACCTCCACGACCCCCGTACTATTCAATCCGTCCATCAACACAATGTTTTGAGAGCGTTACATAGAGTTCTACCACAAAACATGATTTTGAAATAAGTTGTTTCCCAGCAATAATTTTTGCGTAAAGTTACTTAGTTTCATGTAAAGATTGCTTGGTTGACGGCTTCGTGATGAGGTGATTTACACCGTGTATAACATGCTACGACCAATAGGAGCGGAGCATCAATGAAAAATGCTGCAAAAAAAGGGGTTTTTTAGAATTCTGTCTGATGAATAATGCTCGAGCATTTTGTTGCCCTGTCTCCGCTGATCCTAAATGAAACAGCGGTAACTGTCAGTCTATCTGTCAAGGAAAGAATAAGACGAGATACGGAATTGAATTTTTCATTAGAACAGAGATTTAATTTTGTGTTTTCGTTCGGAATCTGTATTCTCGAAATAAATGTAGAAGTCATGTATTGGAATAATGTGGAGAGTTCTTTTTGCCTTGTTGATTTTGTTTTCTAAAATAATACCAAGGGAGTGAATCTTGTTTGACAATGTAAGTAAACCGAACCATTTAAACGTTGCTTGAACTTACGCAAAAAAAAATGGTTAATTGGTATAACCGATTTTTGCGAGGGACGGAAGAACATAGGACAATACGAGTGTAGCGTATTTCAAAATTTGATGGTAAAAACAAAAATTAAGAAGTTTTTTTCGTTATTTTATAAACAACGATTGTTTTTAAATTCCTTTAGAATTGATTGCAGTGTCCCTACCATCCTGTATATATTTCATACATTTAACCGTCGCAACAATAAAAAAAAAGGTTATCTTAATTCCAACTCCTCTAAAACGCGATTACCTTCTTCCCTTCACATTATACAAACTATACAAGTACCTACATGGCCTAAAGTACATACGCAAGAAAATCATTGAGGGCACGCTACGAGCGGGGCTGGCAGTTTATGAATTATTTAGAGCTAGCCACACCGGTGTACGTCGGTCCATGCCAGGGTTGCCACGTATTGATTTTGAGTGTGCATTTTTTAGTTGTCTTGCTCTGTTGCTTATTTGAAACGGAAAATTTTATTTCTATACCCGCGGTTTCGCAAGGCTGGAGTTCAGTTATTGTCCCACAGGATAAAAAGTATCATATTTATGTGTTAATCTAGGTTATTTATCCGTTCAGTAATTTTAGCGTGAAAGAGTAACAGAGATTCATCCATCCATGCATCTTAAGAAACTTTTGCATTCATAATATTAGCAGAAAGTAGGATAGACCGAAACATATTGTTATTCACACAGTGCTTTTGGATTTTTTCTTCTGGAATTTCTTAGAAGCAGCCTGGGTTCAATTTATGGCATTAGGATCCACTAGACACCTACTTATAGGCACAGTTTTGTTTGCCTTACCTTTTGGGAATTATAGGCATTATCTGTGAACGGTCTATCATATACTAACAGGTTTTATCTATGTGATAGCTCTATTATCTTGATACATTGAGTTTTTGAAATTATATGAAATTCTATTTTCAAAATATATCAAAACTAGTTCCAAAACAGCTGTGATAAGAGCATTGGATAATGCACTATATTGTCAGTAAACACACCACACACAGCCCAGTTAGCATAGAATCTAATTTCCGCCAAAATACACGGTGCAATTTCATGTTTAACAGTTACAGTCAACGGTATTGCCAGCAACACTGCAGCATTTAAATTTTATCGTCTTGCAACCCTGGGTGTTATTGCAATTCCCGACGGTAGGTAGCGTATCTCCCATTCCGCCGCCGGATTTCAACGGGGACGATCGCCTTTCACTCTCTCGCTTTTAAATGACTATGTTTCTTTTTTTTCATTTATTTTAGTGTTTTTTTACAGGTTCATTTTGTTAAAGGTGTGAATTGAGGTTTTTAACAGTGAGATTTCAATTTGATTACGTATAACAATCTCTCTTCTGTTTTCCTAAATTGATGAGTGATAAAAAAGACCTGCAAGAATATTAGACAGAATACACCGTGTAAATCACCTCATCACGAAGCCGTCAACCAACGTTCTGTACATGAAACTAAGTATCTTTACGCAAAAATTATTGCTGGGAAACGACTTTTTTTTGGGGGTGTAAAATCATGTTTTGTGGTAGAACTCAATGTAACGCACTCAAAACATTGTGCTGATGGACGGATTGAGTAGTACGGGGGTCGTGGAGGTGTTTAAAGTAAACATCTTACATTAAAAGCTTGTATTTAAAAAAATACTTGTCAAAAAGTTGGAACTTTGACCCCTCATATCTCCGTAACTAGAAGGTTCCCAGGTATGGTGTAGAACAAAAAAATGATCGCAATGACAGGGAGAACCAGTGCCTTTTGACTTCGTTAAGAGGTGTTTTACACCCTTTATACCAGCTTTTAGAAAACTCTCACAAAAAAGAAACAACCTAAGTACTTAATATTTAGTATGAAAGGGGAATAGATACCACTATAATAACATGTTTTTTCATCATATTCAACACTACTCACACATTTACAAATAAAACTTTCAGAATCAAAATCTCAACCACCGATAGGACCATTCAATACCTTTTTAATCTCAAAACGTACGGTTTTGAATTCAATTTCCTAATCGAGGTCGGGACTTCCAACCAGACCCATTTGTGAATCGTTTAAAACAAATTTCGCTTTTATTCCAAACGCCTCATTTGGTAACACGTGATCCGCCATCTTTTATGCATGTTTTTTTTTTCAATTCCGTGCAAAATTTCATGTTATGCAGCGAGAGGTTTTACGATATTTTTATAGTGTTACAAGAAGATTATCTTATTTCGCGACCCATAAAGAATTTTTTGGAATTCTTCTGTCTTTATTTTAGGGATTAAATATGTATGAGTGCCTACTTTTCGACGTTTTATATATTTCGTACTTTCCAGGGGGTGTTTATGAAAAATGTAGCTAGTTTAATCAATTTCAGCTATTTATTGGTGTACTAAAGCTCACTGGATATACTGGAGATATTTACTTATTAAGAGGGGACTCTAGTGAGCCTTTCTTCATACAAAAGTATTCCGCTGTTTTCTTCGTGTATAATGCGTCTAGACTAGAGCAATGTTTTTTTTCCAATAATAATAAATCTAGGTCGTATTATTACATGCCCCTATCATTTCTTTTTTACCAATACATAATCACTAAAAGAATTATGGCAATCCAAAAACCCCAAAAAAGCCCGTTTTTACCGCCATGTTCAGACGACTATCTGACAAATCAGATAAGTTTTTAACAAAAAAGAAAATAAAAGGAGCATAGATATACTTTTCCTTTAAAATTTGATATAAGAATTATTTAGATCAGTTTAGTTTTGAAGAAGAAAACAGCGGAATACAAAACCTCTTTTGGTCAAGATTTTTGTAGGTAAAATCAACCTGAGCTGCAGTTGTCCCTTTCGCACTTTACGGGGGCTTGGTCGGGCGCAGCGCGACGGCAATAGTTTCTTCAAATACATATTCATCTTAAAATAAAGTCACCATCTGCTTAGCCTTTTTTCCAACTATGTTGGGGTCGGCTGTATTTTACATGGAGGCACTGCCTATACGACGTCCACAACACATTACTGGAATTTCGGACGACTGACTACCTGTCACGACTGTCAAAGTCTAAAAATTACAGTCGAGGTCAACGGCTTAACAATAAAATAATATCTCCGTAACCAAAAAAATCCCAGGTAAAGTCCAGTACAAAAATATTAATTACAATGAAAGAGACAAGAAGTGACTCTTGGCTTCGTTACACAGTTAACAGCGTTATGTTAAAAACACCTAACAACATTCGAAATATCACCGAAGAAAGTTCGAGCCAAATATTTTAAAGGTTCCACCACAAAAAAAAAAAAGATGAATACATTAAGATATGTATGCAAAACTCGTGGATTTTACAATTTTAGCACTTTCGTAGCATGTGAACGTTCACAAATATTTCGGTGTACATATTTTCATGCATTTTTTGCGACACATTGTTTTGTTTTGTACTTATACAATACATTTTGTACTGGAGTTGGAATTGTGGAAAAGAAGATACAAATTTTGGTAAAATGGTAAATATTTTCTTGCTGATACTTACGGGGATTTCAGAAGATAAATATTCTTTCTTTATCGTATGGTTAGGTTAGCATTGTCAAATAAGGACACAAAAGTCGAAACATATCGACACGAACATGTTGTGTACACACGTGTAGTGTAAAGTATAGCACACGGTAAAACCCTTAAAAATCTTCTTTTCAAAATCAACCACACCAGAATCGGGTTGATTTAAGACTGAAGAAGAGTGTGCAAACTTGAGCATTTGAACGAAGCCGCGTCGAATTAGAAGCTTTAAACTCGGAGTAAGCCCGGAGCATCGACGGGTTCGGACACTTTCTGAGCAGTTGGATTACGGAACGTAGATATTTGGTAAAGAAGACCGGCTATACTTGAAGCGTAAGCGGTAGATGAAGCGATTACAAAAAAATAATTGACCAAACAATATTTTTGTAATCTTGCAAAAGACATTCTTTCAATTTGAAATGAAATTAAATGTGCGGAGAATTGTCATTTCAAGCGCTCTAGACATGACAATTCTCCGCACATTTAATTATGTTTTTAAGGCAGCGAATGCGAAATTGAAGCAGGCGATACAATGGCCAATACGTCATCAAGTCAAGCATGATTGAGGTAAATGCTTGGCAAAACTCGTTGAATTAGCTACATTGTGCTCTTTTTTTGTTATCAGTGAAATTTACTCGCACGGGATCACGCTAAGTATTTTCCGTACCTACAGATGTGTGTGGGACACATCTGTAGGTACGGAACGCTTTAAAAACCAAATCGAAATCATCGTCATTTAATTTTGCTTGAGGACCTTTACACACGGCGACCAATCAAGCTATAAAAAACCAGTTTATGCGGTTCTCTCATTGTATTGGAAATCTAAAGCCGTGGGTATGACCTCTTAGAGCAGTATGACTGTAAAAAAATTACAGCTATATGCGACATTGCAAACTTTCTGTGAGACAGAGATGAAGCTATACAGGACGTCTAGCTCCTACTCTTTCCCACTCTAAAGTGAGATAACACAATACTGCTTTAAGAGATCATGGTAACCCCTTAGCTTTAAAAGTGTAAGTATGTATATATCGTTTCGCTTTCGTTTCTCTACAACGCTTTCAGTGTGACCAGTCCTAACCCGCTGAAATAGAACTAAGTTTGATAGCTCAATGTTCAGGATTCATTGTGAGATGTTTGACGACAAAATGGTGCATGCAAGGGATCGATCCCCGCATTCAAGGTTGCTGCAACGAGATGCATGTCATTTAGGTCCATTTTCACGCGATCAGCTTATCTAAACCTAGTAAAAAATATGTTGTGAAAGTTGGAACTGTGACCTCTATATGTCTATATGTCTGAAGGTAACATGAAGGTATCCAGATATGCATGGTCCCGAACAAAATAAATATCGCAATGACAGGAAAAACAAGGGCCTTTCGGCTTCGTTAAGGGTTTTTTTTTACACCCATTATATTGGTATACAGCTGATTATATCGGAAACCGACCCTGACAAGGATTAGAAAAGGGTAGGCCTGACCACCTTTTTCAAGTCCATAGTTTTTGATTCGCGGTCTACACTAGACGAGTTGTTTGGTAGGATGCAGCTAAACACTATTAGTATTTCACATGAAGCAACTGCCTATCTATTCTCTACAACCCACTTAATGGATAGCAGCAGTGATAGCCTCGTGGTGTGACCATCGTACTGCCAAGTATATACAGTATGTTAGGTTAAACGAGGGACATATTGAGGGAGGGGATTCAGTATTCGATTCTCGTCCCAAATATGTAAAAAACCTATAACGTATATAGAAGAATTTTTAATGTTTTGTTTAGTGCCTAGATATTTTGGACTGTCCTAAGCCAGGTAAGTTTAAAGTATGAAGGGAAAATGGATTATACCTAAGAGTCATTGACCCGCTCACATGTTCTGCGATAGTATTAAGTTGCTAGCGCAAGGGTGTATACACGTTGCGTGACATTTGCGAAAATTTTGGTATGGTTCTGTCTGTTATTTATCAGTGTTTTTTTTTTGTTTATATTTTTATTAGTATCATGTTAGTATGTACTATTATGGGTTTCAATATGTCCCTCGTTTAAACTAACATACTGTATAGGTCGAAGCTTCGAACCCCAGACCTCCGATTTTTTTACTCATATTGTTTAATTATCACTTGCTTCGGTGAAGGAAAACATCGTGAGGAAACCAGCATGCCTGAGAGATATTTATCGACGGCATGTAAAGGCAAGCCAGAGGCCCAAGGGCGGATAAAAACTCTGACACCTGGTTAAACACTTACCACACGATTAAGAAAGAAAGACTTAATGGAAAGCGCGATTCTATCAGCATAATGGAAAATATACGAGTTTCTAACTCCTAGTAGGTACCTAAAGTTACTTTTCCAGATAATTTCATTATGCAATATATCCTTCAAAGAAACTCGTGCATGGCTCTCTTCGCAGCGCGCTGAGCGGCCTTCAATTTGTCAATACTACTAGCAGTGATTTTTTTATTAGTTTCAAGTTTTTATATAAACATTGCCTCGTTGGTCCAGAGGTCGCAAGCGCGCATGCTGAGCATGTGGTCCTCGGTTTGATTCACGGGTCGGGTTAAGTGTGAATTTCTCAGTTGTCACGGAGTTTGGAATAGTGCCCCGTTGATGGCAATAGACTCCTCCCCTATTACATGGGACTTAAACATAACTAACGAAGCTTGGGTATTACCTACACCTCTACCTAACCCCTCGGGGATTACAGGCGTGATTATAAGTTATGTAGATAAAGCTGTTTTGACTAAAGACTAAGGCGAACAATTACTCAGTACTACGTTAGTTGTGAGTAGGTAAGATTGATTTTAAGTGTCAGAAATAGTTTTTAGGGTTCCGTAACCAAAGGGTCAAACGGGACCCTATTACTGAGACTTCGCTGTCCGTCCTCCTGCCCGTCCGTCTGTCACCAGGCTGTATCTCATAAACCGTGATAGTTAGCCAGTTGAAACTTCTACAGATTATGTATTTCTGTTGATGCTATAACAACAAATACTAAAAACAGAATAAAATAAATACTTAAGGGGGCTCCCATACTGATTTTTTTCATTGTTTTTATAAATAATTGTACGGAACCCTTCATGTGCGAGTTCGACTCGCACTTGGCCGGTTTTTATTTTTCATAGGCTGTTTAGTGTCACACAGTTGGGACCCAAAAGCATCCTTTTCAAATATGAAATAGGATTCAAATTACTTAATTTAATCAACATAACCCTTTTCACACTGCATCATCTAACACTACCAAAACTAACATCAATTTTAAACTATCGTCCCGCTCATTTCGCTGAACATTCTGGAAACTGTGACAATCTAGTCAGAAGTTAGACGATTTGCGAAACTTTTCAGTACTTTTCGCAGTTCAGCTGAACTCCGGTTCTGGTAAACAGTTAGAAAACTTGCGATTCATACGGTTTTTCGGAAATGTTAATACGAGAATGTGAAATATGTTTCGTCGTATATTTTCTTTGCTGAAAATGCTTTAGAAAATAATAGAGTCTTTATCAATATAGACTATTTTAATTATACTTTGGCTGATTTTTTTAGGTTATTAAGTAATTTCAAACTGGCACAGAGTAATACAAGTAAAAAATAGTTAATATTTTTGTACTAAAATAAAAACGCTTTGATTGACTTTCAAAGCTCAGCGTCGAGAGATACAATTTAGGCATTTATTTAGGAGTAAAGCTAAAGGGGGAGGCCCCTTTAGCCGTTATTAAAAATGGATTTAATATTCTTCTATTTGGAATACAATGTAATTTTTGTTTATAAATATACATGGTGTAAACCATGTATATTCAACTACCCTTCACGTCAACCAAGCATTCTGTACCTACATCAAATTAAGTAAATTAAAAACTATTATTTAAAAAAAAACATATACCCCTCAATATATTATTATCCGTAACTAGAAGGGTCCTAGAAAAAACTAACACAGTAACGGGGGACCAAGGGCTTTCCGGCTTCGTTAAGGGTATTTTTATTACACCCATTTTTAACGCCCGACCAAAAAAGAGGGGTGTTATAAGTTTGACGTGTGTATCTGTGTGTCTGTCTGTGGCATCGTAGCTCCTAAACGGATTAACCGATTTTGATAAAATTGGTGTCGTTTCAAAGGTGTTTTAATCGAGAGTGTTCTTAGCTATGTTTCGAGAAACTCTGTTCAGCCATTTGAAGCTCATCACCTCTTTTCTAGTTGATGAAGGGATATAAACAACTTTTACGGGGTCTGGTCGATTCGAAATTTGAAATCTGGTCACTTGTCACTAAGAGCATCGCCAGGGAGGGGGGTGCACACCCCCTCCCCCCCTAAAAGTTCGTGTTTTTTTTTAATTTATAAAATTTCCTTGTTTTCGTTACTAAGGGAGGAGATCTATACAGCCCAGGAGTGGGACAGTCAACGTCAAAAAAATAATAAGTTATAATTAAGTTTAAAAAGCATGAAATAAAAATTAAATTAAAAATTTAAAAAACCCCCGACAGAAAATCCATCAAAAAATCCAAAAATAAATTAATCCAAGCGTCGTCGTAGCGTCGGGGGTCCGCTTTGTTTTGTGCTTGTGCTAAGCGGTCTACTTAGTGATCCCCCGACGCTACGACGACGCTTGGATTAATTAATTTTGGGTTTTTAGATGGTTTTTCTGTCGGGGGTTTTTTAATTATTTCTCAAGTTCAAGCTTCCAAGCAAATAAATAGTTGTTTTCATAAAATTTAAAAATTATTAGATACGGTAGCCTCAATGGAAAATTTCTATTTGAGACTATGTGACAGCTATGTTCATAGGAAACTATCGGGGATAATTTCGGCAGTCCGTCGTTTGAAAAGCTCTTGATTATGGCTACGGTTGAGTTCGAAACTAGTTCGACATTCCCGAAACTTGTTCGTGACATATTGTCTGGACCTCAGTTTTAACAAACCAATATAAGCTGGCCTCTTATTCTACTGAAATTCTGTACAAGGCCAGCTCAATGTTACCGAAATCGAGGCAGATTTGAGGCAAAATAAATGACAATGTGTTTAAAAAAAAAAAGTAAAATCATGAAAAGTGTTTGAAAATGTTCCCAGTGTAAATTTTGTCAGTACCTACCTTGTGGAAGACCAATTTCTTGGTCCACAATTCAATGCTTTACCACAAACACGCATTTAATATTGTTAGATGTCACATCTTCCATGACCATGAGTACAAATGTTTTTTTTTTTAAACAAAATTTAGTCCCGATTTATCAGACAGTATACTTACTTTTTTACCTATTGGAATAAAAATTCCGATACAAAAACCATAGACAGCAAAATTGTGACAAAGAAATTTACATATACTTACAAATATAATAGACGGGAATACGTGGACAAATTTGCAAGAACCAACTACGGTTTTCAGGCGTCATTTTTCTATGACATTTCTTCAGATACCCCTCTGAATATAGAGGACTATCTTAATCTCTTAGTTCTATGGTTGTGTTGGTAAATTGTACTTACTGTAAGGCTGTGGCCTTCCCCCGGTGTACTGTGGAGACTGTAGAAGTGGCGCGCTTCTTTGTACGGGCGGCACGTCATCCGACACTGGGAACAACGGAGAAATAGCCATAAATATATGTTACCATAACATACGGTAGCAGGGACAGGATGCGAGCACAGGATCGGTCAGAGCGGAGAGTCGCTGTCAGACTAAAAGCTGTATATCACTTTGAGGATTTTCATTTTAGAAAACCGTTTTTGCTGTGGCGTAAGGGTACTGAGCAAGCGGTAATGCAATGCTTTTGAGAAACTACCTCAATATTTTGCAAAAAGCGCCCCTAAATGGAGCCCTAACTCTTATTGCCTAAGGGTTAGAGCATATGGGCCATGCTGCAGGATATTAATTGAAGCTTGTTGTTCTCAGAGGCTAGACACTGCTCCAATTTTTTTTATAACACCATTTAATAGGGCCCCAGAATAAAACTAGGAGGTAGAACAATGAAGAGGCAGCCACAAACTACAATATATTGTTCTAAATTCAAATGAATACAGCCTTTAGTCGGACAGTGAAAATAAAATAATAATTAGACGTACTGGTTTTAGGCGAATCTTGCTACACTGGAGTCCGCATACTTTTGTAAAGGCTAGGCTGTTTCAGATAGTGGGTTTTTTGACAAAGAGAATTTACTTAGACCTCATTTCTTCTTAGCGTGTCGAAGGCCATCTGTTCTTTTTCAGCCCAGAACTTAGCTACTAGTTAAGGTTTTTCAGTAGCCTCCAGTAGTATTCCTTAAGTCTTCATTAATGTGCAGGTTTTAAGGTACTACCGCCAAAAAAATATTCTCACCATGGTAAGGACTATTCTTGCTTGTAGCGCCCACCTAAAGAAGCGCTTATAAACAGATGCGTCTTCGTGTGCACGGGATTTTGTTTTAAAAATGAGCACATATATATTTTTTTTCAAATACACACATCAAAAGTGTCTAGGGATCAACATATATTTTTGCAATAACTTTTCTCCTGATTGATATTAATTAAAATTTTCTTTAAGGATTCATCAAATAAAGTGTTTTCGTTTGTCACAGTAACGATAAACCAAGTCACCTTTGCATTAATAAAGAAATTTGCCATTTTCTAATAAAGGGATTTTTGACATTTAACCACTAACATTAAAGTTCGAAAAAAAGACTGAAATAACAGTTTTCTTTAAAATTTTATTGGGTAACTTAAACAATTAATAATCCGTGTTTCTACCGCGAACACTAACAGCACAAGAACATCGATTTGGCATACTCAAAATGAGTTCATCCAAATCACGCTGTGGAATGGCCGCCCATGTTCGTTGCAACAACAAAAAAAGGTCTTCTTGCGACTGGATACCCTCCATATTCGGCAGAGCTCTTCTCTGTAGCATATCCCATGCATGCTCAATCGGGTTCAAGTCTGGCGACTGAGCAGGCCAGGGCAGGACATTGATGTTAGCTGCGGCGAGAGTCTGTCTTACAACTCTTGCGGTGTGCGGTCGTGCATTATCATGCATTAACTGAAATAAGGGACCGATTTGCACTTGTAGAGGAACGATGACGTCTGATACAATCGTCTCAGCATAAATTTGAGCGTTGAGGTTGCCTCTGATCCAAATCAACTCAGTTCTTCCGCCGATCCAAATACCCGCCCATACCATGATGGTTCCACCACTATAAGGATGGACTTCCTGGCAGGATTTTAATCGCTGTTGGCGTCCAGGGGTTCTCCAGTGTCGTATACGTCTTGTATCCGGTCTCATACCAAAACGAGACTCATCAGAAAAGCACACGAAACGCCATTGTTCTTCTGCCCAATTTCTGTGTTCAAGAGCCCATTGATATCGAATCCTACGATTGTGCATTGCTGTAGGTGGTACCCGTAGCGGTCTTCGGGAATGAAGGTTCACTTCATGCAAGCGGTTTCTGACTGTTTGGTCGCTAATTAAGTTCCCTGAAGAGTGATGAAGCCTCACGGCTAACATCATGGCGGTTATTGTTGGAGCTCTTCGAGTTAAGATTTGAATGTACCGGTCTTGTCTCCGTGTGGTGCAGCGATACCGTCCTCCATGGCGCTCAGCCACGGTACCAGTGCTTCGGTAACGTGTCCAAAGTCGACTGATAACACTCTGACTTGTATTCAGAGCTAAAGCCACAGTACGTTGCCGGGAACCAGCTTCTATCATTCCCACGGCTCTGAGCATTTCTTCCCTGCTTAAATGACGTCGCCGCTCCATAATAACGTTGGTTTTAATCAGTAGTAGGGAAACAGTAGCACTAATAATGTCTTCAATGCGTTGTATGTTTTTATAGGGAAAATATTGACAGCTGATTTTCATCTTTTACTCGAATTTGATTCACAGTTCCTGATTCAAATTATGAAATGCACCAAAAAGGATCCATATAAATTTATAAAATCATAAATTTATTACAAAGCCACATCTCAATCTCAAGAAATCCGCATAAAAATGCTTGATGAAAGTGTCTACTTTTGATGTGTGTAGTTTAGTCTTATCCTGCAGAAAAGTTGCAGACTACTTATGAATTCTAGGTTGGTCACCGAATCTCCAGAAAATTGAGTGATGGCCGAGTATGGTGCTACATCACTCTCAAAATGGCGCCTTAGGTTCAATTCAGACAAAAAAAAGCGCAAGTAATTTACCGACTGCCTATTTTCAATCATCATCATTCTCTTGCCGTAATACCAATTTATTTGGGATCGGCGCAGCATTTCTTCTTCTTCCATACTGCCTATTTTCAATCCAGTTTGCAAATTTCGCGAGGATTTTTCCGTCGTCTGTACTGAACTTATGACGATGACTAGTGAAGATGTAAAAATGAATACAATCATCTCTATTTAAAATAATAATATGACCTTAAGATTGTGTTTTTTCAAAAAAAAAAAATACCTACTCGATAGATCTCAAATGATAGTTAGAACTCTTAAATAAAAGCGTCCTAAGCTTTCATTTAAAAACTCTAAGTGTCTTACGGATCAAAACTGTACGAATACTGATCCGATTTCTTATTTAAAAGCAAATTGATGTCAGCATGAAAGGTTTTCAGTATTGCGATAGTGAATTCGAATACTCAAAAAGTTTTCGGAAACAAACGTTTAAGTGCAGTTTCAACAACCTTTTGCATTTAAAACTCCAAGCTTCACGCTAAAAGCTTTTAGTTATTTTAATAACATAAATGATCACGTCTAAAAATTATATTGAATATCTGATTATTTAAATGAATCTGAATGGTATGGTATGAAATTAAATGTAACTTAGATCACACATAAATTAAGAAGTAGCTAAAAAGCGCATGCAGCCATGCTGGTTACAAATAATGTATACATCAGTTGCTGTACCGTAAAACCGGCTAATTGCGAGTCGGACTCGCGCCCCGAGGGTTCCGTACTTTTAAAACCGTAATTATTAAAAATATTTTTAATATATGTTGTAATTAAAAATTTACGGTTTTCACAATTTTTCCTTTATCTGTGCTATAAGACGTTGCTTCGTACCCTATTTCAAAATTCTGAGTTCACGGGAAATACCCTGTAGGTTTTGATTACCTTACGAGTGTCGAAAATTCGCGGAAATTTGCGGCATAAACGACTGTATCTTTTGATTGCGTTGGCTTAGAAGTTTGACACAGCTCTAAGGGACAGTAGACCTGAGTATTTGATATAAATTCCAGCTCGATACCTCCACGCGTTCCAGAGGAAAAGGGTCTTGACAGACAGACAGACAGACTGACGAACAACAAAGTGATCCTATAAGGGTTCCGTTTTTTCCTTTCGAGGTAAGGAACCCTAAAAAGCAACCCTAAGAGTATTATATAGTTAGGATAGAGTATTAACGCTTCACAGGCTGTCAACGAGAAATTTTCGCACTCCACCTGATACTGTTAGCCTGCGTAATCCAACTGCTGGGCAAAGGCTCTCTCCTCATGACTTCCAGTTTTTTCGATCCAGGGCCAATGTGGACCACTGGTTGCTGGTCTTGTCCAGCTCGTTCCGCCATCTTCTACGAAGTCAGCCGCAACGCCTTCTGGCTCTATCAGGGCTCTAGAGTCGTTATTTTGGCCCACAGCTCGATAGGCATGCGGTAGACGTGTCCAGTCCAGTCCCACTTCAGCTTAGCGGAATTTTGAGTACAGTCTGTCAACCGGAGTAGGTTGATTTTTCACCACATACAAAACTGGGAGTTATGCAGATACTTTGTCGACCGATGTAGAGAAGTTTCCAGATACAGGAGAATGCAAGAGCTCGAAAATTTTGACACCTTCCGGATAAATTTGGTTCTTTTTTGCTCATTCATTCAGAAATGAGGATCGGAGTTAATCTGTCGCGGGAAAAAATTGGAAGAGGAACGTACGAAACCGAAAAGTTTACCTGAAGAAGGGGTGCCTACACCCCCTAAGTTGTGCATGATTCCGGACTTAAGTGATGATGATTGGTGACCGTTACAAACAAAAACTCAAATAAGATCTCAAGCTGAACTCCATTGCCCACTCTTACACCACCAGGTGTCATCCAAGCGTATCGAGATATCTTAACAACTGGCTTAAAGCGTCGTTCATGATACACGAACTGGGCAGGAATTGTCCGTCTGAGAAACCGCCGATACATCAGGAAAGAAGCTAGCACAGTGGTCGTGATAACTAATTCAATCGGCTGGCAATCAATACTGTCTATATTTGGACGAGGCCTTCGGCGGTGTAAGTAAAGGAGGTGGCAGAAGGTGAAATGTCTTGGAGAAAGGTCGGTGAAAGAAAATTTGAAGATTTTATAGTGTCTTGTAGTTTTCAACAAGGGAAGTCAATTTGCTTTCTCGCTATGTTTTCAGGGTAAAAAAGACAGGATCACTCTTACGCTCGCCTATATGTCTGTCACAGAAGATTTTCTCGGGAACTGCTTGGGACTAGAGATAAACTGACATCACACTGCACAGAACGAAGAGCAGGCTACCACTAAGTAAGACCGCTTCACTTAGGATTAGAGAACGACTAGGAAATTTTAAAAGCAAGTTGAAATAGTTGATGTGCCTGAAATTTCACTGAAATGTTGTAATCGTTCAGAATGCGACAGCTTATTACCTGGCTCTTTACACAGCAGAAATATGAAAGTATGACGTAATGAGAACGATAATTTTGTTTACCTACAACTTGTATAAAATAGTGAAACTTCTGAATTTACTTGAGCTGTTTCATTGAAGACTGGTGTTCTATGAATTGCGCTCATGCATATTAGAGCGTAAATTAACAACAACGTGTCTGTGCCCATGTCCCCGGAATTGCTGAATTGATTTCTTTCAAACAAAATGTTTTTCAATTTGGTTTAATGTCAAGGGTGGACGGATAATGAATTGGACAGCATAGTATAATGATATCGAAAAGGTAGCCATTGCCCATTGATTCCATTACAAAATTGTTTTTAAACGACATCGTATTTTTTTTTGTAGCAGCCTAAGACTTTCGACCGTATGGTAGCATGGATTAGAAACGCATATAACCGGGAAGTGTGGCAGGTAAAAGGGGAGGTCTATATCCAGCAGTGGGTGATTCCGAGCTGATATGCTGATGATGATGATAGCATGCCCGCTATTGCATTGGACTTTAAAATACTTCGACTGCTTGGTCGAGTGGTCGCAACCGCTAGAGCTGAACATGAGGTCCTGGTGTTAGGATCCATGCCGCGAAAAGTGCTACTGGGCCTGTCAGGAATTTTCAGGATTTTTTTTATTTGTGCACGATTGGTGGCATTTTATTACGGTTGCCCCGAAGTACATTGTCATCATCTGCCTAGCCTTTTCCCAAACTTTGTTGGGGTCGCTTCCAGTCTAACCGGATACAGCTGAGTAACAGTATTTTACATGAAGCGACTGCCTATATGACTTGCACAACCCAGTAACTGGATAATACGAAATCCCTTGGTATGACTGGATGTCAGACTTTCCGGCCACTGAGTATCTGTAACATAGTATCAGTAAAAATGACAGCCGGGATCAACAACTTAACGTGCTTTTCAAGGCACGGAGGAAACTCGGTATGTAATTAAGGTCACCCATCCACGGACCGACCTCGGCAAGCGCGGCTTAACTTTGAAGATCGACCCCTACATGGCAGTCGCTAGGAGTAGACGTGTAAACCACATAATTATGGTGCAACATCAATTTACATAAAAAATACAAGCTCTTGCAGACAATCGACTTTAATCAGTGTATCGATTCTTAAAGCTCTCAGTATGACTGGAAACCACAGTTTTGTTCAATTATTTACACGGTAATTTACTTGATCGCTTGCAGCCGGTCTGTCAGGCTGTGGTCGCACTAGTGAAGCACACGATGCGATGATGCGAGACAAAAATAAAACGCAAGTCGCGCATAAATGTTGCGGGCAACACCAACATGTATGAACTATTGCGGTGATATGCTTTTGCAAACGTCCTTCCAGTGCAGCCGAAGCCTTAGAAGATATACTTTAACACGTTTATTGCCAAGCCAAAATGCTGAACGTACCTTGATGGCCAAACTAAAAAATCGTTCCGTTCGTTCCCTAGTGGTCAAAATAAATACCAGAACCCAATACGACGCGACCGCTATTTTGGCTCGTACATATTTGTATGGCACCATCACACGACGTCGCGTGAACGGTCATCTTAGTAAGGCTGCTTCACGTGATGTGGCAATGAACGTGTTAAAACAAGCAATAGGCGAACGTCGCGTAGATAATTCGTAGTGACAATGAAGGGGATTTTTTTATTAATCTTTAAAATACTGAAGAATAATGCTCCGTTATGAATTTTAATTTAAAGGAAACACGTTTCACAAATCTCAATTGAAATATTGTTTTAAATCAAAATACATGTCTGAAATACAAGCCTCAAAAAAATTAATAAAAAATCTAAAGCTAAGACTCACCGTGGTAATGGGAAGCGTCCGCAGTCGCCCATCGACAACCCACACCAGTGCCTTCCCTGCACATATAAAAGACGAACACACTCTTTATTTCTTTTTCAAAAAACTCAACAAAACGTTATCTATGGTCACCACGCTTAGCGTTAACGGTGCATGCCAATTTTATTACAGAAAAAAAGCTACAAAAAAATAAACATAAAAAATTATAGAATTCTTTTTTCGAAAGTTTGTATATCGTGATTGAGACAAATGTGTCTGTGTCTTTTGATTTTTCTGTCTGTTTGTTCAGTGATCAAAACGATATACAAAATGTAAAATTTAAATAAACCATATTTTTTTTAGAGTGTGTTTGTCATTAGTCTTTATATGTGCATGAAAGATATTATTAATATAATAACATTAAATATCATAAGCTGAGGTAGTACAGTCGAAGTTGGAAGCTGACCGCTTATCGCTGCGACTTTTTGCCGCGCAATTTTCGCGTATTCGCGATCTCGCGGCTCTGTCAAACAGGTAATTTTAGTCGCTGATGTTATACAAAAAGTTTAATAGCAGATTGGTACTTATCATGTATCTAAATGAATAGTCTGAAAGCTAAAAGAAGTAGCTGAAAAGAATAAAAAGTGTGATGATGTCTAATCTGCAATTAAACTTTGAAAATGATTAGAAAAATCGCGGTTAAAAAAAAACATCATGCTGATTTTTGTTTTTCTCTTACCCGCAATAATGTAGCGGTCAACTTAGAATTTTCAGAGAGTGTACTTTATGTATGTTAGCAGTATTTAAAACGGTATAGTGGATGCAGAAGAAATATTTTGTATATATCAACAATATGTAATTTTAAGCAACTGATGATGAATTTAGGCTTTATCTGTGGCTTTATCATATTTTTAAGTAAATATGCTTTTCAATTTATGAAAACTATTTAGCTTGTATCGCATATTTGGATGATTAACAATCAGTCACAAGACAAAATACTTAATTGAGCTAACACAATGCATTTCCATGAAGGGTTGTCTACAGCTTTAAATTAATTTTTGCGAAAACATTTCGTGTCAATCTTTTATATAATTTCTATTTACTAATTAATGTTTGAGTTTTGACAGCTGATTTTATATATATTAATTTATAACATATTATTATGTAGTAGCATGTGTAGCTTTATTTAGTAGCATGA
Source organism: Cerastis leucographa (assembly GCA_963082945.1). Lineage (NCBI taxonomy): Eukaryota > Metazoa > Arthropoda > Insecta > Lepidoptera > Noctuidae > Cerastis > Cerastis leucographa. The sequence continues at coordinate 12,466,184 of OY720371.1, read as the reverse complement.
CATGAATAAAACATATTCGACAAAACAAGTCATTTAAACTTAAAATCACCTATGCGAATCCACTTTCGCATTCTTGAAAACCTTGCCACAAAATTTCGCAGTAATCAAAAGATGGCGGTCCTTCCTGAAACGTCTCGAAAATCTACTGAAACTGTGACACTAATAATGTTAATGTGAGCAGTACGTACCAGATCTGAAGCCCATGTTTCTGTATTCTCATGACCTGTCAAATTTTATAATGTGTTTCCGTGTAACATCGTAGGAAGTTTATCAGAAAAATCGTCTCTCTCAAAGAGCCTGTGTCCCAGCAGTGGGAACATGTTGAGCTGATTAAGAAAACCACAAAATTTTCACGAAAAAAAATGGACGAAATTATTTCTGATAAAATTCCACGATTAATTTTGAGTAGTGATGTCTTGTTGTGTTCCTATTTATCTGGGAAAAGTTATAATTAATAAACAATTCATACATGCAAAAAGCAAATTTAAAAAAAACTTTCAACTAGCGTTTTCTATTTACAACGAGCATTTTCATTTAAAACTACACGCACATTAGAATGCATTTATTTTTACAAAAAAACATACAAAATGGCTGGCCTTTTCCCAACTATGTTGGGGTCGGCTTCCAGTCTAACCGGAGGCAGATGAATACCAGTATTTTACATGGGCGATTTCCTATCTGACCTCCACAACCCAGTTAATACTGGGTAATACGATACCCCTTGGTATTATACAGTGTGTTGTTTTGCATCCTCGTCAAAATTCAGGAGGTTGTCACAAAAGACATAAATAATCAATTAAAATTACGATACCTAGTTAAATATTAATAAACGCTGATTTTTTTGGTTATTTAAGTTTGTCAGTATGTCAGAATAATCCTCTTAAAGTGGTTTAGGGAATAAGAAATTATCGAAATAATAAACGTTTGAGATTGTTTCTTTGTGTGAAAGCGCGATTATAGGGCGAAGACCAGACGAGCCACATTTAAATCACGGGTGGTTCACACTTACCGATTTCCGTAAATGAGAAAAAAAATACCTATCCATTTAATTATTGTTTGGGGACGAGAATCATTAGCATAGTCACCTCCTTAATTTGACGAGGATACAAAACAACACCTTGTATATTCACTTAATTTAAATTCTTATAATTTCAATCCCAAAAAATCCTCAACACATGTCCAATTTTATTTACGTACACGAAATCGTATCAACCCTAAGAGGTAACAAGAGCCCTCAACCCGTCAAACGCTGGGGCTATTTCCTACCTCACTCGAGTTAACGCCGAGCTATTTGTTGCCTAACCCTTCATGTTCTATCAATCGGTCTCGGTTGAGATAACATTGTAGTGAGGTCAGTTAGATCCGAGTTAATTTATATTCAAGCGCTATGTTTGGGGGAGGGTTAGAACGGAATATTCGAAGATTAAAGAGAAACCTGATGTTTATGTGAGGAAATGTGCACATTTTATGATTTTTTCCACTTTACTCTGTCTGTCCTTTTTAAAGTCACATCTTTTCTACATACTAGTGCAAAAACGATCACGATAAGTAATTTTATTTTGTGTTTGCATTTCTAGCAGCACAAATATTCGACCAAACCCAATCAATAAACAGTCGATCATTATAAAAATTAAGTAAAAAAAATATTTTACAGTCAACTGACAGCTGTCAATAAGTTTCAGCAAATTGTAATACAAACTTTACCAACTATAACAAAACAAACAATACTATTGCGAAGATATATCAGATTTCAGAAAGATTTGATCCCTATCAGATAGCATAAAATATCAGTAGCTGAATACGACACCCCATTTTTTTGCTGTGTCCACCGCTGACCCCATTTTTATCGTCGATATACCGTAGGTAAGTGTAACACGACGCTGTACTCTGATGTATAGCGAATACAAGCAGTTTTTTTTTTGTGTATGGCATCTCGCAGTTCAGCCTCTGAGGCTGGCTTCTGCTTAACCGGTCTAAGCGAATACAAGCAGTGCAAATAAAAAATATACATAACGGGAAGAGACTATGTATAGTGTTAGCAACATATTTTTTAATACAAATCTTTATTTAAGACTATGCCCCACAAAACCGTTTTCACGGTTTTGTCTGTGGGAACGGAACAATAGGTATGTTTAAAGAAAATGTTAATAGTGCGGACACTTAATTAATACTAAATTTTGCCCGCGGCTTAGCTTGCGTTAATTAAGAATTTGACAATAACCGGCTCGGGACACGCGGCACCACCTATTATAATTATAAGAACGTTGGTGTTGTTTTCTTCGGGAACAGTGCTTTTTTTCGGGATTTAAGGTGGGATGGCCGTTTACGCCTACACACACAACGACAACGTATACCTTTACAAAATTTCAGGATGATCTGTTCAGTGGTTTAGACGTGAAAAGATATCTAACAAACAAACAAACTTACTTTCGCATGTATAAATATTAGGTAGGAACTTAAGATAGATTGAGTTTGTGTACAAGGATTACTAGAGCAGCCGTTTACTCAAATCATAAATACTTTTTACTTGACAGAAAAATATGCAGAACAAAAGCAAAAGATCATTCAACGAGCCTTCCAACTGAGTTTAAATCTTAGAAAGGCCGGCCATATTACCAGAGGGGATTACTTTAAGATGGGGATACCTCAAATACTTACCCCAAGTGAGGTGTACTTGTGACCAAGATATCAAGGTTTGATCGAACAACTTAACTCCAGGGTTTAGACGACAAGCAACAGGCTTTAAGTGAATTGCAGATATAAATTTCGGCTACAAAAAACAAATATTTCAAAAATATTTGATTTCAGATTTCATTTTCAAATTCGCAAATATGACTAAGGAGCTTCAAAAAGTTGCAATAGGGGTGCGGACTGGGTAAAGAAAACGACATTCTATTTTGTCCGTCAACAGGTAATACAAAAATATTAGACACGTATTTTTTGTTTTATTAAAATATCAAAAAAATACTTAGTTAAAACTCATTAAAGTTGGAGAGTAGGGGCTCACTACGTCACACGTAGGTATAAAACTTACCTACATGTGACGTCATGCGCCATTTCTACTCCATATATCTCCGTAATTTTATGACCACGTGAAAAATGAAAAAATACGTGTCCAATACTTTTCAATAAACTACCCGAAGGACAAAGAAAAAAAAATGTGATCATCCCCTATTGCTGACAACCCTATATTTTGACATATCACCCCCGAGGGCGAGTATTTTCGCTCTCTACCATTATAATATAATACGTGACGGTGAGAACTGCTCCAGATTGACATTGAAGCACCATCATGTATGCAGCTTGTTTCTGCTCCCATGCAAGGCGGTAGAAGCTGTTACGTGATTTGAATAAGCTTTGAGAGGAAGTGAATTCGAAAAGTTTTTTTATATGTCAACGGGTAAAATATCCCTGGTATAATTAGTCTAAGTCACTTCAGTGAAGATTTTTTGCATGGTGCAATTTAATTTTTATTTACAGACGAGTTGCCATCAAAAAAGTAGAGCTGAAATCATCATCAATTACCTGCGCTTATCTCAATTTATTTGGGGTCAACGCAGCATATCTTCATCCTCCATACTTCTCTTTTACTTGTCATCTCATCAGACACCTCCATTCTTGCCATATCATCCCTCACACAGTCCATTCATCGTTTCATACGTTTTCCTCTGCTGTTATACCCATCCACATTCATACTTAAAACTTTAGTCACGACATTTTTCTCATTCCTCCGGATCACATGCCCATACGACGACAACCTATTACTCCACTACTTAAAAGCAGAGTTGAAATATTTCATGGAAATTTATTTACAACCATACCCTTCAAACTAAAAACATTGGCACCAGCAATAAGTAGAAGAACGAGCTCCTTACAAAGAGCTACTACAAGACACCAGACACTTCAATTTCACATTACATTACCAAGTAAATGACAAAACCTTCGCACAATAAACCCCAAGGCATTCCCAACCCGCAAAGGTCCTAAGAAAACAATAATTCTCTACAGTTAACCCTTAAAAAGTGACAAGGGTCGAGTTGCTACATTGTCGCATGGGGTTGACCTCAAATAAATAATACCATTAGGAAATGAGGTAACGCACCCTCTGGGATCGCTCCTAATGAATATAAATTGAGTGTCTTATCGGACTTGCTTTGAAGTGGGGAGAGCTATGCGGTTTTTTTTTAACTGGGTACACAGTTTAAAAAAAAAACATACAATGTACGCTTTACATTCTACAATTCTATGATTAGCGTCAGGGTGCCTTTTTAGACAAATAAATAATAAATCAATCAGCTTTTTAGTGAACGCATATGAAATTATGTACGGTACTAACAAGATCGCTGATGTTATAAGGGGTAACTAAGGCTAACTGTAGTACTTTAATTTTAGAGAAAAGGTAAGGGTTCCATCCGAGCAAAAAAAAAAAACCATGAAATTGTTAAAGAAACCGATTCAAATAAGGAAGTAATATTTTTATAATAACTTCACGCGGGCAAAGTTCGCGCGCAACCGCTAGATTTAGAACAGAAAAGAGCTGTCTAGTGCTTTGGTATAATGACAACTCTTAAATATTCTCTGCACTTATCCTTCGGGAAATCCTTCCGCTCCGTTATACTATTCCTACCCTACAAGCATAGCCAGGAACATTTACGTATGTTTCTCGTGACATTCCCTTTTCAATATGCTTATGTAAGGATTGGAGGCAGTACAATTGCACAGTATTCGATTCCTGCCCATAGGGAAATCAAGCTTTTGCAGCATTGTGTTAGATCTACAATTGAATGTTGTGTTAGTTTTGTGGTGACCCCTTTAGAAATTACTAGATAAATTAAGCCTATGAATTCGTTAGAGAAATCATGATTCTGGGACTGTTGGTCCGAGAAAAATAATGGCATTTATGAACGATGTTTTAAAAGGAGCAGGAGACACGATGCAGCAGATATTTTAGAGTTTAAATAATATGTAAAACGCGCGTTACAGAATTTCTCAAAACTTCCCTTTCTTGCATAAAAACATAAACACTGTTTGCATTAATTACAAGCTGTGCGCCCAACTCCCATCGATAAAATCACGGACTTCCACACAAACTTAATAACCTCTATTTAACCCCTTTAGGGGTTAATACCATCCAGCGTAGTTTGCATCAACCCCTAAAGTGTGCATGCTTTTCGGTATCTTAAACGCGCTTAATCTTTTCATATAAAAGTACTTCAGCATATACACAGTAGAAAACCCTTATCTCTTTATCTCACAAGCAAAAAAAACCGTGTTGATTTATTTTTTTAACTTTTCATTCAAAGTTTTCTCGCAAAAAACGCGTAGGTTCAAGGCGTTGTTTCATTATAAGTTTTAATAAGGCCGGCTTGGTTCATTATTGAAGTGTTGTTTTTATTTTTAAAGATGGCCGCTGATGGGCTTTATTTAAATTATGAAACAGCAGCTGTTTGGATGAAACTTCAAACGCGCTATTTAACCCTTTTTTTCTAATGAGGAAGAGGAAGTTAAAATATAGGTAAAAGTTGGACGAAATTTAAAAGAGGATTTATAAGGCCGTTTCAGAGTAAAGTTGATTGATGAAGGGGGATTTGTAACCTGCACTTTTTTTTATTATATTTCCGCCATAAAGCTGAATAGATGTACTTAATTCATATTTTTGACCTGAGAGGCAAATTGTATTAGTACGTCCCCGTAGATTTTTTTGCGAGCTCCACGCCAGCAAAACCGCGGGCAAAAGTTAGTAAAAATAACGTACGTATTAAAGGCGATCTGATATGACTACAACAAGAATAATAATGAACGAACTCTAAAATAAATACATTGTGATACGGGCAGGAGATTGATGATGATGATGAACAATGAACAAACCCTATATTTCAACATTTACAATTACTAATATTCAGTCAGACGTACAATAATTTTACAAATGAGAGGTCCCACGCTGGGCGCCAATAACGTTTTGCCAATTTCCTTCCATCGTTGTTTACAAAAATATTTAATTTTAATTAAAAAGGGAACGCTTCACCACCCCTTTTCTGTTATTCTTCACACGTATGTGTTAATTACTTCTGAGAAAACAATTCCGGTTTGGCATCTTTTTTCTCTGATTCTTGTTCGGTTGTAATTGAGGGTAGTCGGATATTTTTTTTAAGCACTCGCGAGCTCACAGGCCTTTCTGTTATTTTACTTTGATAGACCAAACGCAACCTTATCCTCAGAAGAATAAAGATCACAGGTAAAATACCTGTAAAAAGATTGTATTCCGCTGAAATTAATGAGTAATTGAATACAAAAGGAGAATTATAATTGCCCAGCAGTGGAAAAACATATCTCAATATTTGGTTCGTATTTTTCGTAATTTTGGAGTATCAGATGTTGCATTATACGAACGCCCTTCAGACAGTGGAAGATCTCAATATTTACGCGAATTCCTAAATTGTATTATCTACAGCAATATTTAACAAAGGGTTCTCCTTCCCTCACAAGGAATTCCGTTTCACAACAAAACTACCCTCCACCGTCCAATATTCTCCATCTACCTACCTTGCATAACATTGCACCTTCTATTTTGGAATTCTCCACCTCTTCGGGAACGCTATTAATTAATTAAGGTCTATTTACGGAGGAAATCTCGAGTGTTGGTACAAAACAACGGAGAAGGGTTCCGCCATATAATTGAATAAAATATTGAGGATAGTGGAAGTCAATATCGACCTCGGACGGATGCGCTATGAATACTAATAGAGTGGACTTACTGGCGGGAAGGATGGCTTGTATTTTGAGCAACGATTCGGTACTGGGTCATGCGCACAACGAACTTTAGAGAGACGCCTCTGGGAAAGACAGAGACGCTGTACAAAACCAAACTTTTATTTTAAACTTGATGTGCTAGATATGCATCTTTATGGGACATAAAATGGGATTTAGAAATAAGATCCAGTCTAGTGTTTTCAACAGGTTATGGGGACACCTAATTGGAAAGTTTTGAGTATGATGGCTTTAAGAATAGAGGAAGACAAGATAAAGAATTAGTGGATTGAGTGTAAGATGATTTGGCTAGCAGGGTCACATACTGAAGAGGACGAAGATTTGATACACTGGCTTCAAATATGGGTAAAAGCTGGAGGATGATAAACACCAGTTAGAGCGAATGAAAATATAGTCCCAAAAATGTTGGTATCGGTGAGCAATCCGTCAAAGCAAGTGCAATCCTATAATTTTGACTTGGCAAGCAATTTTCGCTATGAAAGTTTAAATATTTTTCAGACACGCTATAGTATAAAGATTTATTTCTGATTTATGTTTGTGAGTTTGGCATTTGATTTATGAAAATGAATTTTCTCCATTACTAATTAAAGAAAATGCGTAATATCGAAGGAAACTTGGCACAAACATGAATTGATTTATCTAGTTTTCTTAAGAGCAGATAGGATATGCTGGCGCTTGTCCAGTTACATTCAAGATACATGAAATCAACTAAAATTAATTTAATTAATTCTCTTATTTCAAGGGTGTCGGCTCAGAAAGGGGCAAGGTAATCTGGAGGCGCACTACTATGGCTGGAAAGAGGTGGTGCAAGGAAAGAGAAGGTATGTACCTGCTTTGTTACGCAGGCTTATGATTTGTGGGAGGCTTTTACCCAACAGTGGGACAGTAGACACTATACTAAAATTGAGGTGAGGTGAAGTGATTATGAGTGATCTTCCTAATTGAATTAAATGTTGCTTTTATGCTCGAGTTAAAACAAATACCCTATTTTTGTTGGGAGAACTTTACAGCCGTGTGTCTCGCAATATTACAGTATGTATCGCGTACATGGAGAAATGTTTTATCCGCGTCCATTTAGCCCTTACTACATGCATTTTCATAGGAAATTTATGTAACGGCATAAACAGCGCTGCGAATGGTAACACTACTAAGGATCATTACTAGATTATTGTCTGTTTTTTTTTCCCTGATCACTGATACTCAGAGTAGTAAATTCTTTGATTAATATAACGTGTTTACTGTCTTGCAATTTTATAATATAAGCTATTTTATGATACCTTGGACTGATGATGATCATCACCACCCAGAGGTCATAGAAAAAAAGTCAAGTAAATCACCAGAGCATTACAGATTACAATCCACTTTTCGACACTTTCACAAACTTTTACTTTTGGCTTACCTTACAAAAATATTGTGAGTTTGCAATAATACAAAAAACAGGCAAATCTACCGAAATAACATCCTTAAATTACACACCAGCAAATGTTACTGTAATCGTAATCCTAGCTCTTTTCTCTAAGACCGGTACTATAAGATCGGTTCCCAGTCTTACCAGATGTTCCCAAAAGTCAGTATCTTACCTAAACTGTGTGTATTGCCTACGAATTACATGCTTTTAGGGACTTACAAGGCGGTTACATGGTAAAAGATTTAGGGTATTACACCAATTCCAGCTTATTTGGTTTTGTTAGTATTTTTTCCCTATATAGAACAGGTTATTTATTTGAAAGAGTATAAGGATCATGGCAGGAGGTGTTATGTTATTTTTGCCTACCCTCATGTAAATAGGCGTCGAGTTTATGTATGTAAGTATTACATTACATAAGCGGTGTAAAAATACCCTTAACGAAGCCGAAAGGCATTTGTTTTCTCCAGCATTTTTAATTGTATTTTTTTTTGTAGTACACGATAAAAGTTTCATACTTTGTGGTATCGAGTACATTTCCATTCGATACCGATACTTTTGTACTCGATACTTTGCATTCGATACTTTTACTCAATTACTACTTTTTCGCAGGTTCGCAAAAAAATAAGTTTTAAATAGTTAATCTAAGAAATTACCCATTTCAAACTTGCGACCTTACGGTTTAATATTATGTTTATGATTATGGCAACGCCATCTAGTTCACTCGTTCTGAACCTTCTAAAACATTACATCGATCTTTGCTCGAAATCGTTCCTTCCGTTCACAGTTAAATTCCTAACCTTTCCTTCATTCATTTACTACACTAATCAATCAATCACTAATTCAGTCACTCGTTCACCGCTGTCATTACGTTTATCGTATTCGTATCTCGCTTTGTTTTTCTGCTATATTAATACGGTTATTATATTGCATTACGATACTATATTAAAACAGCTCAATAACCTTCTATTTTTAAGTGATTGTACTGAGGAGGAATGGAACTTTAATTTATATGCCTAAAGTACTAAGTAATTAAATTTTGTTTTATGTTTTTTTTAAAGTTACAGTTGTCTTTGTCTATTATTGTATTTTTGTGTACCAATACCATTTGTTTTTTCATGTCGTGCCCTACTGAAGTTACACTGACGTTTTTTACTGACTGACCTATGCTCTATGCGCATTAAGCCCTAAGAAAAGTACTCGATACCTTAAAGTATCGATACTTTTATGAGTACAATATTTTTTTTTCGATACTACTCATGAGTACAGTATCGATACTTTCTATACGATACCGTGGCCCTATTTGTAGAAGGCAATACCTGGGAACCTTAGATTTACGAAATGAAGCGATGATGTGGCCTAGGCTAGAGCACGCTTCTCTAGAATAAAATCGATTCACTCAAACTTTTAAAAGCTCCTCCAGATAGCAGTGATGAAATAAAAGTGAGTACGCATTGAGCGTAAGAATATAAGTATATCATTTTTAACTGAGCTGATACATTTCCCAAAACCTATATACTTAAAAGAATCTGGCACATAATACTGCATATGACCCAGATACACACTCACTACGCACACAAAACAATAGCCCGCCATTCCCGCCATTATGTAAAAAAACGAAATGGCAGTTCCGAGTCGTCCCCTTGTGACGTCACAACCGCCATTAAACCGTTTGGCGGGAAACGCACAAAGGTCAGGGTGCGGTTCTATTGCAAGCTATACTGCCCTCTTAATAATGTAGTACTTGCAAAATGGCAGCGATTAGCTGTCACAACGGTTACGTTTATAATATCTAAACTCATTATAACTATTTTCGTGATAACTACGGTTGATTCACATAAATGTTCATAACGAATATTGGTTGATTCAACTACTATTTAACTTAATTAAACTAACATAAATCGGACTAAAGAACGATTGATCTAATTTTTTTTTTTAGATATTATAACTACGTATGAAATACCTAATGGACGACTCGCCTGCAGTTTATTAATACTGCGCGCTGGATTGCTGTGAGCTGGATTTTAAGTTCAATCAATCAAAACAATGAATCATCAGGGTCAATGTTTTGTAATAAGGCGTAGTAGACGTAGCCCCGCTACGCAAGGCTCTTTTTCTGTTTGCTAGGTTTAAAGTAACCTAACGCGAAGCGGATGGCGGGGTCTTAGTTAACTCACTTCGCTCGCTCACTAGACGCCAGAACGAACGAATTCGAACCCAGACTGTCCAAGTCGGGGTGCCTAAGGTCCCCGAGCCCGCTTTGCTCGCTCTTGAATCCTAAGTCCTTTAAACAAACCCGAGAGTACACACAAGGAATTATTGCAAGCTATTACCTACTTCAAATCTTTAATTTGTTAGTTATTAATTTGTATCCTACAAACACCTTTACTTTTCTTTAATAATTTCTGTTTTGACTTCAAGTTAATGACCTAATTATGTGCAAATAAAGTATGTTTCAACGATTTTTTTTTGTTAACTTTCATTCTTGGGCTACAAATATTGACCACAGATAAAACAACAGTAGGTGAATCGTCCGTTACTTCAATCAACCTTAGGTTAACAAATTGTAGTTGAATAAATCGTAGCTCGAAGATGAATTCTTCTTTGTAGAATTCGTCCGTTAGTTATTGGAAAATTCTGTGAAACGATCTTTAGGTATATCAATAGTAGGTCCTTTGACCGTCGTTATCTTGAAAATAGACACACATCCCGCGATCATGGCGCTTGCAACAGCTCGAAATATCGGGAGCTTACTAATCACAGAAGATAATAATTATTAATCACAGAAGATATCCAGTAAGTGACAATGTAAGACTAATACATCGGACTAAAATTTTTCTGGCGAAATTTGGTGTTCAATTCAGTACACATCTTCCTAATCCTACTGGAGTTATAGGCGCGATGTTAATAGTTCACTATCTGTTAATAGCTCTCAATAGCACCGCACCTTCAGGATGCTCAGGCAATTTCCTTGGTCACCCGACCCACCTTCCAACTACGTCGTAGTAACGTGTGTTAGATCTCTTTGAATTGTAACCTATTCATTAAGTTTCTGTAGTTGGTAGGTAGTGATCGAATGAATGAACGGTTGCCCTTTGAAGTTTTTGAATAGTTAGTTCATTCATTAGTGTACGTTTGATTGGTGTTCTATGGCGGGAATACAACACTACTTATGTAGAAAATATTTTGCCGTTATTGTTCTAAAATAAAGAAGAATAAACTTATACCTACAGCCTATTTAACACAAACTTAAGATTTATTTTGCACTAGCCTTTGCCCACCACTTCGTCAGCGATCTCGGATTAAAAGTGGTCTATGATTGTTCTAAAGGACCCAGGGTATCTATCTGTCTTTCATAATGATCTTAAGTTTTGGCGTGAGACGGCAACACACATATAAACAGGGTATATAGTCATACAAACAGGGTTACATTAACCGTAATTTTTTGTGACCGCGAAAAAAAGTACTTTCCCAGCAATAACTTTTGCGTTGAGTTACTTAGTTTAGCCTTGCTTGTTTGTAGAGTGGAATTTTTTAGGAGATAAGCTGCAAATTAGTCTTAATTCTCAGCAAAATGTTTTACTGAAGAGATGGAACAAATATTACGTGGATGAGTGTTAAGCTACTTAAAAAATAAAGTTGGAATTTGTTTAAAGGTACACCTATTGCGTTTGATATTATTGAATCAGAGATCGGAAGAACAAAGTCTTGAATTCAAACCAAATCGAGGGGATCGTTTTTTTTTACTCATTTTCTGAATCAAAAGGGAAGTTTTTCTTTGGGGAAGTAAGGAATTTGGCAGTATTATTCGCTTTCTAGTACTAGTAGAGGTTGTCACAAAAAAGAGTGGCCTATACCCAGCAGTGGGTGAGGTCGGGCTGCGGATAATGATGATGAGTCGCTCAAAAGTCAGATAAGCTGAAATGGTGATGAAGTTCTTACTGACCAGACCAGATTTGTGTTAAGAAAGAGATGACCTTATTTTGCCTTCCTATTCAGGACCTAATTCATGGCTAGAGTTAGAAATCTAATTAATTATTCAACGCAGCGCTTAAATTCTAATAACTACCCACTTGTAATTAATCATTTCAGAGTATAATAAAGAAGAGGGAATTTTAATAAAGTTAAATTAATGAGCGCATGGCTCTTATTTTTACAATAATTTTCTTGCGAAGTAGGACTCATGGAGTCATCTTGACACAACATAGAATTGTGAATGAATATGAGTCTTTCAACAAATGTGGACACAGAATTTTTTAACCTACATTTTGTTAGTTTGTATGGTATTTTTATACAGATGCATGAGATGGAGACCAATGCAATGTGACTATCGACTACTACGTAAAAATTTCCTAAAAAAAAGAGAGAGAAAACCGTCTTTGGTTCCGAATGCCATTTGTAGATCTTTGACAGTCGTTTCGGGTAGTCAGCGGCACGAAAGTCTGACAAGCAGACTTACCAAAAGCCACCGTGTTATTCAGTAACTGGTCTTTGAAGGTCACTATTCGCTATAGTATTCAGCTGCATCCGTTTAGACCCAAAGCTGAACCCAACATAATTGAGAATGGGCTAGTCAGAAGAGAAGTTATGCTTTTTTAAATAGTTCGGCACCCTAAAGATTAATACAAGGGTCATGAAACCTCGAGCATTGTCTCCCGAAGCTATTCACGGAAATATTTTGAAAAGGAATTGGATTTAATACTTCTGCCGGAATTAGCAAATACGATCATTCTGCCAAACATAACATTACATCTTCATATAGATTGTATTGCTTATGAATACTAATACCTACCCAATATATCTTATCATTGGACAGATATGCTTCGGCTCGTTGTTTCTTGTATAAAGGCAATCGGAAGAAAGATTCATGAAGAATAAAAATAATGGTGAAGACACATCTCAAATTACAAAAGAACCATCATAGATGAAATGATTAAGATATGAATTTCGTATCCCTATGCCGAAATAACATAAGTATTCTAAGCGATGTAACTTTGGTACGGATGATTTGAACACACGGCGACAGATCAAGCTATACATATTCAGAATAACCTGATCTTCCTTTATATGAGCTTACCGTACAATGAAAGATCAGCTTAACTTAGTTTTGCATAGCTTGATTGGTCGTCGTCTGTAACTTCACCAAAGAAACAGTAGCAAGAGAAAAACAATATACACACTTGATTAACCTCACACAAGACAGTTTAAACCCCAACCGTTACGCCGACACCACTCATCCAAGACAGAAACATAATCCAGTTATAATATTATCTTCAGCCCAAACATAATTCCTAGGCCAGTACATAGGTACAGTCATATCTAGAACACTTGGCAAGCAGTCTTGTTTACCGAATATCGCAGCATGGGATGCACGATCAAAATATTTGTTCGACACTCAGTACTGCCCGGATTTATTGTGCTATTATATATTTGTACAGTAAATAGTTTAAGAATTTGGAGGTTGGAATGCGTAAAGGGTTTAGTAAATATTGTTTGGAAATTATACTAACAGTTTTATAAGCATAATCAATCAGCCTATGATGTGCCCACAGCTGGGACCCAGAACTTCTCTTGGTTAGAGGGAGACCCGGCGGACCACGCGCATGTTGGCGTATAAACTGATGCTTTCTGATAGCTCATGAACGAATGAATCCTTCGAAAACGAATTTTTCAAAAAAGTACCTCTGCCTTTGGAAATAAAGCGCCATAAAGGTCAATTTGGACCCCGAATTATCGGCGGCAAAGTTGTCGCAAATAAGATCTAGTATCACCCATTTTAAGGATTGCACCCAATTACCAATCAGCCTGTATTATGGCTCCTAACCTAACTGCGGTCAATCTTAAAAATCTTTTTCAACATAGAAAATACTAGTTTTAACTTGCCATAAAGAATATTTACTCCTAATTATAAAATCTGTAGAGCAAAAATAATGAAAGAGAGCTGGAAGTTCTAATTTAAGTAGAATTGCACAAAGCTTTTTAAATGCTGAAGCATTCTAGTTATTTTATTTTTGTTTGGAAACTTACCTACAGCTTTTAAAGTCGCTTTAGTCTAGTAGAGTAGAGATTTTTATTTTATGGTTTAAAAATTCAAGCATCATTTGAAACAATGGGGATCGTAAAAAAAAAACTCTCAGAGACGGTCATATCTGTTTCGAGTTCTCGATGAGAGATGATAACTACTTTTATAAAGGACGCTCTTGCAAATTAGCGTAAAAGGATGATTAGAACCTTCATCCATCGCTAGATAATTACGAATATTACAGCTTTCCCCTGTAATCTGCTTTATCTTATTAATCCATTAATGAATATATTTCATTAGACCTTTTCAGGAAACACGCTCATAATAGTTACTTATAAGAAACATTTAATGATAATTATATGTAAGTGTCTCATCTTAGTAAGAACAATGAGAAATACATAAGATAAGTTAATCAAATATTTCTTATCTTTGTTCGAGGTACTCACACAAAAAAAATGATGGAGTCCCATGTTGGGCGCCAAAGTGACGTTCATCGAATAAGAAAAAAGGTTGATATCTAATAGACCTCTTAAAAAGAAGCTACCATTAACAGAGTGGAATTATATGCCTAATGGAATTAATGCTCTAAATACCCATGAGCGGAAATGATGAATCAAACCACATTTAATCAAACTCAAAGCATTTATTTCAATTAGACCATTACAGAAAGTCAAAATACAAAAAAAAAACGCGAAGCTACAGTCCCAGTCACAAGGCATAATAACTTGTGAAAGTACTGTAGTTGCCCATTCCGTAGCGTAGATCTCTATGGAGAAGAATGGGCAAGAAACTCCATGGACACTCTTTTAAATCAAAATATGTTACAAAATCATGGTTACATCATTCATGTTAAGAATTACAAATATGTGAGAACGATGTAGAAATACGGGCAAGTTAAGAGCGTCCAGAGTAAAAGATTAAATCAGTAATTAAAAAATAAAGTAATCAAAATAAACTGTGGCAGCTAAGAGATGACCAGTCACAACTGACAGCGCCCGTTCACGATACCTTAATAGTGAGACTTAAAATACCAATGAAGGCACATGGAAAAATAACCATTATTTACTCACAAACCACTACTATGAGTAAAACAAATAGGAATTGAAACCGAAAACAGCGATGCAATCCGTAATAAAAGCAAAATTTCTAGCCCAAGTTGGGCGCCAAGATGAGCTAGAAAAAACCCCATACATTAGATTTGTTAGAGCGAGGGTAGTTCCTGCAAACTAGCGATACATATAACAATGTATTACTACAAAATAAATAAATGCAGAAGATCGGCTTCATGTACAAGTGACTTCTGTGTCATCATTCTTTGGTCATATGCTAATTTATTTGGGGTCGATTCCGCTTATTTTCTTCATCAATACTTCTCGTGAACGATCTTATCAGCCTCTATCTAGCCATACCATCTTTCACATAGTCCATACATCTTTCCTTTAGTCTTTTCCTACTCTTATAGCCATCGACATACTCAAAACGTTCCGCAAAAAATTTCTGACTTCGACGCACCCGGACTTCTGTATCTACCCTATTTATTTTGTTGTATTACTGCAATGACTAGTCTAACGACCCGCGAGGGCTTCCTACATCCACCGTGCGTCGAGCCAAGCCCGACTTAGGGGATGTGCACACTGAGATTAAGAATAGCGGTTTTATTTCACTGGTCTCTTGTATCTAATGTGAAGGAGCATTAGGGACCTTGATATTTTCTTTCCAGTGATGCTCAATTTGAAAAATTGGATTGTGGTGGATTTTTTTAGTGTTGTCATCATCATCATCCACAACCCGACTTCACCCACTGCTGTGTATAACATGGTAACGTTGTGAGGCAGCCTCATCCAAGATATTCGAGTGCTGGCAACAATGTAATGTGCCCATCTCTGGGCATTTAGCGTTGTCACTGAAAGCTTTAGAGCTTAAAAAAGCCATGTCCTTTCTCCCATTTTCTTTTGACACAACCAAATTTGTTGACCAACGAAACGATGGATGCTAGAAATGAGGTCTTTATCGAGATAAAGCTTTAGCGACAAATAGAAAACATGGTATAAGAAAATATGCGGCGCCTTCCCAAATTAATTTGTCTAAGAACAGAAGAATGATTTTAACGTGGGTCGTCAATCATTTGCGCCCCTGTTAAGATTACAAAGGTTGTACTCACAATTTACAAATATGTGCCAACCCGTGGCTCTATACCACCCCCAAACCCACAATTTCTACAAAGTTGAACCTTTAAAATGAAGCCAGGTATATTGCCTTCAAGTGGATTTTATTGCATCGAAAATAACTTTTCATTCTCGTAGTACAAAATCTTCCTCAGTGAAGTCAGACATTTCTTTTGATAAACTTTTCGTTTGATACCGAAATTGCCAAAGTTGTCGTTTTAATAGGAGTGCATTAAAACTTCGTATTTTAAAAAGCTTTTTTAATTCATGAATTTGCTTTTTGAGCGTTTTTATTTGAGATAGTATTAGAAAATTTAAGAAGAGAGAGAAAGAATTCAAGAATTTTCTCACGCTCACGCTTTAAGTGAAAATAACATTCAAATAAAGTAGGTGTTCAGTAAGGTGTAGTCCAAATCAGGAGTCAAACTAAGTGTATAAAGAAATACTATGAAAAAAAACAATTACTAGAAGATTTTAATTGTTTACTAACATCACGGATTCAATGTTGCAAATGTACTATTATTACACTAAAAAGTAAATAACCCCTAAATTACTACAGAAATTGCACCGTCTTGTAATATTAATGAAGTCTCTCCTATAATTAATGCCATCTACAAATTTAGAAACGTGTAAAAACCTTGTTACAATATCCACCAACAATAAAGGTATAAATACATGCACAAACTTCAGCCACTACCAGAACGAGACTTGATAAATAAAATTGTATATCTCCATATACACACGTCGCTATCGATAATAGGAAAGCTGGTAATAAAATCAGTGCAAACGGAGTTCCTAACGCAATTCTGTGCAACTAACACGACTCCTTTTGTACGGAGAAAGGAGCTCATGTGGGAATTAGATGTAACAGCTCTATGTGAAGGAGGGGGGAACGAAGTCTTCCTGTAATTCTATCATTATTTCGCTTGTTAGAAAATAGTAGAAGGATGCAAGTGAATTGGATTGATTTAATTTAGCCATTATCATCATTTCTCCAACATAAATGTTTATGAATGGAGAGGGAGATGAAGACCAAAGAAAAGATGCGATGGATTGTGTGGGGAAGGATATAAAGGAAGGAAGACTAAATAAATGATACAATGAATATGTCATACTTGAAAGATAGTATGCCTAAAACAGGGGTCAATACTGAGATGAAAAGTTATAGAGAAGTATGGACCTAGACTTGAAGGGCCGACCGCCAATAAATTGGGATAAGGCCAGGTGAATGATGAACCACAAAAAAAGACCTGCATATAACAAATGACATGCAACATGAAATCTTACTATCGCTGGTTTTACCTTATAATTCCTTTGTGATTGGCCCAGGCCGTGACAAAGTAAACCTATATCAACGAAGAAGCAATCCTAGTTTAAGTTTATTATGAAAACACTACGAGGATACTAATTCAGGAACAAAAATCCATCTGACCAACTCCAAATTTCCAATGAATGTGATTAGTCACAAGCAAAAAAACATGTCCAATCCGTTCCATATTCTATCCATTCAGAAAATCCATTAATCAATATGGAAAAAATACGATTACCATAGTCAGAAGGGAATCGGCAGTCCAGTAACTGATTTAAAATTCACGTCGACTGAAAATTTATGCAAAATGCATCAACATTTGGCACTCACAGCTGAGATTTTTAGGGTTCCGCGTTCTAGAGAAGAGTTGAAAGCCTCCTGTTTTATGTATTAGGATGAAAGTTTTCAATGGTTTGATTGGAAAAGTTGGCAGTTTGAATGAATTTTATTTTTAACTTAAAGTGATATTGAGGTGTTTAAAACTTTGCTTTTTTTTGCTTTTTCAATTGAATGCATTTAAGTTTAAATATTTGTTTAACTTACGACTCAAAAGCCAATTTTCAGGTACAGTTGAAAAGACCGACAGTTTTTTTTTTGTGATTAACAGAGACAATTATGATTAAGTCAACATGATCGTGCATTTTCTTTGCAGGATGAGATTCTCTAAGTGCGACCTAATTTCAAAGTTCAGTGTATAATCTTATATTTAATGAGGTTGATTTCATCATTCTGCTGAACTTAAAGCATGTTTTCTTCTTCGATATTTGTCTTCTCTTCATTACGTCCATGTAATGTGATTACAAAAAAGGCTATGTTTACCACAAATACATCAATAAAATAAAACCGCTTATATTGAGTACTTAATCGACACCCAACTACTTACTTTTTCCTACGGAACTCATTTCTTAATTACAGTTTCATCTTAATATTCCCTTTTGCACTCAAAGCATTTTAGTCATTACCTCCCCAGCTATTAAGTTTTGAGTCCATCCGGATGATTAATAGCAAAAACTGCGAGTATTTGTGAAAGATTTTCTGCATTACAAAAGGCATGATTAATTAACTTGTTTTTAAAGAGTTTCATGGAGTAATTCAAGGCTTGCTTTAGTGAGATAGTTATTGTTAAAGATTTTGATTGGGTTTCTGCAGGTAAAAATCGATATTTTTCTGGTATTAGGTAGATAATTCATGATTTTTTATAATATTTAGTAAAAGGCGCCTTCTGCATGGTAGGTCTGGTAGTTGCAAAAGCTTCTGCTGAGCATGAGGCCCTGGGTTAAATTCCCAAATCGTGCATAGCATAATTTGGATTTTCCATGACGGTTTTTGTTACTAGCAGCTTGATTCAGGATCTGTGCGTGATTGATGGCAATATAGGCTTAACGTCTATTACAATAGACTTACAACATCCCTAGCAAAATGTGGGTGTACCATAACAACTGTAGGTACACCTCTGCATAACCCTTAAAGCTTTCAGGCGCGACAATTTGAGTGAAACCCTATACCTGATGGTTGGAGGTGATTTCATATTTCAAAGGCGAAGCAAATCTGGTGCAATTATCCTTCAAATTATTTTTCCAAAGCTTTTAAAAATAGTCTAATTTCTTTAACAACAAAGGAACGAAACTAAAATATTTCCCCACACCGCTAATCTGAATAATCAGCTCGACGCCGCCAGCCTTTCACTACTTAGCATCCGACTCTAAGTATACAATCCTCACGTTTCTAAAGATAATACATGCACATAATAAGATTGTTCAGAAATCCAACTCCTTTAAGAAACCTTTGCTTCATCTAAACCCTGCATATCGCGAACTTAAAAATAGCCCCATGATTGGTACGTCCGGGGCCATTAAAGTATTACGTAAACAGAGTTTTTTTATTCCTCCCCCCTTCCTTGTCAATAAGAGTAAGCAAAGCTCTTACAGATCTACCTTTTATCTGCTCCCGAATCTTTTATTTTACTTCAGAGTAGGAAAGAGATAGAACTAAATGTCAAATGGGCAACTACAGTACTTTCATAAGTTATTATGCCTTGTAACTGGGACTGTAGCTTCGCGTTTTATTTTGTTTTTTTTTTTTTACTTTTAAAAGTGCCTGTAATGGTCTAATTGAAATAAATGCTTTGACTTTGACTTTGACTTTGAATTTGTCCTGTATAGCTCCATCTCTAATTCTCTATCCACCATCATGTAATGGAAGCCCGTCTCTCGTACTTGAAAACTTCAAGTAGTAATTATATATTCGTTTTCCAGTGTATGTCATCAATTTAAATTTTATTGTTGTTTTCAATTTTATAGTTTTGTCGATTTTATCATTATGCTTAAGTATTTTATAAATTTCACACGTTAATCAATTTTACCAATGTTATTAATTTTGTATTTTTTATTTCTTATTGTTTCCTAATGAATTTAAGTAACAATACAATTTGATTAGTATTTGTGCAAATAATGACTTTAAATATGTGTATGTTTGTGTTTTCGAGCTGCAGCTGAAAATCAGCGTCAGGTGGTACACGTTGTGTTGCCATCTGGCATTATGCTGAGCTGAGGCCCTTTTGGCATTATTTGTATTGTTTGTTTATTTATTTGTATAATTTTTAAGGTGTTATTAATGCCAAATAAAAACAATTTTCTTTCTTTATACCTTAGCAAACTAAAGCATTTTTTTAAAATAAAATTCTGATTAGAATGCGATCGAAATCGTCTCTTGGTAAACGAGGCAATGTTGGAAAAGTTGGGTTCTGCATAAGATTTGTAGAGGCACAACAAAAAGTACTTCAGCAACATAGGACAAAAAGTACTACAGCGCCATCTATGACACAAATGAAGAACTGACATCAAATTCCTTTATCACCCAGTTAAAGTTATCCGCGACTTTAGTGTTTATAGAAAAACAGGACAACAACTGTCGGTAACCTACCGGACACAACACCAATTTGGTCTATCCCTTTTCTATAATATATGAAGAACTATACAACCCGTTCTTTTATACTCCGAGAGGTTTTTTCGGGTTTTATAATGATGCAGATTTCGGGCATAAACTATAAGGAATCGGAGCTTCCCCATGAATGCGAGGAGCAAAGGACCACACGATGTACCGACGCTAAAAGGAGATCTATGTGTCTGGAAGACGTCTTTCGGTGGATATGATGTTTTTTCTTTAGTTTTTATCTATTTATTTAGCAAACAGTTCTGTGTCTGACGTAATATCTCCAATAACAGTGTTCCTTCTGAGCAAATATTTAAAGGGACCCGTGTCGTGAGCCAGAGGTCGTTGCGGACGACTTTCACTAAACGACGCGGCGATCGCAATTTCCTTAGACACGCTCCTCTTCGTTAAGAAAGGAAATTCATTGTTGGATACGTTATTGCTCATTTATTTTAACAAAGGCTTAGTGTGGGAAGAAGACAAGAATTGATGTAGAACTGGGATCGATGGAAAGAAGCCTGTTGATCAGCAGTGGGACAATACGCACGACGTCCAATCAAGTTACACAAAACCAGTTTATGCTGATCTCTCGTTGCACGGGAAACCTACACAAAGCGAAGTCATGTTATACTGGATATGTATATCTTGATGTGTCGCCGTGTGTACAAGTTAGTTGTAATTATTAAAGTGTAAGTACCTATGTAAGATCTAAAACCTTTTTAATTTTAAACTTCATTTCAGAAAAGGTTTTGCTTGTTTGTCCTTCGATGTCGTTCTCTACATACGACTGATAACCGATTGTTAAGATTTCTTAATTAATTATCTTTTGGTTGACTCTACTAATAATAAAGGGTTTAAAAATTTTCCCCTAACGAAGCCGAGAGTTATTTTGATCTAGACCAAATCCGGCAACCATATAGTTACGGGGATATTGAAGGTTAAAGTTCCATTTTTTTATGTTCCTATAGGCATTAAAAATGTTATAACATTAATTTAACCTTTTGACCGCCACGTCAAAAAAGAAAAAGCGTGCCCTCAGCGCCAAGCTCCGAATTCATCCTTTAATACCTACAAAATAGTAGTGAGGTCGAAATTATATCGATAAAGCTCCTGGAAAACTGACAATATATTTTAACATGGGTTTTAATTTAAATAAAGATTATTATACCATCCTTGTGTTGAGTTTTATTTCATCGCGCTTTGTACTTTACGACATAAATGTAATAATCTGAGTCACAGTTACGGCGTTTATTCCACAAATAGAAACGACAATCGATAAAACCAAGTCAATACCATCACAGCACTATTGTTCATCATGACGTTATTTTTTGTCACTCTAAGACGACAGTGGCGCAGCTGGCACGTATTTCTTGAAATTGCTCGCTTCTGCTTTAGAGGTGCGACACCGATACTTATTAATAATATCGAAATATTTTATTTTTATTGTTTTGTACTTTTAACATTGTCAACTTATAAAATTTAAGTTTATTTGGAAGAACAAGCAATATTAATGCTTTAATTTATCGCCACTAACTGATGACATCAGTGCAGAAGTAAATACTGTTTACTGTGTTAGTGTTGTTTTCTTTCGAATGTAGACACAACACTGAAATGAATAGGAAATAGTGAGGAATAATGGTACCTACCTAGACAAAGTTTCCTTAGTGTCACAAACATGAAGTTCACAAAAGATAAAATAAAACACTATTTTTATAAAAAATCGTCTTTTAATTAAAAAGTTAGGTAGTAGAAATTGGTAGAACAATCACACCATTTTTAATACCTTCACACATTATATACCGTTCAATATGTAAAAGACAATCAACATAACTTTAATTTAACAATTGTATATTGTTATATCGATATACTATGTATTTTTAGGTAGAAAAGTATTTAAATTTTTTGGACTTCAGTAATCACGCTACGACCAATATTGATTGATAGTTAAACATATAATTTTCAATAATTGCCTAATCATTGTAAACTTTTTTCATGTATGTCTGGACGTAAAACAAATATTTTTCAATATTTTAAAAATATTATTTAGTTTTAAAAAACTAATCATATTAATCACAGCTTCACTTGGTACATTATTTGTTTGACAAAAATTTAAAATATTCATAAACCTTACTAATATAAAACACAATAAAAACTAACATAAACATAATAATAAACAAGAAAACATCATTTTTAATATCTATTAGGTACTTTAATTTTAGTTTATGTACTAGTGGAGTTAGGTTTAGACGACATGGAGTCGTGCATACTGCCAAATGTGTATGCAAAAATTATAACTTTCCTGCACGAGGCTAAGGGCAGGCTTGCTAATAACATAAAATTTGACACTCAAAATAATTAAGAACTTTTCTAGTGTCTTCCATATTAAACGTGTCATTATCGACTCCTTGCAATATATTTAATAAGTCTTCACTACTCATATTATAGTTATCCATTATTAATAATAATAATGTATACAGTAAACAATAATAATAACTGCAAAGGAACTACTCTATTCAAAAATTTTCCTCGTTTGACGTCATGGGACTGTCAATCATAGACGACTGTGGCGTTCATGGCACAGACAATACAACAGTGTGATAGAGATGGGTATTGCAGTTATAACAATCAATCGATAATCTTTTAACACTAGACTTTTAAAGAGCGCATAGTTCAGTATTATAAAATTTTCTTGATTTCTCAAACATGAAAGTTCAATATAAAATGTTTTATTTGTTTAATAATGCAGAATTCAGAGTAAATCAAATATAACGTAGGTTGCCGTCGAGGTCGATATTCTTGTTATATTGACTGCTGCCTACATCACTACGTGTCAAGTTAAGGCGACTGTGGCGTTGAGGGCACTATGTTTTTCGAACTTTTTAACTGGTTTTCTTTTTTGTCATCTTATGTTACTACAGATGAAATCTAATCAAAGCAGTTCACTTCAAATAAATTAAGAAGAGTCAAGGTACATAATTAACAAGGGAAAAAAACAAAACAATGCTGTTTAATGACATTTATTTACGTTTAAAATTCTGTCAACCATTCGCGACCGTGGCGTACTGGGCACATTTTGGTTTGTCGTCTATACACGCCTGTGGCGGTCAAAAGGTTAAATGTCTCCATAACCCCTCTATTATTCAATACGCCCATCAGCCTAATGTTTTGAGCGCATTTCATTGAGCTCTATCAAAAACCATGTATTTTCACTTCAATAAAGAAAAGTTGTTTACCAGCAATAATTATTGCGCAGTGTGTAGTGATTGACAGCTTCGTGAAGAGTCCGTTATATATTGCTACAAGATTGTCAACTAAATAACACGACCTCTTGTCTTTAGGAAGCAAACATAATTAAAAAAAAAACAATCTAAATCTCGTTACTCATCAAGTTACTCCACATTGAGACAGAATATAAATCGACTATTACCAATAATCACTATTACATCTCAAACTAATGCCGATTCCAACCGCATTTGATTTCCGATAGTTCCTGCATTAATGATCTATTCGCTATCAAGCGCTAACGAGGAAAGCAGAGACCATAAATCAATATATGTATGACAATTTGATTAGATGTCCTACTAGCAATAATCAGTAACTGTCTATTAGGTTTCGAGTTCATATTTGTGTCTCAATTACGTTAACGTGGTGGTGGTGGAGAGCAGCGGTGGCCCAGTGGTGGCAGCCCCAACTTACGAGCAGTAAGCTGTGGGTTCGAACCCAGGCAGGCGCATTACTTTGTGTAATTTATTTCATCACCGTCTATATGCATCTGATTTATGTTATTATGTTATCAATTTTAATGTCAATGACCTCTATAAATATTTGTACGCCTTCGGGTATAACATTAAACATAGCGCGCTTGTAATTTTATAACAACTATTTATTGTACCTGTGTTGACAATTGATTAAATGGCTTATGACTTGTGACTTATGACCGCTGTTCTCAAAAACTGTGAAAAAAAACATTGTGAGGAAACGGGCATGTCCTAGAACTAAAAATTCGAAGACAAGTGACATCTTAACCCGCACTGGGCCCGCGTGGTAGATTACCTCTCATAGAGAGGAAGCCTGTGTCCCAGCAATATTATAGGCTGATGATGATGAACGTTAACGTTAAGGGGCTACTTACTGCCAATGAGCTGTTTTCTTCGTCTAACTACTCTTCGATACGTGAATATAAATGTCCAAAAAAAATATATGTTACTCATTAGCTCTTAAACTTTAATTTGTACATTTGAAATGACTCTATTTATAAAAATAGTGTGTGAAAAAAATATCCAAAATAGAGCATTTTCTTGTTTGAAATTTCGTAACTACGTCTAAACGGCATGAAGTTTTAGTATTTTTCTTTCACAATAATATTTTAAAAGGTTTTTGTCACAATTTGTTATTGGCGAGACAAGGCAAGTTCTTATTTAGCTACAATTAATTAATCACTGTTTTCTAAATGAAATGAAATGAGCGGGTCCGTGCGCGGGCGACGGGCGGCAGTGTAGCTCGAACTGTCGGACGTGGAGGTTGTGCTGCTCGTTCTCGAAAATTGTATTTTGCCTGATTCGCGCAAGGACAATTTACCATTAGTACTAAGTTTGTTTGTTTTCGCGATTTGGACGCTTGTTTAGTCAGTAAGTAGGATAACTCGACGGCACGGTTGGCGCAGTGGTTGAGTGATTGACTGCTGCGCTGCGTGTCGCGGGTTCGATCCCCGCACGGAACAAATATTTGTATGACCTACAGGTAGTTGTTCCGGGTCTGGTTGTTTGTGTATGTGAATTTCAATGTTTGTAAACGCACCCACGAATCTGGAGAGATTCCTAGTGTGGGGCAACGTTTTATTTAAAAAAATAAAAATAAACTTTTTATTTTAGAAAAGTGTTGTTTTGTGTAGTGCTATCAAAATACCGAAGAAAAGTAGTATTAGGAAACAGAGAGCTCTAAAAGCTGCTAAAATGCATAAAGTCATATAACTACCTGTATATTCTAATTATTTACCTTTACTAAAAACATATAAACACAACATAGTTAGTCAATTTTTTATTATTATTTATAGTTTGTTTATATTACTAGAGGTTTAATTATTGTTTTGTTACAAATTTGAATAAAAATACAGTGTGCTCTACATAGTTACCTGTCTAGGTAAAGGAGCTATTTCACGACCCTATTTATAAAAATTCTAACTATGAACCTAAATAGTCGGCTAGTGATCATACTACACTACTAAATAGGATTCTAAATCGGATCCTAACTAGGACAGGCAGACACTAGTTTCGTAGATTTTTAACTTTATGCACTAGAGCTTAGAGTTGAAAATCGAACTGTTTATTAAAGACGAATTGTTTCGGTCTTCGTCGTTGAGACAGTTTGTCTTTAATAGATTTTCAACTTTATGTAAAAACTAATATAAAGTTCACAATCGCTCGTCGTAGAGTCTTACAGAGCGGTCGGAACTTTCTTACTTCCTAGTTATGTCACTAAATCGTATGCAATCTGTTCTAACTGCGATTACACGTTCCTATTTCCTAGTTAGGATTCTAAAAATAGGATCATGAAATAGCCCTTTTAGTAGAAATCTTGTTTGGCAAGAAAATCAGACTCGGAACCCCGATTCTGACTCCGACTCTGACTCTGACTCCGAGTCTGACTCTGACTCCGAGTCTGAGTCTGTCTTCAAGTCTGACTCTAACTCCTAGTCTGACTCTGACTCCAAGTCTGTCTACGAGTCTGACTCTAGCTCCAAGTCTGTCTACGAGTCTGACTTCGAGTCTGACAACGAGTCTGAATACGAATCTTACTCTGACTACGAGTCTGACTCTAACTCCGAGTCTGACTACGAGCCTGACTCTGAGTCTGACCATGAGTCTGAATCTAACTCCGAATCTGACTCCGAGTCTGACTCTTACTCCAAGTCTGACTACGAATCTGACTGAATAAAACTACGCTGAATAATATTATCTCTCAATTAGTGAAGGCGGACGTCTAGGCTCGTCCTAGGAACCCATTTATAGGTAAGTACGTCAGGACAGCGCAAGCGAACCCAAACATAGGTACAATAACAAAAATGCAATAAAAAGATCCGCGCATGACCGAGCTGCGGAACGCGGCGCGGGCGGCTAGTTGCGATGAGCGCTCTGCGCACGTAAAAATGAAGCGGGGGTGCGCGGTTAGCGCGGGGAGAACGTCCAGATACTCAAGGCCGTTTCACTGATACAGGGGCCTTAATAGATAACATAAATTTTGACAGCATACGGAACTTCTATTAAAGATAATTTATTTAAGGAGTAGGTAAATTAGGCATATTCAAGTCAAGTATTGCTTACACATTTATTTTTGTAAACCGCCAAGTCGTAAATTGGAGTATTCCCGTTTGAGCACCTATTTTTAGAGCACCTATTATTGAGTGCTACATTTAAGGTGCACAATGCATCGGTACCCCAAAAAATAGGTGCTCTAGGTGCTCAAACGGAAATACTCCCTTAAATTGACTACCGGCTTCTCTATTCCTCGATCATTATAATCTCCCGTCAAAGTTCGAGTGAATCTGTTTCTTCTAGGCAATCGTGCTCCACCCTAGGCCGCGTCATCACATCATACCAGATGAAGCAAGCAAGCAAGTTTATTTTTATTTTATTTATTTAGTAGGTACACCAACAGCAATACATACTATTTATTACAGAATACAATAAAATTAAAATAAAAGCGCTGGTATGTACGCCTATTATAGGTATACGCAGCATTCACCATAGTGACAACTAAATAAAATTCTAGAATATTAATAATAAATCATACAATCTGAATATAATATAAATTTTACTTAGATCTAAAAAGGTAATCTGGATTATGATGACATAAGTATTATAGATGTGATATCCAAAGTGTGATATCCAAGTTGACACGAACGCAAGTTTATTTAGTATTAAAAAAAAAGTTCCGGCTACCAATTAATGTTAAGCGGATATACCACTTAAATTAATTAACCTATCAGTAAAATTGCAAAACTTAAAATTGAAAAAGTCGTTTTTTAAGTTGTAAGTTCCAAAACTAAATATTTTTGTTTACGTGTTTTGAAACAAAATCGTGAACGCAGTACATGTAAGTGTAGTGCTTACGATTGGCTACAATAAAGCATGTAAGAAACTTAGCAGTTATTTGCTACCTAGCCACTCCTATACAAACGCCTTCCCTTATTCTAAAATCTTCCCTTATTTCGGATACTCATATAAAATGAAACCGTTCCCTTCAATTTAACCTCCACCATCTGTCGACAAACCCTTTCCCTCCATTTCCAAACTGTCAAATCACCATAAGAAATTAAAAAAAGAAAACCTAGAAACGTCAAATTTAAATTAAGAACGCAAAAAACGGACCAAGCTGCCGCTTTTTGTAATAAAAAATAACTTTTAATTCAAACTTTAGAATTTAAAAATGGCGTCGTGCTGTTCGAGACGGTTACTTGTTGTTACTCAGAACTGGCGGTAACCGGATAAATCCGGTTCTTTTGCATATGAAAAGGCGCCTTTTAGACGTGCTAACCGCCTTTTGTGAGAGTTTTAAGTTGGTTTCCTTTAATATTTAAATGAAACAGAGTCCCCTTTTTAATGGAGAAATTGATTTTATGGTTGGGTAATTATTTTGGTCGTGAATTGAAATTAATGGGTTCTTAAAACTTGGTTCTGGACTGGTTCAAGCTCTAGTGGTTTCAGTGTTTCACACTGTGATAATGTCAAGAAATAATGATTTTTCTCGCGACTTTTGAGTCGGATACGTATTTCATCATAATTCAAAATGCAATTGCTGTAATTTGTTGAAGATAAAGACATTGTTTGCTTAAATTAATAACATTACGATTAAAATTAGAAATAATAATGTCTGTACAATTTGAAAGAGTTTAGTGTAACGTTTGCGTATAAAACATTGACATCGATGTTCATGCAACAAAAAGCTCCCATGCCTTAAAAAATCTTACATAACTAACCTAAAAGCACATCAAAATTATTATCTACAAAAAAAAACATAATGGACGCAAAATTTTTAACCAATACTGGAATTTAGAAAAATATAACTTCCAAACACTGTCTACACACGATCTAAGATCACATTGAAAATAATAAATGTCCTACAGCCATAGTTTACACAGACTAAGTTGCGAGTGAGCACCAAAGTAGACATGGCAGGGCGAAAACAACTTTACACGCGGAGATCATCATTTTCTTCACTTTCTGTCACATAATGAAATGAAATGATGAACTGATGCAACTCAAGAAAGTGAGAGTTCCAATCGCATGTTAAAGGATGCTTGCGCTCCACTAAATGACGCCATTACGTGATAGAATGGGAAAGAGATACTCGAAAACGCTGATCCGTGCGTCCTAGTGTGATTTTACCCATATTCTGTACCCTGGGGCTCGCTTTTGAAAACATACGCAGTAACGAAACGCAAAAATGCGTTCCTGTCTGCTATGCGTCGCCATACACTTCCATAGCTCATCCTCAGTACCCAGACTAATGCACTGAGTTTTTGGCAAAAGACCTACTTACAGAAGTCAGATGTGAATGTAATGGGATGTTAAACATGTGATAACGTATGTTTATTGTAGTATTTTTGGCTGGAGATTCAGTGTTCGTAGTGGAGACACGCCTATCGAGCTTTTGCGTTGAAAGACACGAGTGAGTGTCCGTTACAGCATTTGTTACTCAAAAAAATTAACTATGGAGTTTGAAATAGTTTTAGGTAAAAATTAAACAAACCTACCATTCTATTTCTTTGTGAATCTTGACATTCAAAGGTTAATTTTAATGGCCATAAAATATAAAGGCTGTAAAACACCTCTTAACGAAGCCGGAAAGGCACTGGTTCTCCCTGTCATTGCGATCATTTTTTTGTTCTACACCATACCTGGGAACCTTCTAGTTACGGAGATATTAGGGGTCAAAGTTCCAACTTTTTGACAAGTATTTTTTTAAATACAAGTTTTTAATGTAAGTTTTTTTTTAAACACCTCCACGACCCCCGTACTATTCAATCCGTCATCAGCACAATGTTTCGAGTGCGTTACATTGAGTTCTACCACAAAACATGATTTTACACTCCCCAAAAAAAAGTTGTTTCCCAGCAATAATTTTTGCGTAAAGTTACTTAGTTTCATGTACAGAATGCTTGGTTGACGGCTTCGTGATGAGGTGATTTACACCGTGTATAGTTATATGCCATATATACTACAAACGTTCTTACATTAAAAAAACACGCATGGTGTGTCTTTCAACGCATTAATTACACTTTTTTTTTTGTGACAGTTTTGTGTTCTTGCACTGAGAAACACGCGTGGTGTCTGAAAACGCTTTAGAGTTGCTGTTTGCAAGTTAAGCATGTCCTTTGTAAATTTTTAAGTCCTTTTTCTGCATTTAATAAATTTATGTTGATGCTTTAATTTTATCGTTTAGCAGTGAAAGGAAAAATCATTCAGCTGTTTACTGTATTTTGTTGTTGTGATCAGTTTCTTTGGAAAATAGTGTCAAAATTTTCTTACTCGAAATCTTTAGTTATAACTTAACCTTAAAATACGGTACATATATAGAGATATAAATACAATATATCGGTATCATAATGATAATTGATAGTAAAACAACAATAAAGTAGGTACTCACGTGTGTAATCCCAGCTATCCTGGTCATTTTTGAACACGTTCAATCTTTCGGGCTGTAAACAAAAATTTTAAATATTATTATATCTGAAAATTAATAGATTTATTTTTAACCAACTTCCAAAAAAGGGTTAACAAAAATATGCTGTTGAACTCTAAAAAAGGAGGCTAGGTATATACCTATTCCGCATAACCACCTTTTTTAGAGGTCGGTTAAAAATACTCAGTTTTAAATCAACATTTTTTAAATATCAAAGTCATTCGTTACTATGAACACACAAGAATGACCAGACAAGAAAACATAACAATAATGTTGCTAACAATATGTCAGTCATTCACTTGCGTGAAACGAGGCTAAAATAATCGAAAATGCTTCGCATATTATTTTGATTTCTACTTTAGTTTGACTGGCTCGTCGGTCTAGTCTTGGCAAACGAGAGGTCGTGAGTTCGGCCCTAAGGTTTGAAGGTCAAGATTCTTGAACAGGATTTTTTTTTATATCATGTATTTATATCGATATCTATCACGCCTAATTTCTCTAGATAGTTTAATTTAACCTTGTATAATAGGAATTTAAAAAAAGGTTGTAAAGACCAGTCAGTCACCGAACAATAACTTCGATTAAATATCTACAAAAGTTTTTATCCTTTGCACACGAACCCTAAACCACGCATTCATACATAGACAAAAGTAGGGTAGTTTTGTATCGCGATGCAAGCTATTTCAATATATCGTGTCTTGTCACGTTTACTGGCACCAACCTTTTTAGGTTAGGGCTGCAGAGTTAGCGGGTTTACATAGGCGAGGGCGAGGACGAGGCCTGAAATGAGGCAAACTTTTCTTGGTGAAAACTTTGCAGTTGACATGAATTTATGAACGATTGTGTGAGGGATGATTAGAAAGAGAAAGGAGTCATGATGCCGTGACGTCTGACAGGGGAGAATGAAAGAAGAAAGGTATTTCGCCAACCCCAAGTAGAAGGGGCAGAGGTTGTAAAATGATGAATTTACGAAGACTAGTTGGGTTATTAGTAGATAGCTACTGATAAGAGTGAACCTACTATTATTAGCACTAGCACGGGTGCTGCCCGCGCTTTCGTTCGTATAAAATTTTTGATGTATTTTATTGTGATAAATTATACACATAAACCTTCTTCTTGAATTATTCTGTCTATTGATGAAAACCGCATTCGAATCCGTTGAGTAGTTTAAAAGATCTAAGCGTACAAAGGCGGGAAGCGACTTTGTTGTTAACCCCCGACCAAAAAAGAGGGGTGTTTGTTTTTGTCATTCGCTCACTCTACGGCCTGACACTGATAACTTGCCAGAAACTATATAAATGGTTGGTTGGCTACGCACGGGATTCGAAACAACTTTTATTGTTTCATGTTTCACGTAGCGTGGCCGGCGACGCAATGCGAATCTGTGGTTTACCTTTAACATGTATGAACGTGGACAAGGCATAATCAGTATGTAATGATCGTAGCAGGTTGGCGGAACGTGAGAGAGAGAGCCTCACGTCCCAGCCGCCGCGGGAGACGCCCCGGGCCACTAGTTAGCCCCCGGCCACCGTAGGCGCAGGCATGTGGACGGTGAGTAATGGGCTAGCTCACCGTCCGCCCGTCTTTTGTGCGCGCGTTCGTGTTCCACGCGCGCCTCAAGGAGATATCAGCAAATCGGAAGGGGTCCGAGAGGGCCGATGCCTGCCAGGGCTGCGGGACTGTTCGAAAGAGATACCGTGACCCTGGGCTAAGAAGGAACATGGATGGGTTTTGGTCAGTACAATTCTGACACTCCCTTCCGCTCCGCCCAGAGCAGAAGGAGTCATTTAATGATTTCAAAACCGAAAAAAAAAGATCGTAGCAGGTGGCGTTCTGTGGCTTCGGCCTATTCCCATGGGAAAAACCCGTGAGTTTATGTTTCTATTATATGTATGTATCGTCAATAATGCAGATTTAACGTCTGCAGAAATAATCAAATAATAATTGTGATCAAGTACACTCAACTTTATTATGACAAATATTAAGGTTGTCAAAAAAAGCCTTGTCCAGTCAATTACGTCCTGATTGGCTTATGTTTTCACCATAGATATAGGAGTTATTACCCCAGTATTTTGTTTTAAACATGCCAGACACTAGGAATTTCTCCTGTATCGTGGGTGTGTTTACAAACATTTAAACT
Source organism: Cerastis leucographa (assembly GCA_963082945.1). Taxonomy (NCBI): domain Eukaryota; kingdom Metazoa; phylum Arthropoda; class Insecta; order Lepidoptera; family Noctuidae; genus Cerastis; species Cerastis leucographa. Next base: position 12,433,763 of record OY720371.1, on the reverse strand, counting down.
CACATACAACAAACAGCCAGACCTAGAACAGCGATCTGTAGGCCATACAATTTTTTTTCCAAAGGGGGGATCGAACCTGCGACACGCAGCGCAGCAGTCAATCGCTCAACCACTGCGCCAACCTTGCCGTCAGTTATTATATGGCTCAAGAAACAGCGTAGCAAGGATAAGAAAGATTGGTCCAGTAATCGGAGAACTCTTCTCTCACGTAACCGCCATTTCCTTTTAAGTGAAATAAGTGTCCATCTGGGATATGCAAACGTCCCACCGTTTGTGAAACAATACCACATTCACACTCCAGAGCAGAGTCATCTATGAATCTCCAATAGAGCAGGTTTTCCTTGCTTCGACCTTGCTTGTGTCCGGAGTCTATTTAAAGACTTTCAGGTCAGCCATGGCAACTCGTGTCCAGGTGGACAATTTTCAGAAAGTGATAAAAATGGGTTGGGTAGGCAACACTTTTTCGCCACAGCTTGAGTCTTTTCTTAGAACGTTCGACAGTGAAAAACTGTTACGGCTTTGAAACCTTTGATTTATGCGGTAAATCCTCATTATTTAAACAACGCAGCTCCATGATATCGCATCCTTCCTACCAAGTAAAAAACAAAACAAAAACGACTTTTCTTTCAGCCCATGTCTGTCCCATCCCTGCGTGCATCCGATTGCCCTTACAAAGGCTGAGACAATCCAGCGCTTACCGCGAGGGGTACTTTTGCACTCCAGCGCTTGAGGGGGAAATGGCTTGCTTCGTACTATATGTTTCGCTTTACAGTGGATCTTTGTGGTGATATTTTCGCTTTATCGTAAAGAAAGCGTAAGTTTCTTTGAGTATTCTATGGTTTTAAATTTTTTCTTTATATTCGTTTTTTTTTCAAGATAAGAACAAAATCTATACCTATCTACACGGAATATTAATTACAAACGAAGCCTATTCTAGTTTTTTTTTTATCAGTCTTTTTTTTTACTTATTGTCACCTGATATGATTGTTAGCTTTTTATTGTAAAATTTATTTTTGTTAATTAAATCATAAACCGAACTGTTTGTATGTCCTAAATTCGAAGTTTTCGTTTCGATGTTTGAAGCATCTATGTTTTTTTTTTTTAACTTTGCCCGACACTAGGAATTTCTCCTGTATCGTGGGTGCGTTTACAAACATTTAAACTCACATACACAAACAGCCAGACCCGGAACAACTTTCTGTAGGCCATACAAATATTTGTTCCGTGCGGGGATCGAACCCGCGACACGCAGCGCAGCAGTTGATCGCTCAACCACGGCGCCAACCGTGCCGTCGAAATTATAACATTAACAATACACTTTTAGGTAAAATTATTCTTATTCAAAAGCACAAAAAAGAAAATCTACTCGTTGCACAACAAATCTCTTTTTTAATACTACCTTTGTCTTCTAACAGTGGTTTTCTTTTCACTTTTTACACACAAAAGTTAAAACAGTACTAGTAGTTAGTTCTTTTAACTGTTTAAAGCCACAAAGTCACAGACGCCTGAAAAACGGCTGAAAGCTGAAAGAATATAAGTTATTCACAGGCAACATTTTTGGATTCCATTTAGAATTTTAACGTTTAACTCTTGCCCCATTTGTCCGGCGAAAGAAAAATGACGAAATATTTTTAGAGGGTTCCGTATGACAATTTTTTTAAGTTTTGTGTTTATAATTCATATAAAACTTTTTTTGGTTAGTTGCCAATAGTACAGACATAAAGCTACTCGAAACTGACCAACTTTCCCAATCAATTTTGAACCTAATTCTTTAACGGTAAGGTTGAAAATCTGTTAAAGAAATTTGACAGATGTTGTTGCTTGATGTCCTGGCTGGCGACTGTTCTTTAAGTCAATCAACAAATTCGTAATCATTTACCTAACCTTAAGTATATTTTTCAATCGGAATATTTTTCAACTAGCTCCCAAAAAGGTGGTTTCAGAAAAACACAGTCATTGCACACCCTTGTTAAAATTGAAATTGAAAGTTATGTAAATATCTTACAAGTGAGGCTGGATTTGGATTAACTAAATTATGAAAAAGAGACTGGGGGAATTTCAAATGTTTGTAAATTCGGGTACCACGAAAATCATTTTTTAACGAGTTTTATTCTGCAATTAAACCTGGTGTTCTAAGATTTTTTACTATGCTTTAGAGACAAATTATATGCTTTTAACATTTTTTAATCATGTATTTTTTTAAGCTTGCACTTTTTACTTTAAAATGTCTTAAAACCATTTTATATTCATTATTTATCCATACGAACGAATCTCTATGTTATGATAGAGGATTTATATACAACGCAATGGATAAAAAATGCTAATATAATTAAAATATGATACATCATGTCAATGATGAAAGATACAGGGTTGTGTAGTTTGCAACCTTTTTGGCAATCAACAAACCAACACAAACCACAATGAACTGCGGAACCCTACAAAAAGCGTCCCGACAAGCTTACGTGTCCGTAGACCGAAGCGAAGTAACTCTTTTTTTTATATTTCAACTTAATCGGACGTTAAATAGTCGAGTTTTTCGTACCACCCGCTTTTCATGTTATCCGTTTATAGCATTTTATTTTATGTGCGAGCTGAATTTTAAGCTGGAGTTAAACGGATGTACAGATATTTTTTGGGGTTTAATGTTTTTGGATCTTGTTTTTTTTTTTTTAAGAAATATGTGTCACTAGCGAGCAGTTCTGTGCTCAGTCAGCGGTGCCTTGTGCAGTGTGTCATTGATGTTTGGTATTTTTGTTTGATATATTAAAGTGGGGGTAAAAACCTTTTCGGTTAACTAACATCCACATCAAAATTAGTTACCACAGGTGGATTACGGCCCACTCAAACTCACAGAAAGGAGGCCTGTTTCCCAGCAGTGGGAATAGCAAAGGCAAATTTTGCTTATGCTATGATACTGCTATGCTACACACGGTTTAATGTTTGTGGATCTTGTGTTTTTTATAAGAAATATGTGTCACCTGATCCCCCACGGGAGTTAAAAAGGCAATTGAGTGTTTTCAGCAGTCATTACAGTCTTTTGTCAGCAAGGTAGGGTTGTCAGAGCAGTAAACCGATATAAAAAATTATTTGCGAGTCAGTAAGGTGCTGACTAACCAGGATGCGCCTCAATTTAAATAAGTTATGTTACTCAACACAAAAAGAGAGCTTTCTTGGTGTAGCCCATAACAGTGATGTTTCTATTTTCTTAGCTAGACATTTTTTACAATAATTTAGAACCTACTTGAACAAGGACTGTTTTATCTGATTTATTGATTAGTTACCGAGCATTATGCCTGTGGCCGAACTGTAGGTAGATGAATTTTATTATTTTTGACTACTAAAAAGTAACTGGCCTATCTTACTATATACATATTTATATTATGCATTACTATTATAAATGCAAAAGTTTGGACGAGTGAATGTTTTTAACTCAATCACACCAGAACGGCACGCTTAACGGCAATTAAGGATGAAATTTGGCAAAAAGATAGATCTTCTCTTCTTAGCGTATCGATGGCAATCTAAATTGTATCGGCCCAGAACTGAGCCACTAGTTTGGCGCTCTCTGCAGCGTCCAAAAAGATAGATTATAGTTTGGAATAGCAGATGGTCTTTTTTTCCCACACATACAGATCCAAATTTCCACTCGAACGAGGTCGCGAGCCACAGCTAGTTTAAAATAAATGCTTTCTTTTTGAGTTAATGGCAATGGTCATCCGGCCTACCATGAAGTCTTAAAACATTATTGTTTTACTCCTTTTCCAGTGTGGGAAAAAGATGGGAGCTAGAATACCTGTATAGCTCCGTCTCTTTCCCACACTGCAATAATAGTAAAACAATATTGCTTTAAGACGTCATGGTAGACCAGCAGTAGTAAAAAACGGCATATAATATCCAACTTCGGAAGGCAAGGAGATCCCAAAAAAAGTACGATTTTACGTTTTTATCTAAGCACCAAGTACACCATTCTGAATAAAATTTTCCAACACAACACTTTTTGACCCCCACCTGACTTACAATGTAAATCTGTATAGGTTATTACACCCCTAAAATATGCCATTAAGTGTCCCATAGACGAGGGGTGTCGCAATAATAGACCGTTTAGCGCCCATTGTGTACCCTATTATGTTGTGTACGGAACCAGGGATCGATTGTAAGGGCTGCCACGTGCCAGAAAAGAATTATTGTATTTTTTTTGTTATATTTTAAAGGTGTTGAGTCGACGTTTTTTAGATCTTTTATCAAAATAGTGTATAGTCAGGGTTGTGTAGATATTGATTTTTTTTTGTAAAGGTATTTTAGGAGCGTTACTTTAGTCTGCCATCAACGTGATATCAATGAAAATCATATTTTTAGATCCATTGAGATGGTAGATAAGTATTTTCAACAAAAAAAACCGGCCAAGTGCGAGTAGGACTCGAACACGAAGGGTTCCGTACCATTATTTATAAAAACGAGCAAAAAAAAATTAACAAAGAGCACTTTTTTGTATGGGAGCCCCCTTAAATATTTATTTTATTCTGTTTTTAGTATTTGTTGTTATAGCATTAACAGAAATACATAATCTGTAGAAATTTCAACTGGCTACCTATCACGGTTCATGAGATACAGCCTGGTGACAGACGGACGGATGGACGGACGGACAGCGAAGTCTCAGTAATAGGGTCCCTAAAAAGCATTTCAGAAAGTCAATAAAAAAAGTCCTGTATTGTTGACCCTCCGCCAGGACACTACATGTTCAAATACATGTATTTTTGGCCATCCGCCAGGACATTGCCCAGCCTCGCTTTTGACAGGAATCTTTGAGTTGTGTGTGAGTTGTTTGTGAATGTTTTTTTTTTTTTTTCAGAAAAAAACATAAAATTAAATAAGTATTGAAATATTACGCTAAAGAATGTGCAACTACAGTACTTTCACAAGTTATTATGCTTTGTGACTAGGACTGTAGCTTCGCATTTTTTTTTAAAGTGCCTTTAATGGCTTATTGAAATAAATGCTTTAAGTGGGAGTTTGAATAAGTTTCAATACTTTTTTGCAAATACCGGCTTGCCGCACCCGTATGGCAGCCCTATCAAAAAAAGGAAAGGAACGGGCTTCTTACGACGACCACTTGAGGACACGAGTGCTTTTAGCGACTAGTGACAACAGGTTAGACCACACGGAAGCTGTAGACTTGGCTAATTGGCGAGATTAAAATGATAAAAATCAAGCTACTGAGATGGCGAGTAATAACTGAAGTGTAAAAGAACAAGACATGCAGTGCCGACCCCTAAAATGGGATCAGGGCAGGAGAATTATGATAGATCATAGAGTGCTCAAGCCGATTACTGAACAGGAACCGTCCAGGACCAACAAAGAATCTGGCGATAAAGGAAATTTAATTCATAATTTATTTATTCACATTAGGCTGAAAAGCAGCATTTTGTGTGAGGCAAGGTTGCATAAGACAGTCCCCGAGACGCCCATCACTTTCTGTAGAAAAAGTGGCAAAATAAATTATCCACATCTGACCGTCCGCGTCAGATAGAAACTTAAACTGTGACAAGACCCATTTCAACTTAAAAACCCGTAACAAGTACGAAACTCTTTATTTACTCTGTAACGAATACAAATCCAATTTTAAATGAAAATACAATTTAACGGAAATTTTCGAGTCTTGCTATCACGACACACGTCCAAACAGTGCGACGGTTGTCACGCAAATAGCTCGCTTTCGAATTTCGAATTGGAACGTTTTTTTTTTATTGGATCGCCGGCCGGTTGGGGCGGTAAACTGCGGAGATCTTCATTTTTCTGAATGGCTAAATAGGACCGTTGTGTGGTCCAACGCGATACTGTTTCGAATTTCGTTTTGAACTACGAGAGCTTTTCTATTGGCAGGTTTCAAAATGGGAACAATTTTTTTTTGGACTGTTATTTAAACTTTCGAGAGGTTATTATGATCAGTTGAAAAAAGAATGGGCCGGGTTTTTTTTTATCGGCGGTTGTTAAATTTGTGGGACAGTAAAACACAGAAGAATACAAAAGATTTAATATTTTAATGTTTAAAACTACTACATGAACTATAATTCTTCTGTCATTTTGTATTTTAATCCTTTTGACATTTGTGATACTTATTCTGAATTTATTATTATTAGCTTTTCTTTTCGAACACGATAAGTCTGTAATGTTATAAAAGAACTATTGTAATTTCATTTGAAAAACTAGACTGCCTATAAAATATTTGCACGGGATCCCTTCTTTTCGCATAATGTTCTTTGTCCTAATATACTTCGGAATAACGATTTTGGCACAATTTGTTTTGGCATAATAATACTTCGGCATACATTTTATGTTGGCATAATCATCTTAAAGACTAATTTGTTTTGTCATAAATTTGATTCGCATAACGTTAGTAGGCCTAAAAATTAAACTAACTAAGGTTAAAAATTTAATATGCTCTGCAAAAAAAATTAGTGACAGAACCGAATTGCTGCAAAACCGACTCCACGTAGTCTTGTTTGTCCTACCCCTAGAGTGTAATTTAAAATCGCGTAGGCGCGTGGGGCCGCCGGAGGCCCGCAGCGCCGGAGCCGTGACAGAAACCCTGCCTGCTGCATGTTGCATGATTGCTTGAATGCTGCATGCTTGCTTGCATGCTGCATGCTTGCTTGCATGCTGAATGCTTGCTTGTTTGCTGCATGCTTGCTTGCATGCTGTATGCTTGCTTGCATGCTGTATGCTTGCTTATTAAAAAGTTATGCTTCAGAATATTATGCTTAATCATTATTATGGTTAGAGAAATTATGCTAAGTTATATTAGGTCTTAAAATTTTATGCAAATGGATAGGGAACCTATTTGCACATCTAATTAGGTAATGATACAGTGCACTTTATATCTAATTGTAACATCTTTCTATACCTACCTGTATTATGCAAATAAATAATTTGTTTTGATTTGAAAAAAGAATTGGCCGGTTATTTCGTCTTGCAATGTCAGTACTAAAAATACGTAAGCAGACTAACAAATAAATGGCTAGTAAAAATGATGGATCTTTTTTTCGCGAGCACAATGTTCAGCCGCAAGCTGCTTAGAATGAGATTTCTTACCCACTAATTCCGATTTGTCAACTGTCCAGTCGTAACTGCCCATTTAGTTATTTCTGGTATTTCTGGTCAGTATTTATTAAATGATCCATTTTATTGTTTTAAACGACACATTATTGTTTACTTTACTGCTAAGTTTTAACTGCCGAACTTTTTTATAAATACCTATAAAACGTGGTGAATAGGGATGCGAGGGAAAATAGGGACAAAACTTTGAATGGGATTTCATCGTTGAATACAAAATATTTGTCACTAAAAAAAAAGCTATTGGGACCATTCTGTTTTAATTTAAATAAACAATAGAGTATTTTTAGGCTACCAATAATATTTTAATAACATGACAATGCCTTTCACCCCATTTTACGGCGTACATTTTGTAACTTTTTACTTACCAAAACTACTATAAGTATACCTACCTACAACTGCCGCTTTAAATCTGTACGTCTACCATGAGTTTTAACAATCTATACTCGCTAGCGTCTGTAGTTAAAAAAATGTATGAAAACTTTTACAGCGCCTCTAGCGGATAATTGGGTACTAAAATGCGCAGTATGAGTCACTATAGTTATCTATCCTACGTCACCGTGTAGTAAACTAAACTACAGCGACTGCAAGTTTGGGCTTCATTTGCTTAGAATTTGGTAGTAAGCACCAACACAGCTCATAGTAATATGAAAAAGCTAACTATAGTATTTGCTTATCGACGGAACTATTGCAGTTACGTCAAGCGATCTAACTATGACAACTCATGGTAGACGTACAGTGCCTGTCAAAATGTTGCGTAGTTCTCTATGACGCGAGAAATTGAAGTTAAGCAAGAAATATAACATCACGCCTGTAATCCCCGAAGGGTTATTCAGAGGTGTGCTCTATTGGGAAACCCACATTTCTCCAGTTACGTTTAACGCCCATGTAATAAGGGGCGAGCCTATTGCCTTCAATCGGGCGAAAAGACTCTATGACCAATGAGGCAGTGGGCCATGCAAGGAAGGAAGACTTATAGTAGGATTATTCCAAAGATTTGATGTACCAGCAATTTTACAAGAGATATTAAGAGGGGACTCTAGTGGGCTTTTCTCCATACAAACGTATTCCGCTGTTTTCTTCTTTTTCCAAAAAATCTAAGTCTTGTTAATACATGCCCCTATCATTTCCTTTTTTTCAAAACATAATCACTAAAAGAATTATAACAATCCAAAAACCCCAAAAAAACCCGTTGTTACCGCCATGTTCAGACGACTATCAGACAAATTAGATAAGTTGTTAACAAAAAAGAAAATAATAGAAGCATAGATATACTTTTCTTCTAAATTTTGATATAAGAATTATTTAGATCAGTTTAGTTTTGAAGAAGAAAACAGCGGAATACAAAACGTCTTTTGGTCAAGGTTTTTGTAGGTAAAATCAGCCTGAGCTGCAGTTGTCCCTTTCGCACTTTACGGGGGCTTGATCGGGCGCAGCGCGACAGCAATAGTTTCTTCAAATACCTATTCATCAAATTCCTTGGGGCTAGAGTCCCCTCTTAATTATTAGATCTAACTGTTAAAGCTTCAGAATTTGATTTATTAATCGTGAACTACTTTTAAACCGACATTGGTATATATCAAAATCAAAAGTAAAATTATTAACTTCCAAAAAATCCCAACACAATCTGTCAACAAAAAAAAACACCTCAAAAACCGGATAATTTCGCCCCCTAACTAAACAAACATCACAAAACTAACTAGTAACTCACCCCTAACGTAATTGCTGTTACAAACATTGTCAAAACCGAAGCGGAATACGATCACTATGAATGTAAAAACTTCATCACGTCCTGTAGAGAAAGGAAATCGAATAAAAAGATGAGGCTATTTCGAACAATGCTGTCAAATGAAGCACCCTGCCTAACGGTAGGTAGGGATAGCATGACGATAAAGGTTATACGGATATTCCTGTCAGTTCTGATTGGTTACGTGAAGTAGATAACTCTGATTTTATGGCTGGTCAAAATTACGTGAAAAAATAAGAAAACCAAAAAAAAAACCGTCGCTGCCCGTAAAACACACACGAATTTAAAAAAAAAGAAGCCGAATGCAACTGAAAAAGAACAGAACTTTTAAAGACACATTGCTTACTTAAACTTTCTTTACTTCAAATTGAAGTGTCCTTATTTTCGATAAACAAATATTTCTAATAGTGATGAATTTAGTGGATGGAATGAACGTTTTCCATATTTGATATTACAACAAGAGAAAGAAAGTTGAGTTCTACTTCTGAGGAATAAATTATTTTTCATTATATCTTTCCCAGTTTAAGAATGAACGACCGGGATGATTCCCAATTCAAAAAAATAATAATCCTGCTGATAAGTTTACCATTCCTATAAAACAATAAAACTTTACTAACTTGATAAATAAGAGGTTCCTCCTCTTTTTCTCAAAGTCAAAGCATTTATTTGAATTAGAACATATCAATAACATGTACTTTTAAATGACCAAAAAAAGCAAAGCTGCAGCAGTCACAAGGCATAATAACTTGTGAAAGTACTGTAGTTGCCCATTCCAAAGCGGCAATCCCCTTAAAAGTTTGGTCACTTCAACAGCCCTATCATACCGTTTCACAGAGTACACGGACACGGGGCGTTGCAGCGGTCATGCTTTTTTATTACGCGCGCAAAATTCCCGCTCGCTCGCCGAGAAAAGGGGCGAATAAGCAAAATTTGCAGGAACGCCGTTATTTTTGTTCGTCGTTCCTGCTTTGGACTGTTAGTTTCGATTGGTTTTGATTGTAATAGGGATTTAGTTTTAGTAACTTTTGAATCACGTCGCGTGTGCTTTTTGAACCCACAATACCTCTCAATTCTTTCAAAACTCCTTATTATTATTTTATCAAATACATATTTTATGACATTTTGGTTTCATAAATGCCCATAATTAGTTACATACTTACATAACATAATTTGATATTTTCATTAAAGCACACAAAACGCAATTAAAAAGTTAATTTAGTTCCAAACAGAATTCACTATGTTAATACTATAATTGCATTAAATTACACCACTATCACAAAAGGGGTGAAATTAAAGCCCCCTAAAATTAACCCCCTTTCAAAACCCAAACCAATCCTACCGCAATCATTGTCACTTAAAAACGTCTTAAGGGTGGGTGTACCAAAAACTCGTCATACCTTTAAGTGGTGGTAACTTAATACTAGTGTAAACGTTTTGTTCGTGAGAGCTCACTTAGCGCCCCCTGGCGGATAGAGTTACTGACCGATGGCCGAGGATTGTGTAGCTACCTCTATTATGTATAGACGTGCGTGCGTTTGAAGGTGTCTTTGACAATTTTATGGGACACGATTCGTTGATACGGTTTTGATATATATTACTTTTTGCTATTTGACGTGATTGTTGAAAAATATATATAAAAATGGATCCCTATTTCCCTTGGTCACGGCATCACGCGTGAACGGCTGGACCGATTTCGACTCTGCCCATCGTGATGGAGGAAGACTTTTGGCAGCACGACGTGGTGTTCCGTCGCTTCCGTGGTTAAGTTCAGCCAGCACAATTGAAGTGTGAAGAAGTGAAGTGTTTAAATCTTATTTATTAACACGAGTTTTTGCATTTGCTTTATCAATGTTGGTTCATAAGGTAATCTATGGGCCTTATAGCCTGAAATAAATGATGTGTGTGTTAAAAATACTTTAATTAAGTTTAATTGATTATGTAGATGTAAATTCACGTCTGTAGTGATTGGGGATCGAAGCCACTGCCTCTCGCTTGCCATTCAAAACTTCATTTTGTTTCCACATTTTCACAAGCCACTTTAAAAATGGAACACTTACACGAAGTTTTGAAATTGCTAATCCACACCATTTGATATATTCTAATTAATGCTGTAATTAGCTGACTGAAGTTTGAAAACATATTAAGGACCGATTTAACCAATAAAACAGAACGCGATCAACGCATCTTAACTGCAGTGAACACGTTTTGAACGCCATTTAGATAATTAAGTTACTTACGTTCAGTTTGATTGGTTCAATTTGCCTTAATTAAAAAGGCTCTTAGATACTTGGGGGATTCCTTATATCTATAAAAAAGTAAGTTTGACTCACCTTTGCGAACTCTATTTTGAGTGTGCAGCATCCGGAGTATATGTCACAGCCGTGTAGCGCTTCTTTAGCTCTCGTTGCTGATTCCACACTTTCAAATTTGTGACCAGATGTTAAGGAAATAGTTTGTGTAATAACATAGGAATATAACTATAGCATTAAGTACAAAATATTATAGCAAATGTAAAATAAATCTAAATAAGTACATAAAATAACATAATTATTGTCTCATTATATTTTGGTAAAGGACAGTTATTGGGGCATCTCCCCTTCGAGATTATATCCAAATGCGAGACATAATCACCAATTCTAAATTATTTGCGCTACCGGATAACGTAAAGGCAAACAAAAAAATAACATATATGATTTTAATACATTTCTGTTATTTAAACCAGCATCAATCATCACAATGTTTGGTCAAAAATAAATCAACGGCATTTATTGGCGCAAAACCAATAAAAATTAAAACACAACAATCGTGGTCCTGAAACGTGCGAGTGTTTATTTAGTACGGAATTTCTAAAGAACTATAGGTAGGTATCATGTCGTCTCCCTCCCTCTTTTTATGACCGCAACTGCTGCGAAGATTAGCAATGCCTAAATCGTACAGCCAATGAGCAGATATTTATTAAAAAGAACTCTATGCTAGACAAATCAAAGTTTTTTTTTGGCTTATGTTTAACATAACACCAGATAAAGTAAATATAACCTTAAAAAACATTTTTATACTGCCTAAAATAGTAAATGATCACCAGAAATAGTAAATGATCACCAGAATTAAAAACCTGAAAATCACAGCTCCGAACTAAGGCGTAGTCGACGGAGCCCCGCTACGCGGGGCTCCTATTTCTCTCTGCAGGGTTTAAAGTAACCTAACACGAAGGGGATGTCGGGGTCTTAGTTCGCTCGCTCCGCTCGCTCACTAGACCCCGCCATCCCCTTCGAACCTAACCTGTCCGAGTCGGGGAGCCCAATATCCCGAGCTCGCTTTGCTCGCACTTGCTTCCTAAGTTCTTCTTGCCACAAAATTTGGTGATCATTTACTATATTTGGTGATCATTTACTATATTTGGTCTTTGAATACAATTTTTTTGGTGTTTAGTATTTTTTTTTGGGTAACGTAGCTTAGGATCTCAAAGTATTTTTTGGTGCTCATTATATTTAATCCCGTTTTTTTTTTAAACGTCTTTTGTTCCGAGAGCCATTAGACTCCTATCTACTCCATCCAAAGATAAAAGTTAGACGATACTAAAATCGGATTACGTTTCTCATAATGTTATTGAACGATTAAGTCGCGGAGACATCGGTATTATTCAAATATCTTCAGAACGAAAGCCATTTCATGTAATAAAGATAACGGTGGATGCTTTGTGATGGGCGGAAGCGCGAGAGCGTTTTGCTGTTTTTTTTAAGTGAAACTTCTTATGCGACTGAGACAGAGCGAGAATATAGTGAATGCGTGGCACTCGAACGCAAAGTATTACGAAGTACGCGTGTAGTATTACGAAGTTTCACTTCTTCCGCGCGGAGGGACTCCACGCACAATTTTTTTTTATGCGACTGTCTTTTAGGCTACGATGATGTCATACACACTTGTGGAATGAAAAGACAAGTATTTTCTTTTACTAAATAATCAATAAATCTCAATCAATGAAACAGAAGTCACCGACTTCAGAAGCTAAAAGTTATTTTCCACTATTTGTGTTTTTGAAGTCGATTTTTATATGGATTGGATAGTAGCCGTGCGTACCTACAGAGTACATTTGTGGAACGAAAGTAAAAATGTTTCTTTAAAACAAACCTGTCACTTGCTGCGACAAAAAAAATGTATTTCCGATACATGTAAAAGTGTGATGAGTCTTTGACTCAAAAAAAAAATAATGCACAGCCTTTCAATTCTGGACGAGACACAATTTCCACTAAAACATATTAATTTGCTCTTATGCAAAATACAAATGAACACCACTTTAATAGGCTTCAAACCCGTTTAAACATAGGCCATTACCACTAAACGCTAACCAAGGCTTACTCTTATAAATCAATTTATTGGATAGCCACAGCGTTGCCTGATCAAACTTGTTTGCGGAGGAAACTTAATTAAAACTGAAACCTAGTTAAATCTAAATATGTAAAGTGAAGGGAACATCGGATAACTACATAACATTAGTGAGGGTTATGTTGATATTTGGGGTGAAAAATTTAGGATTTTTGTAAAATTTAGGTGGATTTTATTTTCCTCTAATTCCCTGACTAATTATGGGCTTTATAATTGACAGTGTTATGCACAGGACCGGTCGAACACTTGGAGGAAGTTAGGCCAGAAGTGGACGTCAACAGCTTTGACTTGATTGATGTTAAAGGAAAAAGCTATTGGTATTCTTGATCAACGTATGGGTGACTTTCAAACAAGTTCAAACTAGTGGCGGTACTTCCATACAAGACTGAACGCTTGGCTTGCCCTTAGAACATACTACTCTCCCTGATGTTAAGAGTTTCTGAAGTCCTTAACCTTAACTTGCATTATGAGCTTGCCGTGTAGTTCTTCCCCAGGCGCCACTGGTTGAAACTTATGTGTCTGAGCTAAAAATGTGGCGATAATCACAAAACCCTGTCCAGGGAAATCACTCTAGGCAAAGGAATGGCTAATGTAAATCCCATAATAGGATGAACATAATTCCCGTGACATTAATTCGATACTTGTCTTATGCTTTAGTCTTTTCGATTTGTTTTGAAATCGCTTCCGCTCGTTACTAAGTCCACAAACTGGAATCACAGACGTCGCTACTTATATTCCAATTTAGACGAAAACTTCGAACTCATTTGAATAAAAGTCCCTTTGGAAAAAATATGCAGAAAATGTAATTAAACAAAGATTTTATTACTAATACTACTCAGTGGATCCGTTGTTAGTATTCAAGATTAGGGAGAATTTTAACTGTTAATTTTTTAATTGAGACATTTGCTTTTTATGATTATTAATGCAATGATATGAACTTTAAATTTATGATTTAGAGTTATAGTATTTAGCTACTTGTATTAGCTTCTTTAATTCAAAAAAATAATTCATATTTTAACTTTAAAAAAGCAGTCTGGTGACCAACGAAAGCATTGCCATATGCAGTAATTAAAAAAAAAAAACTATTAAAGAAATCCTTTAATTAACTAAGAAAGTTATTAGTCGTCTAGTAAGAAAAAGTGACAGAAATAGACGAACATCATCATCTGTCTAGCCGTTTCCCAATTATGTTTGGGTCGGCTTCCACTCTAACCGGATCCATTAGAATATCAGTATTTTACATGGATCAACTGCCTATCTGACCTCCACAAGTCCACAACAGACTTGTGGAGGTAAAGGATATCGTATTGCCCATAATACGATATCCTTTGGTAAGACTGCTTGTCAGACTTACGGGCCACTGATAATTAGCTGTAACGACTGTCAAAATCTATAAATGACAGCCGAGACCATCGGCTTTCCGTGCACGGACGAAACTCAGTATGTAATGGTTATGGTTACCCATCCACGGACCAACCTAGGCAAGCGCAGCTTAACCTACAGACCGACCTGAGCAGCTGTTATTGTAAGTATAGAAATAGAATATAATAATATAATTTTTCAAACTCAAAAATCTATCACACACAGCAAAAACAATCATTCCTACCTACCGCAAATTATTAAAGCGAGCTATTAAAAAAACACATTTTAATAGTAACTTCCAACTGCGTAGGTCGATGTGTCAACTAATAATATTCCGTGTATTACACTAATGCGTAACATTGCTTTACAAATGTTACAACACGTTATTTGCTTACATGTGTCATTAATCAAACGCTAACGAACTTGTGTTTCATAAATCAGACGTCGTTTATAACCTCAGTGGGCTAATTGAAAATACAGGCTTTTTTAAATGTAGTTGCTTGTTGTACCAATCTACAGTCGGAGAATTTATTTGTTTTGCGGATTTACTCGCAACGAAAATTTAGTATTGCATTGATGGTCTTTGTGATTTTTGGTATTTTGCTGGGCTATCGTTTTCCCAGACTGGCATATATATATAGTTTCTCAATCTGTCAGTAAGGTATGAGGATTAATCAGAGATACAAACCTATCATGTCACTAAATTCCTGAAATTTTGTCTGGTACCAACAGTAAAAAAAGTGGCTAAATAATAACAGCCGCACGGGTCGATCTTTAAGGTTAAGCCGTGCTGGCCGAGGTTGTTTCGTGGATGGGTGACCATAATTACATACCGAGTTTCCTCCGTGCCTTGGAAAGCACGTTAAGCCGTTAGTACCGGCTGTCGTTACGAGTAGTCAGAAGCCAAAAGTATGACATCGAGTCTTACCAGTTACTAGGTTGTGGAGGTCAGATAGGCAGTCGCTTAATGTAAAATACTGATACTCAGCTGCACCCGGTTAGACTGGAAGCCGACCCCAAGATAGTTTGGGAAAAGGCTAGGCCACCAAGGTGTATGACCCACGGTAAAAAAGTAATATTTGTTTAATATAGTCCCTTTTTTATTTCAATTCATTTTTGTTTGGATATTAATCCAAAATTTTATAGTTGAAGCCGGAAACGATTGGAATTTACCATGTATATTGTAAATGGAGTAAATGTCGTGAAATCTGGTAGTACATTGCACGCTTTCACGCGAAAACTACTCAACCGATCATCATGAAACTTTGTACACATATTCTTGGAGGTATTAAAAGTAACGTAGGCTATATATCATCACGCTACCACCAATAGGAGCGGAGCAGCAATGAAAAATGTTGCAAAAACGGGGAAAATGTGACGCAGACGAAGTTGCGCGGGACAGCTAGTTTTGATAATAAACTTCTAAAGCACAAACTAAAAGCAACTCCTTATTTTCAGTCAACTTAAGGTTTTAGATTGGCGTATTTTACGGCGCGTATTAGCTCGTTTTTAGAAGCGCTTGTAGGTGCGTAACATAACGCCGATACAAGCTTATACGCGCAGAAAAATATGGTACTCGAAACCGCTCTTATAAAAAAATGATAACAAAAACACGTGTTTGAGTCCGTAATCCGTGTAAGTTTAATTTTTTATTTTTCTAGACTTTCCCCTCACTAGGAATTTCTCCTATGTCGTGGAAATTGAATTAAAAAAACTTAACAACATTAAATACTTCACATTTTTATTAATATCGTTACACAACTGTGTGATATGCGCCCTGTCAGTAGCCCACGTGTTTCCAATAACTCAAACAAATATTTTTTCAGAATCGTAACAATTTAAGCCGTAAATCATATAGTCTTTTATTTATATTTTTAATAGTATACAAACGCTCACATGCCATTTAAAAATAGAGCTGTGATAATCTTTTGCCTAAAAATACCGTGAATCTTTTGTTACATATTTGTTTTTGGCGATTTGGCTATTATTAAATATTCATTTTCTCTTCCTTTTAATGCCCAGCAATTAGCTTCTTATTTCTTTTTACAAGCCATTATGTAACTTACAATGTTTGTAAGTTGTCCAAATTGTTTAAAACTTTGCAAACCATTTTTCGACCACACGTTGCATCGAGCATGGCACCAGTCACCAAGAAAATGAGACTGATGAAAATAGCTGATGAGTGCGCAATGCGCATGTAGTATCACAAGAGGCCGGGGACGGGGCCGTAAAACCTGCTAGCAACTCACAACGACCATTCTAGAAATAAGTTAAATGACAATATTCTAGATTTAGCTTGTCTAAATGGCCTGTATTTAATCTACTCAAATTACAATAAAAACAGCACTTGTCATTGCAGTGAACACATCGTGTAGGATAAATGATATGTCGTGCGAAATGACGCATTAAAATAACTGTCAAATACTGTAGTCGGCCATTTTGCCAACTGACAAGTCTTTGAAACTCAACCCGATATCACAGATGCGCAAAACAAAGGTACTCAGGCGCATCAGAGAGAATGTACTTCACATTAATAATATTTCTGAAACCAGACAGACATTAGTCATAGATATCTTGAAACGATGATATTTTTATATTATTTTCGGCGATCGACCGTTGTATTCATTCGTACGATTATGTTTTTTTTAATGTCATTCCCACGAAAAGATTCCTAAATAATATATCTTCGAATAGTTTATGGATCTGTCTCTTTTTCATATTTTATTATTTATGAGTTATATAAGGCATTTACAAAGATAGCTGATTCTTATTTTCGCTCATCCCTTAAATATAAATTTTAAGAAAGTATATTTAAAACACTCATTTACAAAAGGCAAATTACCAATTAAAACACCATTTTTTTACCCCATAGTATGCCATAAAAATGTCATGTCCGGACATAAAGAAGTAATTACAGTACGTCATAAACGTTACATGTTATAATATTAAAAATGTTATTTACGATCACGAGTTAATTATAATAAGATTGAGTTGTAAGCGATTAACTATAATTAAGATTGACCTACTAATTACTCAATCAGTTTAACATTAATGTAACATAAACCCCTTGCTTTGTATATAATTCCCATACAATTAGAGATCCGCTTATACTGGTTGTGTATAGCGTGATTGGTCGTCGTGCGTACTACCGAGTTCACAGACGTTCCATCAATTTTCAACCTTATATCTTAGGCCATAAGTCTGAAAAACAGTGTTATCAAGGGTTACCGTACTTCCTAGTACTTACTGGGTTGTGGAGATCAGATTGGAAGTCGCTCCAAGTAAAGTACTGGTATCCAGCTGTATCCGGTTAGACTAGACGCCGTCCCTAATAATTTGCGAAAAAGCTAGGCAGATGATGAGTGAACCCGATCAACAAACCACACACAAATCTATCATAATTTATATAAAATTAAAAGTCCTGATTGACTGATATATCAACGCACAGCCTAAACCGCAGGTCCTAGGGGCCTGAAATTTGGAGATTGTGTTCTTTGTGAAATAGTTTTTCGAAATTCCACCCGTAAAGGGATAAAATAAGGGATAAATTATAATATGGATATGTCATTTTTAAAGTTAGAAGCATGAAAATTTATATACAAGCGTATTTTAGCGATTTTTGAGAATCTACCCCTAAGAGGGTTGAAAGTTAGTATGCGGGATCCGTAATTTTTGAAGTAAGAAGAATGAAAATAAATATTGAAGTTTCTGTGCAAAAATAAATGAATACATTATATATATCATCGAATAGTTGTTTTTGGAAATTCGTGTTTTTATAAAAGGGGTGGAAACATTAGTATAACAAAAATAATATAATATAATAATTTATTAATTTGTACACAAAGGAAAAAAAGTAACCTAAAATAACACAGTAAAAAAGTAGTACAGATAAGACATATTAAAATGCGAACTTCTTCCTCCTTAACTAGGCCAGAAGCCTGTTTTAGGGGCCAACGCTCTCAAATGGTGTGATCTGCTTGTAATTTAATATTTGTGTATCTTGATAAATTGATAAACACTTAACTCAACGTTTTTGGAAATTCCACCCCTTAAAAACTTCATCACACCTCTAGGGGATCTGGGACATCTTGCTTTCAAGGTTGTCGTTTTCGTGGATTTCAGGGTCGCTGATAACGAAAATGAGGTTAAAATAAAAATTCAAGATGGCGCCAAGAAACATTATTTGTTTTTCCTTCATAGGTATCGTCTCCGTGGTTTTCCGGGTTGCTGGCAATGAAAATCCAGGATTCTATAACATTTAAATGACTATTTTCGATATTATTTTACAGGGGTAACTCACACGCGGGCAAAGCCGCGGCCAGAAGCTATAATGATATAGAACATGTTACAGTTTTTTCTTTGAGTCGTAAAACTTCCTGAACCAAACATACATAAAGATTTTTATTAGTTAAACATCTTTGAATGTTTGTTTTGCTTTCCGACGTAATGTCAGAAACTGTTGAGCTGTTTTTAATGAAGTTCTGTGAATGATTGAGTTGTCAAATAGAACGTGTAAGTAGGTAGGGAACTATACTACATAACATAACATCATGCCTTGTAAACCCTGAAGGGATAGGCAGAGGTGTAGCAATTAGTACACCCAGATAAAATCACACATCATCAATCATACACAAACCCGGCACAAATCTAGACTCCGCGGCTGCTACTTAATACTGAAATTCCTGATGGAAAAACCCAATAACACTTTGCCCGACCCAGGAATCGAACCCAGGACCTCATGTTCAGCAGACGCGCTTGCGACCACTAGCCCAACGAAGTAGTACCATACAAACTCATCCTACTAATATTATAAATGCGAAAGTTTGTGAGGATGGATGGATGGATGGATGTTTGTTACTCTGTCACGCAAAAACTACTGAATGGATTTGGATGAAATTTGGCACACGGGTAGTTTATAACCTGGATTAACACATAGAATACTTTTAACCCCGATAGTATGTTCCCGTGGGAAAATTATCGAACTCCACGCGGGCGACACCGCGGGCATAAGCTAGTAGGAAATAATACTCAAAACGTTTTACTCAATACTATTTTCATTGCAATAACCATAATAATGAAATCCTAAAGTATCGCGACTACGGAGCGAGTACTGAGGCGGAATATATCTCGACTATGTGTTTATTTATGTGAAGTTTTACGGTTTTCGGAATGGGAGCACTGTGGCGCATCACAAGATTGAGGGCGAGGTGTCTGCGAGAGCGGGGAGCGGAGCGACAGCGTTTTGATATTTTTTTTTTGTTATTTTATATCATTACAAAACTCAAACTAAAAGCATTTATTTCAATTAGACCATTACAGGCACTTTGAGATGTCAAAAACACAAAAAAAAGCGAAGCTACAGTCCCAGACACAAGGCATAATAACTAGTGAAAGTACTATACGCAACGGGAAACAAAGTTAGTTTTAATTTCTGTGACACTTTATAAGGATTCAAAAGTAAATAAAGTTGTCTGTTATTGTGACGTTTAAAAAGCATTATTAAAAACTTTTTTTTTCAATTATATAAATGGATCGTTTTGTAGATACAGTCATAGAAGTTGATTGATAATATTATGCCTGTAAATTCAAGCATAACATCTTAGTCGTATAAAATAGCTATAACTCGATCACACAGTTACAGTTAAATTGTAACGATCATTTCTATGAGTCAGATAATATGCGCAACGCTCCGCTTTTGACACCGCTATTAGTTAGACCTCGAGCAAGGTAAAGAAAAATATACGAATCTTATTTTAATGTGTTTGTTCCATTTAACCGTAGAGATTGAATATAAACACGTAATTCTATATTGTAAATAATTGGTACAAACCACAAGCATTCTCGTTTTTATTGATAGTGATAGACTTTTTTTTTTTTTCGGATGGGAAATCATCAAAAATGACTTCTCCCGCTCTGGGCGGAGCGGGAGGGAGTGTCAGACTTGACTGACTAAAACCCACCCATGTTCCTTCTTAGCCCTTTGTGTTCCAGGGCCGCGGTATCTCTTTCGAACAACCCGCAGCCCTGGCAATAGTGATAGACTTCGAACTATGTTTTGATTGAACAGCTATATTCCGCATTATATTTTATCTTGTCAGCTAGTTGATGAAGGTTGTTGCACCGATCAGATTTTACATACACACAGCGACACATCAAGCTAATTATTTCTTGTCTGTGTGTTCTTTGTCTTTTTCCCATGATTGAAGGAAAAAACCTACAGGTGGCCTACCATAACATTATTGTTTGAATCTTATTCCAGTGTGGGAAAGAGACGGAGCTATATAGGATGTCTATAGCCATCTCTGTCACACACTGGAACTGCTTTAAGAGGTCACGGAAGGACAGCAGAACGCCACTTGCTTAAATACTCCTTTTGGCTCGTCCACAGTCATGCATCTGGTCATTAATGCACGTAGGTTGCGAGTACTAACTACCTGACCTTTCTGAAGAGCCTCACCGATAAGGTCAGTGTATGTCCTTCTAGGGCGTCCCCTCCCGGCGTTGCCACTCACGTCTGCCTTGTAAATACCTTTTATTAGTCGCCTTTCACTCATCCTCTTCAAATGACCGTACCATCTAATCATACTCTATTCGATTTTTGCCACTACATCTTCTTTTGGTCAGTTAGTTATGATTTAGTTCCATGTAGTAGGGAGTGAGCCTAATGCCATCAAACCGCGCACGCTAGTAACGAATATTCGTACTTGACCTTTCTGAAGAACATTACTAACAAAGTTAATAAGTACTTCTTCTTCTTCTTAGCGTGTCGGTGACAATTCAAGTTGAGACAGCCCAAAATTTGACGACGAGTTTGGCGCTTACAGTGGCGTCCATCAGCTGTTTTGATGTGCAAACAACAAGACAGGCAGGGCAACACCACATTTACACTACAGGGCACGGTCATCTATGAATATCCACCTGAACAGGTTTTCCTTGCTTTGGCCAACCTGTGTCAAGAGTCTATTTAAAGAATTCCAGGTCAACCAAGGCAACTCGTGTCCTGGTTGCCACGGCTGACCTGGAAGTCTTTCAAAGTTAATACTAATTAAACTCTTAAATTATTTTCGTGATTGGTTGATGCTGGTTTTTATACTATCGTTTTGTTTTATAGAACGGCATGAAGTGATTCTCACTCGAAACAAAACATTTCATTGATAAATTGAAAAAAGTTGATCCTGAGTCCTAATTTAATGTCTTCTGCTGTCAAAAATTCAGAAAATTAATCAATTTCTAGCCAGCTTTCTGGTGTCAGAGTTTTTATGCCGCCCATGGGCATCTGACTTGGCTTTACATGCCGTCGAGAAATAACTCTGAAGCGTGCTGTTTTCCTCACGATGTTTTCCTTCACCTAAGCAAGTGATAATTATACAATACGCACATGAATCAAAAAAATTAGAGGTGCGTGTCTTGGGTTCGAACTTGAGACATATGAATTGGCAGTCCGACGGTCACACCACTAGGCTATCACTGCTTAGGTACTATGTCAACTTACAAGACTATAAATAACTACTATTGTAAAGGATATTCAACCATGGCTTGTACTCCGTTTTTCTTAAACACGACGATCCTCTGTACTTGTCCGTGTGGTGTGCTGATTGTGTGTATTACGTCCTGTAACAAACAGACAAAAATACGTTAATATAACTAAAAACTACGTTAATATAACTAAAAACTAAAATACAACTTTTAGAAAACATTGTCAACTTTGAAAACTTTTTTTGAAGTAGCACAGAATCGGGACCCTTGCAAAGAATGGAAAGTTGCCTCTGCCCAGCAGTGGGTTAATATGGGCTACCTATAATAAGAATATAATAATGTGCCAGCCTGGATTAAAACCCGCGACCTACCAATACCAAGCGTAAACCGAAACCTTTACCACTGGATCACTCTAACCATTATAATTTTCTTGCACCTTATTATTATTTTGCCGACTAATTTTCCCAACAATTTGAATGAAAATAAGACAGAAAGATAACATGATTTTGAAATTGGTCTATCGCTTCTTAATTGAAAAACTACAATAATCGGGAAGCAAATTACAAAGAGCATCACGCAGTGACACCTAAGTATCTATTAATTAAGTAATTCACAGCCACAATAAATATTTTCGACCATAATTATTATACATCAATAAAGACTTCAAAACCGTGGCCAATGATAAACACTAAAACGTTAGCAATACAGTCGTAAATTCCCGTCAATGGCGTCGAGGAATAAAATTAATAATATTGATTTAATGTTTAGACAACAGAGACTAATGAATTTAATTTAAAACTTCTTGATTGCTACGAGTACGTCTTATGAAAGTAATAAAATGAAATGTCAATCTATTCTAACGTTTGCGAACGATATTGAGCGTGACTATTATTTATTGTCCCCGTCTGTATATGTCAGGCTCTCTCAGGTCTGTGTATGTGAGGAGCTCGTGGCTAAATAATAACAGCCGCATGGGTCGATCTTCAAGGTTAAGCCGTGCTTGCCGAGGTTGCCGACGGTGACCACAATTACATACCGAGTTTCCTCCGAGCCTCGGAAAGCACGTTAAGCCGTTGGTCCCGGCTGTCATTTGTAGATCTTTGACAGTCGTTACGTAGTAGTCAGAAGCAAAAAGTCTGACATCCAGTCTTACCAAGGGATTTCGTATTACCCAGTTACTGGGTTGGGGAGGTCAGATAGGCAGTCGCTTCATGTAAAATACTGGTACTCAGCTGCATCCGGTTAGATTGGAAGCCCACCCCAAGAAGGCTAGGCAGATGATGATGTCTGTATATGTCAGGCATCAGAATTCACGATTTCAGCATCACGAAGTACAGCTGAGACGTGAAGACACAGACGGTCGTCCACTTTTCAACCTTAATACTTAATGGGTAGAAAAGTGGTGGACCATCAGTGTCTTAAGTTATATTTCGAATATTTGATTACTTGACAGTTAGTTTACTTATTGACGCAAATAAAAGGCAATTAAATTAACAAACAAACAGTCGAAAGACTTAGAAAATAAATCAATTTATTTTCGAACGATAACAAGAAAAAAAAGTTAAACTATCTAGCTAGCAGAACCAATATAAACTCTGTCACCACATTACAATGCACGGCAGTGTACATACAGTGGGGGCGCAATATCGCTACCCACTTGTTGAAATTGAAATCGTCGTACACTGGCGGGCCGTAATAACATTTTGCATTTGACATTAGGCGGCGGTAGTTTTATTAAAAAAAATTCGTTGCTGGTTCTTGTTGATATTGCAAGGGTTTTCTTTTTACCCTTTTTACGCACGTTTTTTTTTTTGATGAATGAGATGTCGATCACTTTATCGATTTGGTTTTTATGCCTTATTTTTATTTTATTTAGGATGCTAACCTAGCTGAGTTGACCCTAACATAGTTGAGAAAAGGCTAGGCAGATGATGATAATAATTTTTACTTAATTTGTTTTTTATTAAAATTACTAACTAATATATTTACCTTAAAACATAATGATACACACAAAAACGTTTCCACGGTTTGTCTGTGGGAATCTAACTTTGCGTATTTGTCATAGTTGGTTTGTTTAGTAACTTTTTAGCAATAAACGTGGATATATTTCAGAGATACGAGCACTATGTAGAAACAAATGGTGTAATAGTATAAAATGTAATGCAATGTATGAACTGCTTATATTAGAGTGCAAATCGTAAAAGTTGATTGAGAGAAAGGAGATTGCAGTTTTGATGGCCACGAGAGTGGTCTTGCAAAATGTAGACTACAAGTCTCTTATTACACATAGACATAACACTGAGAAATAACGGGTTTAAGTATAATTTTTAAGGGGGAAGCGTCAAGAAATCCCGCGGATTCATATTTTGCTTACGTTTTTTGCAATTTGGATGTCGGTGTCAGGCTGTATGTTTAACAAAACATCCATCATTCGCGATCGTAACACGTACATATGTGGTTCTAGAATTGTAATTAAAATCACAATTCTTTAAGTTAATTTAATCCTATACAATGACTATTTCACGAATTTTATACATAATATGAATATTTATGGTGTGCCAATAATTTTGGCCGAACCAACATCGGTAACCTTTCTAAACTATTGACTTGCCCAAATTCAATCATCCCTGTTGATTTGGGAGAAAAAATGGAGAGCTTTAAAAATATTTGCTGATACAAAATAAATTATGTTATCAATTGGGTTCTCGAGAGAGATTGAGAGATCTGTGAGATCTCAAATAAGTAAGTAAATTAAATATTATCGAAGAGCATTTGACTAATTCGCTTTGTTTCTTAAGACTGAAAATTGCGATATTTAATGGCCATTTCTCGACAAGCTATTGTGTCCTCAAATCTAATAGGTAGGTACTATCTAATAGGTAGGTACTAATAATAAAGCTGAAGAGTTTGTTTGTTTGTTTGAACGCGCTAATCTCAGGAACTACTGGTCCGATTTAAAAAAATCTTTCAGTGTTAGATAGCCCATTTATCGAGGAAGGCTATAAGCTATACCAGCTATATCACGCTACGACCAATAGGAGCGGAGCAGCAATGAAAAATGTTGCAAGAAAATGTGACGTAGACGAAGTTGCGCGGGACAGCTATTTTACGGGAAAGTAATAGTGTGATAAAAGTAACTCATGTCCTATCCCGATGATGGTCTACCTTTGTGCCGAATTACGAACTAACAGATAGACGGAGATACATTCGCATTAGATTTACCTTCTACAATCATACAACAACCGAAAATAAACACTGCAACAAAAACATACTCGTATTCAACTTTAAAACAGAAATTCCTTCTTGAAGTGAGTGAAGAAGTTTTAAGACTTCAAGTGTCCGAAACAATTTTGTTCAAACGTAGAGAGCAACAGAGCCAGATTACTCAGTTGTGCAAAATTGTCTGCATATAAATATGTATGTTGAAATTGTAGAGAAAACAAGACATATTTATGCCTTTGTTACGATGCTGAGCTTTGAGCATGAATAAGAGGTAGAAGGAAACTGTGGATGGATAGGAGGAGCTCGTGGTTAAATGTTAACAGCCGCTTGGGTCGATCTTTTGGTAAAGCCTTGCTAGGTAAGGTTGGTCCGTGGATGGGTGACCATCCATTACATACCGAGTTTAAAGCACGTTAAGCCGTTGATCCCGGCTGTCATTTGTAGATCTTGGACAGTCGTTACAGGTAGTCAGTGACGCGAAAGTCTGACAAACAGTCTTACAAAGGGGTATCGTATTACCTAGTACTAACTGGGTTGTGAAGGTCAGATTAGTAGCTACATGTAAAATACTGGTACTCAGCTGCATCCGGTTAGACTGGAAGCCGACCCCAACATAGTTGGGAAAAGGCTAGGCATTAGGCATATTACTATCACTAAATAGGTAACTATCAAACAAAAACTCTACACAAAATACCCTCCGAAAAATAGCATAATATACCTAACAAAGCTCATTGTAATAATTAAACCCCTCGACTCAGGGGTTGTAATAATTGAAACCCCCAACGGGATGCCCCGAATGTATTTTTTAGGCTGGCAGCCTGGCAAGTATTCATTTTTAATTCATTATCTTACACAGAAATATTTATGGGAATTCCAAAGACTTAAACGGTTTTCGGGAATTTGGATTTTTTACACGTATTAAGGTGTAAGTTAAAATGTTTGTTTTTTGTAGGAGCTACGTGGTGGATTTGAATGTAATTTAATTAGACTGCTGTGAAGAATTTATTGTATTAGGTTTAATTTTCTCTCCCTGCGTTTGGCCCCCAAACTGGAACTGGCCGGGGCTACGTTCAAGCGGCTCTTGCCCAACCTGGAGGATCCGTCTAGGCGGATTGCCGCTATGGGATCTGGAGGCGATAGTCCTCGCACGCCTGCACGAATGGCGCGCAGATGCATTACGCCAGGGGGAAACTCCGCTGCCGAGGCCAATCGCCGCTCAGCAGACAGACCTTCGGCGCGATCTGATGGCGACATGTAGAGAGCGACTGTCGCAACCCCGTGCAGAGCACGCCACAATAGTGGCGATAAGTCCCCTCTTTGAGGAGTGGCTGGAGAGGCGCCATGGCGTCTTCACCTTCCGCCTGACGCAGGTCCTCACCGGACACGGTTGTTTCGGGAGGTTCCTGGTCCGAATCGGCCGGGAGGAAACGCCTGGGTGTAACCACTGCGAGGATCGTCCGGAGGACGAGGTGGAGCACACCGTGGAGCTCTGCCCCGCTTGGTCTGATCATCGCCGTGTCCTCGTAGCGGCGATTGGCAGCGATTCAATCCATGTTCCGGTGTGAGAGGTAATGGGAAGCCGCGTCGCGTCGCGCCTGTGTGCAGGAGCCTTAATGCTCGGTACTCCTTTTCCATTAACGCAATACTCTGTTGTTACAGAGCATTGCATCAATAAGAAAGGTGAAAGATCCAAGATTCTATTTTGTACAGAAACAAGTGAATCTGAACTGTTCCATTACAATTTACAAGCGAATGCTTAAGGTGCGCCTTAAGAACAGTCAATAAAATTAAATGTGGACCTATTTGAAGAAATGTCGAAATAAACTTAGGCGACCGCTAGTTTTCAAGTCAAGACGATTTGCAATACCTCCGGTTGAAAAAGAGGTCCAATTAGCGAAACTTCTGATTGGCAAAACATATTCGCAAAACTTCCAATTCACCAAATCTCAAACAATATCATATTCAGCCCATAATAGCCTTTTCGCCGTAGAATGATGCGGGTGACATTAGATGAACCGTTCCTTTTCAATCCTGAACGTTATCCTGATTTACAATCATGACTAAATACTTTAGGTGCACTCCAATACCATAGTCGTTCCGCATGACGAGAACCTCGTGGAAGCCGAGAAAGATAAGCAAATCAAGTATCTTGACTTGGCTCGTGAGGTTGTCGACATGTGGGATGTTGACTCAGCGATCATTGTGCCGATAGTCGTATCAGCCAAAGGATCTCGTTAGGCAGCTGGATCAAGGCTTGATTCCTGGACATAGCTGTATTGTTAGGAGGTTCCATTCTCTGAGCCCTGACCGCCAGTAGCTTGGACCCTGTTCCCGTTTTTTTTTTAATTATATAGAAATATTTTAAAATGTAAATTATATGTACGTAATAAATAAATGAGAATAACTGTAGTAAATTTAATTAATTTACCAAATTCACCAAATGTCACCTGCACTTGCTACGGCGAAAGAACTATTGGTCAGTCCATTCTCACATCTTTTAAGCACACCATAACTTCCATCCATACTATTAACAACTAAACAGTACCAACTACAACCCAGTCTAAATTAACTACAAGTTAAACCACATGTTACAACTCGCCGGCAATTACACAATGCATCGGGAATGAACCCTCACCTTTGAGGGTAGCTACCTAACTCTGAACTCGACTGTTGACTAACTGTGTGGCTAACTGACACCCGCCCGGGAGTTGAACTCAGGACTTAGGAAGGTGGTCTGGTCTAACAAGTTATCAAGGATGGACCTGTTCCAGTCATATTATACATAAACATCACAGCACGCCTGTTACCCTAAGAAACTGGCTAACCCCTAGAGGATTTCGTGATAGGCGCGATAATATGTTGAACAGTATCATGCTTTGTACGCAGTCACGACGTGCAAGCTGTGAACTTTATTTTGTGTTTATAAATTTTTGTTATGCTTTGTTTCATATTTTTTGGTTGTTGCTATTTTGTATGCACGTCGTCTTTGCGACATTATTTTATCTTTTATTTTAGATGTGTACCTGTAACAGTAGAACCACATTTCAACAATTATATTTCAATCCCATGTAATAGGGCGAAGCCTATTGACATAAAATAGGCCACAAACCCAGACTCCCCAGCTGCTACTGAAATTCCTGATAGAAGAATCCAATAACACTTCACTCTACCTGGGAATCGAGCCCAAGACCTTAGGCTCAGCAATAGCAACCACCAGACCAATACATCATTAATGGCAGGATTTTACGGTTTCTTGCAAAATCGAATGACTTTCAAGCTTACAACACCAGGAAATCGTATCGGTAAGTATCTTTTCGACGGACTCACTCACGTTGGTTTACAAAATCAATATATTTAATGCATATTTGCTTTCGCGCTCAAGTGGGAGCATGAAAAACGAGCCGACGTCGGGAAGACGTGCCGCCATACTTTTTTTACAGGTGGCTGGCTAGTTGGTAGGGAGACCGTGACTAGTAAACTATGAAGGACGTTGTTTTTCAGAACCACTTTATTTTTCATTCATTATCATTTGCCTAGCCTTTTCTCAAGTATGTTCAAGGGTCGACGCCTCAAGGAGATCTGAAGGGGTCCGAGAGGGTCGATGCCTACCAGGACTGCGGGACTGTTTGAAAGAATACCGTGGCCCTGGAACACAAAGAGCTAAGAAGGAACATGGATGGGTTTTAGTCAGTACAAGTCTGACACTCCCTTCCGCTCCGCCCAGAGCAGGAAGGGTCATTTGATGATTTCTAACTCGTAAAAAAAAGGGTCGGCTTCCAGTCTAACCGGATGCAGCTGATTACCAGTATTTTACATGGAGCGACGGCCTACCTGACCTCCACAACCCAGTTAGTACGTAATACGATTCCTCCTTATTAAGACTAGTTGTCAGACTTTCGAGCCACTGATTACCTGTAACGACGGTCAAAGATCTACAAATGATACCCGGGACCTACCGCTTAACGTGCTTTCAGAGGCACGGAGGAAACTCGGTATGTAATGGGGCACCCATCCACGGACCAACCTAGGCAAGCGCGGCTTAATCTGAAGGTCGTACGGACCGGCTGTTATTATTCAGCCGTGTTTTTTTTTATTTTTCATTGATCATAATACCTACAGTTTTCCCTCTCATGGTCACCCTACATTTTTTTAAGAAGTATTGACGTAGCGTTAGGAGGGGAGATGATTCCATTTCACTAAGGGGGATGATACTGCAGAGCTCGCACTATCGTAGGTTACTCTGTCAGTTTCCCGGTAAGCTTTTTGATGGCTAGACTTTTATAACAGGAGTTTTGTTGTACCTAGTCTTATAACCAGTCTGAAATATATAAGGAATGGAAGACAATAGTCTAAACCAGTTGATCAGCATTTTTTTTCCGTGTCTTTAGTTACTTACCAGGTGTCAAGAGTTTTTATGCCGCACATGGGTCCTCTGATTTGGCTTTACATACCGTCTAAGCAATATCACTCAGGCATGCTGGTTTGATTTCCTCACGATATGTACCTTCAACGAGGCAAGTGATAATAATTATACAACCTGTTTTTTTTTTATATCCCATAACTCTAGGATCTAGGCAAGGACAGGGACGTGTGGAAGAAGCTGGAGGAGGCCTTTACCCAAAAAGGGGTCCATATTCCAAACAAAGAAGATTAACATAAGTACTGACATATTATAAGGAAAACATACTAACAAACTACTAACAACATTTGAAATTTAAATTGGAAATATGGAATAAACAGGCTTTATTATTATATTATTATTATTAACTCTAGGATACCATTGAGACCATATCAAAGAATCAACTGGCATATGAATTATGTTTCAATCATACTTTTTGTTTTTTCGCTTTTTTTAGCTTTAAATATGAATCATTTATCAATGAAACTACTACTATTTCACTACACTTCTGCGAAGGTTGGCAACCTCGCAAAAGTAAAGATTCGTCATACTGGTGAAAATGTTTGACCTACGTAAATTATGATTGATGATATCTTCGAAACTATGCATTTTTGGACCACCTATTCTGGGAGTTTTAGTATTATTTTTACCTACAAAATATAACCCTAGAGTTATGGGATGAAAAAAAAAAACAGGTTGTATAAGTTACACATGAATCCGAAAATTCAGAGGTACCGTCTTGGGTTCGAACTCGAGACCTGATACGGCATCAGCATTGAATATCCTGCAGTGATAACCTATTGGTGTGACAGTCGGATTGCCAAGTATCGGGGGCGTCGGCCACGGGTGCCTCGACCACTGGGGGCGTAAGCCACGGACCCGTCATCTAGGTCTGGAGTGCTCAGTCTCACTCATTCTTACAAAATGAATATCATTAAATTTTCTTACAACCTTACCAATTGTTCTGAAAGCCTTGTGATTGTGACGCCAAAGGTTATTTTTTAACATTATAATGCTACTCCAAAATCACTTGAAAAGCTTTAAAATACTAGCAAAAGAAAACCGTACGAGAGCCATCGCTTGGCAGACTTTGAAAATACCAAATATTCAGATCAAAGAATATACAGTGCGGCTTGCGTACTACTTGTTGTAGCGACAGCAGAATAAACAAGATTAGCAAAAAATATTCTTGTAAATCGTAGCGATTTATTTATAAAAAAAGCGAATAAGTTTTATTTTTAATATTACATTTCTCTTTATGTCTATAACAATTTTCTCTCATTTCATTTAAAAAAAATAGCCTATAAGTGCATGAAAAAGAAAATGCGGCAGCAAAAGGTAAATTCTTTGTGTTTTTTTTCCACAGCATGGAAAAGTCTGACAGAAGATGATGTAACGTTGTTAAAAATATTTTATGCCACTATGTTTGTATCCAATTAGAACATTTATGGTAACATTTATGGAACATTTAACGTTTATGGTTGTCATATACTTAAAACAACATTTTTCGAAGCAAAAAAACAAGAATAAAATTGTGCATAACATTGTTAAAACATTGCTAGCAAAAAGGTACAGATTATAATCCAATTATGACATACAAAACAATCCTTTCAGCTTCACAATTTAAAACAATACAAACGTTGTACAGAGCTACATTTTTGCGTATTAAAACTTTTTACTATTTCGACTGAAAAACTACATGATCAATGTGATAATTTGACAGCGACAGCGACTTTATTTCGTGGCAGTAAGGTCGGTTTTCGTGACTGATTCAATTGTTACAAGTACAATCAGCATATAAAACTCAGTTGGTTGGTACCACTTAAGTTAATTTGCTGTCGGTACACAGACTCCACAGGTTAGCTATGGCTGTGCCAAATTGATTCGCTTGTATGAAACTAAGTTTTTTCGTAGTTTTTATTTTTTGTATCGAACAGCAATATGATTGCAGGGAGTATTTTATTTTATTGGAGTGGATTGTACTTTGATTTTCGTGTTCATATTTTACTTGTTAAAAGCTGACAGAATACCTATATGATGGAAAAAGAAACTTTGTGGTGCGGTTAAAATTTTACAACTTCGTTCTCTTCATCATCTGCCTGGCCTTTTCCGAAAATATCTTGGGTTCGGCTTCCAGTCTAACCGGATGCAGCTGAGTACCAGTATTTTATATGAAGCGACTGCCTATCTGACCTCCACAACCCAGTACCTAACTGGGTAATACGATACCCCTTAGTAAGACTGGATGTCAGACTTTTTGGCTTCTGACTACTCGTAACGACTGTCAAAGATCTAGAAATGGCAGCCGGAACCAACGGCTTAACGTGCTTTCCGAAGCACGGAGGAAACTCGGTATGTAATTATAGTCACCCATCCACGGACCAACTTCGGCAAGCACGGCTTAACCTTAAAGATCGACCCGTGCGGCTGTTATTATTTAGCCACGAGCTCCTCACAACTTTTTTCTCTTATCGGTTTAAAAATCTGAAGGGGTTATGGGAACGCAAAGCCGCAATTTTAATGAATTTTGCCCAAATGAGTGGTTTTATTATTTCTTCTATGTCGACGAAATAGTATAAATCTCTAAGCATAGAACAATTGTCTTTATCTATACTAATTTGAAAACAGAGGTAATTAATCTCCGGAACTACTGATCCGATTGCCAAAATTCTTTCACTAATGGAAAGGTATATTATCCCCGAGTTCATACGCTATTTAAAACGCTCCCCTGGGATAATTTCAGACCCTAACGCAAGCCAAGGCTCGGGAAAAAACAATTTAAAAAATAATTTGAATCAAAATCACAGCAAATACACAAATAAGTTACAATAGATCTGGGGGGTTACTATGACGTGTTAAAGCAGTATTGTTTTATTCTTATTCCAGTGTGGGAAAGAGACGGAGCGATAGAGGACCTCTTGCGCCATCTCTTTACCACTCTGGAATAAGAGTAAATCAATACTGCCACCTGTTCGTACAGGTAAAATAACAGAAACAAAAACTGGTGCTCACATGACACTCATTTTAACAGAAAAACATTCCAATTACACACAGAACCCACTTCCGTATCAATTAATTAAATTTTAAAAAGTCCATTACTACCCCTAAACCGACAGGGCTGCTCGAGGGGGTTGTTACTAACTGATGTGTTGTTCACTGGTCACTGGCATAGCTTCATATACACGGAAATATACACCGTGTAAATCACCTCATCACGAAGCCGTCAATCAAGCATTCTGTGCATGAAACTAAGTAACTTTACGTAAAAATTATTGCTGGGAAACGACTTTTTTTTGGGGGGTGTAAAATCATGTTTTGTGGTAGAACTCAATGTAACGCACTCAAAACATTGTGCTGATGGACGGATTGAATAGTACGTGGGTCGTGGAGGTGTTTAAAGTAAAAATCTTACATTAAAAACTTGTATTTAAAAAAATACTTGTCAAAAAGTTGGAACTTTGACCCCTAATATCTCCGTATCTAGAAGGTTCCCAGGTATGTTGTAGAACAAAAAAATGATCGCAATGACAGGGAGAACCAGTGCCTTTCGGCTTCGTTAAGAGGTGTTTTACACCCTTTATAAATTCGCGATGTTTTAAGGTGAGCAGTGAAAACTAAGCACACGTATGTGCTTAGTTTTGAATACTTACACAAAATATTTTGCACTTTGCGTCCCCTATTAAGTCACGCCGACCCCAAAAAAAAAAATGGGCATTTATCCTCTTTTAAGCAATTCTATCAGTATTTGAATACATGCCAGTCTGAACAGAAGCGCCCACGGAGTTTCTTGCACATTTTTCTTTATGAGACCTACGTTTTTGGAATGGGCAACTAGAGTCCATTCACAGTTATTATGCCTGCGGCTGGACTGAAGATAGCTTATTTTGGAGTATGGAAAAGTGCCTGTCACGGGTTTATTTGAAATAAATGCTTTCAGTTTGAGTCCTTCCCGTCAAACAATATCCCGCTCATGAAAACTCATCCAACTATAAGTTTAGAATACTGTCCGAAACTTTGTCGGATAACTTTTGGAAATGTGCATAGTTTAACGCAGAAAGTTTTTGAATTGCTTTTTTCACATACAGCTTCGAAACTATAGCCACTGTACGAGTATATAGCTCAAGCTCTTTCTTTCTTTCTTCTATTTTATTATTCTCCTGTCCTTATCCCAATTTATTGGAGCCTACTCTTCCATAATTCTCTATTACTCGTCATCTCAGCAGCCACCTCCTTTTTAGCTATATGAGCCTTCATACAGTCCATCCATCGTTTCTGTGTTTACCTACTTTTATATCCACGTTCATGCTCAAAACTTTCCTCACAAAATCTATCTATCTAGTCGTACATTTCATCATCATAACACCACGCCTTTAGTCCACGAAACCCATTAACATTTTGCCCAACCTGGGAATCGAACCCAAGACTTCATGCTCAGCAGTCGCGCTGGTCGTACATTTTAGTATCTGTTCGACTATCGCCATTTGTAGAGGCTATAAGACACCCCCCCGTTCTAAAACAACCCGATGTCCTGACAACCCTGAATTTCAGACAGTAGAGCTGTCATGTCAAAATGGGCTAAAGTACGTTATTGATGTGCTAATAATTCCCATGTCTTTGTCTTTTTTTCTGTCCGTAATAGGAATTAGGGTCACGGATGATGTATGAGGGTCATTTGTTTTTTTTTTTACCCCTGGTACGGACATTTATTTCAATTGTGCTTTTTTGAGGGATATGCGGAGCGTATTATAGCCAGCTCTGTCCAATGAGACTGGCTCAGGATTGGCACTAAAAAGGCGATGAGCAGCTAGATATGAGTGAAGTGCCCGCTTAGCATGACCACATTGACCACTGTAGAAACGAGTTTTGTCTACGGAAAAATCGACATAATGACAGATAGACAATGACAATCTGTCATTTTGTTGATTCTGCCGTCGACATAACCCGTGTCTTCAGAGGTCATGCGACGCGTGCAGATCGCGCAGGTTTGCGAGATATGGAAAGAGTGGACGTTGAGTTTAGGAGTTGAGTAACATAATGTGCTAAAACCGAGGTAGAAAACATTTTCAAGCAAGAAATATTAAAACTAAAATCAGTTACGTGAATCCTGAGTTAGATTTAAGTGCACTTACAAACATCTTCGATAGGACAAAGCCCCGTGCCCTTGTTGAGAGCAAGCCATGTATAATAACGTGTACAGATTTTTTTTAATAAAAAAAAAGAAATCCTGGAATACAACAACAATACGTAAACCAAAAAATCATATTTAATTAGATATAACACGTGCATGTCAATCAATAAAAATTCTCAGAAAATCATAAGAAAGAACCCAATATAATTAATTTAGAGGGGACTCTAGCCCCGAGGAATTTGATGAATAGGTATTTGAAGAAACTATTGCCGTCGCGCTGCGCCCGACCAAACCTCCGTAAAGAGCGAAAGGGACAACTGCAGCTCAGGCTGATTTTACCTACAAAAATCTTGACCAAAAGACGTTTTATATTCCGCTGTTTTCTTCTTCAAAACTAAACTGATCGAAATAATTCTTATATCAAAATTTAGAGGAAAAGTATATCTATGCTTCTATTATTATCTTTTTTCTTAAAAACTTATCTAATTTGTCTGGGCTTTTTTTGGGGTTTTTGGATTGCTATAATTCTTTTAGTGATTATGTTTAAAAAAAAGGAAAGAGGAATGTATTAATAAGACCTAGATTTTTTGGCAAAAATGATTGCTCTAGACGCATTATCCACGAAGAAAACAGCGGAATACGTTTGTATGGAGAAAAGCCCACTAGAGTCCCCTCTTAATAAAGCACAAAATGCGTCCAACCTTAAAACAAAGGCAAAAAAAATTCTCATTCGTTTTTCACGCCGACGAAAACATGAACGCGAAAAAGTAACAAAA
Source organism: Cerastis leucographa (assembly GCA_963082945.1). Taxonomy (NCBI): domain Eukaryota; kingdom Metazoa; phylum Arthropoda; class Insecta; order Lepidoptera; family Noctuidae; genus Cerastis; species Cerastis leucographa. Next base: position 12,398,160 of record OY720371.1, on the reverse strand, counting down.
CAGAAAATGTTAATAATTAAAACATAAATTAGGACCCCTGCTTAAATGCCAAGCGATGACCCTAACATTAGGGGTGGTAATTCGCAGTAATCAAGTTTCATGTTACTTTTACCGCGAATGTAAGGGGTAGGTGGTAAAAGAAGAGGTACAAAATGAGCTAATTTGTGGCTGATTTTTTATTTATTTCGGCGAACCTGAAATTGTAAAAGAGCGTTAGAAATTACAGGAATTTAAACCCTTCCCTTACTTGTTCTGAGCCAGATAAGCATAGCATAATCTGCTCATAATAGAGTGGGAAAGTCTCAGAACCGGGCCCAGTGTGGGTTGGTAGATGTCACATGCTTTCGTTTTTTTCTTTAGTTTCTATGGCACGTTTCCCTTTACCGTTTTGAGAGCATGATTTGGTTGTGAAACTGCAATCATAGCCCAATAAAGCTTTAGTGAAAAAAAAAGGGTACAGTCAAAAAAAAATTGTAAAAGAAAAAAAATTACAAACTGAGAACATAAATACCTTCTCTATCTTATATTATAAGGGAAGGTACCGTTCCCACAGATATCTTTAAGGTATCTGTTAAATTAACTAAGATATATTTCGGGTAATCTGTGATGTTACTCAAGATAATGACGCCATTTTCTACCTTTGAAGTGGGTTTTATGTCATCTTTTAACCTTACATTTATCTATGTTCTGGCATTAAGAAATGAACCGGGATTTTATAAGGTAAAAGATATTCAAAGAAAATCGAACCCAGGACCTCATGCTAGGCAGTCACGCTTGCGACCCCTGAACCAACGACCCATTCTCATATCGAAAACAGTAATTGTTGTATTTTTTGTAAACTCAAACTCAAAGCATTTATTTCAATTAGACCATTACAGGCACTTTTGAAACCCAAAATACAAAAAAAAACGCGAAGCTACAGTCTCAGTCACAAGGCATAATAACTTGTGAAAGTGCTGTAGTTGCCCATTCCGTAGCGTAGATCTCTATGGAGAAAAATGGGCAAGAAACTCCATGGACACTCTTTTAAATCAAAATATGTTACAAAATCTTGGTTACATCATTCATGTTAAGAATTACAAATATGTGAGAACGATGTAGAAATACGGGCAAGTTAAGAGCGTCCAGAGTAACAGATTAAATCAGTAATTAAAAAATAAAGTAATTAAAATAAACCGTGGCAGCTAAGAGATAAAGTAATTAAAATAAATCGTGGCAGTAATTCTAGCGAATAATAATTTTAAATGCGTGGCTTTTATACATAATGTAATCGTCATTAATCAATTCAAAATTAAAAAAATAACCTATTATGTTGAACAACGTAACATACGATGTAAGTTAGGAATTGGATAGCAAGACCGAATTTCACTTTCAAAAAATTCACTTTCAACTAACAGCTTAATTGTAATGTACTGATCGCGTTTAATTGGTGAATACCACCCTAACAAGTTCTACCCGTGGGACAGTAACCAAACTCCACGCGGGCGCAACTGCAGGAAAGAGGCTAGTTTATCTACATTCGAAAACAAAACACAAAAGGCACACATTATCCCGTTCCTTCGCAATCAGAGAACAATTTCAGCATCGGTGGTAGCTTATGAATATTTCACGCTTTTTCGGGAGGCCAGCCAGTTTCGTTCTCACTGTACCATTGTTTCATTTCGTCGAGATTAAAAAATTCACGCACTACGCCCGCCCTGCGCCCGAAGCCCAATAAAGTGTGATAAATAAATAAAACGTTGCGTTTAAATATTTTGTTGGTGATTGTACTTTTCGTGAGAATTGGAGTGGCTATAGGATTTACTTTTGAGTAGTTTTTGGGTCTGGCTGTTGAGGTTATTCTTATTCGTTTCTAGTTAATAGTTTTGAAAGACTTCTTCTTGGTGGTACACTAGTTCTTTCTTAATCCTTTTCTTCTGAGAAAGTTATTTCTGCCTTTACTGAAAAGACAAAAATTCTACCAAAACCTGCCGTATTTCGGAAAGTTTTTTCAATAAAGACTTGTTTTGTTTCACACCACCTGTAAACACGACAATATTTATTTTAAAGTCTTTAAATCCTCAACCAAGTCTTAATCTCAACAAAAATAAAATATTCCCCGAACCTCACATTTTCCTCACAATTTTTTTCCACTACATTCCCTGACTACCCTGATCCCCCCAGAGAACCTACGGATTTCTGCATATTTCTGAACGTCGTCTAATGTACCGGTAAATTGTGTCTATTTTGTGATATGATGCTCATACTGGTCTACCTAAATCTCGACTAATTTGAGAAAGCAACAAGGTTTATTAATTTTTATGCGGGCTAAATCTTTCATCATCCCTCTTTTCTGAAATAGAAAGTATAGCACCTTTTCTGAAACAATTCTTTAATATCATTGCACTAGGTTAAAGCAATTACTTTTTCATCCTAGCGCACTACTCCGATCCCCCAAGGGTAGGCTAAGCAATCTACGTTCAGCATGTTTCTAAACGAAAACTATTTACCGGTAAATTATTAACATTTTTTATAAACACTGCTCTACCGCTTTGTCAAAACTTATTTCCTACACCGAAGTAAGTGATAATTATAAAAGCATCGTGAGGCAACCAGCATGCCTGTGAAATATTTCTCGACGACATGTAAAGCCAAGTTAGAGGCTGGATGGCATAAAACTCTGACACCAAATTAGGCAATAACCACACGATAAAGAAAGAAAGAAAACTAATTTGAGTCGAATGTAGAAAGGGTAACTTAATAGAACGCAACAAGGTTTATTATTTTTTAAGCGGTTTAAGTCTTTCTACGCCACAAACCGTTTGCATCTTTTAAAAATATCACAATTCTTTATTTCATTTGTAGTTGCATTATAAAAGGAAGAGTTAGTAAGAAAAAATATCACATTTTTCATCCTAGTGCACTACTTTCATCCCTCGAGGGTTGGATAAGAAAGCTACGCTCTGCAGGTTTCTAAATGAAAAGTAATGTACCGGTAAATTGTGTCTATTTTATGAAATGATGCTGATACTGCTCTACCTGCGTCGAAACTAATTTGGGACGAGTATGGAAAGGGTTAGAGGGTAGCAGTTACTGCGAAATGGAGAACAGTTTTCTTTATGATGACAAAGATAGAGCACGCTTATGTAAAATAAGTCGTGTAAAGAAAGTGATGATTTACGTTTTGCCGATGACATTGTGGAGCTATCGGAAAACCTTTTGGAACTCAACACTACGGTCGATGAATTACAAGTTGTGAGCGAAAATATGGGTGTAGAGATGAATCTGAGCAAAACAATGACTAACAATGAAATGACTCCCATCTTTGTTATCGACATGCCACTCGAATACGTCCAGGAGTACATATACCTGGGTGTCATGGGTAAACAAATCTCCTTCAGAAAAAATAGGAAGGATAAGTATTACCTGGAAAAAATATTGGGCACACAAAGACATTCAAATCAACCCTCCTAATCAGAGTAAAAAAGACAATATTGGACGCTACAACTTCACCGTCTCACTTAGGCTACCAGACTTATGTATATGATGGAGGTGGGCAGGGCACGTTGCAAGGTATTCCGATGATCGTTGGACAATCAGGACAACCAAATGGAAAGGTCCACATGGAAGCGGGCGCCCTCTCGCGTAAGGCCCTGGTTCAATCCATGATCCGGAGTGAGAGGGAGTGGGAAGCCGTCGCCTCCGTCTTCGAAGTAGTCATGCTAGCGAAGGAGGCGGCGGAACGTGAGAGGGAGAGAACCTCACGTCCCAGCCACCGCGGGAGACGCCCCGGGCGTCGAGAGCCACCCAGTGGCCCCCGGCCACCGTAGGCGCGGGCCTGTGGACGGTGAGGAATGGGCTAGCTCCCCGTCCGTCCGTCCGTCTTATGACGACAGGCCGTGTCGACGGTGCGTTCGTGTTCCACGCGAGCCTCAAGGAGATGACAGCAAATCGGAAGAGGTCCGAGAGGGCCGATGCCTGCCAGGGCTGCGGGACTGTTCGAAAGAGATACCGTGGCCCTGGAACACAAAGGGCTAAGTAGGAACATGGATGGGTTTTAGTTAGTGCAAGTCTGACACTCCCTTCCGCTCCGCCCAGAGCGGGAGGAGTCATTTGATGATTTCCAATCCGAAAAAAAAAGTTCCACAGGGTACCAGAAACAGAGGCGGCCCTGCGCCCGTTGGCAGGTCGAGATTGTTGAAAATGCTGGACGAGACTGGCTAGCCACCGCTTCGGATAGAGAATAGTGGAATTCTTTGGAGTGTAAACCCCCGGTTAAAAGCACACTACACTATTTTGTAGTTTTTTAATCATAATATATTTACAATTTCATTAATTAAATTCAATCATTCAATTATCTTTTATAATTCTAAACCTAAATAATGATGGATATTTTTAATTTATTTAATATGTTGATTTTATAATTATGGTTATTTTAATTTGCATGTTATTTGATTATGTGGAATAAATAAAGTTTTTTTTTTTTTTTAAGTTAACTGTCACTTTAGAGAACAGCGCGACTGCTGAGCATGAGGTCCTGGGTTCGATCCCCAGGTCGGTTAAGTGTTATTGTGTTTTCTATCAGGTATTTCTCAGTGGCAGCCGCAGTCGGGATTTGTACTCGGTTGATAGCAATAGGCTGGGCAAAACTGAACAAATATTTAATTATTCTTGGAAATCCTTGAAAACTAGCCCAATTATGACAAAGTAGCATTATTGTAGTGCTTATAACGTCGTACGATTGCGTAAAGCAATTACTTTAATTTCATCCTTCTGGCCCAAAAGTCGTGAGAATAAACTGACTTAATTTTAAACCAGAAACGTGACAATTAGCTTTTTTCGAGTAATGACAAAACTCCAAATAATAGAAACAATAAAAAGAGTAGACATTTTACAAGAAAAAACACCACATTTCGTGTACCATTTTAATAAAAGATTCTTCATTGTAACAGTTGGTATGCTACTCCTAAAAAAAATCTTGTTAACCCATATTTCACAAGGAAGGCGGAGATTAAGGAATTCAGGCTTATAACGTCTATTAGGACTTATGACTACTTAACATTTAAGCAGAGGACCCATTTATCTTTCTTATTACAAAAAATCCTTCAACACGGTAACAAAAAAAATGTTACTTACAATACAAATTCTTGCACCACCAAAAAGTTTTACAGTCAAGGGAATATGACTCAAAATCGTTTGCCACGACGGAATTTGAGTTTGTAATCGTAAATCACAATCTGCTGACGCACAGCTAGCTTCGTAAACGTCAAAACATAGGTCACAGATGTGTAAATCAAAAGATTTCTCGAAATGTTCCAATTTTAACAGTTACTCCTCCCTAAATCCAGTCCACACCTTATCTCCACGCATTTAAGACCTATTTTCGAACAATTTGAGAATTTAGAGTGACGTTTCTAAGTTTTTCATTGCAACATCTGTTGACGGGATAATTATGAAATGCGTTTACGAAGCAAGTGTTGCGTGGATTAGAGTGACATCATATTACATGTGTTTTTGTCGCATGCCGTGTCTGTCTGTATGTTTGTGTCTTCATTTGTTGAGATAATAGGCGCGGGTGTGGTTTTAATTTGGGTGAAACTATTTCGGAATTTGGTATTTACACATTGAAGGGTATTTTTTGCAACTCGTTGTTAGGGATCATTAATTTAGGTATACTTTTGTCGATGACTTTGGTCTAGTTTTCGCGACCGTGTGAATCCCCAAGTCGGGCAAAATTTTATTGGGTTTTTTAACCAGGAATTTCGCAGCAGGTCAGGTTGCTGTTAATGGGCTAGTCCCTTAATAAATGGGACTTAAACATAACCGGATAAATATAAGTGTACTATTAGGTATGTACACCTCTGCCTAAACCGGCAAGGAAAATAGGCGTAATGTTAATTTTAAGTTTTATTTCAGATTTTTCAAACACATTCTGCAAAACTGGTAACCAACTCCACAGTCAAACAAATGCAACGAAGACATTATCTGACTTCTTACACAACGTCATTTACAGTATTCCTCCAATTAAGAGCGCATAATTAGTCCTGGGTCTGTCTCTTGGACTAAAATGAATTACTTCAAACTGAATTGTTAAGAAAACCCCGACAGACGAGCAGTTGTCTTTCTCGTTGATTGTGTTTAGAACTTCGCTTGTGTTTGTTGGGTTAAAATATGGAATTTCTTCAAAAAGGGTGGGTTAAAATTTATAGTATCCTCCTACAGTTCCATTAGGCGATTATCATTCCAAATAGCAAATATATTTTGCTGGGAATTTGTTTGTTTAGAACCCTACTGAACCGTTTGTCCAAGTTCTTTATGAAATATGTTTAAAAAAATACTTTGTCGACTTGAGAAGCTCCTCCATTTTTTCATCAGTTAAAAATCGAATGAAGCCACTTTTAAAATCAGTAAATAACTAACACTCTTCAAAAATCCCTCAACAAACTCCATAACATAGTTTTTTCGAATAGCATACGTACTACCCAGTGGCTTGTTAAATGGCCAACAATACGGCCAGCCCATAAGGCAAGCAGACTGTTCAGAACTTCAGAAACCCTAACATCAAGAGTAGGTTATTGATTATTGGTAGGTTATTGATTTAAATGATTTATCTTATAAGAGCAAGACAAGCTTTTAAGTTTGTATGAAAGTACCGCCAATAGTACTACTACATACATTCAAAAATCAAACCTAAAGATTGAAACCTGTATCGGAGACTAACAACAAACATCATTCAAAAACCATACCTTACTGTACAAGACAAGGTCTGAAATCTCTTAAATCAAAGCTTAAGGGTCGGTTCCAAAACAATATCAAATCGTAATCCGGACCCTTTAGAGTTCTGTCTCAATGCCAAGTGCTGTTAACGACAGCTCTTAAATCGGCGAAGGGCGTCGGAGCCAAATTCCAAAGTTACAGATAACTTACACCCTTTATCCTTCATTATAACTCCTTGATTTCAAAATAAAAGGGAATTTTATGAGAATTTGAAAATTATGCAGGTCCGATTCGGAGTTCGATTTTGGAGTCGCTTTGGGGGTTCGAATTCGGAATTAGATGATAAGGCAGATAACTAGATTGGTCATTAGCATTTTGCATTTTCCTGCCATTAAACCAATTTATTTGGTGTTGGCGCAGCATTGCGCTTTTTTTTTTTTGGTAATGGCATCGCAATTCAACTGCTGGTTTTTGCTTAACCGGTCTATCGTGTGGGTGCCTCAAGTGTAAGGCCTCCAGCCAGGGCAAAAACTAAAAAAATTAAGCGACAACACGCTAAGGGACACCCCCTGGACCGTACGAGCCTCGGCTTTGGGTGTCGCTGAGGGAGGCCAGCAAAGAGACAGGCTGGATCTGAATGGCAAGGCGGTTTTTTACATACATAGAATGCGCAAGCTGGAGATGAGAACGCCCTCAGGCTTGGTGGACCGATCATTGCAGGGTGGGGAGCTGGATGAGATTAATCGAGGATTATTGAGCTAGCTGGCTTGTAGTGTTACCCAGCTGAGGACTGCTTTGGCTGAAGATAATGATTCTTTTTGATCTTAAATTGAGATTTTTATGATTTAGGGAGAAAATGGTGAACAAACACGACGCCGTGACTACCACGGTGAAATTCCTGATGGAAAAACCCAATAACCCTTTGCCTGACCCGAAAATCGAACCCAGGACCTCATGCTCATGAATAAATCTCACGATGTATGTCCTAATACGTCTTAAAGGCGAATCATACAATCGAAATCGTCAATTCCCTTGCGGTTCCAACATATTGAATACGCAGACGTCGGGGAACGTCCGGATTCGTCCGACTATAAACGATAAAACCCGAACTGTAATAAAAATCCTGTGGCTCCCGAAATTGTCCAGCCATTTAGAATTTGATGGCCGGTTAGATAAAAATGTGTATGAAAATTTAAACTCCCAGTTGGACTCAATTCTGGATTCATCCCTTATTTACTATAGGTCCTCAGAGACGTTTTCAGAAGAATTGTTTGGATATAATTTAATCTATGAGAAATAGAGACTATAATCAAGAGTCCCAAAAGTGTCAGAAATCCATGGACATTGAAACTAAAGCTGGCAGCACTTAACAAAAAAAAAAATTGTATTGCCAGTTAAAAATATTTTTCAGCTAGTGATTTAATACCTGAACTGGATGATTGATGGAAAAATGCTTAAATATCGAGCTCATAGCTAATAGCTCCAAAATCCGGCTTGTTTGAAAATATTTTTTTCATAGTTTAAATACGAGCCCCTCTCAAATATTCACGGTGTATTTTTCCACGAAAATAAAAACCCTCCAATATTCTAGATTGCCATAAACCCCAATCCACTATTGCTCGTAGCTTTTCAATTTTTAACTTTGCATAAATGGTTTTATGCGTTTTAAACTGCTGTAAATATTGCTTAGAGAAAAATACTATAATCCTTAACGTGGACAGGGATTCAACGCTTCTAGTATTTTTATTTATTTCATTTCTAGCATAATAATTATGTAACCTGCCTTTTACTAGCATTGATCCTTCCAACGGCGCTTATTTAATATTTGTTCATTGAGCAAAGGATCGAATCCAAGACCTGACTAAATGCAGTACAGTTCTGGTTTAATTTCTAGATTATAGATATTTCACCGACATCATTTTATCCTATCACATTTATTTGGTGTTTGTCATCGCGTAAAATGTCCCGTGGCACAGCATGTTGAGGGTCCTTATCATCATTATCAATTTATTTCGGTTCGGCACAGCATGTCTTCTTCTTTCATACTTTTCTATTACTTCTTCAATTATCTCACAATTTATTTGGTCTGCCCTTAGACTTGGAGCCATTTTCAAATCATGCTTAAAACCCAGCCTTTCCAATATCCAACTATCACAAGTCATAACCAACCCTTCCAACATAAAACATTCCCTACACACCATCTGTCGCCAAACGACCATGAACATACAAACTGACATAATAACTTGTAGTCAACACATAAAACCTCATGCTTTGTCTATGGCATAGAACATAAACTAGTGGGGAACTAAGGCTTGTGTTGCGGACGCCACATCCGTAGTCCGGAGTCCCGCTCGTTTCCCGACAAACTTGCTTAGTGGAAAATGATAGTTTGCGAGGTTATACGACTATATTGGCAAGCCAACAAAAAGGTGCAAAAACAGGTTTTTATACAGACCAATTGGCTCATAAAAACCCTTGACCTAATTTAGACTGTTGACAAAGTAAAGCAGATGAAACGCCAAAAAATGGTTAAACTTAATAGGCATCTTGTGCAGGCAACTAGGTTTTGGCCAAATTAAGATATTCTCTAGTGCATTCGTACTTTTACATTACAAGGTGACAAGTTATGAATTTATGTTAAGGGTCATTGCATTCACTCTTTTATTTTTTTAAGCTATATCCCTCACTAAGAATTTCTCCTGTATCGCGTGCGCGTTTACAAACATTTAAGCTGATATACACAAACGGCCAGACCCGGAACAACTGCAGCTACCTATAGGTCATACAAATATTTGTTCCGTTTCGGAATCCATTCCGCGGCACGCAGCGCAGCAGCCAATCGCTGAGCTACTGCGCCAACCGTGCCGTCAAGCGTACCGTCGTTTTGCAAGACTCCTTAAATTAAACACTTATTGACAGAAATATTATCACGCCTGCATTCCACGAAAGGGAAGAAGCAAAGGTATATACGTACGTAACTTTTTGCGGAATATTGTGTTGTTTTGGTAGAAATTGACCCAAGCTATCACCCGCTGCAGTATGTCGTACTCTTTACTGGACAACCTGTATTTACAATTTTGCCAGTCATAGAGTATTTTGCTATTAATCGGAACCAAAGTCTTGAATCGATACCCAGCCTAGCAATTGCGCTCGCGACCATAATAAATCATGCTACTTTATACTATACAACAAACTGTGGTGTTGACATGTCTAGTATATCGGAAGCCGGGGCTACGTCCGGCCGCATTTCCCCTCAAACTTACACATTGGAAAATTACAGTTTGTGTCTGTGGTTACGACACGAAGGCTGTTGTATAACAAGAATATGTGGTGTTAAGTTTCAACCCTTCATATTTTGAAAGATGGTTTTACTTTCACCTTCGATATTTGGGCTAGTGAAGAAAAAAAAACACTTTTGTGAATTATCTCCGAAATTGCAGGCTACTCTAAGCTTTTTAATTTAAAGCTGTTGATCAAAGGCAAACATAGACACAAACACACGCTTGTGTTTTATATGTGGATAGGCTTATGAACGATACATAGCTGCTACGGTCCTTCTTTTTTTCCGGACGGGAAATCATCAAATGAGGAGCCTCCCGTTCTCTCTCTCTCTCTAGGCTGGGACGTGAGGCTCTCTCCCTCTCACGTTCCGCTACCTCCTTTGCTAGCATGACTGCTTTGCAGAAGGAGGACATGGCTTCCCATTCCCTCTCACTCCGGACCATGGATTGAACCAGGGCCGAACGCAAGAGGTCGCCGCTACGAGGACACGGCGGTGCTAAGACCAAGCAGAACAGAGCTCCACGGTGGGCTTCACCGTGTCCTCCGGACGATCCTCGAGGTGGTGACACCCGGGCGTTTCTTCCCACCCGATTCGTTGCAGGAATCTCCCGAAACAACCGTGTCCGGTGAGGACCTGCGTCAGGCGGAAGGTGAGGGCGCCGTGGCGCAGCTGCTGCTTTAGCCACGTTCATACATCTGGTCATACACACACGCCGGTTGCGAGTATTACGCACCTGACTATTCTGAAGAACAGCACCAATAAGGTTTCCACTGAAATCTGTCTGTAAACACCATCTGTAGCTTGCTTTTCAATCATCCCCTCTACATGACCAAACCACTTTTCAATCAAAGTCAGTCCAAATCAGCTTTAAATATTATAAATATCGATTTTAATCATTCCCTATACTCATCATCTGCCTAGTTTTTTCCTAACATGTTGAGGTCGGCTTCCAGTCTTCCCAGATGCAGCTGAATACCAGTATTTTACATGAAACGACTGCTTATCTGTCCTCCACAACCCAGTTAGTACTGGGTAATTCCCTTGGTAAGACTGGTTGTCAGCCACTGACTACCTGCAACGACTGTCAAAGATCTTCAAATGACAGCCAGAACCAACGGTTCATCGTACTTTCCGAGGCACGGAAGAAACTTCGTATGTAATAAACTACGTATGTAATGGTCTTCGATGGTCACCCATTAGCGACCAACCTAGTCAAGCGCGGCTTTACCTCACGATTGACCCTCTGCGGCTGTTATTATTTAGCCTCGAGCTACCCTCATCCTTTCCACACTAACTTTCACCGGCACGTATGGGTCAGCTTCCCAATTTCCCAACACCTATGCATGTAAAACTTTCGAAGCCAAGCCACCGGCTCTCAATCTTCCTGTTAAATTACTTACAGGTTCTCAAAGTTGCAAGTAAAGTGTCTAGGATGATGTATCGTTGGGAGCTAAATATTAATCTGTTAGTAACTTGGCCTCGGGGAAAGTGAGAGAATAATGTAAGTTAAGTTTAAGTACGCTTTATTGAGTGTTTTACTTGACTTTTAAAGTTAAATCAGGTAGTTAGTCTTAATTAATAACCATCACATTTAGCAACTTTTTGCACCCAGTTTCATTCGATAGTTTTTTTTTCAGTAAATGGTTAATTAATACCAGTATTTCAAGATAAACGATAACTGATGCTTGCACTGACTGGACAGATCATCCATTCTGTGTGAAAGGCCATCTCAGACACTAATTTGCATGGTCCTCATATAACTTGACCAAGATTTTGTCTGGACTTTAAAATAGACCTCTGAGTTTGTTTCGGCTGTTTCGTCTCAGAACAATCAAGTACGAAACGCCGGCCTCATAATCTGCTGTCCCGTACAAAACTTCAATACCTAGTCGACCCAAAAGTATGGTACAGCTGATTTTTTGACCACACTTTTCTGGTGCACGCTGAAGAGAGGCTATCAGAAGAAACGTGATCCCACGTCTGATGACGGCCGTATAGCAAAATTACATATTTAAGAAAGAAAGAAAGAAAATTGTTTTTATTTGGCATTAATAACACTTTAAAAGTTACACAAAATAAATAAACAGACAGGACTAATAATGCCAAAAGGGCCTCAGCTCAGCATAATGCCAGATGGCAACACAAAGTGTACCACCTGACGCTGATTTTCAGCTGCAGCCCACGAGTGCCATACGCTCGAAAATATAAACAAACACATATTTAAAGCTTTGCACAAATTTCAATCGAATTATATTTTATTTTAAATATTTAAATAAAGAATCAATAAGAAGTAAAAATTATAAAGTGAATAACATAGGTATAATTGATTAACGTGTAAAATTTATAAAAAAAAAATACTGTGCCCATGAAATAATAATAATAACAAAAAGACAATATTAAAAAGCAAAATGATAAAATAAAAAAAAAAAACAAAAAAAAATTGATAACAATAATAAAATTAAAATTGATGACAGACATACACTGATAAAACGTAAAAGTTTTGGAATGTATAAAATTGATTAAATTAAACAAAATAAACATTGGTAAAATTGAAGAACGTATAAACTTTAAAAAATTACGTACGTATAATTATTAATTAAAAATAATAATTTAAAAAAAACATATGATTATAACAATGATATACCTGCCTAAATAATAGAAAATACACACATCAAAAGTGTCTAGGGATCAAGCATTTTTATGCGGATTTCTTGAGATTGAGATGTGGCTTTGTAATAAATTTATGATTTTATAAATTTATATGGATCCTTTTTGGTGCATTTCATAATTTGAATCAGGAACTGTGAATCAAATTCGAGTAAAAGATGAAAATCAGCTGTCAATATTTTCCCTATAAAAACATACAACGCATTGAAGACATTATTAGTGCTACTGTTTCCCTACTACTGATTAAAACCAACGTTATTATGGAGCGGCGACGTCATTTAAGCAGGGAAGAAATGCTCAGAGCCGTGGGAATGATAGAAGCTGGTTCCCGGCAACGTACTGTGGCTTTAGCTCTGAATACAAGTCAGAGTGTTATCAGTCGACTTTGGACACGTTACCGAAGCACTGGTACCGTGGCTGAGCGCCATGGAGGACGGTATCGCTGCACCACACGGAGACAAGACCGATACATTCAAATCTTAACTCGAAGAGCTCCAACAATAACCGCCATGATGTTAGCCGTGAGGCTTCATCACTCTTCAGGGAACTTAATTAGCGACCAAACAGTCAGAAACCGCTTGCATGAAGTGAACCTTCATTCCCGAAGACCGCTACGGGTACCACCTATAGCAATGCACAATCGTAGGATTCGATATCAATGGGCTCTTGAACACAGAAATTGGGCAGAAGAACAATGGCGTTTCGTGTGCTTTTCTGATGAGTCTCGTTTTGGTATGAGACCGGATACAAGACGTATACGACACTGGAGAACCCCTGGACGCCAACAGCGATTAAAATCCTGCCAGGAAGTCCATCCTTATAGTGGTAGAACCATCATGGTATGGGCGGGTATTTGGATCGGCGGAAGAACTGAGTTGATTTGGATCAGAGGCAACCTCAACGCTCAAATTTATGCTGAGATGATTGTATCAGACGTCATCGTTCCTCTACAAGTGCAAATCGGTCCCTTATTTCAGTTAATGCATGATAATGCACGACCGCACACCGCAAGAGTTGTAAGACAGACTCTCGCCGCAGCTAACATCAATGTCCTGCCCTGGCCTGCTCAGTCGCCAGACTTGAACCCGATTGAGCATGCATGGGATATGCTACAGAGAAGAGCTCTGCCGAATATGGAGGGTATCCAGTCGCAAGAAGACCTTTTTTTGTTGTTGCAACGAACATGGGCGGCCATTCCACAGCGTGATTTGGATGAACTCATTTTGAGTATGCCAAACCGATGTTCTTGTGTTGTTAGTGTTCGCGGTAGAAACACGGATTATTAATTGTTTAAGTTACCCAATAAAATTTTAAAGAAAACTGTTATTTCAGTCTTTTTTTCGAACTTTAATGTTAGTGGTTCAAATGTCAAAAATCCCTTTATTAGAAAATGGCAAATTTCTTTATTAATGCAAAGGTGACTTGGTTTATCGTTACTGTGACAAACGAAAACACTTTATTTGATGAATCCTTAAAGAAAATTTTAATTAATATCAATCAGGAGAAAAGTTATTGCAAAAATATATGTTGATCCCTAGACACTTTTGATGTGTGTATGTTGTGTGTCAAATGGCTGACATGTCGGCTCGAACATCTTGAAATTCATTTTGATGATTTAATAAAAACAACTTTAATTTTAATTTGAATGTCGAGCAACTTTTACTGAACTTTATGGGAGGCGGGATATTGTGTTTGTTATTTTTATTTATTTGCTATTTTGACACGTACACGTTTGACTTGTACCGACAGCAACACGAGAAAAAGCGTACGTGTATTTATATCGGGTTGTCCTGTTCATCATTAATTCACAGGCATAAATAAGAGCAGGTATATTATGTCTTTGGTTAAGATGTCAACGAAGAATCGTCTAAAAGTGGATGGTGCGTATCCAATTTGTGTTAGAAGCGCCCAAGGTTTTAAACGTGGAGAAGGTACTCGAATATTATTTTTATATTTTCTCTTTAAAATATAATTTCCAGTGTTTCCCAAAAAACCTAAGAATAGTTGGTCCTGAAGTTGAAAACACTAACAATATAATTTAACAATTTCCTAAAAAGTTCTTACAGTCTTCAGCGTCGTTTTAACAAAATCCTTGCCAAAATAAAGACATAAACAAAACTACAGAACACTAGAAACGCAAGCACTTACCTTTTATTCTCTTACCTTTTGTTGCTAAAGTTAAGAAAACCGCTTTGTCTAAGCCCAGCTTTACTTTGTTAGTGCGCTGTGACACAGTCGCAGTATACGTAAATGCAGAAGTATCAAAGTGCCGTTGGAAACTTACTCTTATAATAAAGTCCCATTAAAATATATGGGACAAAGTTTAACACAGCATTCAGTACGTCTGTAGCGACGTTTAAAAGCAACTTAATACAAAAAGTACTACAGCGCCATCTATGACCCGACGGAAGAACTAACATCAATTTCCTACATCGCGCAAGCAGTAACCCGACAGCAACTGTCGGGCTGTTGCCCACCAGACATAACACCTGTCCGGTCGGAGGATCCTCCCTTTTCAATGGAGTATTGAGGAACTTTACACCCTGTTCCTCATACCCCTAAACGTCTAATCAAAGATATCCAAACACACGATTAAAGTGATTTTATCAGACACACTAGATTAAATTTAAAGGGTTTCAGAAAGAATGTTACCTATCTATTGAATCAAAAGAATCGGTTTCGGTTTGAGCCTTTCCGAATGACGAGACTAAGTTTGCCTCGTTATTCTAGTTTCCGCAATCGCGACTTCTGAGCATGAGGTCATTCCTGGGTTCGATTCCAGGGCCGGCTATTGTTATTAGGTTTTTAGGTAGCGGTCACTAGTAATTTCTAAGTGGGTGTACCTACTATTAGGTACACCTCTGCCTAACCCTCATTGATTTTATGGTATGTTTTGAGACTAAAATACATAGCAGGTGCCCTGAGTATAATCAGCCCTGCTACCTTCTTGCTGAATGATAATTTTTTTTTTTTTTTACTTCAGCATGAACTATCCTTGTGTCTCATAGTTTCCCTTATCAATAAAATTTTAGGGTTCCTGCGTTTGTTTCGATACTAACTTAGACCTTCTGCCCTCCTTAAATGCATCGTTGTATACCGACTCAAACAAACTCAAGATGCTGGCTAACGTCTCAAGTTTGGATGGTCCTTCCAAACTTCTGCGCGGATGACCATTTAAATGAGAGCGGTGTTGAAAATTTATGATTGACCTACTTTTTAGGGTAGCTACGTTTCTCGTACTGTAGTAATTGTCTTGGAATTGTTATAGGGAACGCCATCTGGGGGTTTCGGGGGTGGATAAAAGAGAATTTCTTGAAGCTTTTGAATATTATCTTTACTTGTGTAAAATGTAAAATGGAATCGAAGCCCCAATAGTGATGAATGTTATGATGCTTTCACAGTAGGCATTTTAACGCCTCTGGGACTGCCCATTGCTCTAGTGCTCGTAAGCTCCACTACTGAGCATGAAGTCCTGGTTTCGATTTCCAAATCGGGCAAATTGTTTTTAGGTTTTTTACATAAAGAATTTAGTAAATAAAATCATTTTTATTTGTTAACACAGGTAGGAAATACAGATCTTGAGTTTGGTGAACAGAACGCTATGTTATGCCAGGAGGCGTACAAATATGGTTTGCATCTAGCTCAAAAATTACGAATTTAAATATAATAAAAAGGAGAAAATGTTTGAAAATCATGCTTAGTTAAAATTTCAAAATAAATTATAATAATTACATAATATTATTTAAAAAATTAAGTGATGTCAGATTTAGATTGCAGAGTAGCAGCCACAGAGTCTGGATTCCAGCCCGTTTGATTGCTATAATCTCGCTCGCTATTTCATGGGACTTAATCGTAACTAGAAAACCGTGTCTTTAAACCTCCACCACAGAGAAACAAAACCAGAAACATTAAAAACATATTTATACCAGTTCCACAAAACTTTATAAAGCTAACATTTGAATTGCACTGGTGACCTACACGGTAAATGAGGTGTGCAGTCTAGACATAGTACTGTTTTAGCTGCAATCGATGCTGGCTGACTTTCCAGGCTATATTTGTTTCTATGAAAGGTAGGGTAAGGGGAGGTCAGGTATTTTTGATTTTTAAAAGGCTTCTTTGTCTATACTAATATTAGAAATATGAAAATAACTGTGTGAATGTCAGTTCTCGGTTACCTTTTCACGTTTCAAAGGCTGAAAGGATTTTCGTTATTATTTAGCATATCATTGACGTGATGGTTGGTAGGACTTAGGATACTTTTTTATTCCAATAGAACATTCCTTTGAGTCTGACAGTGTCGCTGGTGACTGGAAAGTTGCGTGGTTATCAGTTGTCTTGATATATGATATGGAGGAATGAGGAAAACGTCGTAAGAAAAGTTTTGAGTATGAATGTGGATGGGTATAAGAGAAAAAGAAGACCAAAGAAATGATGGAAGGACAGTGTGAAGGATGATTTGGTATGACAGGAGGTGTCTGATGAGATGATGACGACGAAGTTATTAAAAAGTATGGAAGAAGAAGAAATGCCGTGCCGACTGCAAATAAATTGGGATGTGGTCAGGAGAGTGAGGAAAACCTTCCCTTGGGATAATTTCCGAGCTTAGCGCAGGTAAAGCTGCGGGCAAAAGCTAATAGCTAAATGCTTAAGCAAATATAAGATACGGAAGGCGTGGAAACGGGTGCTAAAGTGCAATTTTGAAGAGGAATGTGGAATTCGGAGTATATTAACAGATTGATATTCTCAATCACATTCCTTTAAACACATAGAAAACACAAGCATCATCTGTCTAGCTTTTTCCCAACTATGTTGGGGTTGACTTCAAGTCTAACCAAATGCAGCTGAATACCAGTATTGTACATGGAGCTACAGCCTATCTGACCTCCACAACAAGTTAGTACACAATGTTAGTGTAGGTGACACAAGCATTAAAAAATAAATTCTCTTCACGTGATTCATAGCGAATTACACAGAAAACTATTTACGAAATACCAAAAATAAAAATGAACTATTTTACCCGCAACCTAAATCTGTAAAGTACCTCTGCCTACATAACAAAAACATCATAAAATACATGGAAAAGTGTCACCATTAAAGTTTAATCATTCTAAAGCGTAAAGAAGAAATGTAGAAAAATTAAAATTACACGAAATTAGTAGAATTCCGCGCGAGACTGCGTGTCCAAACGTTTGAAGTTGACAGTATAGGAACTTGGATGTATGTGTGAGACGCTGGGTTGCCAGAGCAATAATAAAATAACCGTACACTTTTTTGTGTTTTGTCAGGTTGCTCATGAATGGGAGCGGATTGATTATTGCTGTTTTCTTGATAATAAACTCGGTTTGTTAAATTTCATCCATATTCCGCACAGTAGTTTTTACGTGAAAGAGTAATAAACATCTATTTAACCTCACAAACTTACGCATTTATATAGTAGGTAATATAAGATAATATGATTTCGGCCTAATTATTTCGCCATGTTTATCTTCCCGGTTGTCACAAAGGCATCTGAGGCATGTTACTAAGAGACTTTAATAATGCACTACATCTTTAAAGATTAATTGGAAAAAAAACTTATTTTGGCGACCAGCAAACGTTCATCTCGACCACAAAACCCTTCCTTGTGTGCGGTCCGAGACACACTTGGCCGGTTTTTTTTATTGTTTTTATAATTATTGTTTTTTACTACTCACATACCACGTATATATAGGGTGACTGGTAATTAGTGACCGATACTTAAACACGTGACTATAATCATGATAACAAACAACTTTCCCAAAGAAACATTTTTTTTATACTCATTCCCTTTTATCACAAGCTGATAGGCCACAGGAACGCACGCGTGAATTTCATACGGCTGTTGTATTACTGTATAAAAGTGAATGAGTATAAAAAATGTTTATTTGGAAAAATTGTTTGTTATCATGAGTATAATCACGTGTTTAAGTATCGGTCACTAATTGTCAGTCACCCTATTTATACCCAATGCATGAATACGTGTTATACCCAATTTCAGCTTGTACCTTAACCCCGGAATGTTCCTACAATCATTACTACTCATGAGTATAGTTTGTGGTAATGTACCCACGAATTATTACAGTACATAAAAAGGATGTAGTAGTACATTACGTGGCCATTACCTATTACCATTACCACGGGAAATCAAACGCATTTCACACGCAGACTACCGTATTTTATAGTCAATCAACATAAATATTTCAGGGAACCATACTTTGAAATTGGATTGAATAACTTTGAAGTCTTTGTAATCGTTTTATAATGACAGTATCAAAAGGAAGTGCAAAAAAAAAACGGTTTTCTGAATATAAAGCCGAGATATTGAAAGGTAGCTTAGAACGTATTTTTTTTTTAAACAATACCCCACACTAGGAATTTCCCCTGTATCGTGGGTGCGTTTACAAACATTTTAACTCACATACACAAACAGCTCGCCCTGGAACAACTACCTATGCGGTCTTATAAATATTTGGTCCGTGCGGCGATCGAACCCGCGACACGCATCGCAGTAGTCGATCGCTCAGCCACTGCGCCAACCGTGCCGTCAAACTAACCGTGTTGAACAGCTGTCAAACTAAATGTTTAGAACATGTTTTAGCTAAATCATGTGTTAAAACTTTTATAGATCTCGGCTTGAAATCTCTTCTAATCTTAAAAGACACTCGTCATAGACAGCAAAATAACATTACTGGACTTATCCAAAAAGCTTATTCTACTGATTCATAGGTTGGTATTCTTAATATAGCTTATAATAATAGCAACACATTGACAGCTACACTTAGTTAAAACTGACATAAATAATGCCCACGACTCGGAAGTTATCATAAGGCATCTGTCAAATTCAGAAGAACCGCCGATTGCGGCTTTTTGGTGGGCGTTTTAACCGTTGTCATGACGACTCCTGTCTAGTCGAGTTGAGCCATTGACTCCAAACGGGTGAATAAGTGTAAATCCAGAATAAAAACAAAGGTGCAATATTCAAAATCCGTACAAAAAACCTATGGCATATTTCCCTGGCAACACCGATGACTCACAGCCCGCGAGCCCCCTGACGCGTGCGACAACTCACGACGCCTCGCGACAAATGACACGTGTTCAACTATTTCTGTCGCGTCATCGTTCGGCTATTTCCGTCACTCGTCGGCCGTTGACGGACAGCGATGCGTAGACGCATCCTATTTTAGTACCGTTTCCATTGCAATAAATACTTCTGCTGTGTATTTTGGCAGGTCAGATGGTTGCAATTTGTCATTTTGTGGTTTTATTTATATTTTCTGTCGCATATTTGTGAGAGAGATGTTAGTTTTTTTAAGCAGGATGTTAAAAGGTCGAATAGTTGTGAGAGACGTTTCTTATTTTCCCTCTCAGTACTCAAGGTAGATTTATTTAGAACCGGTAAAGTTTTACCTAAGAATAACAGCGTTTCATGGAAACAGGATACATACCTGAAAAGAGTGAGAACAAATATTAATACAAATATTCTTGAAGCAAATCTCATAATTACTAAATCATCTTTTAATACATAGAAACGGCTTTATCTTATACATATAGTACGCAAACGTACTTAAACTTTTCCGACTTATATTTCAATCCACTTACACCATACCAAAAATTTCTAACACTAAATCCATGTTCCGCTCGATTTCTCTAAAACTTAATCACATTCACGTCGTTTCATCCTAGGCAAAAAAAACTAGACAGACTGAAAGGCGTCTAAGCTGCGATTTATTCCAGTCTCAGTGAGGATTAACCTGGCATTTAGCTGCGATACGGAGAAAAAAATATGGGAAAAACGACGGTAGGTAAGGCTATCAAGCTCGTAAGCCGGAAGAGTGGGGGAAATGCAACGCTTTTGTTCTTATTTTTAGGATTGAAGTCGTGCGGAGTGGACGTGTGGGAGGTAAAAGATTTACGATGTTAAAATAAGTAGCGTCACCTGTTACGTCGAGCATAACGTTTTGTTTATTTATTTGGATTATAGCGGCGGTTTTATAGGGATATTTTATGTTTTAACAACCTAATTATACTACAGTTTTAGTTGAATTAATAATGCATTTCACACAAATGTATTAAGAAGTAATTTTGGTAGAGAAACGTACAGATAATAAAATCCACCGAACCGTTAGGAATTTAGGATGTTTTATGGGTATAAAGAATACTACAACCATAAATACTGAACACGTGTAAAAAACCTAACCCTATCTATGCTGTTGCGCAGTTGAGTTTTCACCGATCTTTTCAGGAAATATCCAAGTAACTTTCTATGCAAAAAGTACTAGAAAACTCTCCCTAACTGACTCGAATCGCCTCAAAAAGCCAGACATAACTTTCATCCCTAAAAAGCCCGCTTGCCTAGGAAGAAGGCTTTAAATTTTCAAACACATCCGACCTTCAGGCTGCCCCTACATTTGGGGTTAAATTTTTGATACCACCCTCCACATAGGGCTTAAGGGGGGAAGGGGTACCGAGGGGTGCAGTAAGTACCTTTGTACCAGTGGATAACAAGAAGCGAATACAACAAAGAGATTTCGTTATGGTTTAGTTAGTTAGAGATTTGAGACTCTTTGTTTTGGTTTGTGACTATTATGTGATACAGTTTTAAGCCGCTGTCGCAGCTGTTTTGGCGTCTTATGGAATAGATTTGATAGTGGCAGTTGTAGATCATTACTGCAGGTCTTCAAAGAAAAAATCCAAACTGGAAAACACAACAGGCGGTTTGGTGAACTAAATTCTAAATAATGAACCTCGTTTTTTCTGTCGACTGAAAACCAAGTGTACGTAAAATTTTAAGTTTTACCTATGTAGCATTTTATTTAAACCCGTTGGCAAATTTGATGACACTAACTTCAAATTCTCATACGTATGAGCAGTAATTTCAGTGTCCACAATGTGTGTGTGTGTTAACCTTGACGTGATTTCTGCGGACGAAATCATTCTAAATATTTTGAAAGTTTTGAGAATGTTGTATAATTTGAAAGATTAGTGAATGTTGTATATTTTGAAAGATTTGAGAATGTTGTATATTTTGAATGATTTAAGAATGTTGTAAAAGTATGTCATTTTTATCTGTACTAATAAATTATGTATTACACGAAAAACGCCCATTTCTTTAACTTTAGTCCTCTCCTATTTCCACACGGTCACGTAGTAATTACTATCTTGGATGTTTATTCTAATTAATTAAAATTCTCTTACACTTCGCCCCTAAAACATTTTGGCATGATTACAAGTTTGCTAGATAGAAACTGAATGTAGGTAAGAATTTCATTTCTGCTTGATTTTGTTAGACTATCTGCCCACGACCTTCGTCCGCGTTAAGTAATTATAAAAAACTAGCTGTACCCAGCATGCGTTGCAATGCACTTTTTACTACCCACCTACCCTATCCGACCTACCTACCCTATCCTACCTACCCTACCCGACGCTACCTACCTACCTACTCTACCCTACCCTACCTACCTACTCTACCCTACCCTACCCTACCCTTACTACCTACCTACCTACCTACCCTACCTACCTACCCTACCCTACCTACCTACCCTACCCTACCCTACCTACCTACCCTACCCTACCTACCTACCCTACCCTACCTACCTACCCTACCCACCTACCTAAACTACCCTACATACCTACCCTACCTACCTACCTACCCTACCCTACCTACCTACCCTACCCTACCTACCTAGCCTACCTAACCTACCCTACCTACCTACCCTACCCTACCTACCTACCCTACCCTACCTACCTACCCTATCCTACCTACCTACCCTACCCTACCCTACCCTACCGTATCCTATGTCCTTCTCCTGGCTCTAAACTACCTCCCTGCCAATTTTCAGCTAAATCGGTTCAGCCGTTCTTGAGTTATAAGTGAAGTAACTAACACGACTTTCTTTTATAATATACTAGCTGTACCCAGCATGCGTTGCAATGCACTATTTACTACCCACCTACCCTATCCGACCTACCTACCCTATCCTACCTACCCTACCCGACGCTACCTACCTACCTACTCTACCCTACCCTACCTACCTACTCTACCCTACCCTACCCTACCCTTACTACCTACCTACCCTACCTACCTACCCTACCCTACCTACCTACCCTACCCTACCCTACCTACCTACCCTACCTACCTTACCCTACCTACCTACCCTACCCTACCTACCTACCTACCCTACCCTACCTACCTACCCTACCTACCTACCTACCCTACCTACCTACCCTACCCTACCTACCTACCCTACCCTACCTAACCTACCCTACCCTACCTACCTACCCTACCCTACCTACCTACCCTACCCTACCTACCTACCCTACCCTACCTACCTACCCTATCCTACCTACCTACCCTACCCTACCCTACCGTATCCTATGTCCTTCTCCTGGCTCTAAACTACCTCCCTGCCAATTTTCAGCTAAATCGGTTCAGCCGTTCTTGAGTTATAAGTGAAGTAACTAACACGACTTTCTTTTATATATATAGATATAGATATTACTTCCCTATTTGAATCAGATTATGTTAACAATTTTTTTTTTTTTTTTTTTACATGGAATCCTAATTCTTTTGCTAAAATATAGGTCAGTTATTCCTTATAACAAACACGAGCTGCCGATAAAAGTTCCGTCAAAATCGGTCGAGCTGTTTCGGAGATTAGCCGGAACGAACAGGCAGAAGAGAAGAGAAGTATGTTTTTTTTTCTATAATTAGGTACCGTTAAATATAATACTTTCTTATGCTATAATTTTGAAATAACAAACAAACACTTCAATTTAATTTATTTGTCTGAGTCTAAATACATATCTCTAGTACAGTATTCAATGTCAGCCAGTTCAGGGTTTCCAGATCGAAAAAATATTTCATTAATCTTACTAACTATTAAGACAATTTTGCGAAAAGAACGAGGCATATACTTCACATGGTAACATTGGCAACCACCAGTTCTCCAGAAAAACAAAGAAAAACCCACCACACAACGCAGGAAGAGGAAGAAGTTCTAAAATGACTAATTCCCAAGAAAGACACTTCAGCGTCTGCCTAACCTTTTCCCGACAGTGTTGGGGTCCGGCTTCCAGTCTAACCGGATGCAGCTGAATACCAGTATTTTACATGGAGCGACTGCACACACCACTGGGTTTTGGAGGTCTGATACTAACTGTATAAAAGGGTAATAACTAGTAAAAAGACCCCTTGGTAAGACTGCACGCGTAGCATGACCGCCCTAGAAACGGGCTATGTCGACGGAACAATCGACAAACTGACACAAATCGACATAATGACAGATAGATGACGATCCTTCCATAGACAAAACTCGTTTCTACAGTGGTCATGCTACGCGTGCTGGTAGTCAGCGGCCACTCATCCTCACAAAAAAAATATTACTAAACTTAAAGATATCACGCAAAACATCTAAAACTCCCCATAAATCTCTCTTGAAACGGGACATGTGTAGAACTAGTAAAAACTACTATAAACAGTCAAACACGAGTAGTTTCTGTTGGTAGTTAACTCGGAGCTACATAATAAAACGCACACGCAATCTCGTACGGAACCACGCGTTTGTGTTAGGAGGCGTCCCTAGAGGGGTTGGGTGGGGTGCCACTGATAGCAGGCAGAGACGAGGACTTAAGACAACCAATGCTGGATTTATAATATTTTGTTTATTTATTTTTTATTTTTAAATGTTTGTGTATTAGGTAGATTGAAGATGAATGCGTGTATTTTTTATGTTGTAAATAAATTGAAAATGGCGTAGGTAATCATCGTGTGTTATAGTATAAAACAATAGCTAGTAAGTAACTAGCTGAAGCCTGCGACTTCGTTCGCATAGAAACGATGTGTTTTTCAGGGATAAATTATACAAATAAACCATCTTCTTGAATTTTGTCTATTGACGAAAACTCGGCGGGAAGCCACTCTGTTTGATAGTACGAGAGATATGTCGTATTTTTCGTTAAGAAATACCTATTTCTTCCTAAGAATATATTAACAAGTGGCTTGCTGGTGATAATCCTAACCACACATGGTCTTCGTTTCTAGTTCGGAGCAATAGGGCAGTTCC
The DNA here is from genome assembly GCA_963082945.1 of Cerastis leucographa. Classification (NCBI taxonomy): domain Eukaryota; kingdom Metazoa; phylum Arthropoda; class Insecta; order Lepidoptera; family Noctuidae; genus Cerastis; species Cerastis leucographa. The sequence goes on along the minus strand of OY720371.1, from coordinate 12,373,434 downwards.
CCCACGATATTATCCTCTGCCGTTTTTTTTAAGACTTTCGTCTTTAAAAATACATCATATAACAGTATGCTCTTAAGGGGGAAGCGCCAGGGTGGCCAGCGAAATTCAGCCTGACGCTGACCGGCAAATTTAAAAAAATGTAAGAAATTTTGAATTTCGCGGCTACCCTGGCGCTTCCACCTTAAACAGTGATAAAATAATATTTACCCCACCAATACAACCGGTAACGGCTATGCTTTAAACCATCATCAATTTAAACCTAATTCCGTAGCAACAGCTGTCAGTCAAACCGTCAAACAGTAGCTATTAAAACAACAGCCCTTTAATTTATTTACTAAAAACCCTCCCAATTTATTCGTTTTGCATAAAGTATTACGTATCGAGGTTGTGGTCTGAAGGTCTTCAGGGTATCGGTGTGTTGTTAGTCGATTCGGTTTTCAGTTCATTAAATTTTTATGTGACTAGAATGTTGGGATTTTCCGTTGTGTGGGGAAAGTTTATTTAGGTAATGAGAGCTTTGTACCCATTTCCACTAACAATAACATGGCCACCAAATGTAGGTCTTTTCCAAATACCGGAAGAGTCACGCGGTTTTGTGTCACGTCTATCCAGTTTCTTCCAACCACGTTAATGAGATCGTCTTTTTACCTAGACGGTTGTCTTCCTATATTCTTCCGTCCCCCCTCTGTGGTCTCCACTCCAGCACTTTCTTCCCCCGTCTTCCATCCAGTCTACGTTGTGACGTTTGAAAACGCTTAGTGCGAATTGGTGGAATAGAAACAAGGTAGGGGGTGGTAACTTTCAGTGCGTCTAGATGTCCAATGGTAGAAGGGGGCCGGTGGGATGAGGTCGTAGAGTTCTTAGGCTCACTCACCGAAGTAAAACTTGTAGAAGACCGACAAGCAGGCAACCTTGCGGCGAGCCAAGCTGTGAAGTTTGGCATCCACAAATTTTGCGTCCTCAATCAGCCTCTTAGCCCTCTGCGTTCCAACAAGTCAAGCGCCTAAATGAAAATATGATTGCAACATTGCGCTTTAGGCACTGAATCTAAAACCATAATTGTAGCGATACGCGCAGATTTTGGATCTTCGTGGAACGTAGTCAAGGAGCTTGATCAATGAATCAATTTAATGGTTGAACGGATTGAGAATCATGTCGGACGCAAAATTCTACAGTACGCAAGTACACTTATTTGCGAGATTGCAGCCCGTCAACCGCCGCCGGACTAACAGCCCACCAGACACAAAACCCGTATGGTTGGTTGGTTTTTCTCTTTCCAAAGGAGAATCATTGCCATAATTCTCCTACTCTTATCTCAATTTATCCACAGTCGGCGCAACATTTCTTCTTCCATACTTTTCAACAGAGGCTGAGAAATTTTCTTGACATTGAAACTCGCTAACACTAGCACCCAACCCGACCCATCTTAACAATCCCATAGGCCCCGGCATTAATGATGACGAGAGCACCAAATCCTTAAGTCACGTGATTAATTCCAGACTCAAGTTATGCGTAAATAAGGGCGTGTTTAGGGTGGTGTATCGATTGAAATAATTATGTTGAATAAGTTTAAGTTTGGAAGCGATGTAATAAATACATAGATGTTCGCGGAATTAGTACAAACACGGAATTTTCGTTCGTATACAGAAAGAAACGTTTATTTTTTACAACAAAACAAAAAAAAAGCGTAAAAAACTAAAAACAAAATACAACCGATTTACAAAAGAACACATATAACTGCATAACAACTTCAGTTTCGGAAGTACCATTTTAGAATGACTAACGAGTTGCGTTCCACTCGACATTCCAAAACTGCCACTTGTATCTATGGACAAGTTTAAGTAATTACTTACCATTTTTATGCAATATACAAGAATTTGAAAGAAGTAAGAATCGTCAAAGAAAGTAAAGCTAAGAATTTTAACTTTCTTCTGACAGTTCTAACTTCAATCAATTATTTTACTCATCATTGTAAGAAGAAGACAGAACGAAAAACGCATATTAAATAAATAATTACTTTGACTCGCCCTTTCAATGATAGTCCAAAGAAATACATACATAGTTCCTTCCTTATAGTCATATTTTTAGGAGTAGTGGGTAGGCTTCCCCTCGAAATGTTCTAAACATTTCGAGGGGAAGCCTACCCACTACCCCTAGCTCTCGTCGGTAGTCAATCACACCCCATACAATAGTAAAACAAAGCGAGATTCAGATTTATTATCTCACGCAACGCCTCATCGGACCGGCTTGCCTGCTAAATATTGATACAGTCATAAATACGGAATAGAAACGCTAGACAACAAAATAATATATTATGTACAAGTCGGTGAATGAAAAGGTTACACACCTTTAGTTCACACCGTGGAGGTGACTTTATTTTGTGATATCATTCACACCAAAATGTAAAATGACAAGGTTCTGTTTGAGAATTACTAAACATTTTCTTTTATTTACACTAGAATAGAATAAAACTTTAGTAGTAAAATGAACCAACGGTTTACCATCACGTATCAACATCAACTTATAATGTTCCCACTGCTGGGACACAGGCCTCCTCTCTGTGAGAGGCTGGAATGCTGGTTCGAACCCAAGCAGGCGCTTGGGTTCGAACCTAATGGACCGACATAATGGAGAGGTGGGCAAAGATCACAGAACAGATATTTTGTGCAAAGATCGTCACTCTTTGGACGGCTGACGGAGGAAATCGCCGCCGAGGTAGACAGCGGCAAAGATGGTGTGACGATCTGATCTGTTTGCAGGGCGAACATGCCAGATATTGCACAAGATACTCGTAGAGAGGTTTGTTTGTTGTTCAAGGAGAAAGGGGAGGCTTTTTCCCAGAAGTGGGACAAATTATAAACTTACAAAAAAAAAAGAAAGGTAAATTGTTTCTACTCTTTACTTTGACGCGGGTTCAAAATCAAGCATTATCAATGCTTTAGAGTTGTTTACTGACAATTGGTGAAGGAGTACATAAATCAAATTTTCTAAATGTGCGAGAAATGACCACAGCGCGTTTTTTTTTGTTAGTGTGGATTTCCCAAAACTGGGACATTGGCGACCTGATAGCTCGATAAGTGGCTTAAATAAATCTGTCTCTGGGAGTTTTAGAAAATATACCTACGGTTTTGTTGAGCGCTGTCTGTACCACTGATTTCTTAATTATGGAACTCTCCACTGATTCTTAATAGTGGAAGAGCCGCTTAAAGGCTGCATGTTGATCAAAGTATGATTTCGAACCGTTAGAAATATGGCTTTACAGAGTTTTAATAATTTATACAATCCTCTAAGTTTATTTAATCCCATTGAATGACTTTTTAAACGGAATTATTTATGATAATTGTAGTCAACCTTACACTGACCGGCAAATTGCAAAAACGTAAGAAAATTCTAAATTCGCGGGCTTCCTTCCACCTTAAGCCTTGTATCCCGGTACAGTCACGAGCACCAACCTGTATACACTTTTAAAATGATTTGCTTCTACTGTATTGATTCAATTTCCTTTTTTTCTGAATATAGCATGGAACCCATATTATAACGAAGTAGTTCTTATTTAAAATATTCTATGTCTATACTCTTGTTTGGTAAGTGGTCATATTGTGTTGCTTGTGACTGTACTGTGCACATTTTACTTGGTTCGTTGTTCACATCAAAGGAAAGAAAACCTACTAAATATTTACGGGCACATAAATACTGTATAGAGGGTGTTACAAATAGCTCATGCTGTATTATTCGCTAGGCTGTAGCAGCGGCCGGCTAACGAATCGGAATAAAGCATCCTTTTCTATTATTTAGGGGTAATCCGCGGTCTGGAAGAATGGGGATGTTTAGTAGGGACGATACGATATTGATACGATGTGCGTAGTCGTAAGAATACACGTTGTTTCTATGGAGTTTCAAGACAAATAAATAGTGTCCGACCGAACCTTCGTCTTCGGCTTTAGCCCCCTTTAGTTGGAAAAACCTTCGGCCTTGACCAAAATGGGTCGAAGTTATGGCCGTATGGGTTCGCCGATAGATATTAAATAAAAGGGTTTGCTGAGAAAAATACGAGAAATAAAATGAAGACACTCGCGTATTTTTTAATAATATTATTCCCTTTCTCTTTTGTTTTAGTGAAATTCTTTATCTATCTATCAGACAACATAATTATTAATTTTATGGGCACCAGTGCACCAAGTCGTACACTATAAAAAGTCTAACAAAACCGCACGGCTGAACAAATTATTATTAAACACACAATACACACTTTTCTCGGGTGCGGTCGGTCGTTAAATAAATTAGCCCCGACCCACCCCGGGCCAGCCGGCACCGGTGGGTGCTTTTGCATTTTTTACTACTAAACATGTATCAGAAGGAAGTGTACGAGAAGTAGACACAATAGAATTCATGTGTGAAAACTGTTTATGGAGTCGACACTCAGACACGCGTCTGAAAGATTAAAAACAAGCAAAATTGGAAGCGACATCGGTTTCAGTTAATGTATTGTGGTTTTATCTTTTTAATTCATATAAAGCTGAACCGGTCGTGGGTTATTTGTTATCTTTTAGAGTCCTCTATCTTCGAACTTCTGCATGAAATCATGAAAAAGTTTTGTCATGAATCATGGGGAAAGGAGTTGTAGATCGCGATGATACAGAATTGCTATGTGTGAATCTACGGGGTAATTGCTTAAAAATCAAGGGGTTTTGTTCAATCCTTTAAAAACTTAAGATGGAAATGTTTTTTTTTTTAATTCAACAACATTCATAGCGCTATTTACGTTGTCAGACGAATTTCACAAACGCATAAAGCAATGGATTATGAGTGTTCTTCAAAATCTTTTGGATTGTGATTGAAGAGTGTAATAACTTTACTTTTAATACCTCCAAAACCATTGTACTATTCAATGCATCCAAAACTACAATGTTTTGAGTGCGTTACATTTGAGTCCTACGGTCGACCCAAAAAAAAAGTTGTTTTCCAGGAACCATTTTTGCGTAATTAATATGATGTACAGAATGCTTGATTGACGACTTCGTGAAGATTCCGTATACACCTCGAACTATCCTTCTAAGGACAAATCCCAATACAGAATGTATCATAAGTCTGTCCAGCCCATTGAACCGCGTGCCCATTAGCGGACATTATCATGTAATATATTACGCCACGACATAAAGGGCCTGACGACAATAGGACTACCTCGAGAGGAGTTTCCTCGAACAATCAGACCAGAATCTATTGATCAAGATTCTAATTAATTTCCTGTTTTTTTTAGTATTGTTAGAAAATTGAGAGTCTTGAGAAGATTTGCTAGGTATGTACTATAGCAAGCATGTATTGTTTTAATTCCGTGAAAAATTACATCGTTGCAAGTAAGCCATTGCAATAATAAATTTCCTAGGGCTTGGGGCAACTTAGAATGTAAATTGAAATGGCTAAGCGTTTTGGTATATCATGAACACAGAACCCAAGTCTTACCAAAGAGTATCGTGTTATCCAGTACCTGGGTTGTAGAGATGAGATAGAAAGTCGCTCCATGTAAAATACTGGAAGCTGACCCGAAATTAGTGGGCAAAAGGCGGACAGATGATGTTAAAAAGTTTATTATTTCGTATCTTCATACAACTGGGATTGGGCGGGTCACGTCAGTCGCATGTACGATGACCACTGGGCGAAAGTCTCCACAGGATGAGTGCCGAAAGAAAGACGGCACGGCCGAGGCCGCTCTAGAAAGAGGAAGCGAGACGATCTGGTTGCGAGGGCTGGTTCGAGGAGGCACGGGAAAAGAGCTCATGGAAGGAATTGGGGAGGACTTTACCCAGCGGCAGCGGTGGGACAGTACAAAAAAAAAACTACTGTCTCGCCTGTCCCTAAATTAGAACTTTTGTAGGAACTAAATAAAACTGTAAGTTCAATGAGATGATCTAAGAATGGTACAGCGTGTGATCGACACCAGGAAACGGGTTCGTTTTGCTACTGATTGATTGTTGGCGCGGGATACTAGGCGTTTGTCTCGGGCATCCAATGAACGCAATCGGTTTGGGAGAGGTGCTATTTATAGGAGACAGCGGATCACAATTTTTAGGTTTTTTTTTTTCATATTGAAGTTAACTTACATAAATATCATAAACCATATTGTAACTGTTTAGGTCCAGAAAGTGACCACGTTTATTGCCCAAAAGCTTTGTTAGGCTGTATTTGAATAAAGAGCGGGATATAGCAGTGAAGTGTACAAATTGCATTTTAAGGAGATTCTGAACGTCAAATGCATCGATTTTATATTCAGATTAAAATGTTTTTTTTTTTTAAATTAAAGTTTGTTTTATTTTTACTTTTGTTTTACTTTTTCCGTTTTTAGTTAAGTACTGGATACTGGACCCGTAATCGTTTTTTTTAAACCTCGATTATTTAAAGTATAGAAAAGCGTATTGCCCATAACTTACACCACAAATACCAACGGACTGTTTCTCGTCGTTGTCAAAAATAGCAGTTGGTTTAATTGTGAACTATTTTCGTCGGAGCTCGTTTGATACGCACTCGATACGCATATCAAACGCTCTCACTTTTATCGACGCATGATTTACTGCCTGCTTTCTGTTTTATTACTGTGGTTATAGGTGTTTTTAAATCATGTTTTTTGTAGATGTATCGGTAGTTTTATTTGTATACTAGTTGACCCGCGCAACTTTTTGTCTGCTTCACATTTCCCTTTTTTGCAACATGTTTCATTGGTGCTCCGCTCCTATTGGTCGTAGCACGGTGATACTTAGCCTAAACCTTCCTCGATAAATAGGCTATCTAATGCTAAAAGATTTTTTAAATTCGAACCAGTAGATCATGAGATTAGCGCGTTCAACCAAACAAACAAGCAATCTCTTCAGCTTTATGATATTACTAGCCTATGCCCGCGGCTTCGCACGCGTGGTGTTCGATTACTGTCCTACGGGATTGTACTATGAGGATAAAAATGCTATGTGTTAATCCAGGTTATAAACTACCCCTGTGCCAAATTTCATCCAAATCCGTTCAGTAGTTTTCCCGTGAAAGAGTAACAAACATCCATACTTACAAACTTTCGCGTTTATAATATTAGTAGGATATACAGGGTGAAATTGAACAGATGCGACAAATTTAAACATACAATAATACGTGTTGTCAACAAAATTTAGAACATATCAAATGTAAAATTAAAAAAGAATCTAACAGTGTTACGAAAAACGTTAAAATAATTAAAGTATCAAAGAATTTCGCGTACTACCGTTTTCGCGTAGTGGGCACGAATTAGGTACATTCTCGCTATGAATGAATCGCGCCGCCCCCGTCCGCCCGCGCATCTCTTTCCCGCGCGCACGATAAATAAAAATTTTGTGAAACCAAATTTCCGTTCATACTTTTGTCGGCTGAGGACGATCAAAAATACAATAAAATTAATAGTAAAACAATGTAATAAAAAATGTAAGAGGTATAACCTGAATAATGTTTGTTACAACAACAAATCAATTATTGTATTTTTGGCGTATTTAAAAAGTTGGAATCACAGTATTTACAATAATTATTAAGTATTTACACTAAATCAAATCAGTAGTACACTTACGTGTATTTTAATAATTGTCCAAAATGTCCACCTCAGTTTTGTAAACACAATTGAGCACGGCGCCGCAAATTGTCCTTAAGTTTTATTAATTAAAGTTTGTGATTTTACAGTTTCGAATGCACTCCTGATTTTTTGTTTTTTAGCTCTTCTGTCCAGCATGTTTTGAGTGATTCTTAGAATTCTTCCCAATGAAGGTGGGACATTAGGATATTTTAGCCGAAATCTTCGCTGCGTTTCACGTAGATTTCTTACGGTGTTGTACCACACGACAATATCAAGATACTGTAGGTTTGTTAACGGTTCACAACTATTTCGTCTCGTCCTAGGCATTGTTATGACAAACACAAGACAAAAATACAAATTATTCGCAATACGTAAAGTAGGATTTGCGGAATGCGCGCGCGACCATGACCTACAAACGTTTTAGGACGACTAATGAAATGAACTAAGGAAGGGGGTGGGCGGCGGGGCGGTCGCCGGGAAGGGATGTCGGCGCTGGCGCTCATGCGATGTTTGGCAACGTCGCGCGATACTTACACTAGAAAATAGGCAAAATTAGGTAAATGACCGCTATGAACGGCAACGGGATTATTGTGCACTGCGATGAGTAGGACGAGATTTTTTGATACTTTAATTTTTCTTATTTATTTTGCATATTAATTTATTTTGCTGGAGTACCGATAATTCGTACTTAAATAAAAATAATAACATCAATGGACCATTTTAAAGCGATAATCACGTAATTTTTTTTAACGATTTAGATTGTAGAAAAAACAGTTTATAATTACTATGTTACTGTAACTGAAGCTCCCATTTCTTTTTGTCACATTTATTCAAAGTCAGCCTGTATAACATACATTAAGTACAGATTTATAAAACTAGCAATCAAGCAGGTGTCTTAGGCGATGGTAAGTGATCATCTGCCTTACCAGAGGCATCGCATGCAGTTGTGATCCCAGTGCCAAAGCTGAAATGTCTCCTGATATTACAAGTTTTAAACAGATCCTACACGAAGCCCTCAACCAATCCGGCCCTGGTTCAATCCATGGTCCGGAGCGAGAGGGAATGGGAAGCCGTCGCCTCCTTCTGCGAAGCAGTCATGCTAGCGAAGGAGGTGGCGGAACGTGAGAGGGAGAGAACCTCACGTCCCAGCCGCCGCGGGAGACGCCCCGGGCGTCTGGGGGCAACCAGTGGCCCCCGGCCACCGTAGCCGCGAGCCTGTGGACGGTGAGTAATGAGCTAGCTCACCGTCCGTCCGTCTTATGACGACTTGGAGTGTCGAAACGACTTTTTTTTGGAGTAAAAATCAAGGTTTTACTGTTCAAATTTATGCACTCAAAACATTGTGCTGATGAGTGATGGGCATTGAATAGAACAGGGAACTTAGAAGTATTTAAGAAAAGGTCTAACAATAAAGACTTGTACTTGTTTCTTTTTTTTAATACTTGTGGAATGTTGAAAACTTGGCCTCCAATCTATGTATTGTTTTGTTTTACAATTATTAGTATTTAATTACGTATGTTATTGGTAAATCATATAGTCACCCTAACTAACCTTTTTCCGACTACATATTATAGAGATGTGATATTCTAATAAACGTAGCGTGAGCTTTAAGGTTCCGTGTCAACCATTCTATACTCAACTAGGGAAGCGAGTGCACGAACCCTTAAAGCCATTCATCTACTTACTGATCATTTAGTGGTTTTATTCTAAACCCTAACTAGTGTTTCTCGTGACTGGAAAACGAGCCAAACACACGGGTCACATTACGTATGTTTGGGTCGTTTTCAGTCTAAACAGATATTTGCATTTTATAGCCGTACATAAACGCAGCTACTTTTAAACATTGCCATCCGACCTTTGCCAAAACTGCACATCCGATAATCAATAACCATATCCATCAGATAATCTAGCTCAGAACTTTATAAATTGTTTGCAATAAAATAATTTGTGCTAAACAAGACCGTTAATTTGTTTGTACAAGTAACAGCTGTTACATTTCTAATACCACAACACTTAAAAATATCACAATACCATTTGTCACTTCGACTGTACGAGTACAACGAACGGCACTACAAAATATTTCTCTTTATTTCTTTCTTCTCTACAATACGTGCTGGCTGAAGACAAATATAAATGTCTTTTTAAACGTACGCTCCTACAATGCGTCGCCAGAAAATAAGACAGAAGGCTAGTTCCATATCATCATCATCATTCTACTGCCCTCTTCTACTCTCTTCCATACTTCTCTATTTCTTGTCATCTCTTCAGACACACTTTTTTGCCATATCATCCTTCACACAGTCCATCCATTGTTTCTTTAGGCTTTCTCTACTCTTCCATTTATCAAGTAAGAACACCCACATAGAGAAGCTACACGTACACTCAGTGCAACGTACTCGGAATTTGTTTTGAGATTGCCGTAAGCTTTTATTTGTTTTGAGTAAACCGGCCGCCGGGACCCACTGGTTAACATGCTTTCAGAAGCACGGAGGAAACTTAGTACGTAATGGACAGTCACCCATCCACGGACCGACTTTTGCAAGCACTGCTCAACCTTGAAGATCGAGTCATGCACTCGTGCGGCTCTTGTTACTTAGCCACGACTTATCGTTGTATAAAGTTGTACTTCTGTGTTATTCTATGGTTCGCGGGTTGATTTACCGAGGACGCGAGTAGACACGGATTAGTTTTTTGTTATTACAAGATTTTCGTTGTCACGTGTGTTCTTAATTATGTTATTTTTGGAAATGTGAGTGTGGTCAGGATTAGAATGTGATGTGTTAACGAGAGATGCCGTGGGTAAGGTCCGATGTCGGGGTTTTTGAAGGTTGATTTATTTTTGCAGTGTATTGGCGGGGATTATAAAATAGTATACACGATGTTAAACAATGTCCAATTTTATTTACAGAATTTATTATGTTCAGTTTTTCTGATAAAAGTCTACGACAGAAAAGACGAAAGAAAAGTTAAGATAAACATTAAAAGTAAAATAATCAACCAATTACTTGCTTGCACACACCAAGGTGTACTATGACTGATAATCTCATATCATACATAATCTCTCGCAATCTTCTGTTTATGCCATAACAAACTTAAGCCCGTAGAGTTATTATTTCAAAAATTCAGAGCGACTAGAAAACTTCCAGAACAGTAAAATTATACTAAAACCCTAGCCAACAGTGCATATCACAACACACAAACTTGTCAGAAGCCAGGAGAGCGGCGTGACATTAGCGGATGCCTCTTGTGAGATCAGTGCGGTGCGAGTCATGGGCGGAGGCGGGAGCGAGTTAAATCAACGCGGGAGTTGAATCAACGCTGTGCCATTTCAAAGAGAACAGCGTTATCAGAGAGCTTATTGAGCAAATTAAAAAAAAAAAAAACATTTTGACCATTTGACCGTGACATTTTGACGGTGTAGGGTGGTTTTCAAGAAAACAGCTGTGTTTTTTTTAATAAAGGGAAGAGAAGCCAATGTGACCTCTGTGCTGCTGCTGATTAGTGCTGATGAAGATGTGGAACTGGCGAAATTTTGGGCGGACAAAGTATGAAATACTTTCGTGCCAGCGACACGGAGAAAGAGACAACTTTCAACAGTATGTTGGACACTGTTAAACATACTGGCTCAGTGAGGAGCGGCGATGGACAAGGGTTTTGTACTTCTTGATGGACAAAAAGGATTCTCATTGTTGTTGGATTTGTTTTTGAGTAAACCTTGTGGCTTTTCCAGACTGTTATGTTCTGCGTATATGTGATTTCGGTAGCGTTATCTTTCAAGTCAATGCAGATGTTGCTGTCATTTAACGTTTCCGCGTAGTTCATCATAAATGGATGATATCGCTATCACCCATAACATATACCGGCTCAACCATAAGCTGCACGTTTATTGTGCTTCAAGACAGGGTTGGGATGGGATTTCAAGATTCACGCCGTATCGCGTCCTTTTATAAAAACATACAGTGCGCACTCGAGTCACGCTGCATTGCCTTCGCTTCTAAAGCCGTGCTTACACGGGCAATTTCTGAGGAATTTATTGCATGGCGACCAATCTAATAGGTTTATTTGTGCATAGAAGGTAGGAGAGGGTTGGAACTGTGGGTATATTTATGTTAATACAAAGTATTATTAGAAAATAATTAAGTGGAAAAAAATCGTGCGTGGAGTCCCTCCGCGCGGAAGAAGTAAAACTTTGTAATACTATACGCATGCGTTCGAGTGCCACGCATTTACCCTCGCAGCCCTCGCTCTGTCTCTGTCTATTCCCCCTCCATGGTAAAGTTAAACGTTTAACGCAAACTTGTTGGAAGTCGCATAAGAACTTTCACTTCAATAAATTCCTAAAAGTTTCTTTAATTTTGTATAATACTCACATAATATTACCTAAATATTCTTTTGTGTCGACTGCCTCATTGGTCTAGTGGTTGCAAGAGCGATTGCTGAACACGAGGTCCTGTGTTTCGATTCCCGATGTGTTATTGGGTTATTCCTTCAGGAATTTCTTAGTAGCAGCCACGGATTTTGTATTTGTGCCCGGTTGTTGACAATGGGCTCGCCCCCTTTTACGTGGGACTTAAACATAACAGGCGAAATGTGGGTGTTCTAATGGGTACACCTCTGCTTGATCCTTCGGGGATAACAGGCGTCTTTTGATGTCATGTATGTAATATTGTCCCATTAAAAGGTAAAGGCCTTCATCCAAACAGAGAAGCCTTGGACATTCAGTAGCGGATTGGCAATCTTAGACCTATTTTAATAATGACTAAGTACAGGTTTCTTCTATGAATTGTCATCTCAATAAATTGTTTGTTGTCGTCTTGTTTGAGCAATTTAAGTTGCTCGTGTAAACGAGCCTTAAAATAATATATACAGTTACTTGTATACAAGTAAGTATACTAGTGTTGAAATATGAACAGTAGTCTTCTTAAGGGAATGTTATTCTGACTTTATATCTGTTAAGTTTTAATTTCATTTCTTTGTGAAGTTAGATGCAGCTTTTGCTAAGATTGGATTTTCTATTGCTGTTTTTATTTAATTTAGCTTGTTTAAGTTATAGTTTTATTGTTGTTGTTTCTTTATACACCATTCTTGATAAGAAGTTTTATGTTATTCAATAACTCTGTTTTGGAAATCAGATCGGGGCAGAGCCGTTCCATGCGGGATACTGGAATTCTGCTCCATTTGATTAGACTGAAAGCCAACAACAACTTAAAACTCTGTTGCTTTAGAAAAAAGAAGAGAAGAATGTGAAAAGTCATTATTGTCTCAGTGCTAAAATTCATGTAAATTCAAGTCAATCACAAAGTATAATATTTCATATAACGTTCCCACTCCTGGGACATAGACCTCCTCTCCATGAGAGCGAGTGGGCCATAATCCACTACTCGTATCCAGTACGGGTTGGTGACGATCACATAGCTACGTTTAATTACACACAATTTATTCTTGTTTATGCCATAAAAATAGACAGCAAATTACCTCCAACACAATAAAATGGCGAACCGCAATCTTTAAAACGCGAAATAATACGCAAATAACAATGATCGTAACCGTAACGTATCATTTACCTGAAATACGGCGTATCATTACAGTCGGATTAATTCGAGCGTTTTATTCCACGGAATAGCTAATCAATGGAGTGCTTAAACTACTCTACAATCGAATGTCGTGGACTAACACTGGGCTTTTGAATCGAGTATTAGAAGTTCACTAGGTCTTTATCTAACTCTAGTATAAGCGAAGGTGATCCTTTGCTGAAAGGTCTTTAGCTGAAATTTTTAACTTCGTGGGATTTCAATTTAAAAAATAGTCAAGTAGCGTTTGACAAGTTCTCAACTTTGGATTCTCAGTACTGAAACTGGGGATAAATATGTTGTAATTTTGACAAATTCTAAATCAGAACGTTAATATACGCATAGTCAAACGTCGTCAGTGTATTGACCTTGCTACCAAAATCTTAAAGCTACATTATCTCTTATTATTGCTTCACTATACAAAACATTATTTTAATATACACTACCACGCTTGTATAATGCATTAGTGTACGAACAAAAAGTAGTTTTACCTAGTATAGTACTAATTCATAGTATTACCGCATTTTAGTTGCATTTCACCCAGTTTTTCAGCACAATAATATCTCCATTCATTCATACTCTGTGTTTTCATCCAACATATCGTAAAAGCAATTGAGTCGTATTGGCAACTTTCCGACTACGCGGCCAAAGTGATAATTTGTCGTTTGTTCCATATAAATTACATTTTACAAACGCTTCTGAATGTACAACTGCAGTAGTAGTAAATACGGCTTTCTCGTTCGAAAGCTGTTGCAAAAGTGAATGAAATTTTGTGACACTGTGTTTTCTTTTTTTAAAGTTTCTATCTTATGAGTTGTTTTGTTTATTTTTGTTAGTAGAAAATATGTGAATGATAGTCTTACAATCAAATATTTTTGTCCTCGTATTTGCATCCTAATTAAATTAATCATTCTTGTGTTTTTGCAGCAATCATTTTATGTATGATTACAATTATTTTTATGTATGGTAATAGGTAGTTTTTAGAACGATTAATAACTGATCTTGTATGGTTTCTTTTATAAATTACTAGCTGTCCCGCGCCACTTCGTCTGCGTCACATTAACCCCGTTTTCGCAACATTTTTCATTGCTGCTCCGCTCCTATTGGTCGTAGCGTGATGATATATAGCCTATGTCCTTCCTCAGGTTGAAATCTATCTTCTTGCCAAATTTCATTAAGATCCGATCAGCCGTTTAGTCGCGAAAAGGTAACAAACAGACTTACTTTCGTATTTTTAATATTAGTTAGGATGACGGTGAGGCTAAACCCATAAAAATGTAATTTACATCACCTTTTGACAAAACAGAGACATTTATTCGGCATTGCCATTGCTTTCAATGGATACGTAAAATGCGAAGACAGCGCTAACTCTTCAGCTCTGTCTACACTTACTGTCTACACGTACTCTTTATTACCTCAAAAACTGCACAAAATATCTTTTCACCCAGATAATGATTGCAAGCAATCGCTCTCAACATTAACGGCAGTCAATCGAACTGATTGATTGAATAGTATCAATCACAATTGAGCTGAGCAAGCGATTTTGAACGAACTACTTGGCAATCTTGTAGGAACCAGCGTAAAAAGTCGTGTCACTCGTTCGTCGTGTGCGAGATGAGTCGCCGTTTTGTGACAAGTGGGAGAAATGTTTTAAGACTAAGCTGTCTCTTTGTCTAGACTTAAGATGGAAGCGCCAGGGTAGCCCGCAAAATTAAAACTTTCTTACGTTTTTTGCAATTTGCAGGTCATGCTGAATGTTGACTAAATATAATTTGCAATCGTAACACGTATTCACTTATTCAGTTACAGAATTATCATCATTCAAGTCAAGAAGAAGAAAAAGAGAAACTACAAAATCATTCAATGGGTTTAAATGAACTTAGAGAGGTTGTATTGATGATTTTAATGATTATAACTTTGTAAAGCCATATTTGTTACGGTCGTGAGTCATATTTTAATCAACATAAACTGACCCGCAAATAGTAAAAACGTAAGAATATTTGAATTTCGCGGACTAACCTGGCGCTTCTACTTTAAAGACTGATGCCCTGTTTCTGAAGTCCATAGACAAAGTCTCTGTTATTTGACTATTACGGAAAGTATTGAGATAAGTGGAAGAATGGAAGAGGATGAAAAGTTCTGATAGGAAAGGCTTGCAATTTAAATAATAATAGATCATGTACAGTAAACGACTGTTGATATAACAGTTACACAGACGACGCTTATTAACTTGAGTGTTCAAGTAACACAATGTTTCAAGATATCGAATAAACAGCACTACCGAATAAATACGTTCCAGTTAAAATCACAATTTATGACCACAAATTTTATTTCCAAAAAATATAAAACCATTTTCATTCTGCTGAAATCACCGAAAATATTGCAAATTATCATCTTCAATAAACCACTAATCAATTCTTGCTCATTACCATACCTAATAAGGCAAGGTAAGGTTATTTCGGATAAAAATATTCCGTGAAAGAAATCTAATAAAGAAGGAAAGAAATATTAGAATATTAGTAACGTAGCGTTCGGAATCAGAGTGATAAATACGTTTTAATATTCTGAATATATTAGCACCATCGGAGAGGAAATTAGATAGCGAACGTTTTTTAAGAAAATAAAATAGGTAAGGACTGTGCTTCTCAAAGAGGGGCATTAATTTCGGAAAGAAAGTATGAAATTCGTTCGATAATGTAATTGACGTGGTTTATCATCATCATCTGCCTCATCTGCCTAGCCTTTTCCCAAACTATCCTGGGGTCGGCTTCCAGTCTAGCAGGATGAAGCTGATTACCAGTATATTACATGAAGCTACTGTACAACCCAGTAAATGGGAAAAACGATACCCCTTGGTAAGACTGCATGTCAGACTTTTGGCTTCTGACTACTCGTAACGACTGTCAAAGATCTACAAATGACAGCCGGGAAAAACGGCTTAACGTGCTTTCCGAGGCACGGAGGAAACTCGGTATGTATGTAATTATGGTCACCCATCCACCGACCGACCTCGGAAAGCACGGCTTAACCTTAAAGATCGACCCATGCGGCTGTTATTATGTAGCCACGAGCTCCTACATATGCATATATATTTATGACTGCCTCGTTGGTCTAGTGATCGCAATCGCGACTGCTGAGCATGAGGTCCTAGGTTCGATTCCCGGGTTGGGCATATTGTAATTAGGTTTCCCCATCAGGAATTTCTCAGTAGTAGCCACGGAGTCTAGAATTGTGCCCGGTTGATAGATAGATAAATCAATTATTCTCTGCTCACCAAAGACAGCACAACACACAGAAGCACAATTATAATGACATAGATTACAAAAATATACCTATATAAAAACAAGGTGCCAATATAGCTACAGGCATCGGCCCTCTCAGACCCCTTCCAATTTGCTGTCATCTCCTTGAGGCGTGCGTGGAACACGAACGCCCCGTGGACACGTCCTGTCGTCATAAGATGGACGGACGGTGAGCTAGCCGCCGTCTCTCACCGTCCACAGGCCCGTGCCTACGGTGGCCGGGGGCCATCGGGTATCCCGCGACGCCCGGGGCGTCTCCTGCGGCGGCTGGGACGTGAAGCTCTCTCCCTCTAACGTTCCACCACCTTCTTCGCTAGGATGACTTCTTCGCAGAAGGAGGCGACGGCTTCCCATTCCCTCTCACTCCGGACTATGGATTGAACCAGGACCGGACGCGAGAGGTCGCCGCCGCCAATCGCCGCAACGGGGATACGGCAGCGCTCTGTGCCAGGTGGAGCAGACTTCCTCGGTGTGCTCCACCGTGTCCTCCGGGCGATCCTCGCAGTTTAAACGCCTGGGTGTCACCCCAGGAGTTTTATCCCGCCCGATTCGGTGCAGGAACCTCCCGAAACAACAGTGTCCGGTGAGGTGAGGACCTGCGTCAGGCGGAAGGTGAGGGCGCCGTCGCGCCTCTCCAGCCAATCCTCAAAGAGGGGACTTATCGCCACTATTGTGGCGTGCCCTGCACGTGGTTGCGACAGTCGCTCTCTCCATGTTGCCTTGAGATCGCGCCGGAGGTCTCTGCTGAGCGGCGATTTGCCGCGGCAACGGAGTATCCCCCGGCGCGGCGGCGTATGTAAGTATACCCTCAACTTAAATTTAGTTTTTTACAGTATGTTTAGTTTACTGTATTGGAAACGTTCTTATTCATTAGTGAGTGTATGATTACTTGAGCAATTATTAAGTTATACATGTATAGTGTATAAATGAAAAATATTTTATTAGATACTAATATTATAATACAGTAACGTAGGTGCGAATAAAAATAAACGATTTGGCTAGACTAAATTATGTTTACAATAGATAAATATAGGTTAATAACATGTGAAGGTATTATAATTATAATTATTAGTCAACAAAAGATCCACAAGCCAAGCATTCAATTACCAAGTAACCCGCTGTTTACAGTTATATGATAAATGATTTTTTGATGGCAATAGGCTCGCCCCCTTATGACACATGGGACTTATAACCTAACCTAACCCAACCCTTCGTCTATTACAGGCGCGATATTATGTTATCTTATCATGTTTCTGTCCTTCACCGAAATTAATTGGGGTCAGCGCAACATGTGTTTTTCTTACACTCTTCCCTACGAATGCTTGATGGTTAAGCAGGATAATTTACTACTATCACTGACTTCACTAATAAGCCCTATGTTAGAGGTCACAACGTATTTCAACTAAGGTGACTCCAAACAAAACAATGTCACACCTTCACATTCCATCTCCAAAACACAAACAGAAAGCCCCTTATCATACGCACGGCCAATTTAACATCAAATTGGTGACAATAAATATTAAATGGCAACGTGAGCTGCGTCGTGACGTCACTGGGGACGAATATGACGTCATCTGGGGGCCGTGCGTTGCAAAGTTTGAGAGCCACTGGGAATACAATGTTGTGATTAAACAGGGAAGGAGAACAGGTGTAAAATTAATTCGTTTTTTTTTTTTGTGGAATTTGTTTTAACTTAGTCGTATTAATAAGAATAACCTAACAAATATTATAAATCCGAAAAAAAAAACAACGGAATTTGGCATACTTATCTACAGATAGAAGTTTTATATCGGTTAGAACTTTTTGTCTCGGTAACTTAGTACGTTCCCGTGGTTTAATTTTCGACTTCCTTGAAGGCGGAACCGCGGGCAAAAGCTATATAATACATCCTGAGCTGCTGTGCGTTTGAAAAATTGTTCTTATTTTTTACTTACTGTGAAGGAGTCTTTGACATTATGCTTTTCCTTCTTTATCATATTTTTTTAACGTCGAGTTAGCTTGACATGCAATTGCATTGAGAACTTTGCGTTTATATTTCATTTATTAAATATAAATTAGATTTTCCTAGCAGCTTCAGCGGCTGGAAATTGTGCAACAGAGACATGGGCGTCGGCAGAATGGCCTTTTGACTTCAAGATGATGGATGGAGTTGTGATGATGAACTTTTAGGATTTTTAAGCAAAAAAATATATTCGTTGGTTTCAAAGAGAAAGATTTTATATGATGGCGTATAAGTATAAATTAGTTAAGTATAGCAAAATTCGAGAAGGCGTGCGGTGAACAATATTTTGGCCAATCGTGATCGATATATTGATGCCGTTGCGTCTTGACCAGAGATTACCTACCTTTGGATAAAGCAGGAGTCAATTCACAACAGAATGTTTAAGATTTTTTTATTAAGTTACTGTTTGAATAAAAACTTAAGGCGTCAAGTTTGCTGTCCTTTGTTCATCACCTTGTCAGTAAATTTAGTGTCCTGCTCTGCTCGTTTTCTGTGAACACTGAGGACACACATGATGCTTAGGCTCGCGTTTCCTATCGTCAGGGCCCTAGAAAGTGACAAAACCCCCTCGGTTTTAAGATTTCAAGCCCCCACAGATATCTTGGGCAAATATAGAGAAATCAACCATCCGAGGCGAAATGCTTCGCTCGAATCCTGTTACATTCAGCATCGTTAAGTAGGTTTGTTCAATGAAAAATCTCAAGTTTTTTACACGAAAAAGTCTTGCCGGCCTAGAGTTGAGTACGTTTGCCAAGTAGGAACCAATTCACTCAAATCCTGAAGAGATTCAGATACAGTCTCCGACCGCTACAAAGTAAAACAAATCAAAGCCACTATCCTCAAAGCACAAAGTACCACCACTACGGCACTAGAGAAGTACCTAGTGCCACTTCGACAGTGCTATAAACCAACACAGACGTTCAAACGTACACTGTTAGTATCAGTGAGACATTGTTGCTACTGACTGGCTGACATTTAAATTGTTTGGTTTCGATAACTATTTAGTATTACTGTGGGGGTTAGATAGGCATCTGTTTAGACTGGAAGGACTCTAAAATAGTTGGAAAAAGGAAAGGCAGATGATGTTATGTGGAGGATTAAGAGTTTGAATATGGATGGACGATTAATAGACAATAGGAACTAGAGGTAGTTTAGAGAAATAGGGGATGATAACATTTTTTTTTCTTTGTCCGTCGGGTAGTTTATTGAAAAGTATTGGACACGTATTTTTTCTTTTTTCACGTGGTCTTAAAATTACGGAGATATAATGAGTTGAAATGGCGCATGACGTCACATGTAGGTAAGTTTTATACCTACTTATGACGTAGTGAGCCCCCACTCTCCAACTTTAATGAGTTCTAACTAAGTAATTTTTTGATATTTTGATAAAACAAAAAATACGTGTCTAATATTTCTGTATTACCTGTCTGAAGGACAAAATAGAATGTTGTTTTCTTTACCCCTATTGTAGAGATAGGCAATCTGAAAATTAAGTGGACACTGGTTGGTAAAGACAAATACTGAAATAAGGTTGATAGAAAAAGATTTCGATTTTGCCATTATCTTATATGTCAATGACTTCTAGAAAGCTTGTATAGTCTAGGAATTAATTATCAAGGCTTAACTTGATACCTCTAGAATTCATGAGAAAGAATCACATTTTATGACGGCTATATTTCTGGATAAAAGACAATTATTCCGCGCTAATTCCGGGAGTTATTTGCCTCTATTCTATGTACATTTTGACACTCAGACAGGCTGACATCTAGGTTATTAGCTTAGCTAACTGAAAGCTGCATTAATATACGAACCATCCGTATTATGACAGGAACATTCAAATAGAACTTTGATTTAAACTATTATCTAAAACAGAGGCTATTTGTACATATCCATTTGAAGCTAGGAAGAGGAAATATTTTTTATTTTAGCAATTGTAGTTAGTAGGATCGTTTATTGCGAGATTATTCGATGGGATATTGGAACACTTGATATCGTGTCCTGCCTGTCCTGTTGTGTGTACATCACAGGAACTGATGAACGCTACTGAAAGTGCCAAACTCGACGCCAAATTCTCGGGCCGAGTCCATTTAGATTTATTTAATGCATGCATAGTTACACGCTAGGCTTTAAACTACATGACCCTTTTAGGACGCAGCAAGATAACTTAATACTAATAATCGACACGCTAAGAAGTAGAAGAGTCCGTTGTCCACAGCAGGTCCACAATTTGTTCGTTCCAGTGTAACTGGTTCTCTAAACGCCTATCTTTACATTCTCCGTCCCATCGCTGTTCAGGTAAAAAATCTCCCCAATTTCTTCAAAAAACCCTAGTAACGAATTTCTACAAATTTTTCCTTTAGAAATCGGCACGTCATCGCAAAATGCCTTATACCTTCACGCAAGTCATGTAAGGGGATCCCTTGACCTCTCTACATGTTATATTAGTATCGCAGAATGTGATTCTATATTGATAGGTTCTGCTTCGTCATTTCTTACGTGTAGGAGGTATGGATGAAAAGGCAATATTTTTTAAAGAATGGTATGTGAGAGCGGCAAATTAAACGGGAATTTAGATTATTTAGAAGAGTTTGATTTGGTTTATATGAAAACTGGCTTTTGTCCAAGGCTTCACCCGCATGAAAGACGGAAATTATCCTAGAGTAGTACGTTCCTCTAGGATAATTTCCGTCTTCGTAATACTTTCGTCTTCGTTCGGCGATAAAAGTCCTCTGTACTAACGTCACGTTCATTTGTGTGTCATATTCCATCAGAATCCGTTAAATCGATAAGGCGTGGAATAGGTAGACGGAGTTCCTTTTCATTTATGAGACGGTTTCCATAAGATAGGAGCGATGTGGTTCGGCCAATTACAGGAGAATTACAATTCGATTCAACCATGTGATAGGTCGATTCCCGGAATTCTAACCGCTTCGCTCGTCTCTGCTTATTTTAAATTGCACAGCCACTTGTATACATCTAAGATTCGAGAGTTATAATTGTGGTCGCGAATGCTAAGCATGTGGTCCCGGATTTGATTCCCAGATCAGGAAAAGTGTTAATGGGTTTTTCCATGGGGAATTTAATAGCATCTACGTAGTCTGGATTTGTGCCCGGTTGGTGACAATAGGCTCGCCCCCTTTTACATCAAAACTGGCTTGTAACAGTAGGTACGCCTCTGCCTTTACCATCTGGGAATACAGGCGTGATGTTATGTTACGTCATAGAACCATCTGGGGGAGATTTTGTCCAGATGGTAAACTTAATCTTACCCATAAAATAGAACATAAACCTAATCGATATGGAAAATCATGCGCTGTCTGCCAATAAATGTACGCTATAATGAGCATTATAACTATCACAATAAATACGATTTTATTATGAATTTATGACACAGTCGTAAAAAGATTGCCATCTCGAGGAAACTGAATCGTGATCTGATATTATGGGGGTGATAAAAAGTTATACGTTTTTGGTAAGTGCAGATTCTAGAGACAACAGTTGTAGTACAAAGGTGTCGGTAAAGAGACTGACTTTAACAAACAACGCTTGCCAAGTCAGTCCATGGATGGGTGACAAACCATTACATTCGGACACATCTTCGTGAGTGTTTGTAAACAAAAACTGTTTAAATAATATGTCCCTCGTTTAAACTAACATACTGTATAAGAAATATAATCCGTCTGATCGCAAACTATATAAAAAAATAACCAATCCGTTAATGTTGATCATCCTGAGTTCAAAGGTTTAGTCAGGTTCAAAATATATTTGTGTATTTGGGAAATACTTTTTCAGTTTATTTTGTTAGAGACAATAACCAAATCATAATTTTGCCAGACTGTACAGAAAATCATTAAACCCTAAACTGCTACGGCGAAGGTTAACGTAGGTAACAAAAAAGTTTTTAATAAAAATCGTAGATTTCGTGAATGTTTAAGGCAGTTTTTTTTTTTAATTACACTGGTAAAAATAATGTAACAAGAAAGGAGGTTACTATTTTGGAAAAAACTTCCTACTCTTATTACATCACTATATTTATTTTGAGTTGATCAGGTCTAGTTTTTGTGTTAAAGTGACTTCAAGTTTTCTCCGAATTAACTCATTAAATGAGTATTAAAGCTTTGTTGAATAGCTTTTATCTGCTTATAAGGGTTTGGAGTGTAAAATGTAATTGAAAATACATTCCCTACATTAACGTACATCTGAGCACCGTCAGCAATGAACATGGGGAAAGATTTCACTACGACATTTTCTACAATATAAAATCATCAGCGCTAGTGTAGACCACATATTATTATCAATCAATCAATCAATCAAATCATTTAATTCGGATAACAAAGACCCATAGCATAAATACCTTACAAACTATCATACATATTTATAAAAACTAGGAAAGTATTATAAAACTATTGTACACGAAGTGACGGCGTCGTGTTGCGCTGCGTGGTGTCGCGTAGCCTTCCGCGGAATCGCCGATATATGACACCCTTCGGCCAAAACTCCTCCTTGAGGAAGGTCTCGATATGATGAGTTGGAACTCGCACCACGAATGACTTATGCTCGCCGATTACAGTTGGACATTACTATGAGACCTCCCCCTAAAGCAAAAAAGATGAAAATCATAAGAGGCATTGATATTAATAGGTACTGCAATACCGTGACTTTCACTACATTTTGTTTATTAAAACTTTCAAATACAATAAAACTATTCGTATTTGAAATATTCTAATATAATTTCTGTTATAACTATATAATATAAATATTCTTAGATTTTTCCAATATTAGATTTTGGCCTGATTCAAAGCAATAAATAGGCTTTCCCTCCCATACCTGGGACTAAAATATGGCCAATTGGGGCTGTAAAATGGTAGCCCTTGGCCTAAAACTTTGTTTTGGTTGTTTACGGAACTTGAAACAAAACTCACGAAAGATACGAGTAGCCACCACACCATTATTTAACCCAGAACCACAATTTTAAAAGCCAGACGTCATGAAAAGTGCGCCCAGAACACCACAGAGCATACGACATGACTCGTTGTAATCTATACAATAAAACTGGTGGACAGTTCACAGACCTCGGAATTGGTAGTGCCTAGAGATGGCATTACTAACATTTTTTTTAATAGAACGCACCACCTTAGCTGCAGCTTCTACTGGCTGATCCAAATGTAGACGTCATAATAAAAATTGATTCCTCATGCCCGGGGTATCCTCAAATACCCCGCGATTCTTGATAATTTTCAAGTTACAGTTTTATAAAATCGCATGAAAACCTCTTTAAAAATATCTATTTTTATTTTAAACTGCTGTTTTTTTGTTACTCATAGTGCTAATGAGATAAGAAATAATGATCTAATTAGCGTTAAAAAATGTGAAAATTTGTATCGAAGTGCGAATAAACGTTATACGCTCGGTTTTGTAACATGCGTAGGTACACTTAACATTTTCTTCGGTATCAGAGTTCGACAGGACAGCAATCTGATACCAGAAAGAGATCAAGCGCAGTACCAACAGCATTTCATCAATAAACAGACTTCCAAACTTCAAGCTACCACTGAGAAATTCCTATTGGCCAATCACTTGCGACCTGGAAATCGAACCCAGCACCCCACGTTCAGCAGTCGTGTGCTTACACCACGAGGACTAAGGAGCAGTTTTTTTGGTTTTCGTTTTCTGGTTTGTGGAAAATGTTGATAATGCCGCCGCCGGCCTCTAGCAACGGCCGACGAAGCACTTCTGTGCTCTGTGGACCAGTTCCTGTTTCTACTGGTCACAGAACGCTGTTAGGTCTTAGTTTAATAACACATAAGTCCAGACTAATGTCGAGTGCAGTTATGGCAGAACATAAAGGAGGTTGTAAAAGATCTTGATATAATATTGTCATTTAATGGATTTTAGTGGGGAAACTACACAAAAGTGTTTGAAATTAAAAAGGTTTTTATGAAGATGGCGGTCAGTTTGTACAGAGTGTGTGAGTTTTGTTTTGTTGAAAGGAACTCGTGGCTAAATAATAACAGCTGCTGGGGTCGATCTTCAGGTTAAACTGCGCTTGCCTAGGTTGGTACGGACCAACCTAGGCAAGCGCAGCTTATCCTGAAGAACGAGGTAACCCATCCACGGGGATGGGTGACCACGCTCATACCGAGTTTCCTGCCTGATAAGCACGTTCAGCCGTTATTACCCAGTCCTAAATGAAAAGGCTAGGCAGATGATGATTAGTTTGGATTATTGAGCTGTGGTGGCCACGGTGGCAACGGTTTGATAGTGCTTGCAAGCGCTGGCTATTGCATGAAGTCTTGGTTTCCATTCGCAGGTAGGGTTACTGAGTGCTTCAGTACCAACGCGGAGTCTGTATTTGTGCCTAGTTATGGCAGATTGCAGGCGCGATATTACTTTACTTTATAACACAGCTGGTACACTAACGCTGACACCTCCGCCTACTCTACCGATGAAAAGTTGGCAGGCGATATTAACGTTGTTTATTAAAATTCTAGCTAGCCAAAACTCCAGGCTTTGTCCTTTAATCGAGCCAATAAACTAAGCTCCCTGCGGTAGGATGCGACCGCCGCTATAGGTACTATCATCTGATATTACACCAGTACAGTAACCAGGCCAAAATTTGTTTCAGGACACTTAAAAAACAACACTATCATAGGAATGTTTTTTTGAAATAAATACGTCATTTAAGCCTCATTTACACGATGTGAGAACTTGCTTGCGAGTTTCACTACATTGCAGACTATTGACGGGCAATGAATTCAGGTAATCAAACAAAAACAGCAATGTAGTGAAACTTGCATGCGAGTTCTTGCATCGTGTAAATGAGGCTTTACTGGATTATTTTGTTTTAATGCCGATGTGGAGGTGTATGTTACAATAAGAGTGCGCTTAATTTTTTGCTAATTGAAACTGAATAAGTGCAAGTTTTGAGACTCATCATCTTTACAGGTCTTAGACAGATGATGAGTTTGAAATAAGCTTCCAATTCATCACACATTTGGGAATAAGCACCTAGAGCCTAGGACCTCATTCCCGAATCGCGTTTGGGTCGGCTTCCACTCTAACCGCATGCATACTGATGAATTCCGGTATTTTACAGAGCGATCCCATCTGACCTCCATAGCCCAGTTACCGAGTAAGACGATAGATAGATACGCCTTGGTAAGACTGCTTAGCAAAACTTCCGTCGTCTAACTTCCCTTAATGACTCCAATTCGTCCCATCCGACTTAAGGTCGGCACACATGTTTTTTTCCTTACATCCTTCTCCGTCATGTGCTACTTTTTTTTTTCATATCATTCTTCACACAATCCATCCATCATTTCCTTGGTCTCCCTTTCCCTCTCCATTCATCAATTTATATTCATCACTCTTTTAGTCATTTTAGGAGTTCCGTGGATGGGTGACCATAATTACAAATCGAGTTACCTCCGTGCCTCGGAAAGCACGTTAAGCATTTGGTCCCGGCTGTTATTTGTAGATCTTTGACAGTCGTTACGAGTAGTCGGAAGCCAAAAGCCTGACATGTAGTCTTATCAACGGGTATCGTATTACCCAGTTACTGGGTTGTGGATGTCCGATAGGCAGTCGCTTCATGTAAAATACTGGTACTAAGCTGCACCCGATTAGACTGGAAGCCGACCCCAAGATAGTTTGGGAAAAGGCTAGGCAGATGATGACTCATTTAGTCATTACTGTGACCCATAATTGTGAAGGAATGACGGGTATTGAAGGGGTACGATTTCTCATCCCTCCATTATTTGTAAACCCTCTCAACACATGGTATCCATATAGAAGGCTGGTTAGATAAGACCGCACACTAAACTTGCTAGCGTAGAACCATTTGTTTTAATTTGGTCGTCGCCGGCACCCGCTGTGTCGGCGTTTCAAGCAGGAAGTAACGGCTGATACTTGGTGTTCTTTTAACACGAGACCGTAGACCGTTGTGATAGGAAAGTTTTTCCGAATATTGACAAAATTCATTTAATTATTTTATCATCTGAAAAGATACTACAGGTTTTCAAAACCCAAAGCTGTTTAGTCCGTTCTGCGAGTTATTTCACTGTTTTACCGACATTTAAAAAAATAAACAATTTTGCTATATATTTGAATATCAAATAGAAAACTTTCAGTGAGTTAGTAAACCAGGAGACTGAACCATTTCCTTAAGATTTTTTTCAACTTAATCGCTTCTATCTACAGCAATTTGAATCCAGGAAAACTTATCAAAAGGTCCTTCGTCCTTGGTTTTGGGCCATAGTGGAGTAGAAGAAATAAGGCTTTACTTTATAATCTAAAGAGTGATTCCAATGACCTCATAAGTGTAACGCTGGACCCAGGCTTGCAACACGTAAGCCAATGAACCACTCTTATCCAGCCTTTACCATTAAATAACAACAAGCGTGCAATACCTCAAGGGTTATGTAGAGGTATACTCAATAGAACCCCAATATTTGGCCAGTTATGTTGAATACCTCGTTAATATTATTGCCATCAACCGAGTATAAAAACCTAAACTCCAGGCTAAGATATCCTTGGTGGAAAACCCCACTAACGCTTTGCCGGACCCGTGAACCTCAACAAAGGACCTCATGCTCAACAGTAGCATTTGGTACCACTAAACCAAAGAGACAACTGCCATAAATATACCCAGTACAGAGTGACCATAACCCATCCAAATTAGGAAGGATCCTTGTCTTGGGCAGCAACAATGAAATACAACGCGGGTACACTGTACATTCCAATTTAGCAGCATTAGAAAATGTGGGCGAAATGCTGTGAGCATCTTGACTCTTCGGTCCATTTATACTGAATGCTATCGCCAATTTAAGACAGAGTAAACTCTAAATGACTAACACCTAGTCTAAGATGATGCTGTTGCATTAGTGCCACTGAAGAATCTAGAAAGGAGAAAGAAAAGGATAAATTCCTTAAATACAGAAAAGAATGAAGATTCGATAAACTAGTTTACTTTTGACAATCTCGAGTCTTTATCACTGTTTTCTGAACTGTCTATCAGCGCTGTACGACATATATAAGGACCTATATAGGCACGTAGACGATAACGCCTCCATCCTATTATTAACAACAAAATTTCACATACAGGGGGACGCCCCTGTCAACGTCAATTAAGTGCCAAAAGATAGTATACATTCAAAGCTAAAACGGCACTGTTAAGTCAGGCCTTAAGACTCTGACACCAGATTAGGCAATAACCGCACGATTAAGCAAGACAAAGATAGTGAAGAGTCGTTGTATAATTCCACGACTACCCTCAATTAGTTCTAAGATGTGCAACTATACAAATGCACAAACATCCCTTGTCATTGTTGGAGTGACGGCTCCAAACTTGAATCAAGTAAAATAAACTACTTAAACTAAGTTAGATCTGCTATCTTTCATAGGGGTCGGGTCGCAGTATGAGCGGGAGCTGATTCAATTTTACTAGTAGTATTTGCTAGTGATTTTAGAAATAAAAATAAGATAACTGCTTAGGTGTATGGAACACCGAAGCTGAAGCGGTTAGCGGCGAATCATTCTGGACACATTTTTTTTTTTACACGGTTATTAAAAAAAACCAGCTGATGTACTGAATACGTGGTAACAGTTTAGCGTCGGTGTCCTTTAAACCTTGTATCCTAAGGCTGGCGTAAAGGTCTCCTATCTGTGTGTAGAAGCGGGCCGTTATCCACCACGAGGGCCTAGTGTGGGTTGGTCGATGGATGTCACATGTCTTCGAATTTTTGGTTCTAGGACACGAAAAAAAATAGGGTATTACAAGAAAAATAGCCTCTGATAAAGATGACCAGAATCCAGCTATGACCGGGAAAGACGGTAAAACTAGGAGTAGAAATCGAAAATAAATACTTATTTTGAGGTTTTTTTCTAATGAGGGGATAATGTCGAGAAACTAGCATAAAGAGAATTTAGCTAAAAGAGACTAGTGCGAGTCAAAATTACAAACTTTTCCGTCAATTCTCTCAAAGAAACCCACTGCATCTTCAAAACTAATTTTACACTACTAATTATAACCTTAAATATTAATCAATTAATTTCCGCCAAAGCGCAAAACGACCCCACCCTTACAACACTACTCGACACCAGCTAAACGTCGCAAAACAATGGAATAAGAGCTCTATTCTGCACAAAATAAGAACCAACATGACTGCACCAGATATGTACCCAGATAACAGGGTGATGTAAATTTAATTAGAAACTTAAGACACTACAGATAGTGTCTTATCTGTTTGCTCCTGAAACGGGTGGGTCTGGTTGTTCGTTCTGCGGAAATTGTGTTCATGAAAATTTCATACGGAGTGTATTGGGGAGCGTCGAGTTGAAATGGGAGAAGCAGGTTTTGGGTAACTGTTGTGCATTTGTTTACAAGGCGACAGCATCAGCTTTTCTTTAGAAGAGTAACTAATTGGTGCTTGCAGAGCGTCTAACTTCGCTTAAGTATTTCGTACTTCTTTTTAGGAGAGAATTACTCACTGCTTACATAAAATTGGGCATAAATCAAAAATCAGAAACGTGGAAGACGATTTTTCTAAAAAATCAAAGCCCATCGAAAGTTATCCTGGAATACAGTTTGCATGAGTTTTTATGGAAGATCTTATTTGTTCGGTTAAGAACACTTGAAATTAGCACATATACTTTTTATGCAAAAAATAAAGACCATTTACATTACAAACTTCCCAAAACCACTCCCCTTTTGATAGACAAGTAAGATATTACGGTAGGACTAATTCTGATTATTACATTAGTATCTGAAATAACTAATAAGCTATACCTATGCTACATTTTACTCACAACCGAAGATTTTCATAAAACAGCATTAAACATACCTGGAAAGATAAAAAAATAAATATTAGTTAGGTAAACATGAAATCTAAAGAACGTGACACAACTGAATGAAACAACGTAGTAGATCTAATTTCCAACTCTAACTAAGGAAAAAAGACATAAAAGAAAGAAAAAAAGATCAAGCAGAAATCAATGCAAATTGAATCTTTTATCCAGATTACCTACATTAATTTAAACGTATGTGGGTGGTTGGAAAACTAGGCTAATCCGATTTAGTCTGAGGGAGGGTCTGGATCTGACCAATCACGCGTTTAATTTACTCTTTGAGGCTATCTTTTTGAACTTTGGAAATATTTAGCATATATTTACACACTCTAGTATTTTACCTGCGGCTTCGCTCGCTGAAGGTAGTATAGGTTGGAAACACAAAAAAAACAAAAATATCTATGGTTGGAAATCATCTCGCGGTAATCTTTAATTCCGATTAGCCATTAATGTGTTAAAGGTAACAGATAGACACACAAACAGGCAGAGTTACTAACGCATTTATAATAGTATCGCCAAATGGTTATCGCCTACATTATTGGTAAAAACACAATCTCGTTTTTAAGATTATCATCATCTGCGTAGTATTTTCTCAACTATGTTGGGGTCGGCTTCCAGTCTGATTGGATGTAGCTGAATGCCAGTATTTTACATGGAGCGACTGCCTATCTGACCTCCACAACCCAGTTAGTACTAGGTTATACGACATACCTTGGTAAGACTGGTTGTCAGACTTCCAGACCACTGATTGCCTGTAAACGAAGGATCTATAAATGACAGCCAGGATCAACGGTTTACCGAGCTTTCAGAGGCATGGAGGAAAGTCGGTCAGTAATGGGTGGTAACCCATCCACGGACCAACCTAGGCTAGCACCGCTTAACCTAAAGACCAATACGAGCGGCAGTTATTAATTAGCCACGAGCTCTTCAGGCGATTCGTCATACGTTCCTAAGATACATTCGAAAAATTATAGGTACTTGAGTATATTTCCATTAATGTAAAAGACAGGTCTCACTCAAAAAAATTCAGTAGAACTTAGTTAAAAGGTAATCCGAATATAAGAATAAAAACCCCCAACATTTTCAAAACTACCCTCCAAAATATTTCATCAGAATAAATAAATTCACTTTCATCGGATCAAAAGTAGCTTAACCCGACCAATATCCATCAAAAGGAATAGGAACTAAACAATCAGTGCTACTAGCATAGCCCTGATGCGAAACAGAATGTGGGTAGTCCGCTAATCGGATTTAAAGTCTCCGAGAGAACGTACGTCCATCCCCTCACATGTATTATGTATGTATGGCAAGCCTTGTTTGAGTAGGAAGCAGTCGTTTTACTTTTATTTTCATAAGTTTTACATATGGCCTGGTTTTTATGCTAACTGCTTAAAATGTGGTACAACTTTTTGAGAATATTATCTAGGCAGGTATACTGAAGCAAGTATACTGAATGTTGTTTTTTGACAATTAAAATTGTAACGGGAAGTCTAAAGTTCGAGATTCTAAAAACTAGTCATATACCAAATAATATCGTGTAAGGGTTGTGGAGATCAGATAGACAGCTAATTCATGCAAAATTCTGATATTTTATGTATCTGTACCCCGTTAGACTGGAAACCGGCCTCAACATAGTTAGGAAAATCAGTCCAAGCAATATAATAATGATGGTTTCAAGTGCACGAGTTAGTAACGTCCTGTTTTTTAATTAAATATGGGATTGAAAGACAACTATTTGGCTGAAATGACCTGTCCTTCATGATCGAAGGCAAAACCAGTTTTCCAAAAGCTGTTTTACAATTAGTGAAGACTTTAAGCAAAAAATATACTACTCGAAATATGGTATTTGGAAAAATGCTTCTAAATACAGCTTAGAGCTAAAGAGAGCCGATTTTATAAGAAACATATTTCGTAGAGTAAGGAAATCAGTCTGCGACGAACAAAGCAATCACGCACTAGAACTAACTGCTTTCTTAGGAAGACTAACTTCAGACAATCCGAGGAATGTTGCCAGAGCAAAGAAGATTACAGTTGCTAAGACAGATTCATCTGCAAGATTCAACATCGAGAGCATTCCTAACCTAAATATAAGTGGCACAGAAAGTGGGTAGTCGAACTTACTGTAAATTGAATTTAAATCCTCTCGCTATCTGGCCATGTTTTATGTATATCCGTTTGCGTTGTTTTAACTGGGA
The DNA here is from genome assembly GCA_963082945.1 of Cerastis leucographa. NCBI lineage: Eukaryota > Metazoa > Arthropoda > Insecta > Lepidoptera > Noctuidae > Cerastis > Cerastis leucographa. Next base: position 12,341,941 of record OY720371.1, on the reverse strand, counting down.
ATCTCTGGTTTAGTAAAGGATTTTCGGTTACAATATTGTATAATGTGGATGCGAATGTTTACGAATGTGTTGTGTGAGTTTGTTTATGGAGATAAGGCTTAAATCAGAACGTTTTAACAAAATTGGGTATAGTGGAAATAACTTGCTTCGAAAAGGCTCTGTTAAAATTGGATTGTATCTATGTATAATCTAGTTTTTTGTTTTAATCAGTCAATTCTATCCTATTTTCCCAGCAATCTATTAGTAAAAAAACTAATTGTTTAAGATACTTTTGTGCCAACCTCTTTGAAATTGTAACTAGCCGTAAACTCAGTCACCCATTCGTCAATACGTCTTCTCTCTGTGGAAGGAAGAGAGAGAAACAGTACCTGTTGTTAGATGACACCAGTATAAAAAGAAAAATTATATTAATTTGACAGCACATAGTAAAAAAAAATTGACATACAATAAACTAAATTGGTCCCGTACGAGGCAAAAAGGCATGGAACTGTAATTTAAAAAAAAAACATGTAAAGTTTAGTGGCATATAAACAACAGCAAACAATATTGGTATCGGTTGCATCGGAAGCTTTGTTTTAATCGGATTTGGAGCTTCCTATCTTGTGTCGGCATTGTTTCCGATACGGAATTCTGTTGTACTTAAGATTTTCTCGTTTCTTTTGAGGGTATTTGCTAAAGGTTTTCAATTTCATATGTGTTTTGTGTACTAATGAACTATGCTGGTCTAAGAACTTATCTTTGCCCTTTGTCAAAAAAGAAAAGGCTGTATGATTTAAATGTTCAGCTAAATACTGAGGTTCAGCGGTTGAAGTTAGTTTTAAAACGATAGGCATAGCTTTTTTTCTTGCTAACCCAATATTAAAAAGTGAGAACCATTAATTTAAATCTCATTGGAAAATATATCAGTCGAATAAAGAACCACAAATTCCACAGCCAATCATACTGATTATAGGGTTATTTTGCAATGCTATTTCAAAACAAATTTCTATTCCCACCAAAACAACGCGTCGGTCCCGCATTGGGCGCCAATTCATCTTGCGTGTTGCAATAATTAAACGTCAAACCGGTACGAATCGACATAAAATAGATTCTCTATTTGATGGCTTTCCCGATTCTATTATACGCGGTTGATTTAACAGAGCTCGTACTCCGTGAAACACTAAGCTTGATTTGGCTTTTGTGATTAGTTTGGGTATAAATAGAAACGCGTAGAATTGCTAAAATACTAGCCGATAACTAATTTATCGAATGAAAGGAATTGCTATAATTTTCTATTGCTATTGCGGGAATTTAGCTTGTTGGCTGGTGGATGAAATATTATCATCAGATAATATTTCCAAAAATTACAGGCCATGACAAAAAATACACATATTTGACTACAGCAAAGCAAAGAGACTCACTGCCGCGCGCCGTCCTGAACTTTTTTTAGTCTACCTGAAGCATATCGAATCTAAAACCACACCCAACTCTCTACTGTATTTTTCGATTTAAAGTTCTACTGTATCAATAATAAAAGTTCGTGACACACTCGTCTGTCACATATCAAACAGCGTCAAATCGAAACAAACAAAAAAAAAACACTACCCACCATTTTGCCGGTCCCGGGCTGGGCGCCAATCCATCTTACCCTCTGCAATAATTAAATGTCAAACCGGCACGCATCGACGGGCAAATTGTTTCGCCTTCACAACTGCACGTTGGCTTTTGACATCGTTTTTCCTATATTAATTACCTGCCACATTTTATTATTGAGTGTGAAAACTATGCTCTTTATAAGGTTTTCCGTTAATTAACTTTTAATTTATTGTTTCACGATACGGATGTGGTGCGTCAACTCTTTTTTAAATTGCTGTTTTTAAAGTTTTACGGAAGGGCTGAAAAATGTTTCATAGTGTTAATTTTTAGGTAGCTATATCTCCATGGATTTTAAGGACGTGACTGCCCGTAGTAGACTAAGATAAATCAACGTGAAAAAGAAAGCCCAATCAGAAAATATATCGCCTCGGCATTGTTTCATAATTCGTCCGCCATTGTACCCTTATGCGTATTAGCAACATTTTGAAGTAGCTGTGTATAAATTTTTGGTGTGCAATAAACAATAATCTATGTATCTATTTAAATTAACCAAGTCGCTTTTACGCTTACATTTATTTACATAATATTTATCCGTCTAGCGTTGCCAAATCATGCCGACCCGAACAATTGTGTAGCAATCCTAAGGTTCAACGATGATTTTAATTTAATAACAGAATGTTTTAAAAATAGAACAGTATCATTTCTGAGTTATAACAAAGGTGGGTAGTGCAACACGTTTTCATGAATGTATTTTATTCCCGCAATCGAGTGGGTGTTGAACGAGCAGATTATTGCACGTGGAGTTTCAGGTTTATTATGGATAACTGTAACTGATCTTATTTATAGAGTAACAGGAACTGATTTGCTTTGATAATTAATATGTGGGGTAAATAATTATGTACACATATTAAAATCAATGTTAGCATGCATCCTGGAATGGGTAACACGCAGTCAGGTTTTCTTGCAAGCTACATGCATTTTTGAAACATTTAAACCCAGTTCTATCAAAGAGAATACACAGTCTACAGGGTTTTTTTTTGTATCTTTTGGTTTTGTGTATATCTTTTCCTTTTGTTAATATCTTTTCCTTTTTTCGTTGCGGTTTCCATTTTCAAGACAACTTAAGATTTTTTTTTACAGAATGCAGTATCAGCAGTGAATGGGGAATATTTTTGACTTGCATTCCGATCAAACCATAAGCTGTTCTTTCACAGTTATTATGACTTGTGGCTGGGACAGAAGTTTCATCTTTTTTACTTGTGACAGATACATACTTTGAAAGTACATACGTGCCTATAAATTGTTAAATTGAAACAAATATTTGTGATTTGATAAGCTGTTCTTTTAAAAATCTCATGACTGTAGCCGACATGATAGAAGTCTGCTTAAAACAAAACAGTAACACTATTCGAATCATTTCTGTCTGAGACATTAACAAACACACATTATCATGTTGCCCCCGATTGATAATCGGCACAAGTCACGTCAAACTGTCCAACCCTACAGTTCTTCCTTTAGTAAATGCACAACAAACCGTCGCGACGTTATTTAGAATGCATTAGGGTTAATGCATGCGCTATCGGATGGCGGTGCATTATGCTCACGAGGGATATCCGGGTATAGATCATTTTGAATATCTTTGGAATATATTACTGGTGGTTTGGTTACTTGGTCTTATTTGCAGATGGTTTTATTGGGTACATGGGTAAAAATTATCTTACTGCCTTGGGGCATGATTCATCACAAATCCTTAATCAATGCTTGCAGTTGTTGTTGTCACTGTAGCGGTATAGGTTACGTATTGTCTGTCAGATTACCGTTATAGATCATAGGCCCCTTTACGGGGTTTTAGGATATGACAGCAACCTAGTGCCGAAAACCAATGCATATACCAACTAGAGGCAACTAATTATAAGTGGTCACCGCCGCGAAAGGACCTCAAAGTGATGCAGTTTACACTACCGTGATAAATTTTGGAGGCACTCTTCCAGACATTTTTTTAACGTCTGCCCGGCTGATAATTATAACGCTTTATTCCATACTAGCTTATGCCCGCGGCTTCACCCACGTAGAGTTCGATTATTGTCTTACGGGATCGTACTACCGGTATAAAAAAAACGGGCCAAGTGCGAGTCTTACTCGCACACAGGGTTCCCAAACAAAATAATAACAATATTTTGAACGGTCATTCATATGTAAAATTCCACTCATCGGCAAAATTAAATTTGTTTTTCATAGTAAGTTAATGAAAAAGGAGAGGAGCTCGAGAGGAGCTCGTGGCTAAATATTAACAGCCGCCCGGTTCGATCTTTAAGGTTAAGCCATGCTTGCCAGGTTGGATGGGTGACCATAATTACATACCGAGTTTCCTCCGTGCCTCGGAAAGCACGTTAAGCCGTTGGTCCCGGCTGTTATTTGTAGATCTTTGACAGTCGTTAGGAGTAGTCAGAAGCCAAAAAGTCTGACATCCAGTCTTACCAAGGGGTATCGTATTACCCAGTTACTGGGTTGTGGAGGTCAGATAGGCAGTCGCTTCATGTAAAATACTGGTACTCAGCTGCATCCGGTTAGACTGGAAGCCGACCCCATGTAGTTTGGGAAAAGGCTAGGCAGATGATGAGTAAGTTAATGAAAAACAAAGTTACTGCTGCATTTTGGTGAAAAAGTATCCTATGTGTTATTAAGTGCCAAATTTCTCACCATCAGTTCAGTAGTTTTTTCAAAGAGTAACAAATATCCATGCATCCTCACAAACTTTTGTAATATTAGTAGGATTGGGGTCGGCACACTCGGCACTTCTCGTCATTCTTCGCCAGCTCTGCCGTAGCTATAGCAGAGTATATTCTATCCATCTATGTACCTACGTAATCACTCAGTCACTGCGCCAACGCGACGGTTCCCTCAATTAGCTATGAGTAATCCGCGTCTAAAGTCAGCTTTGAAAATTGCTTCACAATAAATTACCAATATGTCAGCCCTTTCATACATAAATAACTCGGGAACACGACAATCCATTTGAGCGTCACAAATTCCAACATGTTTTATGAAAAGTATAAAATATCAAACGTTTACGTTTACAATCAGAAAGCCGTTACTGTCAGTCAGAACTGACGGGGACATCAAACGGTTACTGAAAGTCTGAAACAGATTTTGCTTGACAATAGCATTAGAGTTTTAATCAGGGTTGGTGAACTTTTGGCTAAGAATTGATCGCGAAAATACACGAGACATTTTAGCTGTGGCGCTTCTTTTTCATTATCGTGTGGTAAATGCCTAATGCCAGAGTTTTTATGTCGTTCATGGGCCTCTGACTTGGCTTTGCATGCGGTCAAGAAATATCTCCTAGCCATGCTGGTTTCATCACGATGTTTTCCTTCACCGAAGCAAGTGATATTATACAATACGCACATGCATCCGATAAATCAGGGCTAAGTGCCTTGGGTTCGAACTCGAGACCTGTGATTGGGCAGTTCGACGGTTACACCACTAGGCCACCTCTGGCGCTGAGATGGCAACATAGTGATATATATGAGACGACTCAGCTGCTTTAACAGAATATTTTTAAAGGCGACGGTGACCGCTTACGATTGTGGACACTCTTTTTTTCCTATTGGAAGTCGACCCCAAGATAGTTTGGGAAAAGGCTAGGCAGATGATGATGAGTCTTTACCTATTTTATTTTCTTTAAATCAATAAAAAACGTTCGCCTTCTAATTTCGTCTCCGACACGTATAACAATAGCTACAATATAATAATTAATAAGGGTTGCTGAACCTACGGTTGCTATGATTGGATCATGTAACGTGACAGAATATTTTTGGCACGCCACTGAACTGATTGAGGTTTTAAATCAACATATTTTGGCACCGCGCGTTTGGTTTAATGTCATGTGTTAAAAAACACGTTTTTTTGTGTACTAACACTAGCCTATGTTAACCATTTGCTGTTACAACGTTTTTTTTTGTGAAAATGAAGCTTTTATTATACACGGTGTAAATCACCTCATCACGAAGCCGTCAACCAAGCATTCTGTACATGAAACTAAGTAACTTTACGCAAAAATTATTGCTGGGAAACGACTTTTTTTTGGGGGGTGTAAAATCATGTTTTGTGGTAGAACTCAATGTAACGCACTCAAAACATTGTGCTGATGGACGGATTGAATAGTACGGGGGTTGTGGGGGTGTTTAAAGTAAAAATCTTACATTAAAAACTAGTATTTAAAAAAATACTTCTCAAAAAGTTGGAACTTTGACCCCTAATATCTCCGTAACTAGAAGGTTCCCAGGTATGGTGTATAACAAAAAAATGATTGCAATGACGACGGGGAGAAACAGTGCCTTTCGGCTTCGTTAAGAGGTGTTTTACACCCTTTATTGTTGTCTATTAAGTTGTGTTCACAAATGTAAACCGTAATGCGTCACCACACATACCCACTAACACATACACACACACCCACACAAATGTTTTGTGATTTACCAAAATACCAATACTAATTAATGCACATCGAAAAATATATGTTTTTAATTTAAAGTTTTCGTAACTCCGGCCCCCAAGAAACAGGCGCAAACCTAGTTTGGGGACCACTGTTATCTAAGTTTTTTCAAAATGAAATTGGTTACCGATATCCTAAATGTTGTTAGATTATGAAAATGACTGTAACTATGATTTAATATTCTTCATTTCCCAAAGAACCGGAAGCAATTAAAGACTACTGAACTTAAACGTCATTACAAACTCATTTTAAGTCATCTAAGTTCTTATTTTGACAATCAAGCGCTCCGACTGTCAATTTGCACCATAGGTAATTTCAAACTACCCACATCGACAAATATTCGACAACCCTGACCAGTCGTTTGTGTGCATTGTGCATTAGCGTCACACGTCACGTCAAACGTTGACGTTAAACTGTAAGTCAATTGAGGGTATTACGACAAATTGACGGCCATTTTGATGGTTATGTAACTGAGTTTGAGTTATTCCATTAGGAATTGGCTCTTGAGTCTGGATTTATGCCCAGTTGATGGCAATAGTACGTCAAGCCGTAGGTGCCATTTGTAGATCTTTGACAGTCGTTACGAGTAGTCAGAAGCCAAAAGTGTGACACGCAGTCTTACCAAGGGGTATCATCTTATCCAGTGACTGGGTTGTGGAGGTCTCAGATAGGCAATCGCTTCATGCAAAATACTAGTACTCAGTTGCATCCGGTTATACTAGAAGTCGACTGACCCCAAGATAGTTTGGAAGAGGCTAGGCAGATGATGATAATGATAATGGCAATAGACTTGCCTCCTATTATATGGGACTTAAATATAACAAGCGAAATGTGGGTGTACTATAGTTACACCCCTGTCTAACCTTCTGAGGATTACAGGCGTTATGTTATAAGTTTGGGGTTGTTGTGTATGATGATGATTTGTGGTGTGCCAATGAATATGTTCATCATTAGTATACATTGTTTTGTCATTAGGAAAATCTAAATATAAAATTTAATACTAATCCTAACTAATATTTTAAATGCGAAACTGAGTTTGTTTGAATGTTACCACTTCACGCCTAAACCACTGAACTGATCATCCTGAAATTTTGCATATAAGTTGTCAGGGGTACAGAAACGGACATAGGGTAACTTTAATCCCGAAAAAAAGTACTGTTCCCGAGGAAAACAACAATAACTATAATGGATGGTGCCACGTGTATGAGACGATTATTGACCAATTCTAAATTTACGCGAGCGAGGCCGCGGGCAAAAGCTAGTTTCACATAAATCAAATCAAAAATCATTTATTCAAACTAGGCTGATAATCAGCACTTTTTGAACGTCAAAATATACGCTCATATACTCGTACATATACATAAGCTCTCAAACGTCGAGAAAAGCGCAGTTCAGGTTGATCGTTTCCTAAGGAGCGGAAAGAAACTTCATAGTTCTCTTTTAACATTATGCTATTGAGTTTTTCATTTTGAATAAAAGTAATAAGCAAGCAGTTCTTGTTTACTATTTAAAACTTTTTATATGCATGTATAACCGGCTAAAGTTTAGGGGAGTATTGCAAAATTTGGCATTTTCAGGTATTTCAGTCGTTTTCAGACTAAGCAAAATATTGCAGTATGAAACAGAAAAAGTAAGCTTGTTCAGACATTTAATTTTTCAGGCAAAAAGAACCTTACAAAATAAACGTTCGAACTTCGAAAAACACCGTTAAACCAAAGCCAAGGTACACGATTGGCCGTCCATAATCCAATAGGATGTCTCGATTTGAATTTCGATCGGATTCGTGTTCTAAATTTAAATCTCGTTCGGATCACGTACGGTACGTGAGGGCGCAACCGACTTTCTGGTGTAAGTTTGCGGGTACTAGTTTGTTTACTCTGTTTTCTGGAGGGTAGGTAGAGATTTCATCGAAAACAATGTTTTTGGTTGAAACTTGTTGCTGAATTTGGGCTTCAGTCCTCCCGCTGGTATAAGCGAGACGCGAGTAGAGAGTTTCACTAAAAACGAGTTGGAGCAACGAGCAGCGAGTTTGCGAAGTCGACGGTGGGTTTACCAAGCGAGTGTTCTATTCGCCAAGCGAGTGTCGCAGATCGAAAACTCTCTTTACTAGCTCTTGTCGCTGCAATAAACGAGTACTTGATGACGATATGAACAGACAGTGATCAATTATGAATTCATACCATAATATCACGCTTGTAAGCCCTAAAGTTAAGTACACCCACATTTCGCCAGCCTTTGCTCAACCTAGGAATTGAAATCAGGACCTTAAGCTCGGCAGTAGCTGTTGCGTCCACTAGACCAACCAGGCAGTCTTAATACATGTATCTCTTTGACTAACAAAAGACCTACAATCTATTGTACATTTCTTGAGCAGCAAAATCGCTTCACCCTCAGCAGATGGACAGGTTTCTGAACCGAGGCAAGATCTAAACAAAGCGGTTATCAAGATGGCCCAGTCAGTGTCACGTTTTGTGATATTATACCAGTAATAACATTAAAGTTTGAGGGTCTAAACCCTTGTTGGCGCAGCTGTCAAAATTATATTTATAGTTCCGCCAATTATTCGTGATACCATAAAGTTTTATGGGAGTTTGTGCGCAAATTGTAAAATCGAAGAATAGAAGATTTGATTTATACTTTATTTAAGATTTATTTTTTCTGGAGTTTCTCAGTAGTAGTAGTACTTTGGATTTGCGCCCAGTTGATGGCAATAAACTTACTCGCTAATGTGGACCTAAACATAACTGGTGAAATTTGGATGTACTATTGGCAAACTTCTGCCTAACCCGTCAGTCAAACAGGCGTGGTGTTAAATGCTATAATACAGTTGTTATTTCATTAGACATCTATTACATGATTAGTAAATTCAATGAAAACAAGTTAAGGAGAAAGCGCCAGGGTTGACCGCGAACTTCAAATTTTCGGGCGTTTCTTGCAATTTGCAGGGCAGTCTGACTATCTAAAATTTCATGAAAAATCCATTCAAAGTGATTAAATGAACTTAGAGGATTGTACTTAAGATTTCATACCATAACTCTGAAAAGCCATATTTGTTACGCCCGCGAATCATATTTTATTTCACATACAGCCTGACGCTGACTTACGAACTGCAAAAAACCCAAGAAAATTTGAATTTTACGGGCTAGACTGGCGCTCCCTCTTTAAGTGGAATCACCAAGACAAACTGCTCATTTCTTCAGCCAAAACCTCTCCACTCCAATCCATCAAAAACCATTCCCCACTCATTCCATTCATTCAAAAATCTAAATAAACCGTATTTACCACTCTGCCTAACAGGAAGTCAGTGTATTACTCGGCTTAAAACAACTTAACGCGGACTTAAAACTTCGAGATGACCGCGCCGGCTGCCAACTTTAGCCGAATGAACGGTTAAAAACTTTTCGTAACGTTTGAATTAACTTTTTTAAATTGAGATAATGAGTTGTTGGGAAGGTTTGTAGAAATTTGAAGTCGGTTTAATCTGCTGCTTTAGGTTTAGATCATCATCATCAGCATACAACAGTCCACTGCTGGACATAGGTCTCTTCAATCGCACGCAACTAGATTCTCGGTAACTCTCATCCAGTTGAGCAGCCACCCTGCGAAGATCGGCGCTCCACCGAGCTCAAGGGCGTCCCACCTTACGCTTGCCGATTCGCGGTCTTCATCGATTTTGTATTGGTTAGTGTGAATACAGTCTTTAAACCCTTTAAATTTCGGATAATATATTTTTTCATACAATCACAATAAAATCCCTAAATAAAACTCCCATTTTTTTAAAACCATACAATTCCGGTTTCAGAACTGTCCATACGGCTAGGGTTTATCACTTTCAGTAAGTAGCTTAAATCCCCAGCACTTAACGGATCTATTTAATCCTGTTTACTTAACTGGTGTTCTGTTGCAGTTAACCGATACTTTAGGTTTTCGGTAAAACGAGTTGATCCGGTTTGGGATACTACAGTTACTTCCTCAAAAACATTGCCTTTGCAACTACAGTTCGTTAGAAAATAATGTCCGAAATTCGTGGAACTACGTATACTTTTGAGAGACCTGCTCTGGTATCGGCCCCAACTTAGTCAAAATCATAGGTTTGAAAGCATCCAGGCACATTACTTTTTGTACGCTCTCAAGACGGTGAAGGAATGCATCATGATAAAACCAGCAAGTCCTAGAACAAAAATTCGAAGACATTTATGATCTACCAACCCGCACTGGGCCCGCGTTTTCCATTCTCCTCTGTCAACCGACACGCTATCATACTCCTTTTCCTTTCATATCATTCCTCAGACGATAAGTATATCATTTCCTTGGTACGAAGCCTTAGACTACAGGTCGATTATATTAGTGTTATCCTAGCAGGCTTTAAATGAATCTATAGAACTGACACCTCAACTTTTTCTCTCACATTTGGCACAAAGCAAACCCCTTAAACCCGTCATTTCACTTACAACGTAAATCCAACAGGTACACAATCGTGCCAAGACAATTCCATCAGTCTGCTAGTCTGGGCGGCGAAAGACGAGACCCTGCCAAATGTACGGAGTAACTAGTAATTATGTTATGTATCGTCTTATAGGTTGTATTGCAAGAACTATGTGGATGTTTTAGTAGATAGAGACATACATTTTTCTAGTCGGTACCTCGGCGTGTGTGTTTTCGAGGCTTTATACCAGAATCTGGGACTCCCAGGCCAGGCAAAGTGCCCAGAGTGCAGGACAAATATTGCTCAGTCAATCCGAAATAAATATTCATAACGGACGAGAGTCTATGTCGCAGTGCTATCAATCCGATACCTTGACAAATTTCTTAATTTCTCTCCCTGTCACTATTTTTTTTAAAACGTTGCCGCACTTTAGGAATTTCCTGTACCTTGGTTGCTGATTTTAAATGTTTGTGAACAATCTCTAGGCCATACAATAAATATTTGTTCCGTGCGGGGATCGCACCCGCGACAAGCAGAGCAGCAGTCAATCGCTCAGCCGCTGCGCCAATCGTGTCGTCGTTATCCATTTCAGCAACAGAACAAAGTTCACTCCGAACAATCAATGAAACCCAACTTTCCTCACAGTTTAACCCTTCCACTGCTCAGCTCCCACCATCCGTGACGATCGTCGCAATATTCGAAATATCCGTCCGGTGGAAGGACAGACAGAAAGTTTTATTCGTCACGAAGTTTCAATAACTATTATAACTAGAGTTTCTATTAAGTTTTACTTTGGGATAATGTAGGTAAATAACGGAACTGGGAAGTATTTTTCTTTTCTCCTTTTTCGGGTTCCGGACCCAAAGGGTCGAACGGGACCCTGTTACTGAGACTTCCCTGTCCGTCCGTCTGTCACCAGGCTGTATCTCATGAACCGTGATAGTTAGCCAGTTGAAATTTCTACAGATTATATATTGCTGATGCCGCTATAACAATAAATACTAAAAACAGAATGAAATAAACATTATAGGGGCTCCCTTTTTTTTTTACGTATGGGAAATCTTCAAATGACTTCTCTCGCTCTGGGCGGAGCGGGAGGGAGTGTCAGACTTGTACTGACTAAAACCCATCCATGTTCCTTATTCGCCCTTTGTGTTCCAGGGCCGCGGTATATCTTTCGAACAACTCGCAGCCCTGGCAGGCATCGGCCCTCTCGGACCCCTTCCGATTTGCTGACATCTCCTTGAAGCGCGCGTGGAACACAAACCCGCCGTCGGCACGGCCTGTCGTCATAAGACGGACGGACGGTGAGCTGGCCTATTACTCACCGTCCACAGGCAGGGTACGGAACCCTTCGTGCGCGAGTCCGACTCGCACTTGGCCGGCTTTTTATTTTTTATTTCTGATTTCAGAATATTTTCATACATTTACGTATTTTTACAATGTCACGGAAAGCTTCTATTTTTGACACGGCTTCCAAAAAAGTAAACGTAAGTGTAACTAGTGTGTACCTCTTTTAGTTACCCGAATTTGTTAACGCAGCCAATCGTAAAACTCCAAACACTTCCTCATTCAGTAACCGTTCTTCTGGCTAGTCTCGTGATCCGTGCCTCAGACTTCGTGAGATACGGATCACAAAATACAGAGATACAGAAGGTCGGTCCCATACCTACAACGAGCGAAAGCTCACGCACACAGATACACTACACGTGCACCGAGTACACGAGCATTCTCAACGCAGCGGCGCGCCGCTGCGCTGTACACATACACATGGTGACAATCAAGATATACATGACAAGTCCAGTATAACCTGACCTAGCTTTGTGTGAGCTTCCGGTACAATGAAAGATCAGCATAATTTACTTTTGCATATCTTGATTGGTCGTCGTGCGTACGATCAGTTAAATCAGAAAAAATATGCGCTTCGGTAATCTTCGTGTTTCCGAATTGGCACTTACGTCGCACCACAGAGTAAACCCCTACAGATACAAAGTCTAACTTCTGTCTTATCGCGCTTTGTGTACAAGAGTAGAATTCCTAGGTATAATGAATAAGACTTTGTAGTGAATTTTCTCTTACTCCGGTCGCATAGTTCACACGTCGTATGGAGCTGGCTTTCTGTGTCCATCTATTCTGTGTCCGTGCCGTCCCAAGAGTGAGGCACGGACCGAAACTTGTGGGCAAGCTCAAAGTTTTAGTTACACTTCACACAGTTTCTGCTTGTCAAGTGGCTACAGTTACGATTCAGTCTGATTTGAGGACTACTGAGGCTGAGAGAAAAGACCGTATGATGCCGGGCAAGAAAATCTAGTTTTTAAATCGTTACCGTTTTAATAGACATCTATAAGGAGCTTAGAGTCTTATCCTTACGAAGGGGTATCGTATTACTCAATTCTAACTGGTTTGTGGAGGTCAGATTGGCAGTCGCTCCATTTAAAATACTAGTATTCAGCAGAATCCGGTTAAACTGGAAGCAGACCACAACATAGTTAGGAAAGGGCTACGCAGATGATGTAAGGAGCGATAGAGAGATACTCAATGCAAGACAGCAGATTCATCTTGTCTTTTAAAAGTATACCTACGAGAAGAATACATGGGCCTTCTCTCTATAAGAGGGAATGGGCTGTAAGCTGTAATTAACCAAGTGGGCCCATCACATGTCATCGATTTTTGGTGTAAGTTCATCCCGGTGTCCACACGGTATATTCCTTCACCGTCCTGAGACCAGCACTAATGAAATAAACAACACAGAGTAACGCGTCTGTTTGGTTTCGAACCCACCTTTCAATAAATGAAATTATTAAGACAGATGTATGGCCTATAGGTAGTTGTTCCAGGTTAAAAGTCCAGTTTAGTATACAGGAGAAATTCCAACAAAGGGGCAACGTTTAAAAAAAATAAAAAAAATTTTTAGGGGCCGTTTCCCATTAGCCAGCACTACTCGACTGCCTAGGGAGCACTAAACGAACGCTTAGTGGCATCACTCCGGAAGGCTATTTAAAATATTTCACTAACATTAATATTTAACTATCCCAGTACATAAACATGGTATCCGTTTAATTAAAAGCAACATTGTAGCGGTAACAGGTAGTTAGCTGTCCACGGCGGTTTAATGAACATAGCACTAGTATTTATGTGGTCATAAAGGCTATAATGGTGTACAATATACAATGATGACCTGAATGACGGAGAATCGGAGATAGACAACCCTCTCTTTTGTGTACAGAAGATTTATAGGGTATCTAAACTCTTTAAAACAAAGGAGCCAGGCAGAAACTGTAAAAATATTTTAATTCGCTAGCCCAAAAATTGGCTGCTTTAATGGCTTTGTATGTCACAGCATAAATATCACTTTGTCTGCATGTTTTTTGGTTACTCAGCCTAAAATTACATATCATCATCCATGTTATGCCTAAGAGTTAGGCAGAGTTGTACCCCGCATTTCGCCAGTTATGTTTAAGTCCCATGTAATAGAGGACGAGCCTATTGCCATCAACCGTACACAAATCTAGGATCCATGGTTACTGAGAAATTCCTGATAAAAAACACAAAAAACACTTTCCCGAACTAGGTATCTAACCCAAACCACAGACCTCATGCTCAGCAGTCGCATTTGCGTCTACTCGACCAACGAGGCACTTTGGAATTTTATTCGAAATCTTACTTTTTTTTTTACTTAGTGATGGGTTTGCTTTTGACTCTAGTCGAGGTCAGAGATTTAAGAGACAGACGATAATACAAGCTTACCCAGAAGAAGAAAACTTACTTGAGGAACACCAGTCGAAAGTAAACTCAGCACTTACCTGAAACAAAAACCAAACATAAATTAGAAACGCAACAACAACAACACAACCTCAACTTCAAAACTACCTCACAAATAAAAAAAAAACATTCCAATAACAAATTACCCTATCACACAAAACCTCTCTATTCACTGCACTCCCATTGGTCATCTATCAATTCATACGCGTTCTAAATTCAAAACAAAAAGGTGGCGCGCCACCTAGCGGCAGGAAATTGCAACATCGATCTGTCACCGACACTCTATGGACTCGTGATGAATTGCCGTCGGTGTACGTCATACGAGGAAATGTATTGCATTGTGTCGTGGGGTGAGCAGTGGACGTGCTATTGTATGGGATGTCGAGGTATCGGGTTTATTGTACAAGGTTGTATCTAGACTCCTTGCTGTTGGGTGAGTTGTAAATTAAAAAAGAGGACAGACATGGGAATCGAACGTTCTTCTCGCCCTGAGCAAAAACCAATCGTTCGACTACTTCAACCACCGGTGTGGTGGTTGAAGTAGTCGAACGATTGGTTTAACCAATAAATATTAAAAAAAAAAACGCAGAAAAAGTCGTTTATCGGCCAATAAATCTTATTTCAGATCTATTTCAACAACAATTGAAGTTACGAAACCTAATCACGCTCCAAGCAGATTCAAAAGATCTCTCTAGAAACTACTAGAACAACGAAACCTTCTCCTATCCGTTACAAGTTGGAGATTAGTCGGCTAAAAATGGAGCTCACCAACAGAGCCACGTACATAGTTTGTAGCAGAATACTCGAACTGTACAATCACATTAACTATTCTGTAAGGGTCGGTTTAGACTATATGATCGTAGAACAAAAATACTTTTCGTTGATAGGTGGTCTGTAAGGGTCGGTTTAGACTATATGATCGTAGAACAAAAATACTTTTCGTTGATAGGTGGTCTCGTTCAGAGATTTTTTTGTTCTATTTTTCTCTCCCGACCGTCACGCTATCATTTACTCCATTTTCTTTCATGTCATTCCTCACACAGTCCTTCTTCCTTGGTCTTCCTCTCCTTCTCCATCCATCAACATTTATATTCATCGCTCTTTTAGTCACATACAATTTATTCCTCCTCATTACATGCCTACACCACGACAGTCGATTCCATTTAAACTTTTCTGTCTCTGGTGCAACTCCAAAAACTTCCTCTAATATAACTTTTCGGATACGGTGATTAAATCATCATCCTTTATTTCGATCACAAAATAGTTCAATCAGTGCCCTTCGGTCGTCCTCTCTCCTATCTAAACGCGCCTTTAAAACCCCCCAACTCTTATATTAACAAGATTAAAACAACATTTTAAAGGATTTCCCTCTGAACAAATATCTTGGTAACATGTGCGATGAAATATTGGAGCATTCCGTCAGAATATGTTGCTCAAGATATATCGTATGAACGTTTCAAACGCTCCGCTGCGTTGTATTGAAATTTTACAAAATGTAAAATGAGGAAGACGAACTGGTTTTCAAGGGGAATTCTATTTGGATTATTATTTGGGTAAGTTTATTATTTTAGATATTATTAAACATTGGTGGATGCTAAAAAGATGAGGTTCCTTCACCACTGTGCAAAACATTTCCATCCATAGTTCCATAACAATCTCATAAAAGCAAAAGTAAACCTGTCTTTCTGTTAACTTTTAACACTTTCATAGCTGAACAGATTTCGATGGAATTTGGCACACGGGCACGACTTATTGTGGTAGTACGTTCTCGTGGAATAAATAACGCAAACGAAGCCGCGGAAAAAAGATAGATAAGTAATTTTCTGCCCTGGTAAAATCATTGCGCTAGTCGCTATCAGCATCGCGAGGCAATATAATGGACCTGGACCCTGGCAACCAACCCTAAGATATCTTTTTATCACCCACATGGGCAGTTTTTACCCAACTCTTGCAATCATAAAGCAGATGAAACTATAATTCTAAAACCTACTGATAACGAAATCAAAGTCGCACAGATTCCGTCAATCCTTCGCAAAAACATCGCACAAAAACTCTAATCACTTTGTAAAGCACTTACCACACTAATTATGCGACCACAACATATAATTAAGCCGGCAAATCGCGTGTTACTCGTAAATTATCCGTCGGGCCGTACATTAGCCGGCCGTCCGTCTATCCGGTACGGAAACGCCGTGACGCGCGACAAACGCATAAATTTCGCGCGGTCTGAACACGCACTTAGGTTTGGTGTATAATGACGTCATTATAAGGGGGTATTTTTGAATATTTCATGGAGAAAAATCGTTGTATGGGTTATTAAACACCACTTTCACTTTGGCTGAAAACACTCTCATCATCAAATAATTATTTATTTATTTATAACAGCTTAAACTATCATTACAGGTTTTACCCTAATGCGACAGCTAAGAACTTAAAACTAATAACCTAAATTATAAAGGGTGTAAAACACCTCTTAACGAAGCCGAAAGGCACTGGTTCTCCCTGTCATTGCGATCATTTTTTTGTTCTACACCATACCTGGGAACCGGAGATATTAGGGGTCAAAGTTCCAACTTTTTGACAAGTATTTTTTTAAATACAAGTTTTTAATGTAAGTTTTTTACTTTAAACACCTCCACGACCCCCGTACTATTCAATCCGTCCATCAGCACAATGTTTTGAGTGCGTTACATTGAGTTCTACCACAAAACATAATTTTACACCCCCCAAAAAAAAGTCGTTTCCCAGCAATAATTTTTGCGTAAAGTTACTTAGTTTCATGTACAGAATGCTTGGTTGACGGCTTCGTGATGAGGTGATTTACACCGTGTATATGTACTTACAACTAAATTAGAAAAAATAAAATAAAAATAACAACATTATTAAAATTAAAAAAAAAATATATCAATACACAATTACTAACAAAAGCATAGTACAAAAAATAAAGTATTAAAATTAAGTATTATTTTGCTTGTAGCATAACATAAATAGTAATACCCTTGCGAATTCACTAAATATTTATTATTATACTCTCAATTAAAATGAATTATAATGAATTATCAAATCCCTTGAAAAGTACCAACGAAAATTCTTGGAAGTTTGGTGAAGTAGGACTGTGTCTGAAAGCGAAGTTTCAATATAAAGAAATAAGATTTCCTTATTCGATACCTAACTACCTGCCTACACCATCACTAGTCAGCTGCAGCCGATTACACTGGCAGCCCACACAATACAGGTAAGTACATCAGATTTTTGTCACTAGTCAATACTTTTCCTCTAACAGTAAGGTATAAGATCCAAAAGTTTCCGGCCAACATAAATTACACACATATGACTTTCAATACATTACTGAAGTTTTCTCAAGTTCCCACAATGTAATGTAATCTTTAATTTTATAGTTGAAGCCGGGAACTTTTGAACTTTACTGATATATCCAGCTAAACATAAATGTGTACAAAACGCAGCATTCAAAAACAAAACACGCCTGTCGGCCATGATTGTGCGTCCATGACCACAAGTCCATTGATGCAGAGCAAAACGCAATGACAATTACTATCACACACAACAGAACACGGTTGTTAGTAATTTGACACACCGCAATTGTGACCACTGACTAACAGTACAATACAAATTATTTACAATAAATCTAATGGGACAAAACCAAAATTGGATTCAACAGTTTTAGTTGCTGGTTCAACTAAAACTGTTGTAAAATATAAAATGGTTTCTCTGTAAAGAAGTCTTTGGCCTGCAGTGAGACTATAAAAGGAAAATCTGATGAAGAGAGATGAAACTTCTCAGAGCTTATGAAACCCATATTTTTTTTTAAGTTTCTAACATCGTTATCGCTTTGTGCCCATCATTGGCAAAGAAATATCTATAATTTTCTCGGTATGATAAGTTATTGCAAGTGCTGTTGTATCACAAGCGATGGGGCACTTACTAGAGAGACCTTCGTGTCCTGTTGTTAGTTCATTACATGAACTGATAGACGCTACTGAGGACAGGAGATTCTTTAGCCTTGCCATCTGTGTTAAACCTTTTATCGCCTTGCCGACATCCATGTAAAGATCCCATGTATTATTTTTTTATCTAACGATTTCATTGAATTACTCTTGAATATGAAAATCCCTTGAATGCCAACAACCATCAACATAATTCTATAGGTTACAAAACCCAGTAAAAAACCTGAACCGTCCAACCAAAACAAAAACCCCACTTACCACTTCTACTCACAAACAATTAGCAATTAATTCCCCGCACATTTTTAATCTCTCCGCGGCAGATAAAATCTAATAATAAATTATCAACGGATACG
This sequence comes from Cerastis leucographa, assembly GCA_963082945.1. Lineage (NCBI taxonomy): Eukaryota > Metazoa > Arthropoda > Insecta > Lepidoptera > Noctuidae > Cerastis > Cerastis leucographa. The sequence continues at coordinate 12,323,365 of OY720371.1, read as the reverse complement.
AGTGCGCCCTTATCCTGCACCCCATATGCTTACAGGGAAGATTTATGGGTGCACTAATCTATGTTACAGCGGTATATGGAAAATGTATGTAATTTTGCTGTATATTTAAGAGCTTGTATTTTATAGGGTTTTTAAGATAGCAAATGGTTTTAATAGTATATTTTGTGATTGGTTAACCAACTATACGTAATCCTGGCACTGCATTTGACAAAAGACTATACATATTTTAATGGAATCTTATGTTTTACTCCTAAAGAATTAGCCCAAACTCTATAATGACACGAATAGTCAATGACTTATCGCACTTGATCAATCTGGCTTTGTGTTGTACCGGTAACTAATCATGTGAAAACTATATCTATAAAGTGTTTTTAATTAAATTTTACAAAGCCTCTTTTTTACAAAGCTATTTTGCACAAAGCAAAAACTCAACCATTCCACAATGACGTACAGAATCCTCTTTTCGGCAAAACCCTCCTCTTTACCGAGACCTCTTATCATGAATAGTTTCTTAATTGCCTCTCATATCATCTTCACAATACCACTAATTGGCCCTCGTGTGTAGGTACTAGAAGTCTTCACAACAGGTAGGTAGGTATTTTCTTTATTGAAAATAATACTATCTGCTTTACTGGAGTGGTCACATGTGAGCCCAATTTCCAAATCTATTGCTAAGAGAAGTAGGTTTTTTTTTTTAAACTATTCTAAGACCGGAGCCAAGAATTTGAACCTGATTAATGATTATAGGCTCCTTTTTATTTACAAATAAATTTAATTGGGGTCGGCGTAGTATGTCTTCTTCCATACTTCTCTATTACTCTTCATCTCATCAGACACCTCCTTTCTAGCCATACAAAGTCCATCCATCGTTTCTTTGGTGTTCCTCTATTCTAATACCCATCCACATTCATACTCAAAACTTTCCTCACGACAGTTTCCTCATTCCTCCGCATCACATGCCCATACCACGACAACCGATTACCACTTAACTTTTCATTCAACGGCACCACTCTCAGACTTCCTCTTATGTACTCATTTTTATCCATTCGCGTAACACCACACATACTACCCTTAGCATACTTAGGTCTGCTTGTCTCACATGAACGCTTTACTATGTAAATCTTTTGTTGCTTATGTTTGATCACACAAGTCAATTGTTGACAATCGACAAAATCTGTAAGGCATCTTAAAACCCTCCCCAATAGGGGATAATCCAATTTTTTTTTTCTTTGTCCGTCAGGTAGTTTATTGAAAAGTATTGGACACGTATTTTTTCTTTTTTCACGTGGTCATAAAATTACGGAGATATATTGAGTTGAAATGGCGCATGACGTCACATGTAGGTAAGTTTTATACCTACTTGTGACGTAGTAAGCCCCCACTCTCCAACTTTAATGAGTTTTAACCAAGTAATTTTTTGATATTTTGATAAAACAAAAAATACGTGTCTAATATTTTTGTATTACCTGTCTGACGGACAAAATAGAATGTCGTTTTCTTTACCCAGTCCGATCCCCTATTGCTGCCTCTCGATGAAATCTTACCAAAATGTGTTCAGTAGTTTACCCCTCAAAACTTACCAACTGACACACTATCTTTCTATCAATTTGAACCACTGACCTCACTAAATCCCCCCATCTACTACCCCCATTTCCGCGAGATTGCACTAACTATTCCCAAAGAGTCCTTGGTACCTCAAAGTGAGTAAAAGTACCTAAAAGTGAAGTAAAAGTGGTGTTGCGTGAGGTATCAAAGAGTGTGCAAAAACGTGCTCCGAGCGAAACGAGACCTAAATGTTTTGCAACGAGTGTCTCCGTGTCGCCAGCTTTTGTTTAAAGAAATGTCGGACACGAGATGTTGTTTTAAAATTAAAAATGTATTAGCTAGTAGGGTTCTCAAGGTTTGTATAAATAAGCATGGTCAAGGAAAGTGTTTTTATTTGGTGACCACGTTTTCAGTTAATTTTAAGAATCTCGACTGCCTCGATGGTCTAGAGGTTACAAGCGCGGCTGCCGACCATGAGGCCCTAGGTTAGATTCCCGGGTCGGGCAGTGTTGTTGGGTTTTTCCATCAGGAATTTCTCAGTAGCAGCCACGGAGTATGGATTTGTGCCCTGTTGATGGCAATAGGCTCGCCCCTTATTACGTGGGACTTAAACATAACTGACGAAATGTGGGTGTACTTTTTAGATACAAGTCTGCCTAACCCTTCGAGTAAGTCTGTTTGCTTGTTACCTATTCACGCCTAAACTACTGAACTGATCATCCTGAATTTTTACATATACATTCTCAAGTGTACAGAAACGGACAGGGTACATTATATCCCGAAAAAAAGTACTGTTCCCGAGGAAAATAACGATCGCAACAATAACGTTCTTATGATTATAGATGGCGTCACGTGTCCGACCGGTAACGTTATTGTCAAATTCTAAATTAACGCGATCAAAACTGCGGACAAAAGCTAGTCACACATAAACGGCAGAACGAATTTTGACCGCCCAAATAGACCGTATCCTAAAGTAAAACATAGAATATTTTTAATCAGGATACATGCTCATGGGCGGCATAAAAAATCTGACATCAGTTTAGAAACTAACCATATGAAAAAGGAGAAGATCCGGATACAAGAAGCAGTTCTCGACTTCTGGCAATTCCAAATTTAAAACACACTTCAAGAAATAAAAGAAAGAGTTCAAGAAACTCATCATAAAGCGGTCTACACACCAAAGCCGCTGACCCACACACACACACGCTGGCACAGCCCGGCGGCTTAGTGCCGGCGGGTTAACCCGGCGGCTTCAGAATGTCCAAGCCGAACGACTTTGCCGGCGGCAATGCCGGCGGCACGACAGCCGCGGCATGTGGTGTTCTAGTAATTGCCAAATAGTCGTAGAGATTGGACGCTTTTAAATGATAGAGGTCTATTAGTTTTATAACTGTTGCATCGTCCCACTCCATATTGGTTAGTTGATAATAAATAAAAGTGCCAACACTTCACAACAACAGAGAATGAATAAGTGATACGTCACTACTCTATGAAAGCCGGCGGGCAACTGACTGAGTGAGTGGAGAGGGATGCCGTCGGCATCGGCATGCTGCCCCGCCGGCTTGCCCGCGCGGGCGCAAGCCGGCGGCATGATTGTACAAAATAAGGCCGGCGGGTTGGGCCGGCGGTCCGTGCCGCCGGGTCAGCGGCTTTGGTGTGTAGACCGCTTTAGACATTGGAGGTAAAACTAAACTACCTTCGTTTCTAGTTTTTATCTAATCAAGTCGAGACGTTTCGAAATACGAACGATAAATTAAATACATTGGGTACCTATAAACAAAACGAGTTGTAATTGATTCTATCAGTGCTTAGAACCCTTTCACATTTCCATCAGCACTTAACTTGAAGATTTTAAGTGGGAGATTTTACATCGTTTCCGACTTTAATATTTCATTTTGTAAGGGAATAAACAATTGAGTCTGTTATCGGGTCAAGTGCCTCTAAGAGTTCCTAATTTTTGACGATGCTAAAGATTTTTGATGAAGAATATTAAAAGGGTAAAAATTAAAGCTGTTTTTTTTTTTAATGAATCTATCTAAAGAAAAGTTTGCCCGTATCTATACGTCGTCAAAGTGAATATTTGAGTAAAAGTTATAATTTAAGGTTGGTATTCTGTATTTAGCTTTTTTAGATAGTTTTAGCTTTGCTTGAAGTTAAAACTGTCAAAAGTTTCAATTCCCTTGTTCAAATTCTTGACTATAGATACAAGTGTTAGATTCTATGGACAGTGAGTTACTTGCAGAATTACTTAATAAAATGCATATGCAGCAGCGCGTGGCTAAATAATAACAGCCGCACGGTTCGATCTTTAAGGTTAAGCCAGTTTCCATCGTACCTTGGAAAGCACGTTAAGCCGTTGTTCCCGGCTGTCATTATTTGTAGATCCTTGATAGTCGTTACGAGTAGTCAGAAGCCAAAAGTCTGACATCCAATTTTACCAAGGGGTATCGTATTAGTATTACCCAGTTACTGCGTTGTGGAGGTCATATAGGCAGTCGCTTCATGTAAAATACTGGTACGAAGCTGCATCCGGTTGGACTGGACACCGACCCCAAGATAGTTTGGGAAAAGACTAGGCAGGTGATGATAAGCCCATAATGTTCGCACTACTACACACAGGTGAGGCGTTGTCTCTGTGAGAATGGGGAAGTAGGACGTTATCTTCCCTCCTGTCATCAAAACTTTTGTTCTAGAACATACCGGGTTCCTTACTATGGTTTCATTCCCCGCTGAGAGAGTAATGAAATTATTTACAAAAAAAGTGCCATCCTTAAATCGAATCCATTCATTACGTACCTACACCTCATCAAACATGGCCGATATACTTAACTTGTTCATAAAATACTGATAAAACGGACACTTAATACATTAGGTCTAAATAATCGTACGAACATGAAATCTTTTTCATGTCATTAGCGCTTAGTAATAGTAAAAAAATAAGAGGACTGTCCCAACCGCCATCTTTAACTTGTCACCCACGGTTCTTTTGATCTCAGAAGCGCTAAATCGCAGCCGCTTCCCATGTTTGCCGTGGAACCTCAGCGAAAAGAGCTGAATGTGGTAGATTTTAGTTTGTTTAGCCAACAGCTGAATGAAGCGGTGATTTTAAAGCATTCAAGCGGCTTGACGGGCAGAATAGATGTTTGTTTAAGGTTTGGGTTTAAGATGTGAAGATGCTGTGAAGTTTGTTAGGTTTGATGTGGTTGTTAGTGCTGGTTTTAATGGTATATAATCTTTGACACTTACTAAATTGAGATTTAAACTAAATGTTTTGAGAATCTCGGCAACCGTTGGCGTCTCGACAATCGTCTCAGCCACGAGTTGTTCTCCATCCCCTTTTTCAGATTTTTGAGTTAATTTCTGTCTAACCAAAGTGAATTTGTGAATGGAGGCTAATTTTTTAAATTTAATAGCTCAGTTATTTGAACAAAGTCAGCATAAATATTGAAACGCTAATTTAATTCCATCTTGGGCCTAATCTGATGAACCCGCTTGACCCTCTTCAAACAACACAGAAATAATTTATGGAACAATTCACCTGAATACCAACCAATCATAATAGCCATAATAACATAATTTATACGAAAACTTTAATCCATGGGCGCTTAGAATCTAAATCACCCAAAAATATTCCCATTAACGTTTTGGAAGTCAACAAAACAACTATATCAGGAATTCTGAAGGCGGATACAGTCACGAGCACCGAGAACTTGGAAATGTGATTTTGTCTTACTTTCTTGATTTCAATGAAGTTGTTACAAACACAGTATTTTGGAACCCATATCACTATGAAATAAAACAATTTAAATGCAGTGTTAGCCTGGTGCTGTGACCGTCGGACTGCCAAGTCATAGGTCGCGAGTTCGAAACCAAGGCACTCACGGATTAATGTGCGTATTGTATAATTATCACTAGCTTCGGTGAAGGAAAACTTCGTGTTGAAACCAAACATGCCTGAGAGATATTTCTCGACGGCATGGTCAGCCAAGTCAATAAAAACTCTGGACACCAGGTTAGGCGCTAACCACTCACAAAGAAATAGATCTATCTTGTTAAAGACATGTGATGAGGAGGGATGAAATACACATGACTAAAAGAGTGGTCTACTATAATAATTATAAAGCTAATGAGTTTGTTTTATTGCTTGAACGCGCTAATCTCAGGAACCACTGGTACGTTTTGTAAAATTCCTTCAGTATTAGATAGCCCATTTATCGCGAAAGGTTATAAGCTATATATCATCACGGTACGGCCGATAGGACCGGAGCAGCAATGAAAAATGTTGCGAATACGGGGAAAATGTGACGCAGATGACGTTGCACGGGACAGCTAGTAAGTAATAAATGCGGATAGAGAGGAAGAGGAAGGGCAAAAATGGATGGATTGGGTGAGGAGCTTTATGGAAGAAAAGAAGTGAATTCTAGCGTGACACAGGAAAATAAGAAAACAAACGATTTGGGACAACCCCAAGTAACATCCCAGAAACAGCATGATTATAATGAAATGAATTTTATTTCAAAGTTGCAATTGTTTTTCTACTACTAATTTGATTTTGAATTTAGGTAAACGTAAACATATTTTATGCTGGTGACTGTACTTACAAGTGGAACCTTCTTGACCTACCCTCAATAAATATCAAACAAATATAAATTACGGACTCGGGTGTAATTAGTTGTAAAACGTACTCAAATTCCTTCTATTGTTGGGTCCGGTATAAATAAGTAGTAGCTAGAGTTGGGACATGTCGACTTGGTTAACGAATAATGAAGTATTAATAGTTGGTCTGTGGCTTTTTTTGTAAGAATTGCGTAGTATTTTGTATACTAGAACCCTCCACCTCGCCCTTAACCAACCTTATCACTACATAGTATAAAACAAAGTCGCTTTCTCTGTCCCTATATCCCTATGTATGCTTAAATCTTTAAAACTACGCAACGGATTTTGATGCGGTTTTTTTAATAGATAAAGTGATTGAAGAGGAAGGTTTATATGTATAATAACTATATATTTTATACCCGTGCGAAGCCAGAGCGGGCCGCTATGTTTTTATATACAACGTTCACAGTTTTTCTGTAGTGTATTTAGTATCAGCATTGCACCCGTGCGAAGCCGGGGCGGGTCGCTAGTTGATATTATAAATGACTAACACTTCGCCCCCGACTTCGTCCGCGAAAATTGTGATATCATATATCTGTGGATCAGTTGTACTCAGCGGGCACTCAATGCCCTACGGGTACAATACAATAATATTTTTAGGATGTTGTTGGGTCTTCCGAGATATTGCAGTGCATCGGGCATGTTTTTGAAAGCTCGGATTGATGGCTTTCAAGCCATCATGAGAAAAAGATCGGCCTCATTGTTGCACCGTATACGGGCAAGCTCCAACACAATCTTGGGAGTAATAGCGGACAGGCTAGATGGTCCGTTTGTTAGACACTGGATTGCACTCCACGTGTCAGTCTGATTGTTGGTTGATTTTTGTACTTTTTTAGTTTTAGGTTTACTAACATAGTTCTTAAGTGCTTACTAACACAATTATGGATCTGTGTATTTTACATGTTTTTGATCTGAAATAAAGTTCTGATATATATATATATAGCCTATGTTACTCGGTAAGGATGTAGCTTTCTAATAGAGAAATAATTTTTAAAATCGGTCGAGTAATTTTTGAGTTCAATCGTAACAAACAAACAAATCTTTCCTCTTTATAATATTATTACTATTATTAGTAAATGACTCACTTTAACCCATGGCATCGCCTACGTAGTTAGAATAATTAATGAAATGAAAAAAATTAAAAAGAATCTCCATGATATGCTTGTACACAAGTGCTACTACTCTATAAAAGACTTCCTATCAGACAAATCACTGCTTCAATATAGTCCCCCTCAGTCATGATGTGTTCGGTGGCCCACTGAGGTGCCTACCATAATTTGTTCTGTTTTGTTTTATCTTTTTTTATATTTTATGTGAAATCTTATTAATTTTTAACTATACTGTATTTTTATTGTAATGTAACTATTGTATGCCCTAAGGGCGGGACGTAGCTGAGCACAATTTCGTTATTTAAGACCTGTATTATGTACCTACCTATGATCCACAATAAAGATATTGATTGATTGATTGATAGTTTTCGCAAATAATCCGATGGAATCGTATTGCCGTGATAAAAACATGATATGTTCTGTACCCAGGTCATGGTCATGGTCTTGGGTCCAACTATGTAAGTTTCTGTCAACGAAATCCGTTCACTCGGCAAGATGTGAAAAAGATTTTGCATTTAAGATATTAATTCCCTAATCCATTTCCATTCATTCTAATCCATATTAATATTATAAATACGAAAGTAACTGTGTTTGTTAACTTTTCATGACTAAACGGCTGATCGTATTGAAATGAAATTTGAAAAAGAAATAGATTATATCCTGGAAAAAAATCCACACGAACGAATTCGCGGGCAAAAGCTAGTAGTACCTATGTACAGCTGACCCATATTTAACAACACTATAAAACTGGCTAAATCCTCATCTTCAGTCCCCACACGTCCTAGCCACAAGTGGCTTTTACTAGCCTTAATAGTGAGATTTTTAGTACGGCTACACTTGGCATTCTGCTCACCAATACGAGATTACGAGCTTGAAGATAACTGAGAGACTCCTTAACTTCGTTTATGTCATGTCTTGGTGGAATAACAATGGAAATGAGAGATAAAAAAAGCTAGAGAGCGTCTAGGTTATAAATAAAATTTCTTTGCATTTTATGTTTGTACTCATAATATCAAGCCTGTACTCCCCAAAGGGTTAGGCAGAGGGGAAAATGCTAGTACACCCACATATCGCCAGTTATGTTTAGGTCCAATGTAAAAGGGGGCGAGCCTATTGCCATAAACCGTACACTAATCCAGACTCCGTGGCTGGTACTGAGAAAGGAGAGGGAAAACCCAATAACCCAGGACCTCATTTTATGTTTGTCTAGTACTCCTACTAGGTACCAAGACTACAAAAGACGACGTAGATAAAAAAAAAAAGCGTTTATTCGTGGGATCAGGGTCGACGCAGCATGTCTGCTCCTTCCATATTTCACTAATAGATGTAATTTTAATCTCCCTTTCTAGCTATATCATCCTTTACACACTCCATGCCTTACAATATGATAGAAACGGAATATATAGAATATTTTTTAACTTCGACAAAAGCTTTTAAAAGAAGCCTATGGAACAAAACTTCAGATTTAAGACAAAAAGTAGGTTACAAACAGGATCTATATATCCAACCCTTAGTGATCCTAGATGCCTAGCCTTGTTTCAAGTTTTCCGAAGTCAGCTACAGAATCAGACACCGATAAATGCGTATGATTTATGTATTTTAGCGGATGTATCCTACACGTGATTGCAGGGTGTTTACTTGTATGTTTGTTCCGCAATCACGAGGAGGAGCTCGTGGCTAAATAAAGGCTTATGTTTAACATAACGCCAGATAAAGTAAATATAACCTTAAAAAAACATTTTTATACTGCCTAAAATAGTAAATGATCACCAGAAATAGTAAATGATTTACTATATTTGGTGATCATTTACTATATTTGGTCTTTGAATACAATTTTTTTGGTGTTTAGAATTTTTTTTTTGGTAACGTAGCTTAGGATCTCAAAGTATTTTTTGGTGCTCATTATATTTAATCCCCTAAATAAATAAGAGCCACAAAGTCGATGTTCAGGTATAACCGCGCTTGCCTGGGTTGGTCCGTGGGTGGGTGACCACCCAATACATACTGAGTTTCCTCCGTGTCTCGGAAAGCACGTTAATCCCATTTTGTCCCGGCTTTCATTTATAGATCTTTGACAGTCGTTACAGGTAGTCAGTGGCTCAAAAGTCTGACTACCAGTCTTACCAAGGGGTGTTACCCAGTTCTAACTGTGTTTAAGAGGTCAGATAGGAAGTCGCTTCTTTGTAAAATATATGTATACAGCTGCATCCGGTAAGACTGAAAGCCGGTCTCAGCATAGTTGGGCAGAAAAATTTTTTTTCAATGGAACTTGGATCACAATATAATATAGACTACGTCTTAAGTTAAAACGTAAAATACCTTCATATAAAACACTTTCCATTGGATGCAACTGGAACCATGAGCGAATGTTAGCGCTGAATAAATCCATAGTAAAGGTCCTAAATAGCTACATATCCCCCCGCACGATTTAACGATTACCCCATAAGAGCAAAACATTATTTAATCACAGGGGCAATTTCGCATGCCTTCAAAGAGTCGGACCGGTAAATATTTTGCCCTTCCTCGCAAGTAAATAGCCCCGTTTAAGAATAGGGCTCAAAAATACCTAAGATCTGAAATAGACCTTCCTAGGCAGTTGTGTTGGCACTTTTTTTATCTTATAAGTACGTATAAGCCAGTATAAGCATGAATTCTATCAATAACGGGGTCTTACCTATCAAGCTTCTCTAAGCATGGGAAATTATTGATAAGTGAGGTAAAGGCTGAAAATCATAAATCGATGTTTAAAGACCAAAACGTTTGAAATGTTTTGAATCGAATATAAAACGAGAATCGCATCAGTACGATCCATTAAAAGTCAAAATTCAATTCATAATATTATTTAACGAAAAGTAATAAACAATAAACATGAATAACAAAATTAACAAGTTTTGTCACCCGAGTTTGCATACAAATTGCCAAGTTTAATTTATTTGTGAACTTTGTCGCAAATAATAATGTTTTAAACGAATTAACATGGGGTCGGGGGTGTCAAGAAAACTGTTATTATTAGATAAATTACCTTTTGACCTACTTTTTGGTTTCGAGAGGTGAATTTGCACTGCCTCAGATATTTTACGGTGTTATTATAACCGGCGTCCTGCGATAAATTCATATAATGTCACAGGTATAACTCGTGCAGAACTGTGTAGTCAGGTTCTTTTGAGTATGCGGACTAATAAAATAGGTACAACGCAATTTTGAAATAATTACAATACAGCTTTAAAAAACTTACAAATTCCCCTGGAAATTCAAGCAAAATGGTAACAAAATTTATGCAAAAAAAAAAACAATATCCAAGTCGAATTTAGTCGACTATTCGAACGCTCATCCCACCCCTACAGGGTACAAAATTAAGTGCCCCCGGGGCAACAACTCAAAACAATTAAAACGTAATAGGGGTAATATTAAATAATCGAGTCGTTTGTCCCGACTGAAATATGTAGGAACTCGGCTATTTTGGGATGGAAGAATGTGCCCGAGTTAATAAATCGATTTAGTGAGCGGGGTGAAAATGAATTGATTGTGTTGAACATTCCTAATGAAAAGATTGCTCTTCTTTCTATATCGTGTGGTTAGTGCCGCCAATGGGTCTCTGACTTGGCTTTACCTGCCGTCGAGATATATCTCTCAGGCATGCTTGCTTCTTCACGATGATTTCCTTTCCGAAGCAAGTAATAATTATACAATACGCACATGAATCCGAAAAAGCAGAGGTGTGTGACTTGGGTTTGAACTCGAGACCTATGACTTGGCAGTCCGACGGTACAATGGGCTATCACTGCTTTGAAAAGATTGCTGACAAAGTGTTATTTCAGTTTCTTGATTGTTCTTGTCCATAGGAAGGTAGGTATGTTTTGGAACAAGCGATAACTTTCTGACTATGACTACATTTGTACTTTTTAGTGCATAGATCAACTACCGACGCTGGACTGACCGTTGAAAGAAAAGCGCCCAAGTAACAGTGTGCAAACTGACGGAATCATTGATGTTTAAAATGCTTTGAGTTGTTGATTGGAAACCTCAACAAATAGCCAAGGATACAAAGCACAACAAAACTACTATTTTAAGATCATAAGAGGCCGGTGATCAAACCAGTAAACAGACTTTGGCAAATCTACAAAAGGAAATCCAAAAACCTGCGTTACCAGCATCACAAATTATTATTGTGTCCCACAGTTAAGTCCCAAAGAAAAAAGGTTTTAACTTTTCGACAATGGAACTTAACCGTCAACTCTTTGTTACTCGTGTAGCTACTCGTAAGTATGCGCGAGAAAATAAGAGAAGCACAAAATGGCGGGCAGTCGCGTAATTCCGTCGTTCGCTTGATGAATTTTGATTATGAGCACGTACTTACGGATCGTGGGGGAAATACTGAAAAGACTTCAGAGTGTTTCATTTCTTCAGGTCGGCACAATCGAGAGGTAAAACCGAATAGGTTCGAAAAGAAGCCGCTCGGTTTGTGCCCAGCTGACACGGACTTAGTTCAGCGAAGGTAGATTACGAATGGACTTCTTCGATTGGCACAACCCAAATGAAAACCCGAATATGAATGCTAATTGAGTCGACTTCAGTCGACTGAGAACAACACCATCATCTGTCCAGCCTGTGCAACCTGTGCCTGTGAACAATGTTAAACAAATAATGCTAAATCGAAACGATCGATGTGCCGACCGAACAAGTGAGTACCGCCCCTTAAGTTATGCATCGGTTTTACTCGGACAGGTAAGGAACTTTTTTTGACTTTGCGATATGAACTTTATGGAGGAAGTTAGAACTATCTTTTTCTTCATAAAGTTTTGGTATTCATTAATGAGTTGAGAGTTATATGGCAAAAAAAGGAGGTGTCTGATGAGATGCCGAGTAATAGAATAGTATGGAAGAGGAAGACATGCTGCGGCGACCCCAAATAAATTGGGATAAGGGCGGTAGAATGGTGACGATAATGATGCATGGTTCATAGGAAACGAAACAAACTCGTCGTATAATGAGAATTGATTCTTCAATTCTGACGAGGACAACTTTCTTTCACTTGAAAACAATTGATTTACGTCAGCACCAACACAATGGAAAAATCGGAAATACCATCTCGACTTGAAAACTCTTAATGCTTAAATTTTTCAGATATTGTAAGAAAATGTGTTTTTAATAAAAAATTATAACTTGTTATTTAACAGTCGCTTCTTTTACAAATAAAATCTATACTAATATTATAAATGCGGAAGTAACTCTGTTTGTTTGTTTGTGACCTTTTCACGACTAAACGACTGATTGGATCGCTATGAAATTAGGGAAGAAGATAGATTATATCGTGGAGGCTACTTTTTATCCCTGAAAAACACATCAAAATTCACGCGGGCGAAGTCGCGGGCATAGCTACTTTAATTTAAAGCTGAGTAATTAATGAAGCCAATTAACATAATTGCAACAGCTGTGACAATCAAAATGGCGACTGTTTTTTAATTTCCGCTTCCCAAAATATTTTTACATTTTTCGTTTGCGTAATTTCGCAAAAGTGTTGTTATTTTATTCTTCCTATAACAATTTGTGTGTTATTTTAGCAAGTGACAGAAATGGCACATGCCCATTGCCCACTTTAATATTGTCATGTTAAGTGCGGTTGTCGGCTGTCAGTCAAAATTTGACGAGACCAGTGTGCTTATAATTTCAGTAAGTACTCATACTTTTTTTTAAGCGGTACATACATGTCTATCTGACAAATAGGCATGATGTTGGAATCCATTTTGACAAGGAGCTGTATTTTAATAAGTGATGGAGCATTACTATTACGTAACAAAAAAATTGGCTACTACAGTTACAGCTACAGTTACAGTAACCTTGTCGCCTGAAAGTACGGGGAAATTTGCGTCTAATCCGGTATTTTTGCGGTTTTATCGATTTTTGGAAAAGTTGCGTTCGGCGATCGAGGTCACAAACTTGGATTATTCATTGGGCTAACATAATAAACAAGTCTGCAAAAAATCAGAACTACCGGAAACAAACTAACCTACACACAACCTGAATTTTCATAGTTACACAAAAATAGACTGTAACTAGGAAACGTTAAGCCTCGTTTGCCCCTAATAGCCGAATTGAGGCTACACATCGGCTTCGCCCAACAACGGGGCAAGTGCAAACGTCGCGGTTTCTGGCCGCAAGGAGAACGGATGTGATTCGGGAATGTCGCTTGCAGTTTTGTTATGTTGGTAGTCTAGTCTTTTGTTAGGGAAATGTTTGGATGGGATGTTGTTATTGTCCTAGGCTGGCTGTTTTAAGTGTCAGTTTGAAGTTGAAGGGATAGTTTTGTAGGAAAACTTAATTCGTTCGCCCTCCCCATAATTGTCATACCTGGTTGCCTACCATAACGTCTTAAAATATTATTGTTTTACTCCTTTTCCAGTGAGAAAGAGATGGCGCTAGACATCCTGTATAGCTCCGTCTCTTTCCCACATTGGAATAAGAGTAACAATACTGCTTTAAGGGGTCATGTTAGGCCAGCAGAAGTGCTGGCCTCATCTTATTAAAGGCTCTTTCTTTATCTTATTTGACTTCGTTATCCTATAAGGTGCAGGTGGTTGTGCAGGATAGCTAAAAAAAAAGGTGGGGCATATCCTGCAGAGAGGGTCTCCACTCCGTATTGTATTTGGGACGGTTCGATGATACCCAATCTGGACAGATTACTTCTACAGCGGCCAAATTGGGCCCGCAAACGGTGTTGAGCTTTCTGGATTGGCCACTGCAGGTTCTGTCCTGGAGGAAGATGTTCTGCTAGATTGGTGAAGTGAGGAGGGGTGTCTGTTCCTCACTCAGTCAACCTTATACCATAGCATGAGCTTGAAAGTGGGTTTAGTACAGCTAGTATTTACTTGTATGCTTAGTCTGTGCCAATATACATGTACAGAACAATTATCATTATTCTTTTTGAAAATGTCGAAGTTGTTGTTTAGTGTCGTTTCCCAAATATTGCAAGACTATTGGACCTAACGTGTTTTCACCAGCCATTCCCATAGGTACATTTATCAATATTCTTGTTAAGATCAAAATATACTCATAATATTTGCTACTGTACTCCTCTACAATTTTCCATACCGCTAAACTCAAACCCCAAAGCAATTACAGTAAAAACAAAACTACCCGTCAATTCTGGCAATAAATTCCCGATCGGTTTAGTTTAGAGTGTATGACGTCACAACACGCGCTCAGCAATACTATGCTGATTTATTACTGGGCGACCGTTCGTGGTAGATAAATTATTTTTACTGTATTCGAAGGGTATTATTTGAGACTGTTTTCGAAAACATTCTAATTTAAAAAATTCATTCTTGCCAATTTATATTCTGACTATTTTGCTGGATTGAAATAATTAATTAAACGTAATTCATTGAAAAAAAAAACCGCACTCTGAGAAGAGGGGAAGGATATGGGGGGTTTACCCAGCAGTGGGATAATAGAGACAAAGATAAAAAAAGAATCAATAAGAGATTATGGGTTGGTAAATCATTATCAATCATCACATTCATCACGTAATTGGTGATTCTAAAGGAATAAAAAACCGAGTTCTTAACTACAAATTGAAGACTTAAGTAATCATTAACTTTATTCAGTAATGGGACAATCAGTTCATTTAGGGAACTCATGAACCATTTGCTGGACAATTTTTTAATTATTAAGAGGGCCTAATCTTTAGCTCAATCTTATCCCGAGGACAGAGATGAGGACGGAGATGGAACGAGCTAACCCAAAGGAAGCCTATTAACTCACGACTAACGCAATTCGGGCGAATGCAGTCAGAGAATTCCACTCCTTGGCTGTGCGAATAATAAAATATGTAGCAAAGCGCTACGTGCGAATGTGTGGAATACCGACCAGGTATGGGTGATAACCCGCAGTACGACTGGACTTCCGATGGAAGAATGGAGAAGGTGGATTATGCTCGTGGAACTTCTGCGACCAAGAGAGGTATAGTAGATTTCCAAGCCGAAATAATATTAAAGAATTGGATATTTTTATTTGAACTCAGAATAAACGTCTCCTCTCTCCTACCTACCCAATGGTGTCGTAAAGTGCATAGTCTCGTGAGTTAAGAACAGACAGGTGTTGTTGATATTCGCTCCCTAGTAACGGAAATTCCGCTAACTTCACTTAATTTGCACGAAAGGAAATCCCAACACATTTCGAACTTTGGATATCGGCACGAATTTTAACTAAGTACTATGATTATGTCACTGATGCCAAAGGAACTATAAAGTACAAAGTCTAAAACAACGAATTAGCCTAATTATAGTATCAAAGCGTATCCCAATTATTTCACAAAAAACTTCCCACGAGCATAAGGAAAACGGAGTTAAAAATTAGAACTTGGGTACAAAAAACTGCAGAGTAAAAGCCCAAGATGGCTATCAGGGTCCAAACTCCAGTAATATGGAATATTTGGACCCGATCATGATGACTTTCAGTCTATTCTGTTTAATTCAAATATTGACGAGTTGAAGGACGATCCTAAGTTATGATTGAAGACCAAGTGCACTATAAATAATTTAATCTATGATCAGGGATCAATTTCACCTTCTGAAACTATGATCTATCTGGGACCAAAGCCTGATCTCATCATTCTCCTGCCCTTAGCCCAATTTATTTGGGGTCGGCGCAGCATGTCTTCTTCTTCCATACTTCTCAAAAAAAAACAAAGCCTGAACTCTGTTCAGAAAAAGGGGTGATGATGATATGACTCCTGAATAAGCTTTAGTTCTATCTGTGTTTCCCATTATTTGCCAATTATGGATTTCAATATAATGCATACTTTACAGCCCCGGATCGCATGTACAGAAGAGAAATGAAAAAGTTAATCCATTTAAGGTAACATTTTACCCGCATTGTGAATGAGCCGTATCATTTATCCAAAAACAAGCATCCATAATTCGGTTCCCACAATATAAGAAAATGAAACCATTTACACACAGTCCAAAAGAAAGTAGAAACTGATTTAACAATACTAAAATAACCAACATTCAAAGACAAACCCAAATCGAAAACACCAGTCATCGACCGACGGGGTCCAAGACTCCTATATTTAGATAATGCGAAACAAAGACATAATCACGATGACTGGCAAGCTGCTGTGTTATTAACTCTGTCGAGGTGAAGGACGTGGCTACGTCACTAACATTGATTCAGAACTCAGGTGTTGTCTAATGGACCTGTGGTTGTCAAACTTTTCAATTATGCCGAGTGTGGGAAAATATTTTAGATATATAGATAATATTGTGTGAAGGATGATAAGGCAAGAAAGGAGGTGTCTGATGAGATAACGAGTTATCGAGAACTATGGAAGAAGACATGCTGCGCCGACGACCCCAAATAAATAGGGATAATGGCAAGAGGATGATGATGATGATATTGTCGTTACCTTTTTCAACCTCAAAAGGTATGTGAAGTATTTATAAATTGAATGTTATCGTACACGGGGCAACGTCCTCTTGTTTTGCTAGCAAAACAAATTTAAAACCAAAAGTTGTGATCGGTATTTTTTGTTTCTAAGCTCTAAGCTCCTGCCCCCCCCCCCCCCCCTATGGCGAATATAACTCACACTTACAATATTGGGATTGTAGCCAACAGATTTTGAAAGAAATTCCTACTCCTTAAAATATTTGCAAAATTTGTCTGGTCGACCAAAAATGGTCGAAATAACTATTTTATGAAAAAAACATTAAATGGGATTAAATGAACTTAAAGAGGGTTGTATTGATGATTTTAAGTGTTATAATTCTGTAAAGCCATATTTGTTACGGCCGCGAATCATATTTTAATCTACATATCACCTGAGACTGCCAAAACCGACTACCTTGAAAAAACGTAAGAAAAATTAAATTCCACGGGCCACCCTTGCTTTTACACCTTAATAACGCCAAGAATATTCATAGAAATGGAAGGCATCGCAATAAGGCTGGCCGATAACCAGTGGACATTTTAGTTAACAGCAATGTCATTAAGCAATGGATATTCCGGCAAAAACTTTTCACCACTCCATCGAAAATTACTAACACTGAACAATGGATTCTACATTCACCACCAGCTGGTATTTCACATGCAGTTTTACGCATTTCAGTGTATTTAGCTCCATACAATTCCCTAGGTTTTCAGAACTTTCCTGAACTCGTGTCCGCTCCAAAAAGTTGGAAAACACTAACTAGGCATTTGGAAACTGTGAAAAAGCTATGTAGTGTAAAAGTGAGTTTTAGACCCCTAATGGTATTTCAAAACAGCGCTTTTTAGGAAAATCTAAAAAGAAAAGATTGAAAACCTTTCTCAAAAAAAAAAAAAAACTTCTCTTCGTCTAAGTATAAATTTTTCGCTATTTCGGGGTTGGTTAGTAGGTATAAATATTGTTCATAAAGGAGTTATTATTTAAATATTAAGTATTGGGACAATCTGAGGATGATATAGAATACCATTATCACAAAGGGTAAATTGAAAAGATGAAAAGTGGCTTACTGATAAACGTATTTATGAGTTAATTTTAATATTTTATGACGCATTGTAAATAAAAGACCCGAATTACCTCAACCATTACGTTTAAGTCATGTATATTGAAATGAAATTAAGTATGTAGATTTTCTGAATCCATTATTTAAATGTTAATTTCTCTGAGTTTAAGCCTTTTGCATTTCAATTGAACAGTGGTTACGAATCGAATCAATCGGAAAAAAATGGTTTAATGTAAAACTTATTGTCATGAGAAATTCCATGAATATACATAAATAACATCACGCCTGTAATCCTTAATTAGGAGTTCACAGTTTTATAATAAAATAAATAAACAAATAGATATACATACTAAACCGTTTAAAGAATCGTTGCTGATTAAGTGGATAAACAAATTGTGCTACGATGAAGTAGAGAATCTTCTATTAAATAAAAGTTAAAACCGCTTCCGTATAAAACAACCACAAACGCATAGGTATATACACATAGGTACACACACACACACACACACGCACATTAATGATAATAAATAAAGAGTATTCACTAGTAGTAGAAGGTAGTTGTTTCAATACCCTTTGATATTTTTTTTATAAACTTTTGTTTAGAGCAAGTTACACTAATTGTGCGATATAAAAGAGCGGCGCCTCCCGGCGCAAGCATCTACATATATATATGCTTAAAAGGAGACGCCACCTACTGTATAATGTACAACGTGTTATAATGAAGTAAAACGTTTTTGATTTGACAAAAAATATATTTTTGCCCATGGAAAAATTCACTAACACTTTGCCCGACCTCAAATTGAACTACAGATCCCTTGCTAAAGCAAATTTCCTGAACATTAATGACTCAGTAAAACTTAAAAATCTCTTTAATAAAAAATCTGTTGAAAAATAATAAAAAACTTTGAGAACTTGAATATATATCAACAGCAGAAACCAGTTTGCTGATATTCGAAGCCTGAGCGACTCACGTCGACAGTCAGACGACGGACACCATTACAAACGGTACCGCGGCATGGATTTTACCGGTAAAGTCGCTATCGTAACCGGTGCCAGTTCCGGCATTGGCGCAGCTACTGCCAAATTATTTTCACAACATGGAGCCACACTTGCACTTGTCGGACGAAATGAAACAAGATTACATGCAGTAGCAAGTGAATGTGAAGCTGCGAAAGGAATACGAACCTTATGTCTTCTCTACGACTTGACAATCGACGGAAATTGCGATGAAGTCGTCAGAAAAACAGTGCACACATTCAAGAGATTAGATATACTTGTGAATTGTGCTGGGAAAGCAAGTGTTACTTCGCTTTTTGATACGAATATGGATGCTTTCGATGATCTTGTGGCTCTAAATCTTCGCGTACCTTATAAATTGACTCAGTTGTGTACTCCGCATTTAAGAAGAACTAAAGGGAATATTGTGAATGTTTTTGGTGCCCCTGGTAGAGTGCGGCCCGGTTTTTTACATTGGTCGATGGTTAGAGATGCATTGCAAAGATTTACGAAGGCTGGTGCTTTAGAATTGGTAGTCGAAGGCATAAGAATGAATGCTGTTCGTCCAGGATTGACCAGAACTAATATATTGTCGAATTTGAATGTACCAGAAGATGATATGCCTCACGCTTATGAGAAACTTGCCCAGACAGTACCTAATAATGTGATAATAGAACCTGAAGAGATAGCGAAAATGATTATTTTTGTTGCTAGTGATGCTAGCCCTAATCTAAACGGTGCTAATTTGGTGGTTGATGGAGCAGCGTCTGGCAGTGTTTAGTGACAAAGTGACCACCATGATGAAGTGACAAAAACAAGAACAAATGTTTTTAAACAAATGACTCGCTAAGTGACTTCTTAAGTGTCTAAGTAATATAATTTGGTATGTTGAAATTATTTAATTTAAGATAAATAAAGCAGTGGTATTGGATGTAAATAACATTGGATTTAATCTAAAATCACCAATGTTACAGATCGGTAAGCCACCAAATGATATTACAATTAAACTTAATGGAGTAAAAACTCGTATTTTGAAACTAATTTCGTTTTAATTGGCTTCCATTGGAATCCATCCAAAAATAGGTAATTGCTTACTGACATTGGCATCAAAATAGCAGGTTTTGTACACAATGCGTAAAATGTTTGGGATGTGGACAAAATATAATTAAAGTACCTTACATTGAGCTGTCATTTCTGACGGGATACAAAAAATAAAGGCGTGTACTTCATTTGTTTACAAATTCATGTTACCTTGTTAACTTAACTTCACACCTGCGGACCCCGAAGTGATAGACAGAAGTGTACCCGTGTTTCATTCACTGTTCGCCAGTTATGTTTAATTATATCAGTACCATGTTATAGCGGAAGCCTATTGGCATCAAATGAAAGCTCTGATTAAGAGTCATTAAAAGTGACAGTTCCAACAAAAACGGCAACGTAAACTCCAAATACAAAGAATTTAAACCTCAAAACATTAAATCCAATCATTATGCAAGCACGCACTCATATGATTGTGAACCAAAGCATGTATAAAAATAGATCTCAAACAGGTTAAGTAAGTTAATAAAGTATCTTCGAACGAGGAAAAACCCGTACAATAATATTGTGATGACGGAAACTCGTTCTGACGTAACGGTCGACCAATAGGAGTAATTACAGAAGGTCGGAAATGGTCGCACGCACACATAGACGCATACGTACGGCGATCTTAAGGTAAAAGCGGCAGTGTGGCCCGCGAAATTTTAATTTTCTTTTTTTTTGTAATTTGTGTCACGTTGTATGTTGATTAAAATATGATTTGCGACTTTAATAAATATGGATGTACTGAGTTATTATGATTAAAATCATCAATACGACCCTCCAAGTTCATTTTATCCTCGATTTTAATGACTACAATTATGTAAATACATGCGTATTTTGACCGCGAATCCTACTGTGTTCAACATAAATCCTGATACTGGCCGGCAAGTTGCAAAAAACGTAAGAAAATTTGAATTTTGCTGCCTACCCTGGAGCTTCCACTCCAAACAATTGCCGGCCGCGAGTGTGCTTGCACTCGCTGTACGTGAAGCGTGTCTATGTGTGCGTGTGTTCTCGCTGGTTGTCCGTAGATGACCTTCTGTTCCGTGATGACTGTTAAGTTGATGTACTAGTAGCAACACATGTACTTGTGTATGCTGTAGTTATTTGACTTTTTCATTCATAAGCAGCTGATTTTTATAGTCACGTTACGTTTTGGTTTTATTGTTGAAGGTTAACTACTAACATGGGAACGCTCAATACCACACTTGAACTTGATTTTGGTTATGGTATCAGTGCATAATACAAACTAAGTACAGCTGTAGAGTAACAAACATCTCCAATGGTCTTCTTCTTCTGGATAATAATAGACAAAAGCACGCAGACATACAAATCGGGACTTAGTCAACTAAGTTATACTTATTAGACTTTTGGAAGACGCTTTGTAAAAGGGGTTTATTATCCCAAAGAAACACACACAAACAACAAATTAAACATGTTACTTTACATAAAACTATACTACCTAACTTAACTTGAACTTAAACGAACTAGTAAAACCGGCCTCAAAATACAGAAGTGCAATGTCAACAATGAACATCAACATCGTAACATCACACCTGTAATCCTCAAAGGGTTAGGCCTGTGCCTTATAATACACCCACATTTCGCCAGTTATGTTTAAGTCCCATGTAATGGGGGCGAGTCTATTGCCATCAACCGGGCACAAATCCGGACTCCGTGGCTGCTACTGAGAAATTCCTGTTGGAAAAACCCAACACCACTTTGCCCGACCTGAGAATCGAACCCAGAACCTCATGCTCAGCAGTCACGCTTGCGACCACTACACCAACGAGGCAGTCAATAAAATTAACCGAGACCTTAAGAGCGTTTATACCTTACCGCTTTTCATACAAACTTTCAAGTCTTATTTTCCGAAATGACTGAACCGATTTAAATGAAACTTTATACGAATAAGCATATACATAGGTCTAAAAAGTTACTAAAAAAAAATTTCAAAATGTGTTTTAAAAAAGAGATAATTGGAATTTTCTGTTTCTATAGAAAATTTATAATCGGTCTAATGTTACTGTAACACTATTTTTCGCTTATGTGTATGAAGTTTCATTAATCGTTTCAGTCTTTTCGGGAAATAAGGACTTGAAAGTTTTTATGAACTGTCGTAAGGTGTTAAACGCTCTTAATCGTTCAATCCTACCTACATTCATCATGAAAACACTACATTCCCTAACAATACCAGCCTATTTTTACTTGTAAAAACAACAAAAATCCTCACGTGTGCCACTGATGAAAACTTCTGTATTGTTTGTAAGCCCCACTGTTCGCGGTCGCGTACTTTTAGCTATTTTCAGGCCTTGGCCTTCGCAAAATGCTGGAATCATTCCTCACATTTTGTATGATATGAAATGGGGCTTTCAATTTTTTTATATGAAAAAGGTCATGGACAGGTTTGTGTCTATGTTCAGGCTAGATTTGGTGTATTGCGTAAAGATTTGGGGGTGAAATCCGTGGCATTGATAAAGAAATCAAACCAGGTAGATTGGAAAAAAAAACTTGGATTATGTTGGATAGCTTTGAGTAAAATGTGATGATTAATAGGCATGTCTTTAGTGTATGAAGTCTTTGACCAGCAGTGGGACGGTAATACTCTGGTCTAATTATAAAATGAACAAATCGAAGATCTTCTAAACACGTAAGATATTGCCAAAAAAATGTAGGTATTGAAAAGTAAATATGAATAATTGGGCAAATATTAATGCAAGATCCCGACTACATTCGTGCGTGTAGATTAAACTATTTAACATTATTAACTACAAAGATAGCAAACAAGAAAATTACATAAACACTTATCAAGGTAAAATACATAAAATGTAACAACTCTGGCACAAATAAACAAAGTGAGACAGCAACAGACTGATAAACGCTGATAATGTTATCAGTATTTATCCAACCACCGTCATATACAGACGTGTACTCGATAATAATAAAGTACATAACGTGATAAATATAACATACTAAATCAAAAAAGTGAACCAGATACACCAAGAATATTTGACAAACTGGAAGAGAAGGACACAAAAATGGATAACATAGATTTAACAGGAAAAGTGGCAATAGTGACAGGAGCCAGCTCTGGAATAGGAGCAGCTACAGCCATAGCATTTGCTAGATTTGGAGCTAGACTATCTCTAGTAGGAAGAGATGAAGTGAGATTGTTAGAAACAGTCAACAAATGTGTAGCAGTGAATAATGTAATGCCTTTATTCATACCACTAGATCTAGCCCATGAAGGAGCTTGCCAGGCAGTAGTGAACAAAACAGTGGACACATACGGCAGAATAGACATACTAGTGAACAGTGCCGGCAAAATGGCGATATCATTTATGTCTGACGATACAATGGAGAAATTAGACGACTTGATGAATGTCAATTTTCGAGTCCCGTACCATCTGTCGCAATTAGTGTTACCGTATTTGGTGAAAACAAAAGGGAACATAATAAATATAGGGTCTTCAATGTCAAAGCGGTCGACGCCAGGCATGTTGGGGTACACCGTATCGAAAGCGGCTCTACAAATGTTTTCAAGGCAAGCTGCGGTTGAATTAGCCCCTAAAGGAGTAAGGATTAACTGTATCAACCCCGGACCATCGAAAACGAACATTCTGGCTAAAGTAATCGTACATCATCCTGAGTTGAGAGATCAAATTCATAGCAATATACAAGAATCTGCGTTCGATGGAAAGATGTTGGATCCAAAAGAAGTTGCGTTACTGATTTGTTTGACCGCTAGTGATATTTTCCCCAGTTTAAATGGTTCGGACATATTATTCGATGGTGCGGCTTGTAATGCGTGATTTAAGTGTAAAAAGTGATGCTGTATGTGACAGTAATTTTGGAAATAAAGTTGGTTGTTTATCGTTAATTTCGGTATGATTATTTTTGTAATTATTGTAATTTGATAAAGCATTAGTTGACTTTGCACGTGTAGTTTTTTTTTTAATTTCTGATAAATTAATTAAGTTATGTTTGTTCGTTGTTTGTACGATAATACTCGTAGATAGCAGATAGATAAACAGAGACGAATTTTATACAGTGTCTTAAGAGTATTAAGTCCTTTCATTAGAACTTTTTTTGCTTCCTCGCTTAATAGCGATCTCGAATAATTGTATCAGATACTAAGCAAACGTTCAATATTAGCACAGACCGTAGTCTGAACTGTTTATAGCAAATATTTATCAACAAACAATAGATCACGTTTGAAAAAATCTTATCTCTTTTAGCCTTAATAGAAATATCCCAGTATTTATATTCAATAAAAGCCATAGTTCTATTACAGGCTGTCTTCATAACTCCCGATTTTATTATACACAAAGTTGAATTTATTTGCGAAACAGAATTGGTCGCTATTTCGATGAAGAGAGAGACTATAATCGTATGTTAAAGTGACAGATTGGAAGCTCCCTACTTTGTAGGCGAGGCCAGTAGTTTCAACTAAATTATATTTCTTAATGTACTTCTTATAATTTAGCTTGAATTTAGATAATAGTATTTTTGTTCGTAACCTTGGAGCAAATATAACTAAAGGTATGATTGTAGTTCACAAAATTATGGATATTGGCTATGAAGTCTAATTTGGTAAGGGAACTATATTTCTTGTCACCAAAATTTATATTTGTCATCAAAGTTGTATCACCTAATAAATAGATCTATCGCCACGAAATATTTTCGTTCTCAGATAAACAAAAAGTGTTCCCAGGTATGAATTATCAAATAAATGTTGAAATATGTGTAAAATAAGAGATGGATTACCAATAAAGTTGTAGTGCATTAGATGAATATAAACTTCGTTCTTATAATAATAGTTTTATTACTTAAATAATAGCTTTGTGCTCAGAATGGTAGATATGTCACCAAATAAATAGATCAGTTCCTTATTTCTATGAAGAAAGGCCTAGTACGAGACATTGGGCCCACCGACTCGGACAGGTTAGGTTCGAAAGTAAGACCCCGACATCCCCTTCGTGTTAGGTTACTGTAAACCCTGCAGACAGAAATAGGAGCCCCACGTAGCGGGGCTACGTCGACAACGCCTTAGTTTGGACCTGTGGTTTGGAGTTTTATGTAAACATTTTTACATTGTTTGATGATTCAATTTTCGTGACACTTCTATTATTTTGAAACCTAATAAAATTACTTGATGATTGATTTTAATTCCAAGTAATTCATAATTAATATTTAGGTAAGCGTTTTCATATTATTTGATGATTCAATTTAGGTGACAGATCTACTATTTTGGGTACAAATATTATTTATTAGGTCAATGAAAATGCATTTATTAAGTTATTGATAAAATCATACCCATTTGGTAATAGTTTACTAGAAAGATCATAACAAGGATGTGCGAAGTCGGATTTTTAGTGATATACGAACGTTGATTAGGCTGATACTAAGATAGATAGATAGAATATTCTTTATGTACATAACACAAATTCCAATTTACATAAAAGATAACATTTTACATAGGGTGACGCTTTGGGCAGTCTTATCGCTAAGTAAAAGAGCTGAGTTAAGATTTAAAGAGGAAGAATTGATTATCAACATCATCTGCTTAGCCTTTCCCAAGTATGTTGGGTTTGCCTTCTTCTCTAACCGCGGGCATTTTAGTACCAGTATTTTACATGGAGCGTCTGCCTATCTGACCCCCACACCCCAGTAACTGGGTAATAAGATGTCCCTATCGATTGATTAATTTATTTACTGACCTGTTGATCATCGAGACTGCGAGATAACCCTATATCTATTTGAGGAATTTGTAATCTAATTTAATTTGTTTATTTTTGTATCAGACGGCAAGCGTCTTTAAATAGACATGTCTGTATAATTAATAATTGATACTAATTTAAATTTAAGTCGCCGACCTTCTGAAGGTCACGAGAATCCATTGGAATTGCGAGCAGCAGAGGATTATTATGTTATTGTATTGATGACTAGCTTTTCCTCGCGGCTTCGCTCTTGATATTTACGGAAATTAACCGACGGCAACGTTTAAATTGTAGCCTATGGCACTCGGGGATAATGTAGCTTCCCGTTAGTGAATGAATTTTCGGAACTAAATCAGTAGTTTCGAAGGTTACCCTCTACATACAAAATTCTAAACAAATTTTACCTCTTCATAATATCAGATAGTTCTGATAAGGGAAGGTATTAAGTCTGTTTCCTTAATTGAGCTGATTGAGATACGACGTCAATTTGCCGATTCACTCATTCCTTCTTCTTAGCGTGTCGATGGCAGTCTTAATTGTGTCGGCCCCGGAACTGACCCAATAGTTAGGCGCCCTCTATCAGCGATTCAGTTATTTCATTATAATAATTAGGACAGTTGTGAACTGAAAACGGACAACTAAAGTTGTTAGTCACTTTGGCTAGGCTTATTGATTAAGTTTCCTGACTCAATACAGGGTTGAAGGGACATCAACGCAATGACGACAACGAAAAACGAATACCACGTGTTCAGTACATCATTCTGAACCCCCCTTCCCCCACATAAAAATATTCCATCGGTAATTTTAAAAAGTAAGTAAGCATTTGTATGTCGATGTCCCGGGATTCCTCTTTATATCTTGTAACAAAGCCGGAAATTAAATAACTGACGGGGCGGAGCAAGCAGACCGTCACACACATAATTCCACAGACTTCTCATTCAAAGTCAAAGACTTAAATAATTACATCTTCGCTCAAATCATTCTGAGTCCAGTCATGTTGTTACCAGGCATACAGACAAAGACGTAAGTATGTATAACATGTCAAAATGAACGCTACGGTAATATAATTGTGTGTCAGAACGTATTAAGGCGGTTCTGCTGTGAATGCAGCGTCAGGATGAAACGCTATGATTTACAGCAACGACGCTCGTCTCGCGAAGAGAGCAAAGGAAGATATAGCAGTAGGCGAGGACAGACTCGTCTTAAGGAATGTAAGTATCTTTAGCACTTCGCAAGTGTCTGTTCAAATAAAATGTATCAAATACGTTTCATAAGAACAGTCGCCTTGTTGGTCTGCATGAGGTCATGGGTTCGATTCCAGTTCTCAGTAGCCGCCACGGAGTATGGATTTGTGCTCGGTTGGCAATAGGCTCGCCCCCTATAACATGAGACTTAAACATCTGGCAAAATGTGGGTGTACTATTAGGCACATCTTTACCTATCCCTTCAAGACTTCAGGCGTGATGGTTTGTTATGTAGAATTGTAAACTGCGTCTGTTTACCTCGCACAGAGAGGTATTCAGAGGCACTAGCCTTAAGCAAGGGGAATATTGACAGTGCTATAATAAGTGTGAATAGTTAGTACATAATCACTCATTTGGAACTAATGAATATAGAAAATTGGAAACATAATGGGTGTGAATCTTCACACCCATGGAGGGTATCTACCCTCCACGAAGCCGAAACGCACTTGATTCCTCTATCTTATTTTTTTTTGTTCTACACCCTACCAGGGAAGATATTGGGGAACAAAGTCCCAAATCAATAAGTTTTTTTTTTTTAATACATTTTTATAATGTTTTACCTATAATTTCAATACCTCCACTACCCCCGCACTATTCAATATATCTATCAGCACAATGTTTTGAGTGCGTTACATTGACTCCTACCGTAAAACGAGATATTTAACTCCAAAAAAAAGTTGTTACGCAGCAATCACTTTTACGTAGGGTTACTTATTTTGATGTAAAGAATGCTTGGTTGACGTTTTCTTGTCCTACAGGGTGAAAACGGACCCTCCGTTTTCACCCTGTAGGTCTTCAAACTCCTTGATTCCATTGATCAACCTTCTTCTGTACACCCCATACAGAATAATCTCCTTAAATCCACAAGCTCATAAACTCACAATTTTAAATTCACTAAAAACAAAGCACCTCAACAATCTTCTACCAAAATAAATGACAGACTAAACCTTCTGTCAACGCGCCGTATCACGAAGCTCAGAGGAGCCCAACTTGCATATTTCCTTACCTGTAACAAAGAGATACAGCGTTATTTTCATAAAAACTCCATTTATCAAGCGAGGTGTAAGAGCTCGTAAAAGTATACTGTAATTTAATAACTGCTGAAGTTTTCATCGTTTCATATTTGTTAGATGAAATTGCGTGTTCGTGATTTTTTTTTTCATTTTCGGGATTTCTTTGAGCTTGTGGTGGGTTTGAGGTCAATGTCCTGTTTTTTATAACTAAAATTCAGCCAAACTAGTACGAACAAACTGCCGGCTCCGGACATGGGACATGGCAAATACTTCACTAAAGTATGGAGGTGTCCGTATTTTGTCCATACCGGTTCGCTGTACCTGGCCTATAAATAAGTTTTGAAGCATTAAGGAAAGATAATTTGATGGGGATTTTCTCATACTGAAGTCACTATCATTTTCAATGAAACTCTACTCTAAAATCAATGATGTCACAAACAAATGCTAGCGATGCACAGATTTTATTCAGAGCACTCTAACCCCTCGTTTTCACCAAGAAACAAGTTTAATACTTGTTTGATACAAAACTTGTAGAATACTTGTCAAAACATAATTATTTGTTTTATACATGTATTGAGACAGTCTCAAACATTCTTTCGTTCACACTGTGTAGCCAACGAGTTTATATACAAGTATAAAACACATTTGCGTTTACACTGAAGTCTGTGACATGTCAGAACTTGTCAGCTACATTGATAGCGTTCTCATCTACAAAATACAGTCGTGTTTTCGACAAGTATTGTTTATTTTATTGCAATTTCTGTTGATTACTAGTTAAAAACAAGTTTTATACTATTACCATGCTTGTTGGATAAAGTTTTCAACATAGCGGACGGACCGGGTTTTTTTCCTTAATGAAAACTTAAACTTGAACGAGGAAGAAGAATGGAGTGGTCAAAGAAACAAACTTTAGAACTCACTCAGCTTTTGCATGTACAAAAATGCGCCAATGATCGCGACCAGTACTTGCGCTTTTTCCTTGAATTTGCTTCATTTTACATGTACAAGTATACTGCACACTTGAAGTAAAGTTCTTCAGCATCTTCTTTTTCTATTGTCACAACAATTTTTAATATTAGTAGATAACATAAAACTACGAACTGAATTTGTCTTGAATTCTACAAGTTTAGTTACAACAAAAACATGAAATCATAAACATGTAGGCAACTAGAAGTTTTCAACCAACAAGTTTCATACAAGTTTTGTATATTTACAACAAGTTTTGAATACTTACAACAAGTTTTGAATACTTACAACAAGTTTTGGACATGTATGTATAGTTTCCACAAGTTTTTTATCCAACATGTTTTATACATGTATATGAGAAACGAAACCATCGCAAAAAAACTAGTAAAATACATGTATTATACCTTGGTGAAAACGAGGGGTAATACAAATCAATTCAAGACTCCTAAAATATAATTCCAATAATTAAAAAAAAAAAAACAAATCAATCTATCGAAATCTCTCGAGCTCTCTTTATAATGACATGCGTCATTCATATCAACGTCCGCAACGATCGTCCAACTCGACACAGGTGGAGACAATGTGATTCAATAAAGCTAAATGTTTTAATTTGGTGTTTGGTCTGTGGTACGAGCAGAAGCGATTTGAGAAACGTATTCGTAGCGATCTTGTAATGAAAGATGATGTTCTGAATATCCCAGATATAATAGTAGTCTAGTACTTGACTTTGTAATATGATTATTAATAAAAAAAAAATATCCGTGTCATAGTTTATGCAAACGCCTGTTCTAGTGCAGAGAATTGAGACAGAACCAGCTTGCATGCCAAAGCTGATGGTCGTACTCAATAAATGGTGTTGATTTAATACCATTACGTAGATTTATGATTTATCATTGTGTTTTTCTTTACCCATGTCTGGGTGTGGTATACATTTTCTATATAACCGAAAGTAACGAAATTGCAATTATATAAAATTGTATCCAATGTTGAAAGTCTTTGCGATACAAGTAAACTCATTCAATACGGAAGAAATATTTATCATCATCAACTTGCCATTTCTAGCAACATAATCTTTCTTAGAAAAAAAAAAATATAACTAGAGCATAGGAAATGGTTAATCTTATCTATCAACAACATAGAGAATGAATTATGAAGCTCTAACAACCTAACCACAATTAACAATTATCACATTCCCCAATATCTTTCACTTTCTCGCTCCAAATACCAGTTTGGCAGTGGACGGGACATTATATCAGTGACGGTACATTATAATCAAAATAATGTGACACAGACAATGTAATTAAACATAACAATGTGCCTATATATTATGGTAGGTGACATAAGAGTATGCGTGATAAATACGCAGAGAGAATAGTAACTAATAGGTATGTTTAAAATGAAGTAGAAAGATTATCTGTTGGACATAACATTAGAAGATTTGTTGAAACGAAAAATGAAAAAAAAAAAAAACACTGAAAAATGAAAAAAGGGGCCTGAATAGCTTGTGGTTATTCATACGAACGCAAAAAAGTTGTGTAGTTAATAGACATAATATACTGTACATAATTACCTACTAACTTTTTCAACCTACATCTCACTCAGAGATTGTTCATCCAAAACATTTTTTGTAAACTTTGTTTTTTTTTCCTTCACGATACATTTTTGCATAAGTATAACAACACATTCAAAAGATCTAACTTCCTGATTTTTCAACATGCCCCCCCCCCCCTTGCCAACATTCGTTCCAAAACTACCCATCGTTATCCTCATAACGCTTATCCCTTAACCCGCTCCCGCTCATCCCTCACCCCACACACCTCTCGAAGACTGAACATTCCGCTCCACTTAGTTTGGCACACTCTAAATATCGCCACTAAATAAAACCCCGCCATTGTCTCGTCACATGCCAACTGATCACAGCACTTTCTTGTCCTGTACTTTGATTTATTACACTGCTAAGCTTGTGCGGCTGCATTATAGGCTGATTACGCATACGTACACTCTTAATATCGCAACTAAATAAAACTACCGCCATTTCCTCATCACATGCCAACTGATCACTGTACTTTCATATCCTGTTTACCCACCTACTTTGATTTAACAGACTTTTTATTGCAGACTATATGGGGTGGAATAGACATCGACGTTTTGTAACAATCAACGACTTATTGTCAGACCTATGATGTCCTCCCATACTTAAGTACTAACGCTGTAAGATAAAAATATTGTAAAAGCAAATGATTTTAAAAGAGTAACCATGGAGATTCTTGCCGGTTCTTCTCCATAGGAAACGACCAACCCGAACCGTGCACCTTTTTGTTGACGTTTTACAAGTGATCATGTAGGCCTATGAGAAATGAAATATTTTGATTTTGATTTTTGATTTTGACGCAAAATCGATTACCACGTATTCAGTACATTCATCAGGTAAATTGCACTTTTATCAGAAGCATTTGTGTTTTCATCACTAATGAAACAATGAAAAAGTAAAGAGGATCTTAAAAAGTTAGAAAACAATTTCGATCAAAATTTCAATGCCCATCATCAAAAGAAGATAAACTTAACACCTCCTTTAATTAATAATTCGGGCCACATTAACGGCCCATTACATAAATGATTTAAACGACTTACGCGAACCAATCATAAACGTTGTTCTAATTAACAATTATTACCGCAATAATCTATTTCATTATTACAATAGTAATAACGCCTGTAATTATTATCTTACAGCGACAATAAATTCGGAATTTAGACTAGCGACATCTAGTTATAAACAGTTGGAACTAAAATAGACGTTCGACGTTCGAAACAAAAGACGTTAGCGTACACTGGCGATGGCGGTCGTTTATCAAGAATTTAATGCATCACACAAATCATAGCTCGGAGACAACGGTGTAATAAAAAATATTTATAAACAAAATCATGTTGAGAATTTTATTCTTGTTTGATATTTTATTAAATCTTCAGCTGTGAGTCTGTGACGTGTCAGATCTGAGTTATAGCTAGGGAAAATTTGTAGTCGACGATGGAAGAATTTTGGCGCCTAACGTTCTTGTGTAAACAGACCTTTTTAAATAATTTACGATTTAGACACATTTCTGTTAAGCTATGCAACGAACTTTGATGCAGCATTCACCATAAGTTGGGGGTTTCATTAAAAGGTTAAAAAGTTATAACAGATTATCTAAGAGTTGTGAAGTTGTATCAGCGCCAAGCATTTACTAGTTTTGTGTAAAATGATGTCGTTGCGCTTTGAAAATAACCTTTCTTGCTATTCCAAGCGATTTTATAAGCAGCACCAATAATAACTAATCATGATATTGTAATAGGTTTTGCTTGCCATACAAACCGCATTAAGATACGAGATTAAAGTGAATTTTGCAACCGTCAATGATAAATTACATTTATAAATACTTTAAATAAACAGCTGCATAAACAGAATCGGAATTTATCAGAAAATAAATGTTTGGTTAATCCTGCATGCAAATGTTATCAATGAAAGTGACATTTTTATCGCGTAGCTGCCGAGTTCTGTTCTACATGTGAAGAGTTCGATACTCACGAGTCAGATTTATTGTATTTCCACACATCCGTAATGTTAAGTTATTCTGACAAACTAGCTTTCTGAGTAAATCATATTAATGTATGGGAGGGGTTGAAGCACATTTAGCAGCACTTTTCGACAGCACGCTCTGTTTCTTGCTCTAGCAAATGACGCTTCTGATAGACAGAAAAGGACTGGAGCATGGAGAAATGCGATTCTGAACTGGCAGATGAGGTGCAACTCTGGTACTAAAATAAACCATTTTTTTTACAGTAAATGTCTGCATTTCTAGTGCTAGCAAATAGAATTATGTATTATGTTATGTTATGAACTTATGACACAATAATACACTGGCATTCCACCAGTTATGAAAACATAACGACTTGAAAATATTCATAATGACCAAAACCAATGAAACGTCCCTCGATCTAACATTTAAATATTCATGAAATCAATAACCCAGAAACGTTTTTTCAGTACAGCGTTAAAGTTAAAACAAAAGACTAGAAATGATAAAGCGAAATTTTAAGATTTTTTCTTAAAAGAGACAAAACTGTGAAACCTTTACAGAAGTTTAATGGAGCTTCCCCTTTATTTCACCGTCGCGTCTCTGCGTCGGGAGACTTTTTTTTAAGAAAAAATGATTCTTTAGAGATGTCAAGGTGAAAAGTATTTGAAATTCTATGAAAGAGTCTTATTTTGAGGCTCATTAGTTAAGTTTCGTTCGAAATAATGTCGTTTTGTTGTAAGATCTCCATGACATAATTTATTACAATAAACAAAGGTCAACAATTGAAGAGTGTTTTGAAGAATATTGTGTTGTACAGTTCCTAATCGTAATTTATTTTATGTAAGTAAACCTACAAGGAAGGCTATGAGGGGCGATGTCAATACAGGCTAAGGAAAAAAAAAGTAAACATACAAGCTCATGTGAGATTTCTAAAAGATAATTTGTAAAACTCTAAATAAATTGAGGTAAAAGTAAAAATTATTTTCAAAATAACATTTATAGTACCACAACAAACAATAAAATTCAGAAAAAGATGAACCCGAAGTTTTGTAAAAGTCTGTTTAGCGGCCAAAAACCGGCCATTGATGGTACACAAACAAGTGAAATGGCGAAGACTTGATCGAGAGTGAATCCTGGCACATGGCTAAATTATATCAATACTGAACATCATTTCACCCCGAATAATTTCATCTGCAATAAATTCGCAACTAAGAAACGACTCGCTCGTTCATCGGCGTACACTGCAATTCCGACATTAATTAATTTGCGAGTTGTGACATTTTAACAGTGAGCAAATATTTCTGCACTGATTTGTATACTGCGGGAGTCTTCGATTTAATGCTTGGCTGCAGATAAATTAAAAAAAAATACGTGAAATGACTAATGAGTAAATTATTCTGCACTGACTTGTATATTTTAACAATTTGCAGTAATAATGAAAAAAAAAACAATATGCATGAAATTATAGTGTGCTAATAATTAATTAATTAATTTTGCACTCATTTTTATAGAGCAGTCGAGTGATAATTTCTATTACTTACCGGAAATCTAGTCACGATATAAAATGTACCGTATGTTATGTTTTTATAAGTCTTCATTAAACTTCTCCGAGGGATGTCGGAAAACCAGAAAATAAGCGAGCAATAGTTGCAAACAAAATTGGCGTTTGATTGAGCGATTCAGTCAATCTGGAAGTTTTACTATTTCTCTTTTGGGAAAGCAAAAATGTAAACAAACACGTGGAGTATGCCAGAAACAGCACAGGACGTTGTATCTTTTCTCGTTCGCTTATCAAGCCATCAATCCAATGCTTACCAGAGTTAATGTCTCAGTAAATTGAACATTTCGATTTAATTCTGAATCACATTTCTAGGAGTTGGGAGGGGCTCG
The DNA here is from genome assembly GCA_963082945.1 of Cerastis leucographa. Taxonomy (NCBI): domain Eukaryota; kingdom Metazoa; phylum Arthropoda; class Insecta; order Lepidoptera; family Noctuidae; genus Cerastis; species Cerastis leucographa. Next base: position 12,289,108 of record OY720371.1, on the reverse strand, counting down.
TGTATAAACAATACAGCCACACTAGTCTGTTTTCAAGGTTAAGCAACGCTTGCTGAGGTCGGTCGGTAGATGGGTAACTGTACCTAACAAACCGAAAATCCTGCGTGCCTCGGAAAGCACGGTGTTGTTGGTCCTAGCTATCGTTATTTGCCAGTAGTTGCGTGGTATGTGTAAACTAATGTCTGCGGTTTTAATTTCAGATAGGCAGTCGCACCATATCAATACTGGTATTCACCTGCATCCGGTCAGACTAGAAGTCCACACACACACAGACAACCACAACAATTAACGTGAAAATCTCTGCCTACCACTTTAGCGTGATGTCGTACAACCATAGTGAACAAAACGTCAGCCATAAAACAAAACATTAAACATATTATCTCACTTTTCAACATGTTTTCAAACAAAATTCACGGAACTACAAAGCAAAACCTCTCCGAACCGTTTATTTAAAATAAAATAATAGTGAAACAGAGTTATCTGTCTTGTTCACCGTAATGACATAGATTATAGCTGTCAAAATGATAATACCAGTGGAATGGGTATTAACAAAGTTAATTTATTATCGTGATATAAATAAGAAACGTTCAAAGAACAAATTTTGTGCGAATTTTTCACACCGATTCGAATAATAAAGTGCATTTTGTTATGAATTTCTAAAGAGAAACTGGTTTATACTGATTTTTAAGAAAAGAGTACATTAATGACTTCGCTGGTGTAGTGGTCACTAGTGTGACCGCTGAGCTTCGTGGGTTCGATTCCCAAGCTGGACAAAGTCTTATAGGGTTCTAAAGGAAATGGAGGTGAGAGAGGCAGTCCATCCATTTTAAATATTGGTATACAGCTGCACTTGTTTAGACTGGAATCAGAGCCAAACAAAGAAATTGATGAATATTCCCTTTTTACACTTTTGCTATTGGGTTTGGACTCAACGTCTGCTGCATTCTCTAAAAGATAATAATGGTTATAAGCAAGCTCACTATCACGACGATGAAAAGTACCTTGCCTCGCTTTAAGATGTACAGTTGGCAATATAAGTCGATTGCATATTATACAGCTTAAAGAGGAAAAGCTAGCGACGTTGATTGATCTCATACAAACGTATTCCCCTGTTTTGTCCCTGGAAAATAAAACTAGAGGGATAGATTTATGTAGATAATTTACAATAAGAAATATTTGTGCTAGTTTAGAGTAATATTATATACATAGAAAATGTATTAAAAAAAAAAGTACAAACAAGTTCGAACTTGGACCTTCAATATCTCTGTAACTAGAACTTTCCCAGTTCTAGTGCACTATGGTGCAGAACAAAAAAAATCGCAATGATGGGGAAAACACGTGCCTCTCACCTTCATTAAGGGTCTTTTTCACACGTATTACATTACACTCAGTTTAAGCATTCGAATCCAGGTGTCACCGGGACTCAGTATTATAAAAATATTTCATAGTTATTGACAACATAGTTGCTGAAAGACTAGAAGGATGCTGTTTATTTACGGAGCTGACTGGCCAGAGTCGAAGCATACTTAAGCACCGTTACCCTTTTAATGCACCTATTTTATACTTTACTACGGTCCAGACGTAACGGTACTGAGTAAATGTAATCAAGTCGTGTTATGCAACTTTGTTTGCTGACTGTACGTAGCAGCTGAGAGAAAACACTTTCTAACATACATAGGTTAAGGTCACTGCGAGTGATGTTTATTGCAATACGACGTCATTACGAGTCTAAGTGAAAGCATCTACGACCGTATAAGGTGTGTAAAATAAAAAATCTAAGTTAAATTAAGAGATTCGCGTCTCCTTTGGTAAATTGAATGAAGAAATGATTAAACATTATATCAAGATAATCATAACACCACGCATGTATTGTATTGCCCAAAGGGTTAGGCAGACGTATGGGTACCCATTAGTTAACCAATTTATGTTTAAGATCCATGTAGGCAATAGAGAGAGCATATTGCCATCACCCGGGCAAAGAACTAAACGCCGAGAAAACAGCGATATTATTGACTACCTGTAAATGCATATTCAACTCTACAGAAACTAGCTTTAAAAACTTTCAATATGTCGTATAAATACGTCGTTCTCGTCCGTAGAATAACAGATAAATCCAATTCGAAATAAAGGTCACAGTTGCAGGCTTGCACTATCACGATCCAATTGGCACGATAGTGTATTGAAAACCATATTTTTTTTATTCCACTATCGCGCCAATCAGATACGCGTGAACGTTAAAGTTAATTTCCGCGGCACGTCCTCCCATCCCGCGTGTCGATCACTAAATGACGAGCGCGAGCTAGCGCGTCCGGAAATTTAAACTTTTCGTCGACTACCCGCGCGATTTAAGTTTTTATTTTTCCATATCGATGGTTCAATCTGTTTGATTCAATTTGTGAGTTCCATTTTGTGTCGTTTAATTTTATTTTCGGCGTATGCATTTTGTGATAACGGAAAACACTGAATGGCAAACTACATTATTATACTTCCTTGCTGGGATTGGTGGGAAGTAACGGGTCCAGTACGGATAGTTAGTAGTACCTATATAATTTAGGTTGTGATGCTTATATTATATTCAAAAATAGATACAGAAGCTATTTGAAGGACATACTAGTACTACAAACCAATGTCAAACAAGCTTTATAACACAAGATTATCGTACTGCGCAGTAGGTACAGACATATATTACTATACAACGAAATAATAGTAATAACAGTATATAGATAGATAGGCAAGCCGCAGTAAATAAGGATTAGTTGGCAATAAATACTAGGTTTTCATTGGCATCTGATGAAGTTAAACATAGCAGAAACGGCAAAGGTATAATTACTAGCCTTGGGCTAGTTTAACTGATATCGTGTATGGGAAAGTCGATGATGCAGTCAAATAAACCAGAAAACTGATAACAGCACGCCTGTAAACCCTGAAGCAATAGGAGAAGGTGTACTAAGTATTCCCATATTTGGCGACAAATTAGAGGCAAATCTAGACTAGACTAGCTTTCTGATAAGTGTCTAATGGAAAAACACTAGTAGCGATCTGCGAAATCGAAGACTTTGTGCAGTACCTTGATCAATGAGGCATTATTAATCGTATCTGATTAATAACTACCTCATTGATAACTACTTATTTGTCGTTCAAGCTGTGTAACCATACCACACAGCATAAACGAAAAATTAACCCCACAGTAAAAGCCAAGATTAAAATCTTGAAATCTAAGAAAAACATCAATATGAATTTCCGAAAACATGTTTGCCAACAAATACCCCAATCAGAAATATACTGGTAACTACTCATTAATACAACACCACATTAATAGCCAACAGCAATTTCCCTTAATTAGCTGAAAAGCAGAAATAACAAAACCAATTCGACCGCAAAACCGACAACACGAATGTCAATACCATTAATAAAATAAAACAACTACAACTTAATTAATCAGTATTATAAGAAAGTCTAATGAAAAAAAACTGTAAACAAAAAAAGACGGGAAGGAATGTTTAGATTTTACAAAGCGATACAATCATTACTAATAAATTACACGAACTATTAGTAAGAGAATATTTTTAACTAGCTCAAGAACCAGATTAACCAGACCCCCAAACTCTTCAGCGTTCAAAGACTAAAGTACCGTTTACAACTAAATATACATCGTCCGAAGTGTCTTACCAAAGTGGTACACCGTTTTTGGCTTCTGTCCAACTTTGCCGGCAAGCTTTACCCATTGTACACGGTTGCCACTGAATATTGCACCGTATGATGGATATGATATGGTTGTAAACCGATCCGTGTCTGACAGACCGCTGAAGTTATTGGGTTTTGATAGGTTTGCCGGGCTAAGGATGTTGGTAAACGATAGTAAAACGGTTTGGAAATGAGTTATAGTGAAATGTTAAGTAATTGCTAAGAAATTGAGATTTGTTCCTAGTCACATAATCAGCTTTTAATATTTCTTCTGCTGTAAAACAGGCCTCCACTTCTCGAGAGGTAGCTTAGTCTTTTTACAATCAGTACTTGGGCGACCAATGAAATTTCCCAAATATTTTCAAGCTAGATCGATTTTTCGCCCCCGTCAACCCTTATAGTGAGCCAAAAACTAAGCATCGCTTGTATCTTGTGGCTAGGGAGTGAATGAATGATTTTTACAAGTTTAAAATACACTAAATTTATAATTAAGCTCCTAATTTCATACCATGTTAATGGTATGAAATTAGGAGCTTCTGTAGTAGTAGTGCTCTGAACAACTTATTCATTACATTATAACCGGATCCATTACATAACCCTATCTACCTACCTCAATCTTTAACATTATCATAATTAGCTCAAAACAAGATATAAAGCAAAATTGGTCTCAATGTATTAGACGAACACAACTAAATAAACAGACAAAATAATTTAATAATATCTCAGAACAAAATTTATGGCTTCCAGATATTGGTAGCTCGGTAAACTAAAATTAACGACTATTGCGACCACTAATAGGCAAAACGTGCATAAAAACCAAAACTACAATGTTGCTTTAATTGAAGCACTTAATAAATTCGAAGAAACCGATTTACAGGAATAAGATATTGCTAAGATTCTGCGGTTTACACATTCATATATGCTGCACCACAAACTTGAATCAGAAACCACATTTTTTTTTTCTATCATGGTTCTACTAAAAATATCAAGGAATATTTTCTTTTGGCTAAGTGTTGGGCAGACGATACTGTTGCCATCGCAGGAATATCCTGGTTGAGGCTGGCGCAAGAATGTGGAGCTTGGCACAAGCCAAGAGAGCCTATACGCAGCAGTGGGTCAAGTCAGGCTGTGTCAGATGACGATGAAGTAGGCCTTTGACCACTATCTCACCAGACAAAGACAGGGTTAAGCGTTAAGTGTTTCAATCAAGACCTGCCCCCGTATTCACAAACGCTCGGATTCGATTTCGATTCGGAAAGTCGTATGTCTATCTTGTTTTGGCATTACGAAAGCGAGCGAGATAGACATACGACTTTCCGAATCGAAATCGAATCCGAGCGTTTAGGGGGCCTGAAGACTAGTTACTATGTTTTCACGATAGCAATAAGTGCTAACGATTCTATCTTGAAAATTAAGACTCAGGCAGAAACCTCGGATTGATTTAGTTACGAAGATTTGTTGGAATCTCTTTTCACTCATTAAAATCCTGATCAATGTGGCATGGCATCCTAATCTAAGTCAAGGCCAAGGCGTAGGTGCAATGGGTGCAAACGAACTCATGAAATCTAGCTCGCGAATCAAATGAATCAATCAAAAATAAGTATAGCTCATTGCTGTAGTCTGATAACAGCTGGCCATCTGTCTTATTTATCATACGAGGCCAATTTGATTGGGTATGGATCAAAAACAATAGTAACTGATAAAAAAAGTTAAGCAGTCTTCAGTCAGAACTTTTTGTTACTTGGTAATACGCCGCACCAAATTTTATCCACACATTTCATCCATATCAAAAAATACTCAACATATTTCAAAGTGATGTAACGCCGCGGAAGCATATCCAAGTAAGAGAATCTCGTTAAAATCTCGTCTACCAGCATAGCACTCTCGTTTAAATAGTACCTAACACGGACTTGGTGCGAAGTTTTCCGACATATGAATGGCGATAACTATAGGAAATGATTGATTTTGAATATATTGGACCTTCATGTGACGCAACAGATGGTTGTAAAAAGTTATATAGCTGATATCTATATATAACGGTCCTCATCATTCGGATATTCATTCGTTTTCTTTGTCCCTTTAGGCGTCAAACTCTTCTTCAGCTCCTCATTAGTATTTAAGTATCTGAACCTTAGGATTCTAAACATCTCTGCATAGTCAGCAATTTTCAGATTACATCTCTGTATGTATTTAGTTACCTGATGATATGTTATGATTTTTCTTGTATCTGCTATACCTCTTTGTAGTTGGTCTAGCTTGACAAAAGCCCATTAGACTCTCAGATTGAAGACCGTTACTATAAATCCCTTTGACCTAATCATAAGCCACCTTTTGAGATTCCCGTAAGTTGAACAAAGAAAGCCTATTTCCTACTTACAGCTTTCAAAGATACGGCTTTTTAGGATAATCTTTGAAGGCCAAAAGGGGCAATTTTATCAAACGATAATAACTCGTTATTGAGGAATTACGAGTATTCGTTTGATAAAATTCTAAATGGAAGAGGTTCCATATTCGAACCTTTACATTAAATCTTGTGCATCACTCAAAGACTGAGGTTTTCTCAAGTTGATTAAAAGTTTAAATTTAAGAGATAAGGCAGCGCATCCAAAGTTTTACTTGTTTGATTGTGAAGAGCTATTTCGTTAATACGAGGGCGTGGTGGTCTAAGATTGATGAAGCTAGCTTGTGGCAGAATTTTTCTGGCTTGTTCTGTCTTCAAGTGAGAGGTAGTAATTCTGTTTTAGATAATTTTGAGATGATTCCGATTGTAAAGCTGAGAAGATGAGTATGCGTATGTTAAAGAGTTTAATTTTCCCAAACCGAATGAAAAAAAAAACGAAATCGTCATAGAAACTTTGTTGTCCGTCTGTTTTTTTTACAGCAGTTTAATATACCTTAATAGGTTTTTTAAAAACAAATATTAGTGCACGTTTCAAGTTAGCTCATAAAATGATTGGAATAACGACCAAAGCAGCAATCTCCGGCATTTTCATCCTCACAAAGCAAAGATTAAGCTGAGACTTTATAAGAAAAACTCGGGACGTAATCAGTATCCTCTAATACATAATAACCTGAATAGGGTCTAATTATACAGCAATTGACGTTCATGGCATGAAATGATGAAGAACCAAGTACAGCGGCCGAGGTTAAAAATGTAACGCAATGAAAGTTATCAGCAGATATATACAGAAATAATTTTAGTACTTCCGATAAATTACTGATAAAGAACTTGCTGTAAAATAAACAAAACTGCCAGATGTTAAAATAATCAACAAGTGCTGCGATACAGGAATGATTAAATAAGAACAAGAATCATCATCTGCCTAGCCTTTTCCCAAACTTTATTGGGGTCGGCTTCCAGTCTAACCGGATGCAGCTGAGTGTCAGTATTTTACATGAAGCGACTGCCTATCTGACCCCCACAACCCAGTTACTGGGTAATACGATACCCCTTAGTAAGACTGGATGTCAGACTTTCGGCTTCTGACTACTTTTAACGACTGTTAAAGATCTACAAATGACAGCTGGGACTAACGGCTTTACGTGCTTACCTAGGCACGGAGGAAACTCGGTATGTAATTATGGTCACATTGGTCACCCATCCACGGACCGACCTCGGCAAGCACGGCTTAACCGTGAAGATCAACCCGTGCATCTTATTATTATTTCAGTCCATACTGTCCCGCTTCTGGGCGAAGCCCCCCTCTACTCCTTACATTTCTTTCCAATCCCTTTCAAAAGGATTTTTTTTGAAAGGGATCTTCCATTTAATTTTCAAACTACAATCAAAACTATACCCAGCTAACACAGACATGATCTGGCCAATCTCGACACTAGCCAGATCGGTAATCCAGTAATCGCATCAGATGCGGCTCTCGATAAGGTAATGTAATCTGCGTCTATAATCGTCTGTCAATGTCAGTCGAGCGGTGCATATCAATGATGTTTGATGCTTATGGCTGAATATTACGTCAGTTATTTGACGTTTTCACGATATTATGTAGCAATGTATAACTGCCCACTGGTCTACAGATCTTAAGCGCTATTGCTGATTATGAGGTGCTAGGTTTAATGCCCAGGTCGGGCAAAGCGTTATTGGGTTCCCATCAGAAATTTGTCAGTCGCAGTCACGGAGTCTGGATTTGTTACCGGTTGATGGCAATAGGCTCGCCTCCTATTACTTGAGACTTATTAGTGGCGGGTGTACTATTAGGTACTACTTAGGAGATAACAGGCGTGTTGTTATGATCATTTCCACAATGGTTGACTTCTTATGAAACATTAGTATTGGTTTCAGACACTTGTTTCGGGTTGCTAACGCCAATTTTATAACAAATCTAATATCAGCCCACTATTTTAATCAGCTAGATAAACACGGGGAGGTACGTTTTCATGGACGTGTAACGATAAGAAATAAACAAATATCATCATGACAATTATATTTGTAATGTATTATATTAAAACCACAAGTGAAGCTCCAGTGCGAACTAAACTTAGCTTGAGCAATAAAGCTTTCTCCATAATCTGATCAGGACCGTTAAAAAGACAAAAAAAAAAGTCACTTGATAATTCAAATGATTTTTTAAGCTCTCATGAGACTGTTCAAAATGAATGAAAGAGGTAAATGAAGAAAAGATTTCTAGACACAAAAAATGCGCATAGTTTATGACTCTTTTAATACAAATATACAAGAAACAACAAACAACCTACTACATAAAATATCTTAAACATTAATCCCGAGCTCACTCACAATTTTTTTTTTCGGAATTAAAATCAAACTGAAAAAACTTTTATTTTTCAGTCCTTACCAAAACGAATTCACTTAATATCTATCTCAGGTCACAATTTTTTAGAAACTATTCGCTTCTCACAATACAAATTGACTTTCAGACCATCACATAAACGAAGATGCTGCAGTCAGCCCAATATCTGTACCATTCAGATTAGGACACACTTCACTTGCAAGAAACACTACCATTTTAGCAACCTCTTCAGGATCCAAGATCTTTATCTTATTCGACAGACGATCATAAGCAAAATTCATCTCATCCTCTTCCATGGCCAAATTCTTCAAAATATTCGTTCTAGTTAATCCTGGTTGAACAGCATTCACTCTTACACCTTCAGATGCTAATTCCACAGCTGCAGTTCTAGTAAATCTTTCTAGACCAGCTTTAGTCACAGTATAAGGTATAAATCCATGAATTACTTTCGTGTATTTAGTCGCGTGTAAATTCACTATATTCCCTTTGGTCTTTACTAGATACGGTAACGCTAGGTATGTTAATTTGTACGGTACACGAAGATTGATATCTATCATTTCATCAAATGTGTCTATACTGTCATCGAATAAAGATCCCATAAGCATTTTGGCAGCACAATTCACTAAGACATCAATTCTTTGGTACTGAGCAACTGTTTTAGTGATCACAGTGGCGCAGCTTCCATTGGCTGTGAGATCTAACCTGAGGCATAGCGGTGTGAGTCCATTGGCTTCCTGACATTTATCTGCAGTGTTTTTAAGTCTTTGTTCATCCCTGCCTATAAGAGTGAGGTTGGCTCCGTGTTTTGCGAAGAGGATGGCTGACGCTGCTCCAATTCCTGAACTGGCCCCAGTCACTATCACTACTTTATTTGTAAAATCCATCTTGAGTACTTATAAGGTCTGCAACTTCTTGTTTTAGATGATGCTTGAATTTGTTGCAGTTGGATTACTGTAATTGTCTCTTCCGTCACGTTATTTTGCCAAAGTTCGATTTCAGTCTTTTATTGTTCTGTTTTCATTATCAAATTACTCTTAAATTTTTTATTCATATTTCTCGTGTGTTTAGTATCGCGGTCAGTATGATACTGTGGCTGAAACATTCCGCTTGCGATAAGCCGAGATAACACAATCTCAGTTTGCACTATATCGACTTGTAAACATTCGGCTGGTGTTAACAAGCGTGATAACAGCGATATGCAATATTTATCATTGTAATTACCGTAAGGTTAGGCTTCTGATAACGTGACGATGAGGTAATAGAAATAAATAGTAACATTAGTACTATTAATGGCGCCTTGTTACTGCACTATTTGGTCATGACTTACAGGTAAGGTTTAAACTCACGATACCCCGCAAATGAACCTTCACGATAACTTAACAACTCTATCCCACTTCTGACACCATGTTATGTTGATGGTTGGAATGAAAGATACCGTTGGGTATACTTGATTTAATAATCACAGGACATAGGTTTTGATATATACAGACAGTACGTAGTGTCGCAGACGGGTTGAGATCAAGTTATGGCCTCCGGAAGGATGTGCACCATAGATAATCACTAGAGCTTGACGCTTACTAACATACTAATTAGTGATGTCACAACAATAGATAACTTAAGAATGTTATTGGCTTCTAGAGGTCGAGAAAAAACCCGCAGAAGTAAATGTAAATTCAAAAATTTTAGAAAAAAAATCTTTCGACTGACCATTAACGAAAATACATGTAGAAACCTGTATATGGTTTGAAATAATTAAATAGCACTGAGCAAGAGTAGAAAATGCATTTTAATTGTTCCTTTGAGTTAAAAGGGCTTTTGCCTTTAGGTGGACCATATAGGCTGGTGATTGGCAGTGTGATTGTGGAGCCACAAGATATGGCTGCACCGTATGTCCTGACTATGTTGGGGTCGTCTTCCAGTCTAAACGAATGCAGCTGAGTACCAGAATTTTACACAAAGCGACTGCCTATCTGACCTCCACTACCCAGTAACTGGGTAATACGATACCCCTTGATAAGACAGAATGTCAGACTTTTGGCTTCTGACTACTCGAACGGCTTAACGTGCTTTCCGAGGCACGGAGGAAACTCGGTATGTAATTATGGTCACCCATCCACGGACCAACCACTTTATGTCCTGACCGTCGTGTCAATACCTAGGTAGTTCTCATTTAAGCTGTTCCATTGCCAAATTATATAAAATATACGTCCTCGTCAAACCGGGTTGAACAGCATTCACTCTTACTCCTTCGGATGTAAGCCATGCAAATGACACAAACGAAGAGCTATCCAGGTTTCTACAAACTGGTCGGACTGATATTAAGTTATTAATACGAGAAGGAGAAGACATTCGAGTACAAATAATAGTTATGGCTTAGATTTGATGATCGACAAACAAAACCTAACTCGAAGAGTAATACAATATTTAATACACGGTATAGGTGAAAATAATCTCTCAAAATTTCAAAATACCCTAATCTCCCCCACACTCGTTATTCAGCCACAACAAAGCAACTCAAAATTCTCTATCTACCCGCACGCAATTCGGCGCGCTATTCACGAGTCCCGTCAGTCGAAACACGGCCCTCAAACTGGTCGGACGTGCCGTGCATTCGTATGGAGTGTATTACCAACGAGCGATTAGTGTGCGTCGAATCATGCATAAGGAGTTAGAGACAGGGATTATTTGTGCTTTGGGGAGTAGGATGAAACTATTTGTAAGTAAGTCTTTTAAAAATACAAGTAGCTTGTAAAAGCGAGAATGGCTACTTTTAAACTAAGCTGTCAAGTAGCTAATGTAAGTGCACTGTTTAGAGCGAAAATGTCTCGTTCTGGAAATCTGTATTGAAAAGCTTCTTTCTGGCAGACTGCCATGTTAAATTGGTAATGACGGCTAAAGTATTTTAGAGCATCCTAATTCGAAATTACTTGAGTCGAAATAATAAATGCAACAACAAAACTGTCGATGTTTTCAAAATCTATATACTCTAGTCAAAAGATCCTCTCTAAACACTGTCAAAATCAGACCTCTCATCTCGCTAAACATCACACAATTCGTATACTTGCGTGCATTATCATACCTTGAGCACACACTCGGCCTGAAGTGTACGCTGCACGCCGGAGCTGAACGTAATGCGAGGGAGCTTATCTCCCTCCATTAGTCGAATTGAACTGGGCACTTTTGTTTGCAACGCAGTGTACCGGGCGGATTGTTGCGATGCATCGCGGAAGGCGCTGTGGTGCAAGTTTTGAAAGGAAGGGTTTTTTTTTTGTAGATAAGTACAGATTATGTGTAATGTAGAGAGTAGGGGTGGCCCAGTGGTGGCAGCCCCGACTCACGAGCAGTAAGCCGTGGGTTCGAACCCAGGCAGGTAGTGCACCTTTGTGTAATTTATTTCATCACCGCTGCGCAAAAACGGTGAAGGAAAAAAACGGGAGGAAACCGGATATCCTAGAACTAAAAATTCGAAGACATGTGACATCTACCAACCCGCACTTGGCCCGCGTGGTGGATTAAAGCCCACTCCCTCTCATAGAGAGGAGGCCTGTGTCCCAGTAGTGGGAACATTATAGGCTGATGATGATGGTGATGTGTAATGCCAGGCTATTAATTTGCTTACTGATTTAGAAAACTTATATATAGCAGTTCCTAAATAGTTTGACTAAAACATTTTTTGTTAGGACAATAATGGAATACCTCTGAAAAATCTCTGAAATTACCCTTTCAACGTATTACATTGTTATCGGGCTTATTTATTGATACATTTATCAGTAAAACAAACGAAGTAAACTCAACACGACGTCGAGACCAGTCTTAGATTTTTCTTCGGTCTTTCCCGGCACACAACACATTATGCACCTGTAACCGTTTCTATACATCAACCCTTTCTGCCAGAATTTATTACCTAGCCTTTCCCCAACTCTGTTGGGGTCAGCTTTAAGTCTAACCGGATGCATTTGAATATCAGTATTTTTCATGAAGCTACTGACTATCTGACCTCCACAACCCAATCACTACTGGGTAATACATTTTTTTTTTTTGTGTTTGGAATCTCGCATTTCAGCCTCTGAGGCTGGCTTCTGCTTAACCGGTCTAATCCTGTGGATGCCTAGAATTTAAGGCCTCCAGCCAGGGCAGCAAAATTATCTGTATTAAGCGACAACTCGCTAAGGGCACCCCCTGCGGGGTTCGGGCCTCGGCTTAGGGTGTCGCTAGGGGAGGGCAGCAAAGGGACTGGCTGGATCTGAGTGAGGTAATACGACACCATAGCTCAAACCTTTAATAGAATTAATTAAACCCCGCTACCTCTTACAACTCACGCCCTATTAAGTAACGTGTCTGCAAATAGAAAACACAATGCAATCTGATTAATAACCGAGCACTGATGAGTACTATTATAATAATAAACTATTAAGTTCATACGTTTTAGATAACGCACCGTTTGAAGAGCTAGATTTGTTTGATGTTGATATCTTTTTGATTAATCATGTTTTGAAATGGAATGTATTGGAAGGTCTTTATATTCATTTGTTAAAGAGTTGTATGAAATGAAAAATTGGTACCTATGAAGAAGAGCATTTTCAGGTGTATGATGTAAACATTTAATAAAAACCAGGACGGCAATCAATCGCCAGGTTGTAAAGATCGGACCAAATGCATTGTTTTTGAGCTGTAAGTGCCTTGTCACTGACTTTTGATTATGCTGAATTATTAACCAGAAATTCATAACAATTTCAGACAGCGACGGGGCAAATACGTAGAATTCTTAGACGTCTTTCTAAAGAATAAGCAAGAACGAATGCCGCATGGAAACAGTTGCGAGTGGAAAACACAGGCAACAACTAACTAAATGTGAGATTGCACAAAACTTGCGACTTGTTCCTCATTCCCGCTATACAAGAGTTTAGAACTTTTAACATCGTTTTAGACAATTAACGCACTAATAAACTAAATACGCGTATATGACCACTAAGGACTTGGATTTTTGCCCACCCCTAAATAAAAACATACGATACAACAAGGCATCAACTAAGTACCCAAGTAAACAGCATTGCTGAAATAATAAAAAGCAATAAGGAAACGGAATTTATATGAGACTAAAGGGGCGACTGATGTTCTGTCGACGACTTAGGGGGCTAGGGGTGCGCCTGCAATCAAAATAGGGAAAATATTATCTTATTTCCATCGACTGCCTGTTCGACTGTTAAGTAGGAGGCATTTATTGGTAAAGCTTCGGTTAGAATGTAAGCGAGCTGACGAGGTAGCGTACTCAGGAAAAAAAAAAGAGATTTTGTAGTGAGGTGTGTACTTACAATGTTTCCCATTGCATTATTTCTCTCTGTTTTCGAGCACAACGGTATTTGTGCCAATTCTTATCTAAACCACAAACTTTCATTAGGTGAAACATACAACGCATAATATACCTACGATTTGAAGCATATCATTTATTTTAGTTGTTTCTGTCCTTAACGACGTGCATAAACTTTGCAGCTCTAACCTGGGCTGTCCGAAGTGGATACTTTAGAAAAAGTTCATGACTTATAATGTATAAGAACGGGGATCCAGTCCTGCACATTTGAAGTCATGAAGAACGACAGAAATCACGAGCAATGGAGCCATTTCCTGAGCCCAAATAATCTAGATCATTAGACAAAAGTATGATGTCATCAATTTAATGAGAACGGGGAGAAAATATGAGAAAATCTATCGACTTAATTATGTATTTATAAACTTCTGTCTTCAAACCGCTTATTGCTTGCAATCTTACCGAAGCCTTATGCCTCCTTAAAGAGATGAACTCATAGAAATGTTGCTTGATTTAAGAACCTGTTTGGAATACTGAAGGAAAACATTGATAAATAAAATAAGGAAAATGTTCGAAATAACTTTCAAGTTAAATGGCGGAAATATAAACTAATGTAACGAACGGAGTTTTTTATGCATAGTGCAAGGCTACGAGATCGGGGTTATTAACATTTAGAAATTTGTAAGGACGAAATCTCTGCCTAGCCTTTTCCCAAATATGTTGGGGTTGGCTTCAAGTCTAACCGGATGTAGCTGAATACTAGTATTTTACATGGAACTGCGGTCTATCTGACATCCACAACAGAGTTACCGCTAAGTAATACAACACACCTTAGTAACACTGGTTGTCAGACATTCGGGCCACTGACTACCTATAACGACTGTTAAAAATCTACAAATGTCAGCCGAGACGGCTTAGCATGCTATCTGAGGCACAGAAACTCGGTATCTAATGGATGGTCACCCATCCACGGACCAACTAAGGCAAGCGCTGCTTAACCCTAAAGATCAACCCGTGCAGCTGTTATTATTTAGCTACCAGTAAGGATGAAATAAGAAAGAAAATATTTTACTGGCACAAAAACACTTTCATACAAGTTGCCACTCTTACTCTTCTTTTCAACAGTTTTGGTTAGTTCGCTACCGAAGTGTCCAAAATTACTTTTTTTAATACTAAATAGGCTTGCGTTTGGCCTCAACTCGCCTGACGTGAAGCGATGATGCGGCCTAGGGTGTAGCACGCTTGCCTAGAAGATATTGGTCCTAACGAGCGGATACAATCAGATACCTTGAGTATTGAAAAACGTAGACGATGAATATCAAATCACTCACTAAGTTTATTTGAAGACATTCTTCTCAAATTACTGCATAGTAAACAAACAGCACTTACCTGAAACAAAATAAACACATTTTTAATAATTTTGTCAAGGAAATTGAAGTAAAGTTACAATTGCATTCAGTTTGACTAGAAGCGGGCTCCAACATAGTTGAGAAAAGGCTAGGCAGACCATCATGATCGTTGTCTATACTTCTAATATATAAAATTCTCGTGTCGCGATGTTTGTTACCAAACTTCTCCGAAACGGGTGAACCGATTTGTATGAAATTTTGTGTGTATATCGGGTATAGGTCTGAGAATCGACCAACATCTATTTTTTATAACCCTAAAACCCATGAAAATTTTCACGCAACGAAGTCGCGGGCAGCAGCTAGTAATATTATAAAGAAGAAAGGTATTTGTTTATAGGTTTCTATGTAGAGGGTAATCTTCGGAACTACTGATCCGATTCAAAAAATTCTTTCACTAACGTAAAGCTACATTATCATCGAGTGTCATAGACTACATTCAAAACGTGCCCGTCTGTTAATTTCCGTACCTACATATCAAGAGCGACGCCGAGAGCGAAATCTTGTTCTTAAGGCGTGGATATACGTGAATTGGGCTTCATATAGGATACATTAAAACCTTTTTTTTTCGTAACCCATACAAGTTTTTTTTTCAAAATAATATATATTAATCTACACAATATAGAGCATGTCCTCTTGGCTTCAAAAAAATTTAAAAAAATATTGTAATATCATAAATAAATATGCAAAGTGGCCTCTGTTTTTGTAACTTACTACCATTTTTCTCCTAAACTATCAATCACAGGATCTTTTAATTGCCACCAATATATTATATTTAGTAATGCCGAAGGGACCTTTGGCTTATTTTTGCCAATAACTTTCTTATTTATTTATATGGATTTTTTTTACGTAATCGCTACTCGCAAATCGCGTAGCCACCCCTCCGGCGCCCAATAAATCAGTGCGGGACGAGACGCTGTGCTGAACGGACCTGTGACACTTTTCTCCGCAAACAAAATAATTGTCGGTAGCCGTACCAATTACAAATGTTTTGGGTTTATGTATAGTGTCTGTAAATATTAGGTTATTTTAGTATGAAATTAGGTATAACGCTGTACATAATAATTACTAGTTGTTGTTTATTCTTATTATAATATCAAAATGTGTGACAAAAAAAGACGCACGAAGTCTAATCTATATACATACATACAAATAAATAAAATTGAAGTGTCTGTTTGTAATACTAAAATAACCGCCGTTTACTACGTGCATATGAATGTATATACCATATACGGTACATATACCAAAACAACATTTTTTAATTTTTTGTCTGTTTGTCTGTCTGTCCGTTTGTTCCAGTTAATCTCTGGAACGGCTGGACCGATTTTGATGGGATTTTCACTGGCAGATAGCTCATGTAATAAGGAGTAACTTAGACTACTTCTATTTTAGATCTATACAAAATAAATAAAATTGAAGTGTCTGTTTGTAATATTAAAATAGCCGCCTTTTACTACATGCATATGAATGTATACGCCTACGGTACGTATATACCAAAATAACATTTTTTAAACTTTTTGTCTGTCCGTCTGTCTGTCTATCAGAATCTGTCCGTCTGTCTGTCTGTTTGATCCGGTTAATCCCTGGAACGGCTGGACCAATTTTGACGGAACTTTCACTGGCAGATAGCTGCTGTAATAAGGAGTAAGTAACGAAATAAAAAGAATAAAATGGTAATTACCTACTTAATACTTTATGTACTTGTTAGGTAATAAAAAAAGTCACTGTCCTTCAAAACTTAGTTGATACCGTACTATAGAATTGCAATAACTTGTAGAGTAGGTATACAAAAAACTAATAGGTATACGGTATAGTGTCTATCCCACCAAAAACATTCTGTAAAAAACTAGCCAAGTCTCGATGGAGCTGAAATAGTTCCAGTAAAGGATGGTACGGCAGTGTTTGCTTCGCGCTCGACTTGGCGATGGCGGGGGCACTGCCGCCGTGCCCCCCGATACTTACCGTATAGTCTATAGCATATACCAATACGCCAATTAGGACTTTATTACTTAACCATATACGGTGCACAATCAAATTACACAGTTAACTTTATAAAAATAAGGTCTTATTTTGGTCTAATATTTTCATAGAAAGGGCACCTCAAAAAAAAAAAACAAAAAAAACCTAAAGCAATTACAATACTAAAGCTCATTCATTTATAGAAAAAATAAACTAAATATTAATGTAAATAAATAAAAATAAACTATAATATAATAAGTAGTATAATAAGTAGATAGCATGCGGCGGGCGGCGGCGGTGGGGGCCGGGCGCCGGGCGCTGCGATGCAATATAATTGAACTATTGAAGTTCGCGTTGCACGAAATTATTGTGAGGGGTGGGAGGCGCACGCGGGGGACGTAACGCCCAAATGACCAAGGTCACTGGCGTATATCCAGCTCTTAAATAAAGTGTTTGCTGAACGGATCTGATTATTTTTTGCAAGGATTTTGTCTCTTTAATAAAAAAGTTCGCTGTACTTTCTTCTCGAAACTCAATCCCGTGGGACTATTAAACGCACAGTTGAACTCAACTCAAGCGTTGGTCGCGAACAGCACCGGAATCACTAATGTTATTACTAAACGTCTATAGCAGTTACCAGCTCTTAGCTCTAGAGAGTGCTTTACTATTCAAATAAGGCTTTTAGACTAGGTACTACAAGCTAAATTAGTTATAATAGGCCAATTATCGCTGCTTGTTTCTGCTACCTAAAGGCCTGAATTACCAGAAGGAAATAGGCATTCCTCACCACACTAGTTCATAATTACAGATGTAGAAAAAGAGAGGTTTATATTTTCTCATAATAGTGGTATTTCCGATTAATCTTCCCTACTTAGTATAAAACAAAGTCGCTTCCCGCCGTCTGTACGCTTAAATACTTTTTAAGAACACAACGGACAGAATCCAAGAGGAAGGTTTATATGTATAAATTATCTCTAAAAATACATCAAAATTTCTACGCGATCGAAGTCACGAGCAGCATCTAGTTTATCCATAAAACAGTACCTAAGCATCAAAAGAAGAGCTTAGTAAATTTCACAACTTAACAAGCACTTTTTACTACAGTAAACAGAGTATAAGCAATAATTTTTCATCGCTGCGTCTTAGATGATAAGGTAGGGGAAATTAATATCTTTCAGTCAAGGGTTGCTAGTCTTGTTTGCGCAGGTTATGTAAAGCTGGAGTTAGTTAAGTTGCCTGGATGGTTGGGGTTATGAAAAACAGGGTATGAACTTGTTCATCCCCATAGAAAAAAGAAGATCCTCCGTCCAGACGGGTGTTGTGGGATACTGGGCGACATTTGCTGTCAGATTTATTTTATACTGCCTTAAATCGAAGGGCACGTGTGCCTCTTCGTCAACGTGTGAAAACCTGTAACACACTTTATGGACATAGATATCTTCTCTCTTTCTAGTAAAAAAATTAAAACACTGTCTATAAATATTCTTTCACCACAGACATAAACTAAAATTAACTCATCATCATCATCATTTCAGCCGAAAGACGTCCACTGCTGGACATAGGCCTCCCCCAAGTGTCGCCACATTGACCGGTCCCGTGCGACGCGCATCCAGCGGATCCCCGCAACCTTCACCAGGTCATCGGTCCACCTAGTGGGAGGCCTTCCAACGCATCGTCTCCCGGTTCGCGGTCGCCATTCCAGAACTTTTCGGCCCCATCGGCCATCTGTTCTGCGAGCAATGTGCCCTGCCCACTGCCACTTAAGTTTGGCAATTCTTCGGGCTACGTCGGTAACCTTATTTAGTCATAAACTAAAATTAACTCATTCACAAAATTTTCAATACATTTTCGTTCCATATTTGTTCATTTATTAACACGTGGACAATGATGTAGGTTATGTTTACCTATTTTTCTAACGATACATAATTTTAAACTTGAACATGTTACTGTTTATTTGTCCGTAATAAATAAAATAAAATAATTTTAATAGAGCCATGCAAAATTTTGATGTTAGTTCTTCATTTGTACCTTATATGGCGCTGTATTACTTTTTGTACTATGTTGCTATATTACTTTATGTATTACCGCTCTAAGACTAAGCTCTCTTGTAGTTGTATCATTTTCCTACAATATACGGGTTTTATTTTTCTTCTCAGTTTCAAACCTTCCATAGTCTCCTGAAAGCCCAAGTGGATACGTTTGAAGAGTGACTGGAACTGTATCACAGACATGTCTCGCCTTCCTTTCCTGACCTCAGTGGCGAATGGTTTCATCGATATGGCCCACTTCCACAATAATCGACACATACACCATGTTGATGTACCTACGATGTTGTTTTTTCACTGACTGCACAATTGACACAAAAAAAATGAACATTACATCACTTCTATTTTTACTGAAGATTATTATATTCTTTTAATCCAACTAAGATAATAAATAAAGCCTAGGTAATCAGTCCAAATTATCAGTGCATAACAGGATTTTAAATGATTAACCCAAAAAACAATACATAAGTATTCAGTATTCGAAAATATTGCACAAACAAACTTTGTCAATGCCAATAGCATTTTCACAGAAAAGAAAGAAAGAAAAAGTATTTATTTATCTCGCACTGGACTAAACAAAATTATTAAATTAACGATGAAACAAAATTATGTAAAAAAAATAAAAGTTCAAAAATAAGACAAACTAAATTGGTCCTGTTCGAGGTCAAAAGAATGATTGATCTCAATTTGCAAGCCCTAAAGCAGAAGCAAAATATGGTTTGTGCATACATCACCAACTTTTATATCTGCTAACACCTGTATGTTATGCAAATAAATGATTGTTATTCTTAAAGTTAAAACTACTTTGAGAACACCTCTGCCTACAGCTTTAATTTTCATTTACCGGAAAACTCGCATTGGTCAATGAAAAATGCAAGGACGTTATACCGAGCCACAGAAGAGTAAACGGCCAAATAACCGATCCAAACGTTCCGCCCGGTACAGAATACGATAACGCACGGTACACTATTGGTTCCGTACGTAATAGCGATTCCAGTCGAAGGGCCGTCCCGCCAATAAAGGTTGGTGCACACCGGCAGGATAACTTATTTATGGAAAAGTTATTTTTTAATTTTTAAACTTTCGGTATGTTATACAATAAAGTTGATTAGGCTTTTATGCTCCAAGCAAAAGCAAGATTTAAAAAAGTAAGAATAATTAATTTCTTAAAAAGTTAACTAGATGATTTTGGCGTTAATTTAGCATGATCAATTAAGACCACTGCCTGTCTTTTATCCACCCTTTAGTTGTACCATAATGTTATACCAAGTTCACTGACGCATTGCAACAAACTTTTCACCCTTTATACCTTATGCCCTAAATAATAAAGTTGAAAAGTGGTCGCCCGTCAGTAAACTCGGTAGTACGAGAACCTGTAATCTATACTAATGTTATAAAGCTGAAGAGTTTGATTGTTTGTTTGCTTGCTTGCTTGAACGCGCTAATCTCAGGAACTGCTGGTCCGATTTGAAACTCTTTCAGTGTTAGATAGGCCATTTATCGAGGAAGGCTATATATCATCACGATACGACCAATAGGAGTGGATCAGCAATGAAAAATGTTGCGAAAACGAGGAAAATGTGACGCAGACGAAGATGCGCGGGACAGCTAGTGCTTTAGTAAAATTATGCAAAGATTGATACAAAACATGTCTTACACAGGCTCTCAACAAGCGTAATCAATCAGAATCACCATTCCCAAAACAGTAAACGAACTAAACGTTTCAACCGATACGATAAAGTCTACTCTATCGGATCCGTACGTAATAGTGATTGCAGTGAATGGACCGTCGCGCCAATAAGGCTTGGTGCACACCGGCAGAAAAACTTAATTAAGAGAAAGTAATTATTGCCGAGTGTAATTTCGGGGTGAGATGCGATGTTTTTTGTTTTAGTCCGCTCGCCTGTGTAAATTGTAAATGGGAGTGATGGAAGCAATTATTTTCGACGTTTTTATTAGGAAACGTTTATTTTACTGGTACTATTGTTTTTGGTTGGTTTTCTTTGTGAATTACAAGTTATTTTCCAAAATTCTAAGAATAAGGTAGTAGGTAATTAAGCCAAATTGCCTGTCAATGCCTGTTAATTTTATGCTCATTACATGGTACATAAACGTAACGTATAAGTCCCATGTAATAAGCATTCCATAATAAAACACAGTGCACACAACATAACCATCACTATCACCCCCATAACTTATATTCCCACATGACATGTCCCCAACACAGTGATATTTCCCCTGTACCTAACCGACCAGACTCCATCATCTCGAGAGCCGGTGGGCCCTCACCCTATTTATCCGGTTGTAACCGCTTCGAACCGCTCCGAAGCGGTTCGGGCCGGAATTGAACGGCTTAATTTACCGCCACTAGTTCGGCACGGCTGATTAACGGCTCCCTTCTAGGAGGAAAGCAGGATGAATATTGATGACATGGTGCGACCGGGGGTAGGAGGCAGGGGGTGTAAGTGTTTAGATAGAGTATGTTTTTGGATTGATTATTATTATGAAGATTACGATATTGGGGTGGATATGGAGCTGTCTAGATGTGTGTAGGAGAAGTTATTGGAGAATAACGACTTTGGCCAAGTAATAGTTTATTTACCAAGAAAAATACCTTCCAGCATAAGTGTTGTTCAAGTATTAGATGACTATATTATGGCTATTACGGATGAGTAAGACCATTGTCTTTCAAGCTAGGAAACTTGCTTTTACTGTAACTGTAACTGTAATGATAATTTCATACTTTATTTTTTTAATTACTGATTTAATCTTTTACTCTGGACGCTCTTAACTTGCCCGTATTTCTACATTGTTCTCACATATTTTTAATTCTTAACATGAATGATGTAACCAAGATTTTGTAACATATTTTGATTTAAAAGAGTGTCCATGGAGTTTCTTGCCCGTTCTTCTCCATAGAGATCTACGCTACGGAATGGGCAACTACAGTACTTTCACAAGTTATTATGCCTTGTGACTGGGACTGTAGCTTCGCGTTTTATTTTGTTTTGTTGACTTTCAAAAGTGCCTGTAATGGTCTAATTGAAATAAATGCTTTGACTTGACTTGACTTGACAAGCATGTTATAGTGTAGAGTAGGCTATGCCGCTAAGTTAGCACGTTAAGCCGTTACTTATTAACGTGTTTTCCGAGGCACGGGGGTATCATACAGCCAACTTCCAAACTCCAGACTACTACTGAGAAATTGCCAATGGAAAAACCCAATAGCACTTTTTTCCCGGCCCGGGATTCGAACCCAGGCTCAACAGTCACGCTTGCGACAAAGACCCCACAGGGCAGTTAGTTTATAAGTAGCAAGCAACGGAATCAAATTCTGAATTCCTAGTTGTATTAGAAAATATACTTGAGAAGTCTGAAGTACTTAACGGTTTCTCTTATCCCATATACTCATCTGACGAAACTGGTTTTACTATCATTATATACCAACCTAATCAAGAACCTCACTAAATAACCGCAAACTGCATAGTATACAATCAGTGTCATCAACTTAAATTACAGCTACCTTACATCATATAAAGAATTCTTTGAACAAACTTAATAGAAAAGAAATGAATATCTAATCAGCATAATCACGCGCAATTCACTTCCATGTAACACTTTGAATACAATTCAACTTTAACTACATTAATATAAGACTTATATTTCCTAGCAGAAATTTTAAGTAGATAGAGATTTTGTGCAAAGAAAATTGTGCAGTCGTGATCGAGTTTATGTTGAAGGTGTTAAGGTTGATATTGGCTTGCATTGGAGTGTGGGTATGTTTGCTAGGTGCAATGAAACTCGGGAAGACGTGCGGTGAAAGTTTTCGCGCTGACTGTCGGAAAAACCGTGTGTTTGACGTGTGGTCCAAGTCATAATCGAATTATTTAGGTAATTTACTTATTTACTTTTTAGACGTCTGTGTAGAACGAACGGTCACCAATGAATGGGTGAAAATTTATTACAAACCAAGATCCCAATGTGCCTTTAAAAACACACATTAAACAGTTGGTTCCGGCTGTCATTTGAGCTCTTTGAGTGTCTTTGGTCAGAAGCCCATGTCTTGCGAATACACACTAGCTAGAGGGTATCACAAAAACGTTCCGTTAGCCTCCTTTAACCAAGTAAGTGGGGTCTACTGCCAGTCTTACCTTATGCCTCCTATCACTGATGTTCAGACATTTCAGCTAAAATCATCAGCTTCCTGTCCTTATCTCATGTTACTTGGAGACGGTACAACTGGTATTCGTCCATTTTTACTTATCAGCCTTTCGGACTCAAAAAATAAATTAAATGCCATATATTCAATCGCTTTCGCTTACAATTTGGAACCACCACTCTTACTTAACGATCGAACGCGTGTGAATCCAGTTTTTTTTTTGTAAAATATTACGCGATCCTATTGTGGCGAAAACGATACAAGTAAAGATGTCTATTACTACTATTATTTATCGCCGTAATAAGAGAAAACCGCAGGTAATTCTGTTCAAGATATTGTTGTTCGATATCAAAGAAATACTTTCTATGTTTGCGCGGTATTATATGTTGTAGTTATGCTGTGAAACCTGACAAATCGTGAAATGTCTAGAACTATGTAGGTACTTCTATGATAAGTATTTTTTTTCATTTATTTGAGGCGACCGATATTAAAACACGTGATTTTTCATAATTACGAAAACTTATTACCATGGGAAACACAAAAATGGCGAGAAATAAAGTCAGCTGTACAATATTTCTTTTCGAAGGAGCCAAATTACACGTCACGCAATATATGATCTCACATAATAATATATTATATGATTGCCAACAGTCAATATAACCGAACTTTATCTAAAACTATATAGCAACGACGTAGCGTAAATATATATATTTTTTTTTTATTAAAAGAAGCTAGAAGTACCTCATTTGAAACACACAAGCTCAAACAGCGTCATATTCTCCCCCAGTAACACGGCACAGAGAACAGAACACGAAGCGAGAACACTTTTCTAACCCCCAGAGACGCGCCAACAAATTTCTGGTCATGTCAGCACAAAAAAGGCCAGTTGCCAAACCGCACACTAAGGGTTCCTCCGTACCACCGTTTAATATTTAACACTACATTTTCAAAAAAATCTGGCAACCAGGGTCATCCAAAAGCGGACTGGAAACAGACGGATGATGGACGCACAGAAGTGAGAAGAATAGCAGAAGAAAAACGAGGCCTTTATGTATTTACAACAGTGGGTGATTCCAGGCTAAAATGATGAATGTAGATTCAAAAGATGGTAAAGAAAACATGTTTCTTGTTTTGCAGTTAGATCGAGAGCAGTAATACAAGCTCTTTCAATGTCTACCTATTACGCTTCAAAAGATACAACCCTGTGACAAACGGACGGACGCACAGACAGCTGGTTCTTAATAATAGGATCCCGTTGGCACCCTTTGTTTGCGGAACCCTAAAAAGGCAAAACGCTAAAAACCGCTTCCACCACAGTGAGCTCCACAAAACGCCTGAAGCCCTGCCCATCACCACAAAGAGCAAAGAGCATTTTTTTAATTACTCCGTGCACAAACAATTGTTTGTGAAGTTGAGCGGGAGGGGAGGTAAACAGAGGCTCATTTCCGCTCTCATGGGGAGGAAACGAGGTAAAAATGGCCCTCCCTGACATTAATGAGGCGTTATTAAGTACTGGAAAACGGAAATAAGTCTAGGGTTGGAAGTGAATCGTATTTATCGGTCGATTGTGCAAGAGCTTTTGTAAAGGGGATTCGCAGAATTTAATATTTTCTCGGAGTTTCTTTGTAGGATTAAATCCGTTTTTTTTTTTTAAAGAAGCACTGCAGAGTGCTTAAGCTGTTAAAGGACCAGAGATAACCGATTGAGCAAAGGACTCCTGGAATGGAGATGCGTATTAGAAAGTGTAGCGTATAACGCCCCACGGCTAGATTGATTGACGACCGTAAAATGGGGTTAAGACAGATTAAATTAGTAAGGCAGCGGACAGTACAGGGTGGCGTGGCCACGGGGAGGCCTCCAATAATGATCGTATATTTTAGTTTGAGTTGAGGTAAAATAACTTGTCAGCAAACTAATGAGCAGGAAACCGATGACTGCACTTGGGCGCAGGTCTTAGGTTAAGCATATTATTGATATACAAAAAGTCAGAACGGAACGCACACCCAATTGAACAAAAATATATTCGACACTCGTTTACAACAATATGTCATGGAATAAAAAGTATCATACTAACTAATAACCTTTTCAGAGATACCTTACACAAGGATCAACATTTGAAAACTTATAAAAATCTAGTTATTCGCACTGAGCTCGCGCTGTGGATTGTATAGGAGCTTTAAGCATCTGCTCTGCCCTTTCCCAACTATGTTGGAACTTCCAGTCTAACAGGATGCAGCCGAGTACCACTATTTTCATGCAACGACTGCCTATGTAACCGCCACAACCCAGTTAGTACTGGGTAAAACTATACCCATTGGTAAGACATACTTTCAGGCTACTGACTACCTGTAACGACTGGCAAAGATCTACAAATGGCAGCCGGGACCAACGGCTAACGCGCTTTCCGAGGCAAGAAGGGAACTCGGTAAGTAATGGGTGGTCGCCCAGCCACGGATCAACCTAGGCAAGCGCGCCTTAACCTGAAGATTGGCCCGAGCGGCTGTTATTATTTAGCCACGAGCTTCACCCACTAGCTAGGAGCATTGTAGGCTTATTAAACACTTAAAATTGTAACAAAAACCCTATTCAACTGTCTAAGAACGCCAAATATTCCGACATCGTACCAATAAAGAGAATTCCTGCGAAACAAAAGCCTAGTCCTTGTAGCAGGCCAAACGCTCTGAATATTGATACGGACAAACACGTATTTTTGAGATGTCGCATTTAAGGTCATTCGCTTCGAGATTCGGCCTTTTAAGGATAACGATGGCATTGAAATCTGAGACCCACATTAAATACCATTTTAAGATGTTAGGGGTCAAGTTGTGACCCTGCAATTAGGTATACATATTCGGGCCAAGTTACCTAAAAATAACCAACACCCGAAGTATCGAATTCTCATATTGTATAGTCTAAAATAGTTAATTCAAATAGCAGTGACAGCCTAGTGATGTGACCGTCGGACAGCCAAGTCTCAAACTCTGATTTTTCGGATTCATGGGAGTTTTGTATAAGTATCACTTGCTTCGATGAAGAAAAACATCGTGAGGAAACCAGCACGCTTCAGAGATATTTCCCGACAGCATGTAAAGCCAAGTCAGACGTCCATGAGCGGCATAAAACCTCTGACACCAAGCCCCCTATTCAAAAACGCTTGGATTCGATTTCGATTCGATAAGTCGTATGTCTATCTTGTTTTGGCATTACGAAAGCGAGCGATTGGAGGTTGGGCACTAACCACACGATGAAGAAAGAAGAAAAATGTAAATAAGGTTTTGATTATGATGGTTTTGGCATTATTTATTAGTCTGACGAACATAATAATCAATATTGGTTAGATTAAGTACTGTTTTTCATTAAATGGGACTAAAAAAAAAGCCTTATACAAGCTTAACTCTGGTGTTAAAAGAAATATTACTTAACCTATACATTGGCCATTACGCACTTAGCGACGTACGAGTATGAAAGAGAACCACTCCCATAAGAAAAAATACAAAATATTAGCTAGGTTCCTAGCTCTACCTTTCGCAAGCACATGTCCTTTATAGACATGATTGATTAGCTGGAGGCACTCAATCTTTTTCTACTACCCAACTTTCGGATATATCTTATTATGAACTTTTTTCGCCGAAGTAAAACGAATTTTGTGTGCTGAGTCCAATTAGAAAGTGCCAACTGAAAATGCTGTTTTGTGAGTTTTCGAAATAGAGATCAAAGTTGACTGCTTTAGCTCTTCGAAATGGCATGTATTGGAGGAAATTGCATTTAGAAACACCATCATCATTTTAGCCAAAACACGTCTACTGGTTGATATTGACCTCCCCAAGGACCGCCACTTCAAATAATAAATATCAGTAAGGTAAGTTGTGTAGTACTCCTCGCAACCGGCGTGCGTGTTCGACCAAATACATTTTGTATGAAAGCAGATGAAGCAGAAGAAGTAGGAACCGTAGTAGGTATTCTGTAGTTTCTACTTACATAGGAAAAAGTTGTGAGCATTAGTAACAATATTCTGATTTAAAAGAGTGTACATGGAGTTTCTTGCCCATTCTTCTTCGCTTTGGAATGGGCAACTACAGTACTTTCATAGTTATTATGCCCTGTGACTAGGACTGTAGCTTCATTTTATTAGTCTTTGTTTCGACTAAAAGTGCCTGTAGTTACAGACACTTGAAATAAATGTTTCGATTTTGAATGTCTAAATATCGCCTCAGTCTCTCAGTCAGATCAACGAGTTCCAACAATAAGTATAAAACTTCTAAAAACAGATTATTTTCAATAACCCAATTAACTAACATTCTAAATGAAAATCGGTCCCACAATACAAACTCGCCAACACAAAGCAAGCTGTCATCATAAATATAAAATATAAGTAGAATTAATATCTCGAGCCCAGTAAGCGAGAGGAAAAATCTATTTTGCGATGTCAAAGGGGAACATCTACCCCCAATCATTATCTCTCAAAGTTACCCCAGCGAAGCCCCCAGAGAAACCGGGAAAAACCGGATATTTCTGGTTTTCTCTAGCTGTTGGAAAAAGGGGAACGGTGTACGACAATAATATAATATATTACTTATGTTATAAGGTAATATTAAATGTGGAATATTGAGTGGTTGACAATATTGTTACTGCAACGAAATCGTGTTTGGTCGTCTATTTTGATTTGGGAATCAGAATATTGATAAATATCTATGTGTTCTATTGAACGTAAATACAAATATTTCATATGAAAGACAAGTTCTCTTTAAATGATCCCATTCAGTTGATAAAAATCCATACTAAGATTTAAAATGCGTAAGTGACTGAGTCTGTAAGTCTGTCTGTTACAATTTGACACATTTTGATTAAAATTGGCACACGGATAGACTATGGGTTTATATGGCTTGGATTGGTTGGATACTTTAAATACGAGCAAAAACTAGTCACAGATAACCGCTATCATGGCAAAAAAACACAACTACCAACCCTACTTAATATTTTCTTATATTTTAATCAGAACACTGAAAGGTAAAATAAGAACCTTATAATAAATTATTTCCGAATTGTAGGTAGTTTTTTGCTACCGTGGTCCGGTGTTTTATTCCTCCCGGGGGATACGCGTCGCCGGCCCGGCTAGACGTTAACCGAAATGTCCAGTATTGATATATTTGTTAGGGAATTAAGGTTGTATTTAAACACATTTCCACAAAAAGTACATTTAGTTTACTAAGTTTCAAATTTTGTTAAAATCATATTGGCTGATTGAACACATTTCCTTTGCCTGTCACGTGACGACGATCGTTTGTAATATTTGTCAGTGGATTCAACGCTCAAAAAAAGAGGTTGAGAACATTGGGGCGGAGGCTCATTCGAGTCCGGACCACCAAGAGAACAAGTTGTATATTATCAAGTGAAAGGACCTACTGTAAGTCAGTCTGATTTAATAACTATATATTCTTTAAAATATCATACTGTGTTATAAACTGTGACCGTTATTTTGTTCTAATGTGATGAATTCTATGGTGTAACTGTTGCTAGTTTTGTAATTTATGTAGAAAGTATGTACAATGCGTTATATTCCAGAGTATTGTGTGGTTTAATTGAGACGATTATGTGAAATCATGATAGACGATAATAAATGTGTGATTTGAAGGTTACACTAAAAACTTTTATTAACATTACCTCTCCTGACATAAAGAAATAAAAACAGATAATTACAGTCAATATATAGTAGAAGCATAACTACTGGTTTTTCTAATAAATCAAAAGCGGGATAATTCAGCGCCCATAATTAATACAAATATAAATTTTAGTTACACATTTCTAGTTCTACCTGCTATTTTAATAAAATAACGGTCACGTCATGTTGAACAAAAGAAATTGAGAAAGAAATACATGTTTCACTGTGTGCTTTAATCATGTTTAAATTATTACGGAGATGTAGATTTTGATCATTAAACGGATGCATATTATTCATTGTGGGGTGTTCCTTTAAATGCTTTGCCATGGCTACTCTATGGAGGTATTGGAGGAACACCGCGAGATGTCCATTCTCACCTTGCCGGGGCTACACCCCGGGATGGGCGTGGGTATTTCCTTTGGTTATATATGTATTGGTTTTGGTGTCATCCGACACGTATCTTGCTGTTAGTTTTTTTAAAATTAACAAATGCACTTATTCATAGCAAACAGTGGAACGTGATAATATATACACATGAAAGGAATTCAATACAATCATGTCAATGATTACTCGAATGATATTTAATAGAATAACTATGTCTATTGCTTTACTGATAATTTTATTTCGCTGGTTGTTTTGTTCTTTTAGCCCTTAGACAACCTGTCATATTTTTTTGTTTCTCCTCATGTACCTACTAAGGTTTTATGAATATTATTCTAATCATACCAATATTTTCCTACTATCCCGATACCGAATTTGACTGTGACTTGACAATAATTATTAAAGATTGTGACAATGTCGGATAGGACGTCTGCTAGAGAGGCCTATACACCTCCACGTGTAGTAGAGCGTAGGAGTAGATCTAAGGAGAGGAACACGCGGGTTCGATATCGCGGATCCAAACGTACTCGGACACGCTCAAGATCAACTACACATATGGACACCTCTAGAAGCTCAACATTGGCTTGCTCAAATGCTAAACACTCACGATATAGAAGTAGATCACCGAAGCGAATGCGAAAACGCCGCACCAGAATTTCTCGTTCTACTGGGCGGCCCCGTAGCATAGATTCACGGTCTTCTAAAACATACAGGGGACGTTCGCGCTCTCGTCGGCATAAAAATAAAAAACGCTCGCGCCATAAACGCACACACGTAGAAAAGAGACGACATGTTAGTATAACTTCAGTAACGAGTACTACAACAATATCGAGTTCTTCCAACTCGAATAGCAGCAGGCATAGACGTAGCCCAGCGAAATTAAACCATACTAAAGGGCGAAAGCAAAGTGTTACTTCTAAATCAAAAGAAAGTAGTGTAATGGAGAAGTTAATAGATGCACTAAATAAACGTAATGAAAGTAGCTTCATAGGCGCCAAAGATGTTATTCCAAACTTTGATCCGAGTCAAAAAAATCAAACGATGACATCGTGGTTAAAGAAAGTTAACGAAACCGCTCTCATATATTGCTGGAATGATAAAGAAATAATTTATAACGCATTACCTAAGCTCGCTGGTCTTTCACGCAGATGGTATGAAGGCTTACCGACGGTTAAACTTAACTGGAAGGAATGGCAGGCTAAGTTACTGAAAAGTTTTCCTGACGACCAAAATTATGCGGATAAACTCATCGAAATGTTAGACAGGAAGAGTAAGAGGGACGAAACTCTAGAAGAATACTTTTATGATAAGGCAAAACTTGTTAATCATTGTGGAATTAAGGGGAAAAACGCAGTGGACTGTATAGTACAGGGCATATATGATAATAATATCCGTCTGAATGCGTTAGGCTCAGACTTTAGGCGACCGAGTAGGCTACTCAAGTATTTACGGAATATTTCTTGCAAAAGTATAAAGGAAATAAAGAAAACCCCCATGCAAACTAAAGACAGCATACGAAACAATAAACAGCCATCGTTTAAAGTCCGTTGTTACAACTGTTCGGAGCTTGGACACACTGTTCCGAAATGTCCAAAGGCTCTCCAAAAGTGTCCAAAATGCAACAGAATGGGCCATTTAGCCGAACATTGCAAGCGTGATGCAGATAAAGATAAACATCCATTAAATCCCGTCAATAAGGTACAGTTAATCGAAACCAGTAAAACTAGTCGCAATATTTATACAAAAAATATAACAGTAAACGGCATACCTAAAACTGCATTTGTCGATTTCGGTAGCGAGTGCACGCTTATTAAACAAAGCACCGCAGACGAATTAAAATTAGACACCTCGACAGTCGGACTACCTGTTTTAAAAGGCTTTGCAGCTGGTGTAGTTTTACCATTAGGTAAGGCGTCCGTCGAGATAAGCGTGGACTTCGTTACTGCCGTAGTAGAAGTTTTTATTGTACATAATGAACTCCTTAACACAGATGTACTGGTTGGTCAGACTCTAACTGAGTTATCTGAAGTTAGAGTTTACAAAACAAATAGTAATTTGGTGTTATACTCAGCGGTGGCCGAAGCAGAGAAATCTGAAGTTTACGTTGAATCAGACGTAGATATTAATGGGCTAGTCGGCGTAGATATACATTTAGGAAGTAAACACACGGGACTAATATATTTACCAGGAAACACTTGTTTTAAGACTGGGGAAGAAATTGTGATCCCGCAAGGTCTATATGCAGTTAAAAATGGCCTAGGAAAGATATTAGTCATTAACTTATCTGGGCATAAACATGCGTTGCCTAAGGGAAAGCTTATTGCAAGGGCTAATTTATTACCGATCTCGCTTGACATTTATAGTGATTTCCAAAGGGCTGACAAATTGGGAATCTACAAACTGACTGCTGACAAACCAATCAATAATAATCCTGATCCCCTGACAATGAACATGTTAAAAATAGGTTCTGAGACAACTGAAAAACAGAAACAACAACTTTTAAAGTTGGTTAATGAGTATCGTGATTGTTTTGCTTTAAATGTGAGCGAGCTGGGAACATCAACTATTTCAGAAATGCATATAACACTTACTGACAGCTCTCCAGTCTCTTACAAACCATACAGATTACCATATAGCGAACGCATAGTAGTACAAAAACTTGTAAATGAGCTTCTTGATAACAATATCGTTACAGAATCTAATTCTTCTTACGCAAGCCCAATAGTTCTAGTGAAAAAGAAGAATAATGATTATCGTTTATGTGTAGATTATAGGGCACTTAACAAAAAGACCGTCAAGGACTCGTACCCTATGCCAGTCATAGATGACCAACTAGACAGACTTAACGGCAAAAGATTCTTTACAAGTTTAGACCTAAAATCGGGCTACTACCAGATTCCGATGGCAAAAGATTCGACTCATATAACAGCGTTCGTAACTCCTGACGGACATTTCGAATATACGCGAATGCCATTTGGTTTAGTCAATGCACCAGCCGTATTTCAACACATGATAAATAAAGCCCTAGGGAAAGATAGATTCGACCTAGCTTTACCCTATATGGATGACATCTTAACTCCCGCTACTGACATAGACGAAGGTATGGAAAAATTAAGGAAAATCTTTGATTGTCTCCGGAAAGCCGGATTGACCTTAAATATCGAGAAATGTTTCTTCTTTGAAACTACGTTAGACTACTTAGGATATGAAATCTCTAAAGAGGGTCTGAGGCCCGGTAGTAGAAAAACCGAGGCAGTAGCTTTATTCCCGACACCAAGCAGCGTTCATCAGGTCCGTCAATTCGTTGGTCTCGCAAGTTTTTTTAGACGATTTGTTCCAAACTTTGCGAGTATTGCTAAACCTTTGACTTCTTTAACAAAAGCAAATATCCCTTGGGTTTGGGGTAGTCTCCAAGAGGAGGCATTTAATACAATTAAAACTAAGTTAATTGAACGCCCCATTTTGGCTCTGTATGATACAACTTACACAACAGAAGTCCATTGCGATGCCAGCAAACTAGGGGTAGGCGGAATTCTGCTTCAAAAACCTGACGAAAAATCTCCCCCTAGGCCAGTGGCATACTTTAGCAAACAAACAACTAAAGATGAAGAATACCTTCATTCTTATGAATTAGAGACTCTTGCGGTTGTCCTTTCACTAAAGAAGTTTCGTATATATTTAATTGGTATACAGTTTAAAGTATTCACGGATTGCAACGCATTGAGGACTACACTGACAAAGCGTGACTTGATGCCGCGAATAGCACGATGGTGGTTATTATTACAAGAATACGATTTCACCATTGAATACAGGCCAGGCGACAACATGAAACATGTTGACGCATTAAGCCGAAATCCTATTGCTTATCGAGACTCGCGTGAACTGTTAGATGCTAGGGAGTATGATGTCATGAATATCAGTACTACCGATTGGCTTCAAACTGTTCAAATGTCTGATCCTAAATTACAACACATCAAACTGATCTTAAAAAGTAACAAAAAGGAGGTTAAAGATATTCACACAAATTTCCTCCTCCAGGATGACAAGATCTATAGAATAGTAGGGGATCAAAAAAAATGGGTTGTACCTAATGGGGCACGATGGCGTATTTGTCAGTTATGTCATGATGAGATGGGGCACTTTGCGGTCGAAAAGACTCTAGATAAAATAAAACAGGACTATTGGTTCCCAAAAATGAAACGTTTCGTTCGCAAATATGTGGAGGCATGTCTTAATTGTGCATACAATAAAGCATCTACTAGTAAACCTACTGGTTACTTACATCCAATCCCCAAAGGTAACGTCCCATTTCACACTCTTCACATGGACCATCTAGGACCATTTGTTAGGAGCAAAAAGGGGAATTCTTACATACTGGGTGTAATTGACGGTTTCAGTAAATTTATTTTTATAAGACCAGTAAAAGATGTAAAAACTAAAACCACTATCAAGACTCTGCAGGAGATATTTGACGTAATAGGTAGTCCGAACATAATAATCACCGATCGCGGTACTAGTTTTACATCGGCGGCATTCAAAAGCTTTGTAAAATTAATAGGTGCTAGGCACGTACTGAACGCTGTAGCAACACCACGAGCCAATGGGCAGATTGAAAGGTACAATCGGACAATTCTCGATTCTTTAGCTGCAACTAATCATGATCAGGCGGAGCGCGACTGGGATGTCAGAGTAGGTAAATTGCAATGGAGTTTAAATAATATGACCAATAAAACCACGGGAAAATCTCCTTCTGAAATAGTATTCGGACGTCGCACAATCTGTCCTGGGGAGGGTCCCATTTTAAACGAGCTAACCGATTTAATAGATATTTCTGAATCGGGTCCATCTAGAGATGAAATACGGTCGACTGCTCTTGAGAACACCGCAAAGAATCAACAGTATATGAAAAATAAATTTGATAGCGGTAGGGCTCCAACGAAGTTCTTTCAAATAGACGATTTAGTCATGATTCCCAATCATCACAATCCAGCAGATGGAAAAAGTAAAAAGTTATGTCCAAAGTTTCGGGGTCCCTTAAAAATAACTGCGGTTCTTGAAAACGATCGTTATGAAGTCTCTAGTATTGAAGGACATTCAAAACGTAAATATAAAAGTATTTATCCAGCAGACCAGTTAAAACGTTGGATAACTTTTGCACCTAGTAATGACACTGACGGCGAAGACAATGACTTTACGAGTAACGAGGCTGATGAAAGAGTTAGTTACTGTTCCGATTCAAATTGAGATACAATTCTTACGTTATGACTAATACCGACTTGCCTACATCTTGCCTACATAGACTAACTGCTAGACTCATAACAAATACGGTCTTTCCTTCCCAAATCCTTCCCAGTTATATGATTACAGAATAAATATTACGTGACGGGCTGCATCTAGCTACTCTGGAGCTGCTTGTAAGTATTAGTAGTGGACCGAGGCCGAAGTACAAGCGGTAGTCAGTAACAATGACGTATGCCGAAGTACAAGCGGTGTTCACGCCCCTTAAAAAGTGGACCGAGGCCGAAGTACAGGCGGTAGTCAGTAACAATGACGTATGCCGAAGTACAAGCGGTGTTCACGCCCCCCAAAAAAAAAAAAAAAGTGGACCGAGGCCGAAGTACAAGTGGTAGTCAGTAACAATGACGAATGCCAAAGTACAAGCGGTGTTCACTCCCCCTCTAAACTTTTTCTTTCATCTATATATATATATATATATATTTTATTAATCTTTTCTTTATTTAGTTTATTTCCATCATCATGTCGTAATTGTTATCGTTGTTTTCATCATGTTGTAATCGTTGTTTTGTACTAGTCCCAATAGTACTCGACTAATATACTTCTGTTTTCAGGTTTCTATACTACCCCAACAATCAAGTCAGGGGCTCACTGCACAAACGTACGCTCAGCCGTAAGCGTGTGGGCGCGCTCAACTCACCATCGTGTCGCCGCGTCGAAACCAGATCGAGCAGATGATGCGAGCCAACGATGACCCGATGCCAAGCTGACGGGTGTGCGATGACTTAACGGGATTACCTTATTCATGTACCTATTCAATCAATTAATCTAAGAATTTATTATACTTATTTGGTAATTACGTTATTTTTTCATGTGTACTACACTACGCTACTACATATGTTCTACTTATAAATTTTTGTTTTAGTTGTTTCTGTTATTATTTTTTGTTATGAACGTTAACGGGATTATCTTGACTTAGGTGTATATTACCTAAAGAATTGGATACTTATTTGAATTGATACAATGTATTAACGACGTTACTATATTTTCATGATCTTTGTTATTTATTTATAAGTCATGGTACTGGTTGTTTATTTTTTCTTGTATTTTTTATTTTTTTTCATACTAGTTACTGTTTTAAAACGTTCCTATATTCATGTATTTTTTGTTGTCGATAAGGTGTTAGTTTGGTCAAGAACCTAGTGTTCTATCTGCTTTGTATAGAGCCACACAAATATACTCGAATGGCCGGAAAGCAATGGGGTCATTCCTTCTTCAGGACGGCCGTCTGTTAGGGAATTAAGGTTGTATTTAAACACATTTCCACAAAAAGTACATTTAGTTTACTAAGTTTCAAATTTTGTTAAAATCATATTGGCTGATTGAACACATTTCCTTTGCCTGTCACGTGACGACGATCGTTTGTAATATTTGTCAGTGGATTCAACGCTCAAAAAAAGAGGTTGAGAACATTGGGGCGGAGGCTCATTCGAGTCCGGACCACCAAGAGAACAAGTTGTATATTATCAAGTGAAAGGACCTACTGTAAGTCAGTCTGATTTAATAACTATATATTCTTTAAAATATCATACTGTGTTATAAACTGTGACCGTTATTTTGTTCTAATGTGATGAATTCTATGGTGTAACTGTTGCTAGTTTTGTAATTTATGTAGAAAGTATGTACAATGCGTTATATTCCAGAGTATTGTGTGGTTTAATTGAGACGATTATGTGAAATCATGATAGACGATAATAAATGTGTGATTTGAAGGTTACACTAAAAACTTTTATTAACATTACCTCTCCTGACATAAAGAAATAAAAACAGATAATTACAGTCAATATATAGTAGAAGCATAACTACTGGTTTTTCTAATATATTGTCTGCTACTTGCTAGTTTGTTTGTATTGTATTGTACTTTGAATCATGTAACTTAAGTTTGTGATTTTCACATTGCTTTGGTCTGGCATGCGGTATCGTCATGTCTATATTTTTCCCAAATATGTTTGGGTCGGCTTCCTGCATAACCGGGTTCAGCTCAATACCAGTATTTTACTTAAGTAACCATCTTACCTCCATAACCCAGTTAGTTATACGATACCAAAACTCTAAAGATATACTAATGACATCTGGGACCAACTGATTAACGAGCTTTCCGAGGCATGTCACTATTCAATGGATGGTCATCAATCCACGAGCTGACCTCGGCAAGTGTCGCTTCACTGCAGCTATTATTAGTTAGCCACGAGCCCCTTGATCTCGCATTCAAAATATTTTTCAATCACTGCAAAATTACCACTATTGAAGTCAAAACAAACGTAGGACCTTCATCCATATTTAATTTCTTAATAACACACTAAGCTTAAAACAAAAGAAGCAAAAACATTAAGCAATAAAATAAATTCCAACAAAACTTACATTCTCACTCACACATATTTGCTGACGGGGTAACAACCCGCCTACACCCTGGGGGAACGTCCGGAACTAGACGTTAAGCGAAACGTCCGATGTTGATTTATTATCTGCGACTTGCGTATTGCGTTTATATTCTGTTTCACAGCACCTGGCATTCTACCTGACTATTTGTATTGGAGTTTTGTATGAATTCCTATTTCCTTTTTAAATGTGTGGAAAATTTGAAAGCGTTACGAGTTTGGCATAAATGCGGCGTAGGGTTTCACCTCTCTGGATGCAAATTGCCGTGTGTGGATTGTGATTGGATCAGATTAGTGCCTTTTTTTTAAACAAAAGCGTTGGGTTTTAGAAGTTGAAATTGTTTACCTTTTCTTTCCTTCGTGGCGGATACTGTTTTTTTTTTCTTTTTCATTTTGCATGTGCAATAAAGTTTATTGAATTGTATTGTTTAATTATTATAATGTAATTTTTGTGTAGAATGTGTATGGGTCGTAGTAGGTGGCGTTCTGTAGACTTTGCCCAAACGGGAAAAGATATGAGATTATGTACTTGTACACACGACTGCATTAAGCAGTTACCTGGGGGTAACTACTTAATAAAGTCGTGTGTCTAAAAACCTGTGCAAAAGACCTGTGCATTCAAGTCCGTGTTCGGCCTAGTTGGTTTTTGTATTTTGCAAAAACATTTTATGTTTATTAATTTATTGTTTTAGTGATTAAATAAGTTTAAGTTATTATTTTTGGGAAAAAAGTCTGTTTTCAATATCAATTTTATAAAAATGTTTTATTTAAATAATCGATTTTAAAAACAGACTTTTTATTAATACTTACTAATACTAGCAATAATTAGCCTCAACATTTACAAAGTGTTGTGTTATAGTATAAATAGACCCGAGGTTTCGAGACCGCTTGACGTGCCGTGCCGTGCCGTGCTTGACCGCTTACGATTGGAGGTTCAAATCCTGGGCACCATGTATGCTTTTTGTCATGCTTTATATATATTTTTAATATAAAGTACTTTTCTATTTTGTTTAACTAATATTTAATAAAATTCAAAAACTTTAATAACCATCAAATAGTATTTATTATTGCTATTATTGAACAAAACTTGAATCTTATTTTACAACAAAGATTTAATAACATTTAACAATGTGATTTGATAATTTACAGTTATCATAATATACCTACATATTTTGCCTACTGAAACAAACGTTACCTTTTGCGTTCCTATTTTATACTAGGAAGCGCTAGAAATATTTTAGATTGACTTAAGTTAACGTTATAACTTAAGGGTATGGATTAATTTTAGAAGGAAAACGTATGTAAGTAAACTTAACGGATACCCTCAAATACATATAGATAGATACCTAAAGTGACTCGGATGATAATAGTAAATACAATAATAACAGTACAATTTGATGACACATTTGTTAAACTGCCAGTATTAGTATGGCGCAGTTCGGTGATGCGATGGTTCGAATCCAAGTCGAAACATTGAGTTGTTTTTGAAGTATTCTTTAGAATAGTCGTAACGAATTCAATGTTGTAGCAAGTGTATCATTTTAAAACTTGAGGGGTTAGCACATAATGCTATTTTGAATTTTGTTATGTAAGAGTGCCATCTTGTGTAAACTCGCTATGTAATGGGCTGTCACCCATCCACGGACCAACCTGAGGCAAGCGCAGCTTAACTGTTATTATTAAGCCACGAGCTACTCACATTTAGCCACGAACTTCTCACCAGATTGTTCCAGATAATTCATCAAAATTAAACTTACTTTTAAAATCAAGATAATCTCCGCTAACGATAATCACAGTTAAATTCAGTTAACTTCTTTCATTTACGTGAACGAGTCATAAATCTTCGACACTGTTGCGTTCTTCGTCAAGTTTAACTTTTATAGTTAATTTTATTTCATTTACAAACTGTATACTTTGTAATTTACCTAACGAGATGTTGTAAATTGGCAGAATTTATTTTACGAGTAGCAATAGTAAATGTTATTGGCAATACTTATTAGTTAGTATATCTCAGAATACTATTAGCTTAGTTGTAACAAGCTCTTGCAGTAAGTTAGTGCATTTAATTAGTTAAATCTATCCGAGATTGTATTAGTAGTGTCAGCAGTTTAGTAACTCCAATATTTAGCAGTTGATAAACTAACAAATGTTACAACTCACAGACTGTATTAAAGTAAATATCCCTAAATAAATAAACATCCCTATCCGAAATGGTTTTATCAAAGTTACTTTTTAATTATAGTACTGACACTTCTTAATTGATAATTATATTTCCATATTGGTGATGTTGTTCAGAGAGGTAAGCTGTAAAAATTAAAACGACAAAAAAAAAACCTGAATTCTTTTTTCTGTGTAGTAGGTACTCGGAGGTATCTCATGAGATGACGACGATGTAATACAGAAGTATGGAAGAAGAAGACATGCTAGCCGACCCCAAATAAATTGGGATAAGGGCACGAGAATGATGATTCGCTACGCTGCGCGTTGTATGAAAATGAGTATGACAGGAGCGTGGCAGATGGAGTTCTGTAAAGTCTGCCCACACCTATCAGGAAAAAGTGTGAGTTTATGTGTATATAATTAATTTGAAGATAAAACCCTAAGCAGACAATAAAAAAGATCCTTGTCGAATAAATAACCACCTCCTTTTTTAAGAAGTCGGTTAAAAATGACTTCACAAATCTTTCTTACAAGCGCTAAACCACATAACCTACTAATTTCAGTATAAGCAACCAAAGTTCCCGTTAAACGCAAACGCCCGAAGGAATGAAGGATTTAACTTGGTAACAGGATTAGCTAAGTGAAATGCACGTTAGATTTACAGTTAATTAACAGTCTGCCACCTCTGTGGTAATAGGAATTACGGAATTAGAAACCGTCATCTTGATGAGCAGAGGGATGAAGCTTAGTATAGTGTTAGCCTATAATGTTCCAAGTGCTGAGACTCTGGCCTCCACTGTTTGAGAGAGAATAGGGAATCGATGGGCCCAGTTCGGGTTGGTATTGGGGATCGTTCCTCACGCTGCATATGAAAGTATACTTGGTACTTATTATATTATTATTTTTGTAATTGTTAAATCTCTGTCTCTATCTGATCCCCAAAACGGCTGGACCGATTTTGAAGGGAACTTTACTGGCAGATAACTGATGCACTGGTGAGAATCATATGTTTCTATTATATTAAAGAAAAGTCGAACAATAGTTATTTTATATTCAATTTCACGCGGACGAAGTCGGGGAAAACAGTAGTACTACTCGTATTATGATAAATATTGACAGCGTAGATACTAAGCCTGCCAAGAAATTAACTCTGTATAACACGTAACGCTTCTAATGACTTAACTATTCACCTCAAACCAACCCCTGGGGCACACAGGCGAGTTATTATTTGTTTAAGACATCAAATATTAGAGTATATGTAAGAGAATGTAAGCAAACCAATGAATGTTTAGACGAAGGCTTACTTATGTTACGATAACATTTACTGCAGCTGCACTGCTATTTGGTGCAGACGTGGTTTGCATAACAAATGGTTCGCTTTGAATAGAATATCTAATTCTACATCTTGTTTTGTAACGAATATTATTGGTATAAGTACGTCAATGGTGGTTTTTAGTTTGACGTTTACAGAATTTCTATCACATAATGAAATCCATCATCATTTTCTTGAATGAATTAATTTAGGGTCGGCGCAGCACATGTTCTTCTTCCACACTTTTCTATTAGTTGCCATCTCATCAGACACCTCCTTTCTTACCATATCATCCTTCACACAGTCCATAATGACAGCCAGATTGATGCAATGTATGTCACGATACCTTTTCTTAACTACGTTGGGTGTTTGTTTTCAGTCTAACCGGAATCAGCAGCATATCGGTGGTTTTCGTAAAGCAGTTGTCTCTCTGACCGCCACAAATCCTACCATACACGATCGTGTGTATCAGCAGATAGTATAACAATTAAAATTAACCCGCGTGGTGGATTACAGCCCAGTCCCTCTCATAGGAGAGGAGGCCTGTGTCCCAGCAGTGGGAACATTATAGGCTAATGATGATGATGATGATTAATAATAATAAATTACAGTGGACTTAAATAGCAAATACTTAACAACTAATAAGCAGAAAACAAAACATATTTAACCATCAATATAGGTACATTTTTTTTACAACTGAACTTATAACAATAACACTTACTATGTCTCACAAACAACACAATAAGATCTAAACAACACATTATCTTAAACGCACAGCTCAACCGCAAAAACGTAACGACGGATATAGGCATTACACAAAATGTCCAATATTGCTTTACTGACTACCACATACGCTTGTTTATCGTTTTACATCTTGACGGGCCCTTGGTTTTTAGAGCCTATAATATTCTATGGGCCATTCAAAGTCCCCGAAGAGCTTAAGAAGATTTTTAAGGTTTGTGTACTTCGGTTAGACGTTTTTTTTGACACTGATTTGAAATTGTGAGAAGAAATTGTGGCAGCTTGAGGTACTGCGTTCGATTTCCTAGTGTTTTTGTTTTTTTTTTGTTGTTACCGTTTGTGAGTCCGTGTCCCCTTTCCAACCTGTATAGACGCACTTCTACCTAACCCTAAAAATAATAGGACTAGGTTAGGTTAGCCGGGCTGTTTCCGCACTTAGCCTCTTTATTGGGCCATTGTAAGTACGTATGAAAAATCATTTAGTTACTCCTACCTTCCCAGGTCCTCCCAGAAAGCTAGCAGCCATAATAACAGGATTAATGCTGTGTTATGTTTCGAAACTATTGAATGATTTTTAAAGTTAGTTAAACCCCGTGTCTGATACAAAACTGATATTTTTTCGCGCTGTTGATTTAGTAATCCAATTTAACAGTTTGTACGTTATTTGCATTGGATATAATTGAAACAAATCCTGAATTGGTCGAGTATTTTTGTTCGATTTTATTCAACTTGATTGGTAGTACAACTTGTAGTTACAACTTTTATTTAGTGTTTCATTTTTTCAAGTTATTTGTGTAGATACCAGTGTGTTGTTTTCTGTCTAATCACACTCTTTGAAGGGCGACCCTTTTGCCATCAACCGGGCTGTTCGAGCTAAACGCCTGCTCGTTTGGAGTGAGCAAGTATCAACGTTGGGTACTAATTAGTTTGTAATTAGATGTAAGGAATTCATGTATTTGCTTGTCATTTTTCTTCCATTTTTGATCGTCACCGAGACAATACATATTAGACTAATTATCAGCATTTTTGGAGTTTCTTTGAAGCAGTCACCTAATATTCCCCTACATTTTGGTCCATTACGAGCTGGATTGGGAATCACATCAAGATTTGCTAAAAATCAGTGGATTTGTACAAATATTACCCAGGAGATATGCCGACGAGGTTATAAGCCGGCAACGTGACTATGAACAAAGGACTTCAAGCTAATTTACGGTGTTAAGAATATTTCAGTTAAAATATTATCACCCAACACTCGTTCAGGTAGTATATAACCATAATTAAGGATTTAAAAAGGTTAGTGTTTTAAATTCCTGAATATTTTTCAAAGTAACTTATTTACCTTAATGCATTGTGAATAGTATCTAATACTTAGGTATCATTTGTTTGATGATACTTAATTTGCAATTACGATTATACGTTCTTTCTTATTATTATAGTGAAAAGTTCAGTAGATATTTTACTACATTTATAATTGTATAGCAGTATTTTAGTTCTATTCATAGTAAATAGTTATTAGTGCGTAGTTTGGTGTTAGATGATATTAAAAGTCTTAATTTGTCTTTATTCAGTTATTTAAACCGTATTAGTCAATTTAGTTACCTATTCATTTGTTATTGTATTAGTGTTCATGTTTTGAGAAATATATGTAGCTCAAATCAAAGTCTAAATTAAAAATCCCATTTTGGATTCACTTATTGTTTACAACAGGTATAGTTTTAATTAAAATAGTAGCTAGACGTAGGGTTCCTATCGTAACTTATTTCGTATTGCATAAAAATATACTTTAAGTTGTAATTGTAAATTCCAGGTTGACTACATTCGATTCCCAGTATGTCCGAAGAAAGAGAACTTATTAAAAAACGAGGAAGCATAAAGGGACGTTTAACTGCAT
Source organism: Cerastis leucographa (assembly GCA_963082945.1). Lineage (NCBI taxonomy): Eukaryota > Metazoa > Arthropoda > Insecta > Lepidoptera > Noctuidae > Cerastis > Cerastis leucographa. The sequence continues at coordinate 12,245,970 of OY720371.1, read as the reverse complement.
TTATCAATTACCTTGATGCATCCAGCGACAAGGAGTTAACTAGCAGTGAGGTCAGGGAATTGCAGTTACGGATTGGAAGAATCGAGTCTTTGTATGAGCGTTACGATGAGGTACAGTTGCGATTGGAATGTCAGGTAGATGATGATAAAGCTCAAGTCTGTGAGCGTACTGAATTCGATTCACTGTATTACAAGGCACTGGCTAGGGCACAGGAACTGTTATGTAAGCATAACAGCGATAATGAGTCCATGAGTAGTGCGAAATGTACCCGTATTAGTCAACGTAAGCCTGTTAAGTTACCCACGATACAGTTACCTAAATTTAATGGGAGTTTTAGCAATTGGTTGGAGTTCCGCGACACTTATACTAGCCTTATTCACTGTAACGATGAAATTGATCAAATTAACAAATTTCATTATTTACGAGCGTCTCTGGAAGGATCTGCTGCTGTTGTAATCCATGGGATTGAGTTTTCTGCAAATAATTACGATACAGCTTGGAAGTTAATTTGTGATCGCTTCGATAACAAACGAATGTTAGTTCAGAATCATGTGTCGTCTATATATTATTTGAATGCCATTACAAAGGAGTCCTCTGTTGCGTTGAAAGGGTTGATTGATCAACTTAATAAAAATCTCCGTGCGTTGGAAGCATTAGATGAGCCCATCAAGTATTGGGATACTTTATTAATATTCATGGTAACTCAGAAGCTCGATCGGTCAACTTATCGTGAGTGGGAGGAGCACAAAGGTCGTATAGACAAGGATAGCACAATAACATTTGCTGCACTCATTCAATTTATTCGCTTTCGCGCTGACTTGTTAGAAACACTAGAAACATCACGAAATAGCACTAATCCCACTCCCAGTAAGCCTAGTTCCCATTCTAATAAGATAAAATCTATGGTTGTATCACAAGATTCAAATAATTCCAGCACCGAACTAAGTAAGTTGTGTCCGCACTGTAAAGCTGATCACGTGTTAAGTAGTTGTTCACAATTCCTTTCACTTAGCACTGACGCCCGACTCAAATTAATACCTAATTATAAAGTGTGTTATAACTGTTTTCATGCAGGTCATTTTGCTAACCGATGCAAAAAGCCGGGATGCAAGATATGTAAACGCCGGCATAATACTTTAATTCATTCGTCGGAGAATAAAGGTTTGGCGAATTCTTGCAGTAATGATAATAAATCACACGGCAGCTCGTCCCATTCCGTATCAACGTCATCACCCACTGACGCCGTGGCTAGCACTAGTAGCACTGGTGTGAGTGCAAATAATTTAACTTTGTCTGCGGATCTCAGTTCGCTAAGTAGTGAGCGTAAACAACGCGCTGTGTTATTGTCCACCGCTCTTATCAAGTTATGTGATCGGAATGATCGTGAGCACGTAGTGCGGGCCCTGCTTGATAGTGGTAGTACATCGTGTTTTATGACGGAACGGTTATGTACACAGCTTAACTTAAATACTAGTCAGATAAATGGATCGGTCTATGGCATTAATAACGTAAGTTCTCGCGTAGGCAAAACATGTCATGTAAAAATGACGTCATTAGATAATAGTTATGTTGCTAAGTTTTATTGCTTTGTTTTGCCATCGTTAACGACTGTTGTGCCTTGTCGTGAAGTCGACATTTCAGACCTGAATATTCCAGATAATATCTGTTTGGCTGACCCCAACTTTTACAGGCCTTCAGAAGTAGATGTTTTAATAGGAGCTGATCTCTTCTGGGACTTGGTTGGTTCACAGAGAATTAGACTAGGAGTAGGTAAGCCCGTGTTGTGTGAAACGCTGTTAGGCTGGATTGTTTCTGGCCCTGTTACCTATAATAACGGTAAATTATTGTCGAGGAATATTTCGTGCAATTTTACTCATACTGATTGCCCCAGTAACGGTGATTTAAATAAAATTCGCACCGATTTAGAGAAATTCTGGAATCTAGAAGAGATTAGTTCACAATCCTCGCATTATTTACCCGAGGAAAAGTTGTGTGAAGAGCATTTTGTCAAGAATACGACACGTTTAGACAGCGGACATTTTTGTGTTCGTATTCCTGTTAAACAAAATCCTTCTATTTTAGGAGAATCTTTCAAAAGGGCTTCTAAGTGTCTATATTCCCTAGAACGCAGACTAAAGTCCAAGCCTGAGTTTGGTCAATTATATCGCGACTTTATGTCTGAATACGAGTCTTTAGGACATATGACCGAAAATAAAAATAATGACAGTCCCAGTGGATATTTCATACCACACCACGGGGTACTGCGTGAATGTAGCACAACTACCAAACTTCGTGTTGTTTTTAATGCAAGTTGTGTTACTTCTTCAGGGGTATCCTTCAATGACGTGCAGATGGTGGGTCCTACAGTGCAGGACGATCTTATATCTATACTTCTTCGGTTTCGACAACACAAATTCGTCTTATCAGCTGATGTTGCGAAAATGTATAGATGTATTTACGTTCACCCATCTGATAGGTACCTCCAACAGGTTTTATGGCGTGATAATGCATACGATCCTGTCAAGATTTTCAAATTAAATACCGTGACATATGGTACGGCTAGTGCACCATTTCTTGCAACACGTTGCCTCAAGCAAATAGGGATGGATTATCAATCCAATGACTCAATGAAGAACTCTTCGTGTTCAAAGGGTGAGTCATCCTCAGGCAGCAGAAATAAGATTGCTGACGTCATCATTCATGATTTTTACGTTGATGACCTCTTGACAGGAAGTGATGATTTGAATGAGGTTATGTTTATCCGCACAGAGGTCACCAACGCACTAGCATCTGCTTGCATGCCGCTTAGAAAGTGGAGATCCAACGTTCCTAGCTTAGTCTCCGGAGCTGCTCAGTCATCATTAGATTTAGAAATGGGATCTAATGAACCTAATAAGTTATTAGGACTTAACTGGTTTTCTAGTTCCGACGAATTTGGGTTTTCTAGTTTAACTTTACCTTTTAAGGATTCGGTTGCAAAGCGTGATGTACTTTCTGCCATAGCACGTAATTTTGACCCCCTAGGACTTTTATCCCCTTGCGTAGTTACAATGAAAATGTTTCTACAAAAAATGTGGTTAGACAAGCTCTCGTGGGATGAGCCATTATCCCCGCCACTTATTGCTAGTTGGAATGCTATTGTGAAAGCATTGCCAATTATCAATAACTATCGTATTCCACGACACGTTATCTGTGATGCACATAATATACTGGAACTACATGTATTCACAGACGCATCAGAGCGTGCGTATGGTTCGTGCGTCTACGTACGTAGTGCCAATGATGAGGGTGAGTACATGGTTCGTCTCTTAACCGCTAAAAGTCGAGTGGCGCCGATTAAGCCGACCACCATTCCAAGATTGGAATTGTGTGGCGCAGTAGTCGGAGCTCGTTTATGCGAGAAGGTGGTGAGCTCAATGAGACTCAAGTTTAGTCATGTTTATTGCTGGACTGACTCCACCATCGTATTGGGATGGTTGCAGATGCTACCTTCTAAGCTTCAGCCATTCGTGCGCAATCGCGTTGCTGAAGTTTTAGACAAGACTGGGCACTGTACTTGGCGACACATCCCAACCGCCATGAACCCTGCAGACCTAATATCACGAGGCGTGGATATTAGTGTTCTGCAATCTTTGGACTTGTGGTGGAGTGGTCCCAGTTTTTTGAAGCAAGGTCAGTCTCATTGGCCGTCTCAACATAAATTATTAGAGTCAGACAAACTGCCTGAAACTCGACCTCACGCTTTATTGAGCGCCAGTGTTAGTTGTAACGTTCAATGTGATACAATCATCGATTTTAATCGTTTTTCTAGTTATTTAAGGTTAATCCGTAGTGTAGCAACAGTTTTAAGGTTCATAAAGTTGTGTAAGAAGCTTCCTTCTCCCAGTTTTCTATCACAAGTCGAGTTGCAGGATGCATTAAATATTATAATAATTAGAAGTCAGATGGAATCATTTCCCGAGTACAAATTACTCATTAATAATCAGAAGTTGCCTCATAAAAGCGCCCTAATAAAATTTAACGTATTTTTAGATGTTAATAAAATCATGCGTGTCGGAGGACGCTTAGCAAATTCAACTTTTGCTTTTGATAAAAAGCACCCCATTCTTTTACAGTCCACTCATAGATTTACTAAATTACTATTTGAATTCGAACATAAAAAGCTTATGCATGCAGGCCCTCAGTTATTGCTGGCTTCAATTAGGGATTCATACTGGCCTATAGGCGGACGAAGCCTAGCAAAGAGTTGTTATCGTAGTTGCGTGCGTTGTTGTCGCATGTCGGGTAGAACAGTTACTCCTTTAATGGGTAATTTACCGCAGCAGCGTCTCCTTCCAGGCGGTTATCCTTTTGAAAGCACTGGTGTGGATTATGCTGGTCCCATCATGGCTGCTAGTAGGCAAGGTCGGGGATGTAGGCTGGTAAAAGTGTACATAGCCATTTTTGTGTGCTTCACAACCAAGGCTATCCACTTAGAGCTGGTGAGTGACTTAACTAGCAATAAGTATTTACTAGCTTTATTTAGATTTATCTCTCGACGGGGAAAACCCAATGACATCTACTCCGACAACGGTACCTCTTTCGTTGGTGCCTGCAACGAACTTTCGAAGTTCCTTAAATCTAATTGCAATTCCTTGGGCGAGCAATTGGCTAATGACGGAATTAAGTTTCATTTTATACCCGCGTATAGTCCTCATTTTGGCGGACTCTGGGAAGCGGGTGTGAAATCAACCAAATATCATCTCAGGCGAGTGTTGGGAAATTGTCATTTAACCTTCGAAGAACTTAACACCACGTTAGTCCAAATTGAAGCAATTTTAAATTCACGTCCACTGACGCCGCTATCATCTGATCCAGCGGATTGCACACCACTGACTCCGGGTCATTTTCTTGTTGGTCGACCGCTGACGTCACTCCCGCAGCAAGATTTACATAACTACTCCACTGCTTCATTGTCTCGTTTCCAACGAATCGAGCAGCTACGTCAGCATTTTTGGGCTCGCTGGAGTAAAGAATTTGTGTCCGAGCTGCAGCAAAGAACCAAGTGGCATACCAGCAAAGATATGCTCAAGTTGGGTTCTTTAGTCATCATAAAGGAGGACCATCTTCCTCCTCTTAAATGGAGATTGGGGAGAGTCGTCGCCGTTCATCCGGGATCAGATGGAATTGTTCGTGTGGCAGACGTCAAAACATCCACTGGAGTCTGCAGAAGAGCCTTCAATAGGATTTGCCCACTGCCTGTTGATTCTGCGCTTGGTTGAAAGCGCCTCTGCTGCTTCCAACGTCCGGGGGCATGTTCGAGCTAAACGCCTGCTCGTTTGGAGTGAGCAAGTATCAACGTTGGGTACTAATTAGTTTGTAATTAGATGTAAGGAATTCATGTATTTGCTTGTCATTTTTCTTCCATTTTTGATCGTCACCGAGACAATACATATTAGACTAATTATCAGCATTTTTGGAGTTTCTTTGAAGCAGTCACCTAATATTCCCCTACACGGGCACAAATACTACTATTGAGCAATTCCTGATAACAAAACTCAAAAACACCTTGCCCGACCTGAGAATCGAACTCAGGACCTAATGTTCATTAGTAGCGCTCACGATCACAGTTACCATGGCACCAGTTCACCAATTCCTTATTCCACAGCTAAACCAACATATTTCTGCGGTATCAACAAAGTAACACCTTTTTTTATTATTCGTTTCACCATTCCACATGAACGCTACAATAACGTCGCGTACAGGTGACATCACAGGAATGACGTCACACTAGATGGGCGGGAACTGGACTATTACATACACTGTATTGAAATGGAAGATCAAAAATATTGTTTTTCTTTTTCTTTTTTAAATACACCGTTTAAATCACTTCATCACGAAGCCGTCAACCAAGCATTCTGTACATGAAACGAAGTAACTTTACGCAAAAATTATTGCTGGGAAACGACTTTTTTTTGGGGGGTGTAAAATCATGTTTTGTGGTAGAATTAAATGTAACGCACTCAAAACATTGTGCTGATGGACGGGTTGAATAGTACGGGGGTCGTGGAGGTGTTTAAGAATCTTACATTAAAAACTTGTATTTAAAAAAATACTTGTCAAAAAGTTGGAACTTTGACCCCTAATATCTCCGTAACTAGAAGGTTCCCAGGTATGGTGTAGAACAAAAAAATGATCGCAATGACAGGGAGAACCAGTGCCTTTTGGCTTCGTTAAGAGGTGTTTTACACCCTTTATGTGCCGTTGTTTATCCATCATTGGGGTAATCCCAATTCATTTGTGGTCGGCGCAGCATGTGTTCTTCTGACCAAGCATGTGTTCTTCTCCCATACTTCTTTATTACTCGTCATCTCATCAGACACCTCCTTTCTTGCCATATCATCCTTCACACAGTCCATCCATCGTCAAAATCAAAATATTTTAATTTTTTGTCTATTTGGTATTCCACTACTCTTATCTTATTTAAGGCTGACGATATGTAAATAAATTAAGGCACAGCCTGAGAAGGTTCGCTATCACTTCCCTGACTCTCTATTAATTTACGACGACGCGACGGCATGAGCTATTTATTGCAATAAATCAAATCAAAATGGCTATAATACAGTAATTTGGCGCAGGGTGTCAATTTGAAGACCAATAAATTACCCTGACTGTGCTTAATTGGTTTGCTGAAGAATTAATTAAAATCCTAAGTTCTAACCCTAAGGTCCTACCCCTAATACGCACCCAAATGTTCGGGAAGAACATTATGATTCATGCCGACCCGAACAAGTACTCGTACGTAGGACCCCCCACTTAGAACTTAAACAAGGGGGAAAGGATACCGAAGCTAGAACGGATACCACGTATTCAGAACATCATCCTGAAGCCACCCATCCCTCCACACACACGGTCAAAACTGCTTTGGTCAGCAAATTTTTTACTGCTATATATACATTTTGACCGTGTAGGTGTAGGAGCTCTTGGCTAAATAATAACAGACGCACGGGTCGATATTTAAGGGTAAGCCGTGCCGTTACGAGTAGTCAGAAGCAGAAAGTCTGACATCCAGTCTTACCAAGGGTATCGTATTACCCAGTTACTGGGTTGTTGAGGTCAGCAGTCGCTTCATGTAAAATACTGGTACTCAGCTGCATTGGGTTAGACTGGAAGCCGACCCCAAGATGGTTTGGGAAAAGGCTAGACAGATGATGAGGAGTTGCAGTTTTGTAGGAATTAAACATGTGTCTTATTAAGTTACCGACGCAATATTTTTTTCTTCGTGTGGGGGCTTCAGAATGATGAACTGATCTTTTAAGCTAACAGTTTTAGCGTAGGCGTCAGTTCCACCTTGTATAAAACAGTTGTGAATCCTAATAATCTGTTTTTCTGTCGCCCGAACGCAACGTTGCGTTATTTCTAAACTCAGTGATACTTGTTTTCATATCGGGAACGTTCAAATCTCATGGCTCAGCGCATCTTCGTTTAGTGTGGAATGATTGTGAGTGTTGTTTACTTACTTCAAGAAATATGTTGATATACACGAGTGAGCTTTGAAGTTATAATAATGTTTATTCAAATATATAGGGAAAAAGGATATTTTTACGTGGATAAACTCGTCTCGTCAGATTTGCATACGGTTCCGTACGTTTTTTATTTATTCTGAATTTAACTATTTATGTACACACTAAATACCGAAAGGAACAGAAAAATAGGTACAAAGGTCATGCTTATTTGTAAAGAAATCTGTTCGAGCACACTGCTTCAACAAATTATAATTATTACATTTAGTAGATAATCATTGTTAAAATGTTAAATGGCATAGTCTGTCAATTATAACTAGCTCCTAAGCCTCGTACAGTAAAGACACTGTCTGGTGACACTCTCCTCAAAAAATCGATTTGTGTGAGCTCTGCAATAGTCAAAATAAATAAGGTGATTAAAGCTGTGAAAATAACAGCTACCGATTTAAATTATTATTTCCTAGCCTAGCCTTTATTTGTAAATTACATGTCAATCAATCAAAAGTTCAACTAACCTCAATGAAATTTAAAAAAAACAACTCTATACATATAACAGGTGAAAGGCACGTGGCAGCACCGTCGCGTGACAAGATATGATCAGTTGCGTCCCGTCACCGTCAGCCAAGGAGTGCGGACGTCTCGTTTGCATAATTGTTTATCGTCGTTTGTTGAATGTCAAATATCTTGCGATGTTACATTGTTTCTAGCGTTTAGAATTTGTAGGATATTATTTTAAAACCACATTAAGCTTGTTGATCCTGAAGGTATTGGCAGAGTTGTGCCTATAGTGTGCAATGGGGGCTAGCCAATTCATCAATCGGGACAATATAGATAACAATTCAGATTCCAACCTGTTCCTAAAAAAATCCTATGGATAAAACTTAACCCTCCTGCTCAGTAGAAGCTCATGTTACAAAAATACCAAATAGGCGGTCAGCTTGCTTTTATAACCAAGAAGATGTGCGCAAAACGTATTAAAATATACCCCAAAACATAATGAGTAACATCAAAATATGACTGTACCAAAATAACACACACAGGGGTACCTATATCAACAATTAACCCAGTTCTTCTACACCAGCACGCCGACGCATCATAACCGTGACATTTAAAACATTTCTGTAGTTAAACTTCCGAAAATACGGGAGCGAAACTGCGAACAAAAGCTAGTAATACAGGATTTATTTAGGTGTAGCTCAATGTTAAGAAAAACTAACATAAATGTATATGGACAGCTTGTTCACTTTTCGTTGCTTCTGTGATTTAATCATTTCAAATAATCCACGCAAACAGCTGCTTGCAAAAATTAATACCATGGATCACATTCAAAGCGAACCATCCATAACAGAATCAGAATCAAACCATACAACTTAAACCGGCCAGGAACCGGACACACACCTGTCTCCTCCAACAAACACTTAATACATGACTTCCTAACATAACATATTTTTAATACCAAAAATCTCAACATAATAAAACAGGGTCAGACCTACCCCTACGAGATTCCGAAGGGTTGATTGCGTACGATGGGTTCCGTATGATGTCATGTGGAAATATATTCTTATTAGGGTTCCTTATTATCATTCAGGGTACGTTGTCACTCTGATTATGTGAGGAAGGGATGTGTGTCGCGGATTGAGAGTTCTAGCGTGATCTAACCGGCCTAATGTTATTTTATTTTTAGGAAGATAAAATATTGCTTTCAATGGAATTCCTCCATTCTAGAACAGCGAGTTGCAAAAGTATGGAAGTGTTTCATCATCTGCCTAGACTTTTACCAACCGGTACTTTATATGGAGCGACTGCCTATGTGAACAGCGCAGAAAGTACAGGGTAATACGATACCCCATGGCTGACAGACCATTTGCAGACTTTCAGGCCACTGACTACCTATAACGACTGTCAAAGATCTACAAATGACAGCCGGGACCAAGGGCTTAACGTGCTTTCCGAGGCACGGAGGAAACTCGGTATGTAATGGGCAGTCACCTACCCACGGACCAACCAAGAAACGTCAAAAGATCGTCCCGAGCGGCTGTTTTTATTCATTTATTGAAACTGTTCATTTGAAAATAGACAATGCTGGTTCTTCCAGCTAAATTCGTATTGTTACGCCGACTGCTTTACGAGAACATTCTAGGACTACGGTCGAGTCTAGAATGTTCCACGATGGAAGTGTCTAGAAAGTTCGAGAAAGTTCTGGACTTTTCTGGAACCTTCTAGAAGGATTGGTTCCACTATAGAGCCATCTAGAAGGTTCGGGAAGGTTGTAGAACTTTCTCGAAGGATGGGTTTCCCCTAAGGAACTACATAGACATTCACGGAAGTTGTGGAAGTTTCTCGAACATGGGTCGGCCGTATAAATAGGCGAGGGGTTAGCGGAAGGAAGTTAGTCTGATTTTGGCTACGAAACGAAGCGATCGAAGTGAACGACTAGTGCGATATCCAAGTGATTAGGGATAAATTCTGTAATTGTGATTAAGTTTAAGTGTTTGTGAAGTGTTTTAAGTTAATTAAAGATTTTTAGTGTTTATTTGGTAGTTTGTTAATTTGTCCTATACCCAGCTCGTAACAGTATAAACTTATCCAATAATAAAACTGTTTATTACAAAATTTTATTTCTAAATACTTCACGCACCAATAAAACTCGTTCTAAAGAACCGAAATAAACTCATTATGAGAATATTTGAAGCCGACCTGAAATGTCAAATATAAATAGGAGTAGCTAAAAATATTTTTTTGTGTGTTTGTACACATTTGAGCTTCTTAAAATTTTTTCACGCTGAAATAGGTATTTCCCTTTTAACTAAATTTATCAAAGAAATTGGACCGAGTTTTTTTTTTCGTTATATGTGTTTAATTGGTGATATGAATGTTAATTGTATTTCAATTGAGGTACTACATAATAAGAATAATATTGACCTGATTATTTAACTGGTTATCACCAACGGTTTCACTCGCATTCTAGATAAATAGATATTATAATCCTGGTATATCTAAAAAAAACCTTATTAACTTATAGACGAAAGACAGGCCATAAGCGCAAATAAAAGAAAACTCGAATATCAAAATAAAAACAAACAAGTGAAACGCACATTGATGTATGATCTTTTAACACCAAACTGATCCAAATTGCTTTAGAAAATAATCGTTTATTAAAAATTGCCAAACAGGCCATAGGGCGAAGGTATAAATAGTGGAAAAATTGCCTCAAGGACCAGAACGGCAAAAACACCGAAGTAGAAACAAAGTATTACAAATCTGAACCAACTATTGCAAATCATTATACTTAAACGGCCAGCCCTCAACCTCCAGCATAAACTATTTTTGCCCAGATACCATTCCTCCAGTTACTGGTTATAAAGTTCACACCGCACTCAGTAAAATGAAATACAACACCACCCGGTGAGTATGGTATCAGTACCGACATTTTGAAAATAGGCGAACCTTCTCTTCTCCCTGTAATAACTAATCTGTTGAACTCCATTCTTAAATCAGCTATATTCCGAATGGTTTCTGCCACTCCAATATCATACTGCTGCATAAAAAGGGACATAAGTCGGACCTTAACAACTATCGACCAATCAGTCTTGTATCCCATCTTTACAAGGCCTTCATTAAAGTCATAGACAGACGTATTGCACCTCAATTGGAAAACAACCAACCTCCTCAACAAGCTGGCTTTCGATCTGGCCTCTCCTCCACTGACCATCTACACGCAATAAATCGAATAATAGAAAAATATCAGGAGTTCAATATTACCATATATCTTGCCTTCATCGACCACTCGAAAGCCTTCGATATTTTGACACACGATGCTATATTCGACGCTCTCAACGACTTAGAGGTTGATCCCACCTACATCAGTCTACTTCGTAGAGTGTATTTAAACAGCACTGTTTCAATTAGATTACAAACAGCCGGACCATCATTCTTCTGCGAGCTGACACGAATAACCATCAAATATATTCACTTTTACGAAGTTTTTGTGTATAATTTGCGTTTATTTATTAGGTATTTTGTTAGTAAAAGGAATTCTTCGGATTTAATGGGACTATTTTGGTTTATTTAGATTGTATGCAGGTTGAAGAACGAATCGTTCAGAAGATGATTCTTAGTTGTGATAATTAAGAAGACTTATATTACATTTTTCAAGCCGCATTTTAGTAAATAGATGTAAATATACTTGCCACATACTCGATATATATTCTTGTCAGATATTGTCATGGAATTTCAGTCAAACATTTCGTTGTTTTACTACATAAAATACTCTTTATTAGAAATGTTAACATCCTAAACAATTGCTGATATTCGAAAAATATATTTGAGTATCTACAATTCTTTATCAACAAGAAAATAGAAATTCGCTCCTTTATTTCATATTTCACAGCAATGTTCAATATTTCTGACGGCTCCTACAATACATATATTTTATTTACAAATCTACAAAGAAATATCTTGCGAAAGATCGGGACAGGTATCAAATTTATCAATGCTAGCCGTGGTAATACAGTAGGGTGTCAATACTAACAGGTTTTTTAGGACAGTTCTATTATTCGTTATTTTCCGACCAGGTTGCTTAAATTAAACCAATCATGAAGATTTTACGTATTGTTTTTACACCTACGTAGTGGCAAAAGATATGTACTCGTAGATACAACTTAGAATACGACCAGTTTCCAAAAATACGATCAGTATTTGATTTGATTGATCCTGTGGTTCGTCACTTTATTGTTGAATTTACAGCGAAAATGACCACAAATTAATTCGTATTAGTATTATAAATGCGAAAATATCTCTAGTCTGTCTGCTACCATATCATTCCTTAACAAGTGAACAGATGCATGAAATGATATGCGATAATAACCTGGGATAGGACATAGGGTGCTTTTTATCCCAAAAGTAAGCGCAACGACCGCTCAACCGCTCTCTCGAGAAAGAAGAAGAAGAGTTTGAGTATGAATATGGATGGGTATAAGAATAAAGGAAGACCAAAGAAATGATGGATGGACTGTGTGAAGCATAATATGGCTAGAAAGAAGATGGGATAGCGAGTAATAGAGAAGTATGGAAGAAGAAGACATGCTGCGCCGACCCCAAATAAATTGGGATAATGGCAGGAGAATGTTGATATTGAGTCAAGCTAGCAAGAGAAATCAGTTGGCGAGTGTGTAGTTCGCATTGATTTTTCGTTAGGCATTGAGCAAGGATATGAGTGCGACGGTCGATTGCTCGTGCCCAGTCATTTGCTGGTATACCTATATATCAAGCAAATCTCTTATTGATTGTTCTTTTCGCAAAGCGAGTGTCACTGAGCGAGGCTTACGACACGGTACCAGCAATCTTTAGTACAGCCCGATCAAAAAGTTAAGATGGTAGGGAATCGCGGTAATACATATTTTGTACCAGGCAATACCACGTTTTCTGCAAAACTCGGCAAAGTCATTGGCTTGTCACTGGTCAAGCTTACCAGAAAGTCGCTATAAACGCCTTCATTTTTTCCTTACTCAATTTTGCCAAACTGTATATGTTTCATGATCGAGAAAATAGTCGATAGAGGGTCGTTTCCTCGTCGGCATCAAGATATGTGCCTATTGCAAGTGGATACCAAGCATTGAGCACAGTTCGTTATCGCAGTTCCGCAATTCGGAACAAACATGCGACTATCGGGTTTAGCTACCAACTTCATCAATATGAAATATTAACTTGCTTCACTTTTTGACTAAAAGCATTTTATTTTGACTATTGTATCATGACAGGAGCGGTGTTGATAGAATTCGACGTTAGAAGATTTATACAGGATTTTGCGAACTTTACTAGCACAACATAGATAGCTTTATTTGCTTATAAACACACATTTATCAAGTACCTATATCAACCCTGACCTGGACCCGCGTGGTGGATTGCAGAATTACACTCTTTCTTATAGAGAGGAGGCCTGAGTCCCAGAAGTGGTAACATTATGAATATACTGTACAAGTCTTCGTAAAATTAATACATACTATTCTGTCATCATCGTCTTCCTGCGCTAGTCCCATTCTACTTGGGGTCGGCGCAACACATTTTCTTCTTCCATTCTCCCCTGTCATACGTCACGGCATCATTCACTCCTTTCTCTTTTATATCATTCCTCACACAATCGATCCATCTTTTCTTTGGCCTTCTTCTCCCTGTCCATCATCTTTCATATCCATCACTGTTTTATTCAGAATATAAAATAGATTGCATTCTGTAACTTGCCATGAACTTGTCCTAAGAACACCATCATTCAACAACAAAACAGCTGTTCTTGACACTTCACCGCATATTCCTAAATATTTACCTTCCTGACACCGTGGCCGTAACAAACAAAAAGGACACGTTACTATCAATATCCAGAACATCAAAGGCCGTCATCCCCCTGACCTACTATCACAGTGTACATAAAATAGAAACAATTGACACACAGTATTTCAACTAGGAACAAATTTACAGAATCGGTTCACACACACATGCGAAGCGTTTACAAGATTGCTAAGGCTCGTTGGTCTAATTGGTCGAGTGCGAACTTTGATTAAGAAAGGCAAGTCAGAGGCCCATGGGCCGCATAGAATCTCTGGCAACAAGTTAGGCACTAACCACACGACAAAGGAAGAAGAAGGTATTGAGTTACTCCTTAGTAAGTCAACACGCATCGAGACAAGCGGTTACGTTTTATGTGTGTTGTGCAACATAATAACCCTAAAACCCGCGTTTAATTCCACAAAAAAGGGCCTAGTTGGTTTACTGGCTATCTTTGTACTGTGCCCAAATTCTATTTGGCGATCCATCTACCCTCCATACTCCGAAGCGATCCATCCCAAATATATAGTTCAAAACTAAGCATCACGCACGAAGCCTCGTTCAAACTGAATAATACAACAGACGCACGTGTCAACGGGGCTATGGGACTGGAGCGAGTCACTTGACAATAAAATGTAGTTTATATTCAAAAGGTTTTCCTATGATTTTTGCAGCGTTACGGCTTTGAAAATGAAATGGAATGGGCTTTGGGTTGGTAAGTAAATGCTGCAATGTTTAGCTAGCAGTCTGGACTAACATGTTTTTTGTATCTCCTCATACTGGGGAGAATCATGAAATTTAATCGTATCTGAACATGAATTAATGGTTTCTTATGTTTTTAAAGTGAAACTTTTATTACATTGTCTCAAACTTTTTCGTCTGTGTGTTGCATGTCGCGTGACGGTCGGCCGCGGAGTAAGGATAAAGTGAAAGGCGCTCCCAATTTTTTTTTAGTTAAATGTCTATAGTGTGAAAAAACGTTTCACTTTTACCGTGGTTTCATAAAACCACACAATACTTTTTTTTCTCGACTCTTCTTCTCTTTTGTGTCGGTGATTCCCATATTTATTCAATTAAATTTATTTCGACCAGTACTCAGGCATTCGACTTAAATAATATTGAAAGCGTTAAAAGACTACAGAAGAATAAAACACAAACTATTCAATTTATAAAGGCATATCAGTGGACCATTATCAGCTACCAGAACTATAGGATAAAATGAATTACCTCCGCTAAGTATGTGTAAAACCATTACCTTGCTTTGCCCAGCTTGACAAAGGCAACTCGACTCTTTTTAAACACACACGAAACCTAATTAATACCAAACCAACTAACTAACTCGCTCCAGTAACTATCATAATAACTATCTAAGCTAAACGCTCAACTTATTTAGCCAGTCCGTAATTAAAACTTGGTGCAACTATTTATTAAATGATAAAATACGCGGGCGTCCGGGCACGATCCCGGGCTATCCCGGGACGCCGGGATACATCTCAATTAATGAGCCCCGCCGGAGACACTATCGATGTAACCGCTAAACGTGTGCTGGAAAGTTTTGAAATGAAAATGTGATTTTAGCGTTTTTTTTTTACTTAGTCTTCGATGCTTCTGAGTCGCCTTTTGTAGTATGGGCTGATTAATACGAATATAGTTTTGATATCCTTTGACCAGACCAATTTAGATTTAATTTTGATCTTGTTATGTTTCACCGGGGAAAACTGCACAAAGGGAGGAGTGGATTTTTTTACGGGAGAGCTTTGGTAGCGGGACAAAACAGGTTAAAAAAAAAGTTTACAGTACATAAGCCTCCTTTGAGGATTAAAATGAAATACCTCACCGAATAAAAACCTAAAAATCCAACCACCTAAACTAAAGCCAAAGTATGATATAGCTAGAGAAGAGATACTGCAGGCATTGCTGAGATGACGAGTAACAGAGAAGTATGAAAGGAAAAGACATGCTGCGCCGAACCCAAATTAATTGGTATAAGGGAAGGATGACGTGTATACAGTGCGTCCTTATTTCAACAGTTAAGTTTGGGTTTTTTTTTTTAGGCTTACGAGGTTGAATTACTGCTATAGCCGACCACAAATGCGCAAAACGCAGCGGATTGCGTAGAAAGGACTGACTGAATAGGCTTTTGAAGTTAACTGTTGATCGTAGGGCATTCAACTATGTTAACAGTTCGAAATAGGAGCGTATCTGTGTGTGTGGACCTTCAAATCAACACGGTAACCTCCTATGCACAGCACGCGTAGCATGACCACTGTAGAAACGTGTATTGTCTACGGAAGAATCGACATAATGACAGATATACAATGAAAATGTGTCATTGTCGTTTCTTCCGTCGACTGAGCCTGTTTCTACAGTGGTCATACTACGCGTGTAGCAATAGGGGATACTCCTATTTTTTTTTTCTTAGTCCATCGGGTAGTTTATTGAAAAGTATTGGACACGTATTTTTTCTTTTTTCACGTGGTCATAAAATTACGGAGATATATTGAGTTGAAATGGCGCATGACGTCACATGTAGGTAAGTTTTATACCTACTTGTGACGTAGTAAGCCCCCACTCTCCAACTTTAATGAGTTCTAACTAAGTAATTTTTTGATATTTTGTTAAAACAAAAAATACGTGTCTATTATTTTTGTATTACCTGTCTGACGGACAAAATAGAATGTCGTTTTCTTTACCCAGTCCGATCCCCTATTGCGTTTACGACCCTAGAACCCACGAGGCAGTCCATAAACCTCTATAAATAAAATAACTTAACAACTAACGAAAAACAAAAAGTAATTTTTATCCATTAAGCACGAAGCATCACATATCATTCACATTTTAATTTCACTACTTTTAATACTATTCAAATAACACCAACACCATCCGTCAGCTTAATACCGTGGGGTGTATGAATGACGTCGCCTGTCAAGTCCGTACCTCTACATAGGCTTAAAACGCGACGCTCCAAAGGCTTAATATCCCAAAGGATTTGTTTTAATATGGAAGTCAAATTAGGTATGTTTATTTAATTATTAAAGGTGTATTATGTCAGTTCGTTATACAGGGTTTTTGGTGCATTGTTTTCCAAATTAAAACGGCCGAAAGGAGAGGTTGTTTGCTGCCTCTTGAGCCCCAATAACTCATCCTTGATGCCAAGGAGTTTTTGATTTCAATATATTTATATTTATTTTAAAACTGCAAAATTCGACATTATATGGGTTAAAGAGACAGCAAATAACCCCCTTCTTATAGCCCGTTCAATTTTGCCAACGACGCAACAAAGAACCTGTGTAATACTTGAAAACTAAAATAATGCTGTCTTTCGTCAAAGGCGTCCGTCGCGGCAGGCCTCGTAAAAAATGGCAGGACGAACTGGACAAAACTATATATTGGCCTTGGATCGGAGGTACTGAAAGTCATGGGGAGAGGCCTTTGCCCAACTGTGGGATGACGCAGGCTAACAGTATCAGTTTAAATAGGTTATATATTATAGGTTTATAGGTTTTAATAGTAGGCACCCAGATAATTTTACTGACACGGCCGTCGTTCTCATGTCGAAAGAAAAAATCCGACAACAATCGCTTATTTTTCGTTGTTGCATTATAGCAGTTTTCGTAAAAACTTGATAAATAAAAGTAACTTTAATACACTTGCAAAAGGTGTTTTAAAAAAATGGTCATAAATTAACACTTAGAAAAAAAAACGGATTCCAACTTATATCACCAAAACCCTTATCAATTGCTTAAAAAATAACCTACTAAAATAATTACGTTAGAATTTGTTCAGTTTCTACCTAATCTCGTTAGGCAAAATGGCGGTCCCATAAACCGGGCGTAAAGTGTAACGTAGTGGAGATTATAGCTAGCCGATTGACGAGAGCTGAATAATAATTGGGCTCAGCCGTTCCGAATTTTAATTACGAGTATTTTTTTTAGGTTTAAGTGTTTTCGTCAAGGTTGTTCGTGATAATAATAGGAATTTGATGCTTAAATTACATAGTAGCTTCGGAGTAATGTAATTAAAATTGTTTATTTGTAAAACGAAAAAAAAAAAGTTAATTAGTTAAGTGCATAATTTGAAAAAAAGCAAGAGAATGAAGAACCCAAGTATGCAAAACATAACACATAACATCATTCCCTGTATTCTCGGAAGTGTTAGGCAGTGGTGTACCTAACTAATGTACACCCAAATTTCGCCAGTTATGTTTAAGTCTCATGTAATAGAGGGCGAGCCTATTGCCATCAACCGGGCACACATCCAGACTCGTTTCCTGAGTCCCAAGTCCTGAATCCAGTCATTTTCTCTGGAAGTCGGCTATAATTCAGCACACCTTTCAACCAATTATCAAACTAAACACCCCACCTACAGTTAAAATGAACCCCCTAATCCCTGTAACATTGCCAAAACTTCCTCGACGGAACACTACCGTGAATATGTCGTCATCACTGACACGGTGACGTCACGCGCCTATTTGCATGTAAATTAATGCCTACACTGCGTTAATGAAACTGTAACACTTGTTAGTCAAGTTTCGAAGATTAACTCAAGATTTAGTTTGGTGTATTGACTGAGTTCATAAAGTTGTTGGCTTGGTTTATAAACCCGGTTTTAGTGTTAGGTTTTTGGTTTAAAATTAGTTATTTTAAAAGTCTCGCTGCAGTCTGTAGCAAGGCACATGTTCAAAAGTACACAGATCACATCTCTGGCTTAGTGCCGTTTCCCTATTATTTAAGGGTCAGCTTCCAGTCTAAGCCTGATGCATCGAAATACTAGTATTTTACATGGACCATGGCTGCCTATCTGACCTCCACAATTCAGTAACTGGGTAAATATTCCCTAGAACGACTGCTTGCCCGACTTACGGGATTCTGGCCACCCACAACGACTGTTGTGACTGTTGTGGCTGTACAAATGGCAGCCGAAACCAAAGGTTTAACGTGATTCCCGTGAGTCACGGAGGTGTTTAGCTATGTGATATGGATACATCCACGAAACGACCTTAGACAACGTTGCTAAGCCCTGAAGGTTACGTGAGACTGTTATTTACCAACGAGCCCCCTAATTACGTTTTCCAAACAACCAAAAACATAAACAAATACCAAATACACTTCAAGCCGAAAAAAACTACACACCAACAATTATGATTAAAACAAAACACAATAATCCCTCGGGCCGGCTCATTAAAAGCCAGATAGTTATCTAAATGAACACCTTCCTTCCCCTCTGTTATTTTTGTCAGTCACCCAATTTCTTGTCATGTTAATTGTTAAAGATGGCCCGATAACCCTAATGCGACGATTTGACGCTACGTTTTTTTTTGTCCGCCAG
Organism: Cerastis leucographa; assembly: GCA_963082945.1. Classification (NCBI taxonomy): domain Eukaryota; kingdom Metazoa; phylum Arthropoda; class Insecta; order Lepidoptera; family Noctuidae; genus Cerastis; species Cerastis leucographa. Next base: position 12,226,819 of record OY720371.1, on the reverse strand, counting down.
TGTACGGACTTTTTTCTTGTAATTAAGTTAGTTATGGTAATATAGTTTGTTAGATTTTTGTGGCTATTAACCCAATTGTTCTTTTGTTAAATTAAATTTAATTGTCAATGGTGTCTTTGTTACTTTACTGTTTTTTTTTTGCATACATACCCTTACATCTTCTTAAACGCATGGAAATAAAATCTAGTACGTACCTGAAACAAAAAATAACAAAATAAGTTACTTGTGGAGGTCAGTAAGGCAGTCGCTTCATGAAAAATACTGGTATTCAGCTGCATCCAGTTAGTTTCGAAGCCAAACAACATAGTTGGGGAAAGGCTACACACATAATGAGTCAATTTGATAACAAAATAATTTCACAGGTTTATTCATATTAATGATTGATGACCATTTTCTAATAAGAATCCTTCTAAAATTCCACTAAAAATCAAACCCTACCCCACAAAGTAATCACAGCTGATACTATTATTTAAGTAATTTCACTTCTGACCTTTTCAGCCATTGTTTGCCACCCGGGTTACATAAAACCCCGCATCTTATTGATACTGCGGCGCGGACTAAACCTAAGTAAACATCAGGATTAGATAATCTGTTTTTCTTTATATAAGGTTTAGGTTTAAGCGTGAAGGGCATGAATTTTGGTTGAAAAGTGAGGTCATAAATAGAATTAAGACTGGCCGGATAATAACGGTCTACATAGAATCCAAACAACAATTTCTTGCTAGTTTCGTAAGAGTATAGAAAGAAAATGTTTTATAGGCTAAAGCAGTATTTTTTCGGTTGTGTTCGATTATATAAATTAAATAAAAAGAGTACTTGAACAACAGTTTCAGTGGTTTTATTTGCAATAAAGTGACAGACAAAAAGTGATCATAGACAACATAGCTTGCAGACTAAAAGTTATAATTACAACAGGCTGCTTTATGCCTTATCACGTTTTACCAAAAGCAAATCAACTAAAATACCTATAATCAAACATGATTACATGTCAGTGAAAATTATTACTACGAAAAAAAAACTAACTGTGAGAAAGCGCTACGCTGTGGGATTGCTACGGCGTAGCGATTATTGCTACAAGGCTTTGCTACGGTGGCGCTGCTACGCTTCTCGTAGCTCACCATTTTCAGCTTAACTTCATTTAACATTTATAAACCAAACTTCATGCCTTGGTGATTTGGATTGAAACAATCGGTTATATTATATTGTTAGTGTCAAACAGGAGTATCTATGCCTTAAAAATCCCAAGGCAAAAAATCACTGTTTATATTTAATGCAAGGTTCAAATGTAAAAGCCCCGCACTATAACGTGTGACCAGCGACATAGCAATATACATACTTCATCTTCTCATGACAAGTAGCCCCTTTTAAGATATTATATTCCACGTAAGAAACCCGCGATATATTCTCGTACAAACAGCAAAGTGAAAGCAACTTCAATGTGCACACACGACCGCGAGCGAGCTGGGACTGAAGGCAGGGTCGCACTGTTAGCGGAGTGGATGATTTTCTCATAGGGTTTGGCAGGATCTCTGGAACCCCATGGGCGTATACTCATTATGAGTGGGTCTTTGGGCAAAAACGATTAACTAGAATATGATTTGCGAGTAAGTGCCAATAGCGATTTAAATCGATTTTAAACAACTAGCGTTTCGTTCATTCATACCTTCTCGTTCTGCATCAATTTCTACCACCATGTTAATGATTAATTATAAATTCGTTGTATTTTAAACTTTTAAAATTAAAAGATACAAGCGATGCTTCGTTTGTGCCTCACTGATTTGTATGACACAACTGTTTTGTTTCTTTGATGATTGATAAACTTATTTTTAAAGTAAGTAGTTTAGTGTAAGTAAAAGTAAGTTTCATTTTTAAAATAAGTTCATCAATTAAAATCATTTAATGTTTTTTCAAAAAGTTTTGAAAAAACATTTAAAAATGGGTTTCCGCCGGTGTCATGAGCAAGGTCCAAGCTACCGGTGGTTAAGGCTGCAGAGACAGAAATCTTCTCACAATGCGAGGCGTATCGAGGAGTACTGCCTTCAGAATCTGGCTCTTGATCCAGCTGCCAGGTGAGAGCTTCAACAGATGTTCGTCGAGGCTTTTAGCCATCAGGCCATTGGCCGTAACGGCAATCGGCACATAGCCGACTTCACATTCCACATGCTGACGAACTTATTATTATTATTATTATGAATCGTTTAAAAAAAAAATAACTCAAGATAAAATCATCAACATAATCCAAAACATAGACCTCTCTTCGTTTCCCAATCTCGACGTTCCTGTGCCATCTTCATCCAGGCATTACCCGCGATACCCACAATCCTATGTTCTTAGTCTCCCGGTGCAACTAGGACCCAACCCCATCCATTTACGCGGTCTCAAAAGCGGTCGGCCCTGCTAAGATTGAGACACTGCCTTCAGCTATGAATCCAAATGAAACGTTTGACCAAACCTTGGAACAACCCACCAACATTTGATCAAAGTTTCCTGCAATGTTGGCTTTAGTTTCCAACAGTTTTGTGGCAGTTAGATTCGTGGTTTGATTGACTAAGTTGGACGTTAGTGAATTGATTTGATCTTTATGTAGATTTAGTTTTGCGTGATTGGGTTTAAATGACGAATATTGAAAACGTATGAATACGGGACACCTTTTTGAATAACTGGTTTATTTTGACATGGATCTGACATTGGGGTTTTCATTATTATTTTAAATTATGCCGCAAATGATAATATAAAAAGAGATGGTTAAGACACCCATCTCGTTTTTATATGTATCTACTTATAATTTGTAATGTGTTTTTTTTTATTCTCGTCACGTCATTATTTTGAAAATAGTTTGTTGGTTTGGTTTATGGTGTGATTTTTTTTGTTTGGTTTGGATAATGGTTTATTGTTTTGGTTTATAAAGTTTACATTTCTCAAAAGCTGGACTATCTTATAATAATTTCGTCAGTAAGTAGTAATTTATCCGTCGAACGAATGCAAGTTCAAGGCGAAGACTGTAACTTCTTCAGCTTTATGAGCACATTAACCTAGTTTACTGCGTTGACTGTTACAGCGTTATGGTGTGAGATGACGAGATCTTATAAACGAGTATACACTATACTTGTTTTAGTTTTTTTTTAGATTTCATTTTAACTGCCATTGAAGTAGTACCTCGTTCACTGACGGTCGATCTCGTTTCAACCTTATTACTTACTCAGAGCATTAGGGTGAAAAGTGAATAGTATCAATAGCCCAAAAAAATCAAAATCAGTTCTAAACTGAAAATAAACATACCTACACATGAAATGAATAGCTCAGACCATAACAATACAATCGTATAAACAAAATAAACGCGAACTCAACCGCATAATTTTAAATCGGAATACTAAACTCTAACATAAAACCGTGAAATAGTCCATTGAAACATCTATTATTGCATTTTCATTACAAAGTACTATTCCAAAATTACAGTTGTCATAATAAATCCGAATAACTGTTCAGTTAAAACAATAGTTACCTAAAATAATACTAGAAAACGAAGTTTTATTTCAGTACTCGTAATAATCATCAAAGTCCAAGTTTTATAGAAAACCGTAAATGCTGCCACATATTGTTACAAAAACACGGTTTTTCCCTTTAATCTAAAAAGAAATTAACATAATTTATTTCTAGACGAATTCCCTGATCCGAACACAAAAGAGGCTATTAAAAGGCTAATTTCGGAACGCATTCATAAACGTCGTCGGTTACGGTGAACGTTCTAAATTCAAATTAAAACGCGCGGCAATTCTCATTCAACGCTCAACTTTGACAGTGTAAACACGTCTGTTCAACAAATAAGGAAGTTTTAAATGTTGGAAAATTAATTAGATACAGTGAAAGCACTTTGGGTCGGATTTTGTATGAGCGTGTGTTTGTCTTTGGAGATTTAATTGGTTGTTAAAGGAATGATGTCGACCGCTTAGCATTTAATAATGAGGCCTAAAACATAATTCTCGACTGATTTACTCCACATAATTACTATTAGTTTTAACCCTTGTTGACTCCATTCTAACAAACGTTACATTTAGTTTTAATCTGTGAGCTTCGAAGGGAGAGCTGTCCCTTATCCCACACCCACACAACGCCAGTTATTTTTAAGACCATGTAATCAATCAAATGGAGGCGAGCCTATTGCTATCAATTGGTTATTAATACACACTCTATGGCTGCTACTGAGTAATCAAATCCTCATGAAAGCCCAAAAACATTTTGCCCGACCTGTTAATCGAACCGTTTATGTCTCCTCTGGTATATATCAACAAGTAACAGCAATAAAAGGTCGTGAGCGAACATAAATAACATCTAAAGATTCAATAAGTCAATAGGATCTCCGTTGTGAAAGTCACAAATCTTTTGAATCGGATTGGCTGTGGAAATATAAAAAAATCGGGAGTTTCGAGTTTTGTTTCATCGGCTATTATTATTTTCTTGGAAGGCGCCTTTTTTACCTGACTGCGGCGAAGCCCATAAGTAGGTTTATTTTATCGTTATCAAGCTAAACCAATCTAAGTAACTCGTTGGTTTTCTTCTGGTTTCAGTCTTCGGGCTAGACAGTGTTATTGGGTTCTGACAGAAAATTTCCAAAGGCAATTCGGAGGTTGAAGCAGACTCCGAAAAATAGCAGTTGAATCACCCCCAAGGTAACGCAACTGTTGAAATGAATTAACATACTTCTACTAACCTATTCGGGTCAAAAGGTGTGGTGCTATTGGAAGCGTGTCTTCACTTTCGTTTAAAACTATGGCAATTTCCATAACAATGAGGATGGCAGCTGATAACGTATAGCTGGTTCCAACTTTCCAAGCTTCGTCATTGGCAGCTTGCTTTTGACGGTCTTCCCCATTAAAACCGTCTTAAATACATACCTCCCGCTTCAAAAACAACTGTCTATAAAGACTTAAACCATTTCTCCTCAACTAAAAGACTGAAGTGGCCCCCAACCACCCAGCAACCACCTACGTCATAAAAGTGTACCCACTTAACCGTTTACACTCCATCCTGTATGAAAGGGCCCATTAAATTATAAGGGAAGATCCTACTTTATCATAACACACACGAAATTTTAAACTCGACGACTTTTACAGACTACCGTCAAATGAGGAGATAAATATTGTGGGGTTTTGTGGGTGCTAGACTTAATGTGGGGTGTTTTATTAATATTAACATTACGCTATTATCCGCTGAGGGGTTTGGCATAGGTGTACGTTGGGTACATCCACATTTCGCCGGTAATATTTTAGTTTCGTTTGATAACCTATTGCCATCAATTAGTCATAATTAGAAGCTCCGGGCTGCTCCTTAAATATAACCATTTGAAAGACTAGAAAACTAGAACTTAAGATTTGCTGAAAGATTTTCTGATGAAAGGAATTGATAAGATTCCAGTCAACCTTGACAAAAAAGCAACACAGGTGGACACTTGGACAGAGCGTAACTTTTTCTAAGAACTCAAGTAACTTCAAATTGTCAATCCATCTGTCTGAGTACCCTTTTAATTACATGCGTTGCCGTGGCCGACTTGGAAATCTCTAAACAGACTTCGAACCTAGGTCGGCGGGAGCAAACACAATCTCTGATGGGGGTTCAAGGACGGTTCAGAGCTTAAGTGCGTATGCGGCGTCTCTCCACACGAAATGTCCCTCCTTCCATCTTGCACCGCGTGCCCTATAACCTGCACACTTGATGATATATTTACTGCTTCGAAGGGAACTTCGCGCGGCTAACTTTTGGGGCAAATACATTTGAATTTTTTGCCATCGATTTAATTAATAACATATTCTTCCTGGTTTTAACAATCAGAACATCGTTTAATCCAATCGTAATGCAAGTTTCCCATTTCATTATAAACCAGCAGTTCCCTCCGTCCGTATCCCACATAGAGGGTGTGGTTAAAACCGCTCCTTCGCACTTAAGTCGGGCGCGGGTTAATATTTCACACCGTGTCACCCTCTCCTTGTATTCAACAAGTTAACGATATTAATGCGTTTTATACAAGTCGGAATTGGTACTTTTTTCTTGTTCAAATTGTAGGGAAAAAAGGAATTTGTTTTGGTACCAGTTGGCGGAAGTTTGGTTCTGTGAGGATGGGTATTAATAGCATCGTCCTGTATTATTAACCCGCTTTCTAAGATGGTGAATATTTTATCATAAAATTGTATGAAGTATGTAAGGATCGAAGCAGGTAGATCGTAGGCATTTTGTAGTTTCTGCACCCTACCCCCAAGGGAACAGGAGAGGTCCTTGTTATCAATTCCTTTCATCGTCATCATTCTCCAGCCCTTGTCCCAATTTATTTGAGGTCGGCACAGCATGTCTTCTTCTTCCATACTCCTCTATTACTCGTCATCTCAGCTGCCATGGCCTTTCTAGCCATATTATTCTTCCATCAATCGTTTCTTTGGTCTTCCTCTACACTAATAGCCATTTACACTCAACATGTTTCTCCATTTTCCACATTCTTCCGCATCACATGTCCATACCACGATTACCGATTCAATCAATTCCTTTAATCGACTTTGATTAATTTTTGGCTATAACTTTAATTTTCTAGGGAATTGGTAATTGATCCACTATTTTACTCGGTATTTTAACATTACAGAAAAAAACACCTCCATCCTTGACTGGCATTTATATGTCTGCCCTGTTTTCTTAGAACACTAAACTTATTAAAAATTCCTTTTGTTAAAAATCTTAGAAACGTTATTTACTCAGTATTTTCTTCCAGCTAGAACAAAACATATACCATTTCCTTCATCACATATCCCGTGAAGTGAAAAACAATATTTATTTCAAAGTTTTTCCAACTAAGTTCAAGTAAGCATGAAAAAAGCCACTCATAAGAGGAAGGTCAAACAACCTACTTGAAGTCTTACTAAATCTTAAACTTGGAGTTAACCTGGCAAGGTCAAACCATAGTTAGTTATTGTTGTGTTAATTACAATCAACGTACTACGTACGTAACTACATAACATCGCAGCACATCACGCCTTTAATCCCCGAAGGGTTAGGCAGAAGTGTACTTAATTGTACACCCACATTTAGCCAGATATGTTTCAAGTTCCATGTAATAGGGGGCTTTTGAATTCCCATTGGAAAAACCCAAAAACAACTTGCCCGACCCGGGAATCGAACATAGGACCATTTTTTTTTTTGGATGGGAAATCCTCAAATGACTCCTCCCGCTCTGGGCGGAGTGGAAGGGAGTGTCGGACTTGTACTGACTAAAAAAACCCAGGATTTCAGACCTCATGATCTAAAGTCGCAATAGCGACTACTAGACAAACGAGGTAGTCCATTAATTAAAACTAGTTTTACTAAATATGTATCTTTCATGAATAAAATAATTTTATATCAACGATTCTCGAATTTAGAAAAATAGTTTTTAGAGGATCACCAAAAAAATTCTCAATTCCGACTGCAGAAAGTTACAGAAAATAGTTAGAGACATTATAATTCTATTAATTTGTGACCTACTAAGAACAAGATTAATCCCAAAAATCTTCATTAAAACTTCGCTTGTACGTTAAACCAGCTACCAACATCCCAAGCACCTTACAAGAAAGTTGAACAAATCCAATTTGTCACGGAGTTATAATTTAGTAAAAATTCCGACGTCAGTCTCCAGAGTATATTATTATGGCGGCTGAGATTTTTTCTCATTTTCTACGTGATGCCAACACTTAGCTTTACTGACAGTGTGAATACAGGAAGATTACATGATGTACCAGTCTCATGATTGATTTGTTTAAAGGAAACACTGATTTAAATCAGTAGATGCGCTCACTTGCGAGAGGGTGAGAGTGAGCGAGACAAATGTCACTTTCAACGAATCAGATACGTGATCATTTTTTGACGCCGATGGGCGAATCATCATCATCTGCCTAGCCTTTTCCCAACTGTCAAAGTTTAGGCAGAAAGTAGTTGATTCAAGTCTAGCTGTCTTCGTACGTGAGATTTTCGTGGAAACTGGGCGAATTGACTGTATTGGGACATTGGAATTAACAGAGCCAGGTCCATCTTATTCGGTCCAAGTATTTGTTCGGCAAGTGATTTTATTCATATAACATTTTCGACACAGGATTGCGTATGACACTAAACAGGCCGATTTTTAACGAGGTATGATGTAGTACCAAATATTGGATTACGATTTTCTTCATCTTGTCCCGTCTATCGAAAATATTTGAATGCTTTCGATGTACACACAATAAAGAATATAACATAACTATAAGTACTCTCATTGCAGTGCAATGCCGCGGTGATCATAATTTAGGGCATGTGTAATACCTAGTCGATATAAGGTGTGTACAGTGCTAAGGACCTATTTTTTATGTCACAGAATCCAAAATCGGTCCGTTACGGTTTGTTTTTTTTCATTGTCTAAAATAAAGGTACCTTTATTGTATTCCCAATATTGTCCTACTTTCTACAACTGTAATTTTCCTCTTACGTATTCGACAAACAATAAAACTCAATAGCTACCTGCCTACGTGATTGTTTCAATCCGATAAAAGTATGAATTTTGTTTAACCCTCAAATGCAAGCGGTGCTTATTTCGAACAAATCTGTTCGTTCGAGCGTTCGATGGGAATTGTCAATTCCCATAGCAGACGTTACCCGTTCGGATTGGGAAAGCGTTGAGAAGTACATGTTGTTTTTATCTTGTTTCTTAGGTGAGAAGTTTTGGTTGTAAGAAAATCGTATTTGCACAGCGTTTCTCTACTGGCACTTATTTTTGGCATCTTTAGAAACAGTGGATCTCTCTAAAACCATTAATTGTAAGCAGTAAAAATTTTGTATGCTTAAAGTTTTATTTATGAGATCATGTAAGTACAGAATACATGGAATTTAGTCAAGCTTTTTATGATAAGATAAAAAAGGGCTAAAGCACACTACAGAACGCGGCGCTCGAACCCGATTTTTTCGCTACCTATACAATATTTCTAAAAAAAAGATCGTGGCCTTAATATTGCTCTGCAATAAGGATGACGCCTCAAACTAAACCATTCATTCAATTATGACTCTTTTCTTTTAAATATCACAATTATTCATTTGCACATTAAAATAGACCAAATAACCACCACTGAAAACGTTACAAAAATCATATTTTACCGTCCAAAAATAAACAGGTGACACTCCCTCTCGCCTCAAAACTAAAAACATAATAAACAAAAGACAATCATCAATCATAGCGCAAGAACGCGCGACGTAATACAAAAAAAAAGAAAAACAGGCATAGACAAATGGCGGGAGCTACAAGAGTTTATCCCTTTAGCGAGTGAGAGAGGACGGGGTCAAACAACTGAATAATTCAGAACGAATATAAGTTCAACAAGTCTGCAGGATAGGGTTATGTTGGTTGTAGTACTTACGTGATTTATCGATGTATTGTTAACAGTTCAGTGTTAGTATCGATTTAGAATCTTAACTAAAATCGATTTTTGACCATGAAAAACGTGTTAAATGAAGCAAAGTGAATAAAACGTTTATGGGAAATGTCTACCATTTAAAGCAAGCAAAGTGAATTAAATACTTTAAGATTTCAATACAGACGAATATTCTAGAATAATGTTTTATGTATACGATTATAGATTCGAAATTCAAACTGAATCCATTAGGCTGATCGGAATGTAGTAGGATGATTGTATTTAATTTTACATAATTTCATGGTATTCCAATGTCAAAGATCAAAATTAATGTCAGTAAATGTTACGTATATATTTATTTTTCTGTTCATAAAAACATGAAGCAGTTTTTTTAAGAGTTTCGAAAGAAACTTTTTTTTTATATGTTGGGATATGGAGGGGGCAAAACAGTAGACGCTGCTAATACCAACTTAAAAGAAAATAAAAATATCAGTTATTCCTCATAAGCATGCATAATTATTATGAAAGCTTTGTGGAAAAGCACTTACCTGTTGCTATGATTTTTAATTTTACTGAGGAAAAACTCAGTACTACGTTTATACCTCGTGCACCGAGAGATTTATAAATTAATTTATTTTATAGTAGCACTTAACCTGCCTAATTAAAATATTACTTAAACAAATAGAAAACGCACACTCAATTGGTGGCTGAACATCATCATCTGACTAGACTTTTCCTATCTATAGGAAATAATACACTGAATACCCCCAAACTTCAACAAAATCGATACGGTCGTCCCATCCCTATACACACCTCACTAAAACACAACGATCGGTACATCAGCACAGTTTTACAAGCAAGTGACGAATACATAACGCATGTGGAATTTATTGGAGGCCATGTTTCCTTCTTGTCAGATATACGAATGTGTACTGAAAATGTATGAGACCTTGGAGTTTTCGCTGAATTTTGATGTAAGTTTGTTTGGAGCTGTTTGTACCTACGAAAAGTCAGATTTATTTCACCTTTACGGCTAGTCGGTGGCCCGAAAGTCTGACAAAAAGTCTTACCAAGTGATATTATCGTATAACCCAGTACTAACTGGGTTTTAGAAGTCAGATAGGCAGTTGCTGCATGTAAAATACTAAAATTGTGACCCCAACATAGTTGAGAAAAGGCAGGCAAAAATTAACTTCATCTAGGCTATCCGGCTAGCATTTCCTTTCATACAACTATGTATAAAGTTTATAATTATTATAAAGAAAACTGAAAATCACTTCAGTTTTCCGTTCATTAAGCTCACAGGTGTTCTTAAAGTTTCCACTTAAGTTACAATCTGCTATAGTGGCGATGGCGACCTAGTTTTACTTTTCATAATTTATTTTATAAAGTGCTAACTTTATAACTTTCATAAAGTGATTTTCGTTATTTTCGCTAAGTTATGCTTTTAACACTGATTACATTGCTTTATCTAACTTAATAAGTAAAGTTGGTTTAGTTAATACCTAAGTAGTTTGGTTAAGGGTAATATTTATTTTTTTAATCAAATTTGCATTACATTAAAAGGCAAAGGTACTCTTTTACATACTTAAGGTAAGGATCTGGGGGTGGAAGGCGTAGTGACCCCTTCGACCAGACGTGGCCATTGTAAATGATTGAAAAAGTTGTAACCGTGTCCACTAGCGGTTGCTACAGTGAATGATTTAATAATGATTCTTATTAGCCATACCCCGGGGACAGTGGGTATTATTTTTAAAAGTTGTGACACTGTCTACCCGGGTTGGACAAGCTGGGGGTGGACAGCGGTAATAATCGCAATCGATAAACTAACTAGGAAAATCAGTACCACGTGCTTTGACACATAATTCATAGTAGTTTTGTATTAGCTTAGAATTTGTAGTTCCCCAAATGAAAGGTCAATTTGATAATAAAGAATACATTAAATAACCAGTTTTTTTTAAAGCTAAATGGTCAGACCATGAAACACCAGTAATTACATTTAATTTCTTTATTTAATTCTATACAAATTTAATACATATTAAAATTTTCCAATTAATATTTAAAAAAAAACTTTTACAATAGAATACATTTGGTAATACCTACTTGTTACCAATCAAGTGTTCCGACGAATCCGATGAATACCTAAAGACAGCACACTCAAGATCTGAGTGTGCTGTCTTCTTAGGTTGATGATGGTACGACAGCCTAAGAAAAAGAAATGAGCATACCACTTCAAAATCCTCCAAACACAAGCTTCGTCTCCAATGAACGGTTATATAAAAGCCGCCTGCATTCTCCGCCGCTCGCCGTTCCGAACTTGTTAGGAGCATCTCAAACTTGTCCTAACTTCAAAGATTTAGAACATAGACGGGCCTGCACTTGACTGTGCAGCCGCGGCATCGTTATGTACTGCTATTATATGCAGTTTTATCAATAGTAAATATCTGTTGGCCTCGCTTTCTCTCTTTGACATTCATGTCCTCCGTGCCTCGGAAAATACGTTAACCCGTTTGCCATTTCTAGACTAGTCGTTACAGGTAGTCGGAGGCCCGAAAGTCTGACAACCAGTCTTACCAAGGGGTATCGTATTACCCAGTACTGGAGGTCAGATAGGCAGTACATACATTCAGTGAATACATAGTATTCATATCAGAATTATCTGCACCTATTGAGACTAACAGTAAGCCGACCCTGGCATAGTGATGTAAAGGCTAGCCTAGCAGACGATAATGAATTGAGATTATATGATGAATTTTAGACATACCGGGTATATTTGAATGTTGATACAAAACTGGTACATACCTGCAATCAAAATGAGACCAAAATTAGGTTGTGAAAAGGAAATAGAACACAACAAGTATAGAAGACAGAAGCGTGTATAGCATAAGCAAAATCAGCTCATAAGGATGGTAAGGACAGAGTCCTATTTTCAGTGAAACTGTGACATAATCCACCAAACGGGCCCAGTGCGAGTTGGTTGATGTCACATGGAATTTTTAGTATAGGACATAGATACCTATTTCCCTCGGCTTAAATGATCAGTAAGGTCCAAAAGTCCGACTTCTACTATGAAATTTAGGATAAATATGATTAGATGAAGAATTAAAATGGATTGAAATAAAGGGAGACTATATTGAACTAAAATATTACTCTTTCGGCATAACTATAGAGAACATCAGTTATTAATTGACATGATGGTTTTGTATCTCTGATTAATCGAATGTGTGTAGGAAACTTTTGGACTTTATCTCGTAAGTAGAAAGCTACTGCTGTAACAAATACGTTAACAACAAAGTGTTTACATCCTTGACTTATAACTCCAACAATTAAATAAAGTAGGCACCTGTTCACGTAATAAGGAGGCATATTAATGTCCCTACTAAACATGCTGTTCTCTAGTAAAGTACCAGACGGTACCAATGATCACTTGGTACCATGTCAGTCACGTAACGCTATATCTTATTGAGTTTACAGATCACAGGATATATTTGGATTGTTAAAACGTTCATTTGCATCGGCTTTTAAGCGGGGTACGTTAAATTGACGCTATATTTAAACACGTCTGGTTTTATGAGATACGTCGGTTTCAGTAATTGTATTAAATAAATTGATTTATTAATGATTCTGCCCTAGAGTGTAAGTGTGGTGCAGTTTCAAAAACGAAAGGGCACTTAATATCTTGTCCTGCGTGTCCTGTCGTTTGATTATTACAGGAAGTCATGGACGCTACAGAGAGCGCCAACAAGTGGCTAAAGCCTCATTTACACGATGCAAGAACTTGCATGCAAGTTTTACTACATTGCTGTTTTTGTTTGATTAACTGAATTCATTGCCCGTCAATAGTCTGCAATGTAATGAAACTCGCAAGCAAGTTCTCACATCGTGTAAATGAGGCTTAAGTTACAGAACTAGCCGACTCAGTTTAGAATGCCATCGACACTCTAAGAAAAATTTATTTTGACGCCAATGTCGACAGTAGTACACTACCTACGATTTATGTGTTAAAAAAAGCTTGTAAGGAATGCGCCACGACGGAAAATATCGCCAATTTTCGTAAAATCTTATCCATAATTGTGTATTTACAACTAACACTACTACGAATGACTGCCAGCCCTAAAATTGCCTATCACGCTTCAGTTCTTACGTTTTCTTCTTCAGTTCGTGCGCAGTGCGCTACTAAAAACAAAGCTTTATCTTACGAATCAACCAACTTTTTCCTTCATAGAAAAATCGTTATTAAAAAATATTTTCTTTTCAGACACACAATAGAAGAACAATGCTCACATATATCCCAGTGAGAAGCAGATAACAACGACACACCATCTTTATCACAACCTGAACTAAATCCCATTAAAACATACCCCCATCTCATCTCTCCCCCTCCCTACAGCATATAGGTAACGATGTCACAAGGTTACACGTTTACCCGCGCTTCGGAGGTAAATCTTCAAGTAATTAAACCTCTACCGCTAATCTGTATCGACGATAGATCTGGAAGCCATTGTGATTTTGCCTCTATGTAAGTAGGCATCAGTAATTTAATTAGATAGTGTGTACGTGGAAGATTATCACATGACATACATGGGAATATGTCATCAGGTTCCAGATTTCCGATAGCAAAGGTTGACCATCCAATACATACTGAGTTCCCCGCGTTCATTTGTATATATTTATTTGACAGAAGTAACAATGAGTCAAAAGTTCGAAAGCCTGTCAACCAAAGTCATACAAAGAGTTATCTTATTACCTAGTAACTTTGTAAGAGGTCAGATAGGTTATCGCTGCGTATAACATACTAGTATTCAGCTGCATCCGGTTAGACTGGAAGCCGAACTCAACATCGGGAAAATACTAGGCAGATGATAACACGAGCGAAACCACGTGCATAAGCTACTTTTAAACAAAACATTGATCTGTCCACCGCACCCACATCTTTACTGTTGACACAACAAAACATTAATTATCATCATAAAAATACCGATGACGTAACACCTCGTAACAACAACTATCTGACGTGAACGTGTCGTCGAGGCGACGTGAACGTGACGGCCACGACACGTGTAAGCATGACGCGTGACTCCTGACCCGTGAGAAGGGTCGCTAGTGAAGGGACGATGTGGCGACGACACGGGATTTAGGAGGGGAACTTTGCTGCTTCATTGTTGGTGGCAGAATGTTTAGTGATAGTGTGGAAAGTTTGAATGAGAAAGTGAAAGAAATACCTAATTTTAAAGTATTTTTTGGAATGATGACTGACCGAAGGTGAATTAAGGTAAACATCGTTATTATTACAATTACCTACTTTGCCTACAAAGGCCATGCAAATGACTTGCAGAAAATATCTTATTAACTTATGTGTCCTATGGACTTAAATCTTTTTGGATAATCATTTTATGCCTTACAAATCTCAATGAAAAGAATCTTAATAATATACTTTCAAAATCAAAATAAATCAAATAAATACAAATAAGAAGTCGACGTTTTCAAGTTACGTAATTATAAACAAAACTAATTTCGATGTTTTCGATCGCTTTTCGGTACGTTAGGATCGAGTAATCGAATAACAAGTTGATGCCGCGGCGCGGTGTCGCAAGGCGCTGCGCAACGTAGCGTGGCAGGCTCGGCTGCATACAAAATGTTCTACGAATCTTTTGTTTCTTGTAGCGGAGTGTGGAAAGTGTAGAGAGTGGGTTGCGAAAAAACACAGAAATTGAAATTCTTCTACGTAGGTTTTGTCGTGTCGTGTCGCGTCACGTCGCATCGCGCCTGTTTGAACTAGCCTTAACTAAATCACAGTAGCACAAAAGTTTTTAAACCCGAAAAAGGCTAGACACAGACTGTCCCCTGGTAGGTTCATAAATACGTACACGAAATGGCTCAGCATTCACTGCCAAACTTCTACTGTGGCTATTTTAATGAGAGGTGACTTACCCCCGACGTGAAACAAACGAACTGGAGAAGGTTTACTTTGGTCAATGCTGGATATCTAGCGAAAACATATTCATCCGTCATTCAGCGGGGTTAAATGAACTTAGAGGGTTGTATTGATTAGTATAACTGTAAAAAGCCATATTTGTTATGATGGCGAATTATTAATATACAAACTGATACAACCTCCAAATTGCAAAAAACTGAAGAAAATTTGAATTTCGCGGCCTCTTGGTGCTTACTCACCACATAATTATCATTAAAATATATATATATATATATATATATATATATTTTGAACCTACACATGAACCTACATCAATCTGTCAAATTCCTTTAATAGATTTTCAACTTAATGTTTAAAGAATTAGGTTCAATTTTGATTGGGAAAGTTGACAGTTTCGGGTAACTTGATGTGCTGGCTTCTGTACATAGATTGGAAATTCTGTGCTCCATACAATAAATCTTTCGGGATTTTGACTAAGACATCCATTTCCTTTTAGCATCTGAGGACTATTAAAAGTTAAACGTTTTTCTTTCGTAATCACTTGAAGCTTTCTGTGGGCTTTCTGTACCTTCTTTGTCTCGTGTAATCCCCTAGTCCTGGTGCACGTCGCAGTTTTATTGTCTCCCCGAGTTTAAACAAGATGGTATGAAAAGGTAACGAAGGTAAATATGACGTAATCTTCTGTGACAATATGAATATGTATTTATAATATTGCGGGGAACTAAAAACCCTAGATGAATCACGAGTTTTTTTTAAAGACAATATATTTATTGGCATAAAAAAAACTGTACACAGTATGTGGGATTCTCTCACTCCTGCGATAGTTGAAACTGCGTTGCAAGAAAGTAAGTAAGATGGTATAAAGTCATCGTCATAACACTATCATGTTTACAGAATCAGCTAACACACAGAAACATTAATTTAACGAAGATAAAGGGTCAGTGGAATTTCACATTAATTCTAAAGCACTAGCAATACAACTGTGAAAAGACCGCAACTGTAAAGACATTACACATAAGAGATGTAACACTACACTAAAAACTTATCTAAACCAGCAAAACCCCGAATCTATATTAAAGTATAATAAGCAGTTTAATCGACATTATTACGAACAAAGATTTCAATCATGCTCCAGTGTACACTACGGCGCGTGACTTTTCAACGAAAGGCTGTGGTTTATAGGAAATCTTTACTATATCAATATGTTTTATATGAGAGTGTTTATAATGAAATAAGATTGAAGAGTCGTTCGGGATTAGTATGAAGCGATGTTATACTTAGCTAAATTAGATCCATAAATTATAATAAAAATAGTTAACTGCTGAGAACGGATAGCTTTTGAGTTTTATTTGCGGTATCTTATTTGGTGGCCGGACAGGATGAGGAAGGCCTAAGAAAAGATGGATAGATTGTGTGAGGAATGATATAAAAGAGAAAGGAGTAAATCGTCGTCGTATAGCAGGAGATAATGGAAGAAAAAACGTGATGCTGCGACCCAAGTAGAATTGGACAAGGGCAGGAAGATGAGGATTTGCGGTATTTTATTTCTTTAATGATATTTATGTATTTCAGTCAGTCATTTATACTCTCAGCTTGATGATTAACAAATTCGGCCAAAACATATAAATAACTAAAATTTCCAGCTAAACAGACCCCATAAGCAAATACAAGCACCAAAAAGTCACAGAACGGACAACAGATCCTTTAAAACCAGCCCTTTAGTACAAACACCAACAGTTACCAACATCAAAAGCGGCAAGCAAAGTAAACGAACAAACTTTCATATTTATTTTCATAATGTTCCCCTAAAAAGTGCCAAAAACCGCATTCATATAAGGTGGGGCTGTAAAAAATTCAACAAAAGCACCCTGTTTACCCGGTGTGAGGAGGAGGTTTGGCCAACGTCATAATTTAAAAAAAAACATAACAGTTTACGGTGAAATTATGCTGTATTTTTGTTTTAGAAAACTCGGGGAGGGCTTTTTGCTGGTGATTATTTACGTACTGGCCGTAATAAAAATGTGAAAGCTTGAAAGGTAGCCAACAAAGTAAAACTGTGAAGGAGATCACGAACATGATGATATAGATTATTCGTTTCAGGGTACCATATTCTTAGTAGTTAAATGGTTCGCTAAAAAATATCTGATGGAACTGACATCCAGTGGAACTGCTGTCAACAGAAAGAAGAAAAGAATTTAGTATCAGTAATTTCCCCAGCTAGCAAGCACCAGTAAGTAAGCAAGGTAACAGCAAATAAACCATCCTGCTCCATTTGCTTTATCAATGACTTGATGAGGAGTTACCTTAGTAGTAGTTAGTTACTCGTCGACATGTGTATACTGCCTATCCTGAGCTATGGCGCCCTGACTTGGTCTCTAAAGGACGCTCAGAAGTCCAAACTCAGGGTTTACCAAAGATCGCTGGAGCGCAGCATTTCAAATATCAAACTCACCAATCGAACGCACAACATCATAATGCGCTCCAAGACCGCCATCCCCAATGTTGGCGATAAGTATGCGAGGTTAAAATGGGACTGGGTGGGTCTCATTTCCAGGATAGGTCACGACAGATGGGCCAGTATCGTCACACAGCAGGTGCGTGAAGATGGTCGTCGTCACCGAGGCAGGCCCAAGAAACGATGGTGTGACGATTTGGACTCGTTCCTAAATTATTAGCCAGAACCGGCAAAACACCACGAGAGTTGGAAAGGAATGCGGGAGACCTTTGCGCAGCAGTGGGAAAAATAGACTAAAGAAAAAAAACACCCTTCTGATATTTCATATACGTATCAGCATTGCAGCAAGATAACACATTAACCACACATAACACCAATAAACCAAAACTTTACCCCATAAAAACCAAGCATAAGGAACCCGATGCAACTAAGAACCCTTACGATTCGCTTACACGAGCAACTAATATCACACAATCATTGACAACTGTGGTGAACTATGACTCTCCGAGAAGTTGATTGCTAGATTAATGTTGTAGAACATAGGAGAGGTAGTGCACAGCAGTGGACGTCATTTGACTGCGTGAGGATAAAGTATGACATTGGACGATATAGAGCATCATACATATAAAACTTATCCATCCCCGGCCTCTAGAAACTCAATAATTTAACTCAGCGTATCACTGCTCACCGCTGAATACAGGATCCCAAGCTATGCCAGACATCACTGTTTGCAGTCTTAAGTCTATTCCAGGCACCTTTTAAAGGTTATCGGTTTATCTAGCACAGGAGAGCTACGCTAGGCGTCCTGATACGCGTCGCCAGCAACTGTTGCTGGCCATATGCTACAAAAAATTGCCCGTCTAAGTCCAACAAACACGTGGCGCTATTCGCTAACATTACCGCGCAACCGCGGACCCGTAACGGCTGAACAATACTTCCTATATATGACGTCATATGTGAGGTAGTTCAAATGTGAAGGTAGTGAAATATTTTTATGACCCGCACGTGGGCGAAGCGTGAAGGGACTTTTTTATTTACTGGCTAAGTTGTAAAGGGTGATCCGTTTCTAAACTGCCGCATTTTTTGGGGGTGTGTGTGAAGTCGCTGATCAGTGAATCTGTTGTGAAATTAAAATTGCATTTATTGACAAAAGTAACATTTAATGATCGTTAGTTTTGTCAACAATTGCAATAATGGACAGCTTTTGTCTGAAATAATGATGAATGATGACTTAATTACGATTAGAAATAGTTCGTTTATTTGAGAATCAGCATACTTATCTACGCGAAATCGCCTTGACCCGAACGGAAAGAGCTTATATTCATGCAATATAGTAACACGGCTCCCAGTCGAATCGTCCCGACCCAAACGAAGAGAATCAAGTTTTTTTCGATTTTGTTAAGAGCTATATGTGGTGCTCTTTTGGCGACAGCTTCTTTCTTAAGTTCGTCATATTTACGCCCTAATACCGTTTTCAATTCAACAACCAACGAAAAATATATTAATTGAGCTGTAAAAAGTCACATCAACCGTATCAAAATCTTTTTAAATTTAAGATCCCAGATAAAATCCCAGCTTCCTCTTAAAATACTGATGGGAGGAGATTTGATACTCTTAACGTCTGCGATCAGACATCAATCGAGTCTCGATGTTTGCTAAGTAGATTCGTATCTACCCTCCTTTTAATAATGCGCTGAACATCGTTTATTATCTGTCTTTAAGAAGTATATGTGCGATTTATATTCTTTTAACTGTGATGGGAATGGAAAAACTGAGGAAGATTGGATTTCGCTTTTGGTTTAGCGAAATACAAATCTTAAAGATTTTAAAGCAAATATAAAAGAAACATCACCGTGTCTTTTGCCTTTTTTGTGAGACGCTTATCACAAAATCAAAATATATGATAAACAAAAGTTAAGTTTTGAAAAAAAAAACTTGAAAATTAAACAGTGAAGAATACAAGCAAGTAATGACTAACTAGATTAAAAAAAAAAAACTAAATATTTTGTGAGGACTCGAACAATACTGATGCAGATACTGGTAGTATCTCCATCTGTCTATCTGGTTTGTATATCTGGTAGTATATTGTTCTAAGGTACCTAATCAGGTAATTTTAATAAAGATGAGAGGGTTACAATACCCATACCATGAAAATCAAAAGTCATTTATTCAAACTAGGCTGATAATCAGCACTTTTTGAACGTCAAAATTACAAGAGACAGTCCCCCAAAACGCCCGCCCTTCGCCACTTCCTAGTGTTTTAGCTGGGAAGAAGAAGTGGCGGAACAAACAAACAAAAGAGGTTCAGACTCTAGAATTTATTTAAAACAAAATCTTCAGCATCTTTCAAAGAAACCCAAATATAACTTCCTTATTTGTCCACACCTATCACAATCAAATTCACAATTCACACACATTTCCCGGGATTTAGAAGAAACCGCCGAAAATCCCCGAGATATCTTCGCGTAACGTATCAGAGCACGAAACAGATTCCATAAAAATATTTACCGACAAAAAATAAATCGGAACGACTCGAACAAACCAATCTCTGACTCGTAACCTCGGATGTGTGGAGGACATCAATGGATGGGGAATTAGGGATGCCAAGTAACGGACAGATCTGGTTAAATCTTTCGACAGCCACTGACTGAATCTTTCGAGAGATCTCGACTGAAATTTTCTCGGATATCTGGGACGGCTTAGCTTGTCTGCATGTCTACAGTATCTAGCATACCACCGTCTGAATCAACAGTTGCCTTTAAAGAACTCGTTAAGTATTAAACTTCATGCTTTTAAATATACAAGAAAGAAACTGTACCACAGTCAGTGATAATATCAGTTATAATCACGTTGCTGCCATATGTGCTCTGGCTAGTATTAGGCTAATTTCTAAGTTCTCAGAATTTATCTGAACCATAGCATTCTTAAGCATAATGTGCTCCCATTATTTTATCTATCTTACCTTAAACCATCAAAAATCACGAGTCGACATAAAGGGAAATCGGCGGGAGTGATTCTTTTAAATCATATGTTTCTACGTGTAACAAAATCTGGTAACTTCTTCTATACTGTCTTTCTCGATGGTCTTGTGGTCGCAAGCGCAGCTGCAGACCATGAGGGTCTGGGTTCGATCCCCAGGTCGGGTGTTATTGGGTTTTTCTATCAGGAATTACTCTGTCGCAGCCACGGAGTCTGGATTTCTGCCCGGTTGATGGCAATAGGCTTGCCCTTCGTATTCATTAAAACTATTTGATTGTCGAGTGAATATGCAAAACGATCTCTTAACATATAATATATAAAAGAACCAAATATAAATAATAAATTAAATAAAATTAGCAAAATTCTACATAAACTCGTCATTTCAAATATAATTTATTACATAACAATATATTGTTAATTACTTTTAAATATAATATAAGTAGGGTGAGAAGTCATAAAATAATAATTAAATCACCAAAGTTCTTAATAAATGTATCTGCATGATTACATGTAATCTATAATTAAATTATTATTTTATGACTTCTGAAAAAATTAGCCCCCTATTACATGGGAATTAAACAATTGGCGAGGTGTGGCTGTACTATTATAAGGTACACCTCTGCCTAACCCTACGCGGATTACAGGCGTGATCTTATGTTATATTCTTCCATATTCGCATTTTCGTTTTATACTCCAGCTTTATACGTTCCTCAGTTTTGGTATATGATCCACTTTATGACGCTATTTCTATTGTATTTTCAAGTTAAAGGCTCATTCAGACAAGCGCGACGCGGCATAGCGGTGTTGTGGCATCGCGTACGAGTAGCCTCGCACACAGGCGCGACGCGGCGCGGCTCAGCTTCGAATCGATTACTTGATCCTAACGTACAAATTTCTAAATTTTGATTGCTTTTTGATACGAATCGAGTAACCAATCAACGAGTTAATACTGCGCGGCAGGCTCGGCTGCATATAAAATGTTCTATAAATCTTTTGTTTCTTGTCGCGGAGTGTGTCGCGGCACGCGCGACGTGTGGCGCTTTCGAAGAAACCTATAAACGCGTCGCGTCGCCCCTGTGTGAACAGTCGCGCGCGGTTTCATAGAAATTGTTCAAGGTAGGTTTTGACGCGTCGTGTCGCGTCGCGCCTATCTGCGGGAGCCTTAAGAGCTAGGAGTCTGCTATTGCGATCTTTAAGTTCTAGATATTGCAGGAGTTAGAATTCATATGGAACGTTATATTTTAATATCACAAGTTACGAGTCTCCTAATTGCATATTATTTTGCGTTTTGAATTATGCAGTTGCTTTATGTACGAGTTCAAATGAATGGGTGCTATTGGCCACTGGGATTAAAATAGCATGATTAACGAGGAATATAGTTCAATAAACTTCTTATTATTTCTGTCTGGAATCACCCACAACAAGTTGCAGATGGCCATGCTGTCAAAGGTCGGTCAACTCATCATCTTTCCTGTCCCATTTTAGAGGGAGTCGGCTCAACGCCTTTTGGTGTTGAGCCACTATCAAGTGTCACACCATCATTGACTCCATTTTCTTTCATGTCATTCCTCATACTTCGATCAAACATTAAATTCATGAGCATTATTACTCAAGTTATGTTTTTTTTTTTGTATAACCAAGTTGTTTTATGTAATAATTGCATGCCTTTATTTACACAATAGCTTCACTTTCATAATCACATACAATATTAAATTTGACGGCACGATTGGCGCAGTGGTTGAGCAATCGACTGCTGCGCTGCGTGTCGCGGTGTCGCGGGTTCGATCTCCGCACGGAACAAATATTTGTATGGCCTACAGATAGTTGTTCCGGGTCTGGCTGTTTGTGTATGTGAGTTTAAATGTTTGTAAACGCACCATCGACACGAGTAATTCCTGCGTGGGGCAAAGTTTAAAAAAAAATTAGGGCTTCTTCCATTAGGAATACCTAAGTGGCAGCCCTCAGTCTATATCTTGATAGATACGGGGTTGCTTTATAATACATGTGACTTTAACATAACTGCCGAAATGTAGGTGCACTATAGGTACCTAGTACACTTCTGTCTAACCTTTGGGGAAATACAGACATGACATGCTGTTCTCCATATGTCAGACAGACCCTCATTCAAAAAAACTCGACACCATCTTTAAAACCCAAATCAAATCCGGCTGCCATCCCTGAGCCCGTCACGTTCGCAATGTTTGGCGAACAACGATTGAAATCTACCCTACATTTAATAAGCTGTGGCGTGAATCCGTACATGTATAGTCAGATATATGTAGGCAAAACACACTTAGCAGAATTCCAAAGCGATTTTCTCTTGGAATAACGATTCCAACGTTGAGATCGAACTAATTCATTATAATACTAGCTGACCCGACCGACTTTGTCCTGTCAAAATGTATTCTGAATGGCGACAACAACGCCACCTAACAGGTCTAACTATTACTAAAAGCCAACCAGGTCATCCGAAACGTAAAAAAAGCCGTCTAGGGGAAGAAGAATTGTGAATACACGCACATCGGAATTTAATAGATACAAGTTAGGTTTTAAAATACTCATATTTTACTAAAAAAAAATAGTGCGTGAAGTCCCTCCGTGCGGAAGAAGTGAAACTTTGTAATAATACACGCATGCGTTCGAGTGTCACGCATTCACTCTCGTTATTTTATTGAGCTTCTAAATAATATTTTATTGTTGTACACTTTTTATAACATAAGTTTATCGAGGTTATTCTACTCATGGAAATTGAGGAAGGCTGGTCACACCGAAGAGTCGATTGCAGGACTGTTTGCACGCCATCTTGCGTACCTAGTAGAACTACGTTGTCACAAATCTTGTAATAGCGCCATCTCTTAGTGGGTAATAGAAAATATTCCCCCTCGATTAGAACATTAAACTTGTTGGAAGTCGCATAAGAAGTTTCACTTCAAAAAATACAATCAGAAACAGGACGAGCAAAATCACTTTGAAAAATTAATTTGTATATACAATAAATTACTGTCCGTGACTGTACACATGCTGTCTCGCTCACACGGTCCTCAAATGTGACTTGTTGCCATCGATCGTATCAGCTTTCGGAACTCTTTTCAGGATGGAATGAGATTGAGTTAATGTGAAGGTTGTTTATTTAGGAGGACGAGTTGGAAGGTATGACGTTTAATCTGGTAATGTGTTTGAGGATTGGGATTTAAAGCCTCGAAGAAATAAATAACTCTCAGCCCTTTAGAGATGTCTGTTAGAGTGTCTGTTCGTACTATTTTCCATGTGATATAAGGCTATGAAAGTTAAAGGCAATGCTAATGAGATAAGCCATTAAACAATATTTACAAAACTTACTATAAACCATCAGGAACTGAATATACGATAAACGATGAATATTAAAGCACCAAAGTAATAGTAGATAGTTCGACAAGATAAAACTCTGAAGCACCTAACTAGGTTACAGAATGTCGGTCAGGATAGACAAGGTCAGCCCACGAGTCTCTGAAGCACTAAAATAACCAGCAGAACAGAAAACCTTGGAAACAAAAACGAATAAGAAGAATAAAATAGTTTAAAGAAACTTCGCTTTACCTTCACTTGAGGGAAACTTCAAGCCTTACTGAGATTAATTACAACGCCACGTGCAGCAAGAATAAAGGTTAGTGTAGGACACAGAATATAAAAGTACAGAAAGCTAGATGCATACTAAGACCGAAAACGCAGGCACACATAAACATGCTCATACATGAGTCTGATACTAGCACCCACTATTTGGGAGACAACTATCAATGCATCGCGAGGAAATCAGCATGACAGAAATTTAGAACAAAAAATTTGAGGAAATATGATATCTATTGTAAAGGGGCTACCTCGAGGGAACGGCAAGTAGAACTGTGTCGCAAACTATGTTCCACCCCATATCCTACCCTCTGTGCCCCAAAAAGCTCTGAGGTTGGCTGACGCCGAATTTATGAAATTTAGACACCAAAATGTAAAATTCTGTCCTACCATATGAAGAAAGACATGCTTTACGTCCAGCGAGTTCAAGAGCACTCGCGACCGGCATTTGTTTGATATCACCGGTACTAACGCGTCTATGCGTGCGTGCGCCTATTTTCGTTTGTTATGAAGCTGGCCTTCTGAAGGTATTATTCTATGTGGAACTTAGCTCGCAGATATAAGTTATTTCTCTGAAGTAAGCTAACAATAACTAGCTCATTATTGCAGCTGTATTGTTCGTTGAGAAATAAAATACTGATCCTAAGGGCGTTGTTAGCGAGATAATTGGAAGAGTGTGTAGAAGCATTATATGAGATACACTGCAGTGTAATAAAACCATCGTGCAATAAGCAATACCACCCTGATTCATATGGCATTTTCGATCTACGAGAGCAGCTGTTACCCAGTTGTTACGGCTACAAGTTACCAGTTTTCGTGGTTGCGCCAGCCAGGGTGTGTGTTAATATTTCATCACCACAGCTGCTTTCAAAGAAGAAACCATCGAAATTGACCGAACGCTCCAGAACCGAAAATTCATAGTCAAAAGCCGGACGGCCCATTATTTTCGTCACAATTATATACGTGAGAGGAAAATACAGTATACAAATATCTGACTGGATACTGTCAAGGTCAACCATGATAGAAAAGCCATTGAATCAATTACCAATACAAAGATAAAAGGAAACAGTCTCGAAGGCGGAATCTAACCAAAGCCACTACGACATACAATTTTTAAAAACAGCAAACACACGGACAGAACAGGAAATCCTAGCTCCAATTTACAAAACTCAATCCAACTGAACACTTTCAAACAATTCTCAATTTACCCGACATTGAACACCGGAAATACCCTCCGTTCGCTCATGAAGTCATGACACATCCATATATTATAGAATCGGCTCACTTTCGCCGCGACCGCCGGAGCGTGCGGACGCGTCGAAGCGTTGCATCATACACGCACGCGATTTCCTGATTAAAATACAATCAGACGTAACTGGTAATGATTTTGAATCGGAAAAGATTGCATGTCGGGGGTTTCAGCGTACGGAAATGTAGGAAATAGTTTAACAAGTTGTAATGGGTTTTAATTATGTCGTGCGAAGTATGTTAGTGGTGAACTAAGTTTAAGTAGAGGCATGTTTCTCTCATTATAAGTTAGTAAACATGCGCGCTTTGCTTAGCACTTTGTTTTGCGTTGTTGCTAACACAACATTCGCTTAAAACATGTTGTGAGGTAATAGATTTCAACTTAGATTGAGATTTCAACATGCTTCATGAGGTTTTGTGGAAAAGTGACGATAGGGCATTTACAACCAGCATGTCCTGCGCGTCCTGTTGCGTGAATGTTCATCAGTAGAAACGCACAGTTCGTAATCATAGTAAGAAAAGTGCGGTTGTACTAATAAATGTTTTAGGAAACTCTCTTCGAAAGAGGCTTACCAATGCAGAATATATAATCAGTTACTTTGAGGTAAAAGGAATTCGAAAACATGTGCCCTGTATTTACATACCCATATGCCAAGAACTTGGTTTGGTTCTAAATAAAACTTAGTACGTACCTGTAACAAAATATGGCAAAACATTAATTTAATTTTAGGCGTGCATCGAGAGAAAGAAGACAGGAATGATGTATTGATATTTCAGATATAACTGAGGTGTCTGATGACATGACGAGTAATAGACAAGTAGGTATGGAAGAAGAAGACATGCTGCACCGACCCCAAATAAATTGGGATAAGGGCAAGAGAATGATGATGATGATAATGATTGTATCGGTATAAAACTACGTCCAATAATAATAACACAACGTCGTAGCTATACCAGACTCCGGGATGCTACTGAGTAACTCCTAATGGCAAAACCCAATAACACTGCCCGACTAGAGAATCGAACCCACTCATGCTAAGCAGTAAATATTGTGACTTATAAAAGTAAAAAGAAACAAAAACAGAATTTACAGAATAACCAACACGCATTGGAGGCAAAATGTATTTAGATATAAACAATTACTTTGTATCTCATTATAAGTGAACCTATGTATTGTTCTTATATGAGAATAAATTCTTTAAACCGAATTTTGACGTCAAATAAAAATCAACACTAAGGATTTCTCATGAAATAAATAAATGTAAATAACAGAAACACGTAATTAATCATTTACGGCGGCCCTGCTAATCAAAATAATAATTTAATTTTAACCGAACATCATTATCGGTTACCACTAAAATAATTGGAAAACCGCAAAACGATGCTAAAATTATACGTAGATTAATTAATTATGTTTGGCAAAGAAACTGTATAAAAATAACGACTTTTATACATGAAGAGGTCATTTAATTTGAAATTTTTATGGACAATATTATAAATTACTGAAATTGCAGTTTCTTTACACAAATATAAACAGAAAAAGAAAAAGTACAACGTAAATACTTCTGAAATAAAATCCAAATGAGTTCAAATTTTTCATAAAATGATATGGGTTTTTATTGTGACACGTCAGATGGGTGCACTGTTCGAATGGGTCTTCTACGTATGGCTATTTTAAGGCTGTTTTTACACCTAGACATCTAGCCTACACCAATATAACAGACAAAACTATACATTTTCATTCGCGCCGTTCTCCGTTAATCTTGCATTATACAAGGTGTTGTTTTGCATCCTCGTCAAAATTCAGGACGTTGTCAGAAAACTCATAAATAATCATTTTTTTTTTAAATTCATTTTGTCAGTATTTCAAAATAACCCTCTTATCGTGGTTTAGAGAATAAGAAATGATCGAATAGACGTGGGAGATTGTTTGTATGTGTGAAAGCTCGGATATAGGGCGAGGATCGGACGGGCCGCGTTTGAAACACGGGTAGTTCATACTTACTGATACCCGTAAACAGGAAAAAATAATTACCTACCCATTTTATTATTGATTCGGCTCCAGAATCATTAGCATAGTTACCTTCTTGAATTAACCGAGATTGCAAAACAACAGCTTGTATTCTGGGCTTCCACGGCTATGCCACACGGAAGGAAAATACCTTAAATACTTAGGAAATTTTACTAAAACAAAACTTAATTTTTATTTAAAAAATAATTTGAACTCGCGTTCTAAGATTTTTAAACAATCGCCTCCTTGAACCGGGAATCGAATCCGTTAAATGTGAAAAAAAAACATGTATTTTATGATAACGGTAGAAAGGCTCAAGATTATTTTTCCTACATAACATACCATCTGAAATAACAGGAAGTCCATGAAATTTAACATTTTGGGAATTTTATCCGTGGGACACCCTGTATAAAGCATACAGTACATTATACAGTCCTGTATAAAGCATAGAGTACATTATACAGTTTATTCTAAAACTAGGTCACCACTGAATGTCTGATAGGCTACTGTGAATAAGTTTTATTGTAATAATGCGGTTTGTAAACTGTGAGTACAAAAATGGGGAAAGCAATTTTATTGTAGTATTAAGAGTATTTTGGATTGTAACTGTTACGCTGCAGGGGAAAAGCTTGGTCGTACGAGTATTTTCAATGAATTTACATTGTTTATTTCCCGCTGCAGCTAAGTCCTCCAAGTAAGGCTTTTTCAGTCTAGCCAGATGTAGCTAAATACCAGTATTTTATATGGAGCGACTGCCTATCTGACATACACAAACCAGTTCGTACTGGGTAATACGACACCATTTGGTAAGATTATTCGGGCCACTGACAACGTTTAACGACTGTCGAAGATCTATAAATGACAATCTCGACATTGAAACTCCGTATGTTATGCGCGGCTAAAGATCGACACGAGCAGTTATTATTTAGCCACATTGCACCATTAAAAATACTATTTCGAAAGGTGTTACACCGTGTTACAGTCTCTCAATATAAGCACGACAAGTTCCCTTAGGTGTCAACATCGACAAACGCTATCAAAGGCGAAATGTCAGTGAGTGGGTGGTGGTAGCATCCTGCCATGAGAGAACCTTTCCAAGCATGCAAAGGGCAAATCAACTAACGAAGTACGTTCGAAGTAACTAATTAATTGGCTTATCTAGCGGGGCGGATATTTTTATCTAGATTCTTGTTTAGAATCATAATAACATGCATAATATGGATCAGGACATTCTCTTTAAAAAAATATTGTATTCATTTATCAGTTTTAAGTAAATCTGACAACCAGTCTTACCAAGGGGAATCGTTTTACACGGTACTAACTGAGTTTTGGAGGTTTTCAGCTGCATCCGGTTAGACTGGAAGCCGACCCCAACATAGTTGGGCAAAGGCAGGCAGATGATGATGTACCTGTTGCAAGTATTTAACCACAGATGAAATAAAAAGGTCCGCTTTACATAAAGCGACGAGCGCGCTTGGTTATCTGTCATATCTTCAACACTTTTATTATCTACGATGTGATTTCAGCGCTCACGATGCTGCAAAATGGCGCATTTTATTACATTTTTAATAAAGCAATACATATTCGGAGCTTGACAAATTAGAATTAATCTTCTTACCGTGTTATTTATGTGTGGGTTATGAATAAACTGCTCTTTCGTATGATGATGTCGTATTTAATAACTTTGAATGGTACAAACACATTCGAAAGCCGAAAACAAAGCTGCAAATTCATACAGTTATCCTTTATCGTTTAAGGAGAGCGAAGTACCTACGTACTATGGACAAATCGTCATTGATAGCAGTGGATGTTTTTTATTTCAGAAAACTCTCTTGGATACCTCCGTCTGCGGCGAGCGGAGGTTGTGTCGGAATCTTACTGACAGAACCCACTGTTCCTACTACCACCATGTGTCGGGGGCCCGGGAGATACCCCCCCCCCCCCCCTGTGAACTAAGTTAGTACATAGCGTCCTCTTTGCCCCGGTATTACGATACCGAGGCCACCTCATTTTCTGGGGCGGGCGAAGCCGTAGCCAAAATCAAGTCTAGACTAAAACAGTCGTCTAAATTAAACCTACGCAAACCACGATCCAATTTTTCCTTTCTCTCGCCACCTGTGACAGCCAAAATAAAAACTCTCGCTTTAACGTTGTACTTGTAGCGCAGTGATCTGTCACCGCTTTATTGTACTCTGTGGTATGATAAAGCGTGATTTTAGCGCTCCCAAGACGCGCGTTGTGTTCAGACGCGGCATTTTATTATTTTGTATTAAAGTAATTTATTTCATTTTATTAATGAAAATTTGTATTAACTGTCTGTAATTTTACTGTGGTTAATGGAATTTAGATGATGAAGTTTTACAATTATATTAAGGTCTCCCATTGGGCAAAGGCTTTTCATTATTCAGACGAGTCAGTGAACTGCGTTATCTTATTAATGGTGAAGAAGTAAAACGAATAAGAACTTTGATTATTGTGACCATTCTCGGGGACTATTGTTACCAGCACAACCGGCACATTATCGTATCAAATTAACTTCTCATTGTACGCTTTCCTACACTAGAAAAATCATAGGCATTTACCGTCGATTTTCCAAACACACATAAGTCTCTCCAGATAAATATTATTAATCTGAATACGAGGCCATACGGTGCGGTCTTACCACATAAAACAAACATCAATAATCAATCATCTAAAATACTTATAATAATTCACACAAAGACATAGAAGATCAGAGTTAAACAGAAAACATTAAGCAAACAAATAAAAGTGTCATAATATGATCATTCAAATACTAGAATGAGGATAAAAAGCTGTAAACAAAATATCTGTACCATGAACTTCAGAGTCAAATATTCAATTAGGTAGCCGAGCAATATTGAAATAAGATCGGGACGAAATCTCTCGGTGTAGTATGATAAAAACTTTTTTACAAAAAAAAAAAATAACCGACTTTTCAGTTGTGGTATCTCACTTTAATGCTAGTCAAGTATAATTTTTACATTGTAACTAGACACCAGCACATCGTCCATACATACGACAAAGGACAAAATGCATAATAAAGAGGATGACTCAAAAAGTACCTAAGCAAAGATAATACAATTCATATGGCTCCACCGGGCAAGCTTCTCTACCAAATGAATGAAAATACCAAAATCACTGTACGTTTTCCTATAAAATTTGAAGAGTTCCCTCGATTTCGCCAAGATTCCATTATCAGATCCCGACTTGGTGACTATGGGACCATTTGGGAAGTATAACCCTTTCCAACACCTTTCCAAATCGGTTGGCAAGCGACGGAGTAATGCGCGAACAAACAAAAAAAATACAAACATCCGAATTGAGAACCTCCTCCTTTTTTAGAAGTCGGTTAAAAACGGGAGTACATAGCTGATATTTGCTAGACAGAGATAAAAGATTTTCGAATGATGTGTTCTTGAACCATGAGTATGAGGTCGTTCGAATTCCGGGTCGGGCAAAGTTTTATTGGGTTTTTCAGGAGTTTCTCAGTAGTAGCCACGGAGTCTGAATTTGTGCCTGGTTGATGGCAATAGACATGCCCCCTATTACATGGAATTTAAAACATAATAGGCGAAATGTGGGTGTACTATTAGTTACAACTTTGCCTAACCCTTCGGGTATTACAGGCGTGATGTTTATTTTGTTCCTGAAGGTTACTTGCGTAGTATTCACAACGAACGTTACGTGAAAAACGATTCCTCGATCCATGAATTCTTCAGACCGCTGAAATGTTCGCCGCGCGAATAGATGCGCGACTCGCTAATCCTAAAAACAATAGACGCGCGCTGTCGCATACTGTGTTGGATTGGCCACAATTTGAGCACTGCTACAAAACTATTCTGTATTGTTTTGAGCTCAAACAGAACAGCATAACCTTCAACTATCACAAGCAAATAAAATAAAAGTTTCTTATCGACCATTTTTCGTGTTTTCTCATACTCTCTTTGCACTTTCTGCATGTTTAGTTTTTATTCTCAATCTTCCTTTACACAATTCTGTAAAATAGCTTCATGCAAAATGATTAATTGACACCCAATTATCAAAACAAACAAACCGAAACCTACACTTTTATCACAGCACTTTATCACTAAATCGATTCAGTTTGAGACTTGGGAGTGGTTTTTCGTAAAATATTCCGCTTGTAGCGGTCCCGACGAGCTGGGCAGACGTCTGGCAAAATTAACAGCTGGGTAGTGCCACGGAGTAGATAGGTACAGAAGGTTGGCAGCAAACCACGAGCGAAAACCAACGCACACATTTACATGTTTCTCATATTGCGAGTGCAAGCGCACTTGCGACTCTCTTTTGTTTAAAATCTTTACCCACACATAGACACGTGTCGCGTACGTACAGCGATCTCAAACAAATGCCGGTCGCGTATGGAGTGCCGTCTTTAACCAATTGAAGACCCTGGGCACTATAGAATAATAAAGCCCTCGTAGGATGCAAGAGCGAGCGAAGCTAGGTCACAGATTAGAATTTCTTATGACAAGTTCATACTGATATATATAAGTAGCATGTTCAAGCACATATGCATGTTTACCGAGGGCCCACTTTTGAACAGCCACCCTAAATGTATGCAAGCCTAGTACTTTGATCACAAGTGTAAGTGTGCAGACGGAACTGTTAGAATAAATACCTCATTGAATTCATGCAGGCCTAGTACTTTTAAAGGGATTCACTAAAAAGACGATTTTAGCGGCACCAACACCTTCTTCATGATTCTTTCTGCTCACCAAGTAATTTCTGTTCAAATTCTAAATTGAGTTCTCTCGTAACGAACTTTAGTGTGCAAGAGAGAGACAAAAAAGTAACAACCTCAAGGAAAGGTTTACTTGTAACTTTGGGAGCTAACCGTACCGTACGAAAAACAGTTGAAATTTATGGGTTACGAAACGGAAATCAATGTTTTTCACTTGTTTTTCACGTCTTTTGTTTAGTTGTCCATATGGGAAAGTACCAAACGGGATGTTGCTTTTATTTTTCTTCGTGTAGTATTTTAAATTCCGTTGACCTAAAACTTCTCAACGTCCACGGCGTCGCGAGTGGCAGCACAGTGCGTACATTCACTGAATCAGAAATTCCAAACAACAATGCCGACCTAGGTGTCGAACTCAGAACTTCACGCTCAGTAGTCCTGCTTGTAACTACGAGCAGTAAGGGTAGATGTGGTACAGCGAACACAAACAAAATGATAGTCGTGAGTGCGCTTGCACTCGCTGCTCTGTGAAGAGTGTGTATGTGCGGTAATGTGCGCGTGCATTTTCGCTCGTTGTAAGGAGTCGACCTTTTTTATCTACCCTGCTATTCGGTCCGCGTTGGTCGATATCTGACAAAATAAACAGTTAGTGCTATCGATTGCAGGACTAGTACCGAATACACTCTGGTGGACAGCGTACAGAGATTCGCGAGAAAGTGTTTAGAGGCTTTATTGAATTTCTTACCTATTTTGTCTGACCAGACTTATCAAGGAGTATCGAGTTGCTCAGTAACAATTCAAAGTCAAATAGGCAGACGCTTCATGTTATCTGATCTACTGATATTCAACTGCTTCGTATTAGACTGGATGATATCAACACAGTAACAAGATGACTAGACAGACATATTATATTGATCTTATTTGTTTGTATTACAAGCAACATCAATGTTACGGATCAACTTGTTTTTTATGGGCCCAAGATTGACGTAGGCTTTCAATCTTGGAAATATCCGTATAAGCCCTAACCCGATGGCACGGTTGGCGCAGTGGTTGAGCAATCGACTGCTGCGCTGCGTGTCGCGGGTTCGATCCCCGCAGGGAACAAATATTTGTATAGCTTACAGATAGTTGTTCTGGGTCTGGCTGTTTGTGTATGTGAGTTTAAATGTTTGTAAACGCACCAACGATAAAGGGGAAATTTCTTAGTGTGGGGCAATGTTTATATTCAAAAGGAAGAATATATTTCTTCTTCTTTCTTTATCGTATGGTTAGTTCATAACCTGGTGTCTGAGTTTTTATGCCGCCCATGAGCCTCTCGACTTGGCTTTACATGCCGTCGAGAAATATCTCTCAGTATGCTCTCTACCTCGCGCTGTTTTCCTTCACCTAAGCAAGTGATAATTATACAATACGCACATGAATCCGAAAAAAGAGAGGTGCGTGTTTTGAGTTAAGGAAGAGTGTTGTTAGCATTGTTTCCTCTGTTACACTTTGTATAACAGAGGTTGTATCTGGATTCTGGACGGGTCTTACACATACCAGGGAAGAATAGGACACTAAAGACGAAACCTATCCTCAGCAGTCTGTCAATAATCACGACGAAGAGACAAAGATGACATGATATTATGTATTTCAACTACAAACTACTGTTTAACATACGAGTTATTTTCCACGAGGAAGGAAGCAATAACTTCGCATTGAGATCTCAAATGTTTATTTAGTAAAGCCATATAAATTTATAACGGACAGCTATTGAAATACTTACTATGGTAGAACAGTATGATTTATCGTCGCTTCATGATTTAGGACGAGAGAATAACATTTAGCATGGCTGTTGCATAATTCAGTACATTGTACACGAGGAATATGGTTACACTGAAAACTGAGGATAGGCTCGCGGTTTGTTCTATGAGATTTTAACGTAGCTCAGAGAAAATATCACCTTTAGGAAACCCGAGATTCTTTGTATCTTTACGTAGATAGTCATCAGCATCACACGCGGACTGACTGAACTTCAAGTTTAAAATACCGATGCCAATGATTTTCATGAAGTTTAAAACAATGATTTGCGAGGTAGGCTATATCGACTTATTTTAAGTGAG
Organism: Cerastis leucographa; assembly: GCA_963082945.1. Taxonomy (NCBI): domain Eukaryota; kingdom Metazoa; phylum Arthropoda; class Insecta; order Lepidoptera; family Noctuidae; genus Cerastis; species Cerastis leucographa. The sequence goes on along the minus strand of OY720371.1, from coordinate 12,192,377 downwards.
AATGTTCATAATCGCGATCTACGGAACTTCGAAAACTTGATAGGAATAATTACTTCATTGAGAATATTCATTGCGATGTATTGCTAAGCCGAATTACTAAAGAAGTAGCGTTTCAATGTTTGCATAAATCTACAGTGACGACTTTAACCTATTCTACTCACAGAAACAATCAAATTCCTTGCTACGAATTAGTCCTAAGTAACAGTAAATGTCACTTAATTAACCACTAAAGCCGCTGTAGCATATAATATAGTAACGTAATTATGGCTAACCAGCAAATCTGTTGTTTGATGTCATATTTGATCTAGGTGACTATCATATTTAATTAAAACTAGCTGTTTGCCCGCGAACTTCGTCTGCGTGAAATTATTCTTAAAATATATTTTCCTCCTTCGGATTTTATTAACAATTTCAAGGATTTTTTTTTGCATGGAAACCCCCTTGTTCTAAAATAAAAGTTCTTTAAAACATTAGCTATATGCCATTAAAAATTAGAATTGTTGTTTGTCTGTCTGTTTTTTTCCAGCTTAACTACAAAACGGCTGGACCGATATTTTGCACGACACCTGTCAAAATATCGGTCCAAATATTGTTAACAAAATCCGATTTAAATACGAAAGTAATATTTTTATAATAATAATTTCATCCGGACGAGGTCGCGAGCAACACCTAGTATAAGCTATTTATTAATCAGCCTATAACGTTCCCATAACTGGGCCACATGCTTCTATGTGAAAATCGGTCTAGCCGTTTCGGAGACTTCACCCAAAGCTGGGTATAGATGTCTCTATGCTTCTACCCCAGTATTGACTGATTAAATTATTCAATAACATAATAATGGCGCATGTCGCTTGTCTGGTAATATCTCAATTTATACGAGAATTTGAAGAGAACCATTCCAGAGATTTTCCTCATTTATGTTCCATAAATCTGCGGCACAAGGATAAAACGCAGAATCATAGTACTTATCCAGTTTCTTTTATCCCTTTATCTTTTTAGTATAAGGCATAACCTGTTGGCCACGAGCTTCACGGACACCGTACACTGAATGTTCCTCATCTGCCTAGCTTTGTTCCAACTATAGTGGGGTCGGCTTCCAGACTAAACCAACCGAATACTCCTAGAATTTTACACGGAGTTAGCGGATTGTGGAGGTCAGATAGGCAGCTATCTGACCTCCACAAACCAGTTAGCACTGGGTAATACGACATCCCTTGGTAAGACTGCCAGACTTTCGGACCACTGAGTATATCTAAAGACTGTCAAAGATGTACTAAAGACACCGGGACCAATGGTCTTCGTAGTTTCTAAGATATAAAGTCACTTCATATCTCGGTACGGACGTGGAAGAAACTTGGTATATAATGGTTGGTCACCAATCCAAGACTGACCTTGGCAAGTGCTGGTTAACCTTAAAGATAGACCCGTGCGTGCGGCTGTAACACTTTGAATGTTGACAGATAATGTACTGACACACACCTATGTAAAAGTCAATTTCACAGTTACTCTAGTTCGGTCTGACCACCTTTTCAAGACTTGCGACTAGAAAGCGCTCACGCGAAGGAAACTAGCGACACACGCGCGTCTTTTAACGCAAGTGTCACGGTCTCAAGTCGCATCATCTGGGGTCTTGAACTTAGCGTAAAATCCATCCCGAACTCCCTCTATAACGATAATATAAAACGGTACCATCAAAGACTATCAATTTCACAGTTATTAGCACCGTATCACACTCGTCCGTACCGGGGAGTTTAAAAATAGTAGCGATATGAAAAATCGAGCTCTATTTTTTGTGTTTAAACGATTTCTGTGAAGTGTGAGTGGTGATTAACGTTTGCGTTTACAGGTATTTTAATTAAGACTGTGTCTTGATATGGATGGGTTTTCAATTGGAGGAAATGTTTATGGAAATATCTATCTAGATTGATAAGATGTATCTAGGCAGGTAGGCAGAGATACGGCGAAGCGTTGCTGTTATATGGTTCAAGTTCCACGGAACCGAACAAAGCGCTTAACTTCCGGCTTCTCTGTTACCTGAGCTTTATAATCGTGCAAGCCTATTGCCATGAACCGGGCAAAAATCTAGGCTCTGTGACGGCTAAACGCACTTATCTACGCCATCTGTTTAGTTGTCTTTCCTTTTCCTACTTTTCCAGCGTAACAACCATTGTGCACCCTAAAGTCTGTATTTTTCCAGTTAATCATAATAAGCCAACTCAAATATTGTTGTTATAGGATACTTTTTCCAAAAAAAAAAATCTCTTTCATCATAATAACCTATTTAATTTAGGTCTTATGGTGTATGATGCGGAAAATAAGATTTTGTTCTCAAGAGGGCCTGCGATCGATCCAATTGTTTTTCTTTAGTAAATTTATGAAGTAAAATACCGAACAATAATGTTGATTTCAAGATAAGGGTTTTCGCAGAAAAGATGAAGTACGACGCCGCAAAAAGAACAACGCAAAACACTGCTTTTCATGTAACCGCAAATCTATGCAGTATTAGTTTTCACCGAAATCGAGCTTTTGTTTTGTTCAAACTTTTTCTTTAATTCTGCTTTATACAATGTTATAATATATTCTATCTCTAAAATATTCGGAAACTATCGCAAGTAAACCAAACCAAGCTATAATTAACCAGTTTCGCATAACAACATCCGACGCCCTCGCATGACACATGTCAAATTTGACACTTGACAGCTGTCAAAATTGACAAGCCGCACCGGACAACGGTGGTATTTTTGGAAGCAATTGTTTTAAAATGCTTTTAGAAATACATGATGGAATAGCTACATCCTCTTGGATTCTTAGAAAGTTTTGATTCATTGTTTTGTGAGGGAAATGTGTCTGGAATTTTTGGTGGTGACACATTTAAGCATACGTGAAATAAGAATGATATTTGTCATATTTCTATTCTTCCGCGTTCAGTTTAAGACAGTTGCGAGCCGAGATAATACTTTCCCTCTTGCTTATGGATTTGACAAGTTTTCGTGCTTTGTATTTCAATTTCTTGTCAAAGGTATTTTCTATTGGTCTACCATAGGGTGATGAAGAAACGAAGTTTATGAAAATACAAATACCTGTGAAACTGCGCCTGATGACGTGTGTTCGTAAAACATGAACTAGAAATTAATGTTGTTGTTTCTTTTTTTTCTGATTTTCGTCGTGATTTGATTTTAAGTAGAAGTCCGTAGAAAGCTGGCCCATTTATAAGCACCGCACCGAAGGTCTTCATTCTTTATCATGTGGTTAGTGCCTAACCTGGTGTCAGAGTTTTTTTAGTCAGTAGTTTTTTAGTCATGGTAGTGCAAGCTGTCAACTTGTTTACTTTTATTTATTTTTTTATTTTTTAATCTCATTGTTGTATATTTTATATTATTGTACTTTCAAATGTTTGTTATGCTTTGTATGTATATTGTGTTCATTGTTATTTTGTATGCACGTCATGTCCCTGCGACAAATAAATATTTTTTTCTTTCTTCTTTTTTTTTCTTTCTTTCTAGTCGCCCATGGGCCTCTCACTTGGATTTAAATACAGTCGAGAAATATCTCTCAGGCATGCTGATTTAGTTTCCTCATGATTTTCTTCATTCACCGATGCAAGAGATAATTAAAGAATACGCACATGACTCCGAAAAATCAGAGGTGTGTGTCTTGGGTTCGAACTTGAGACCTATGTATGGCTTGGCCCTAGCGTTATTACCTCAAATCACTTGTACTACCTGATCCAGATACGAGGTGATGCTATTTCGGTGCTTATGGATACATTTCCGTTATATAGCTTCATAAAAATTCCGAACAGCTCGACTTGATGCGTTTATAATCCCTTGCAGTGCGTTGACCTAAAAGATACAGCCACAGATGACCTTCTCAAATTCCACGCTATCATTTCAAACTAAGTACAATATTCCAAACTTAAACCAAGTAATCAGAACCCTCTATTCAAACTCCAGAAACCAATTACAAATTTAAATCGTGATTCTGAACGTATTCTTCCAATTTGCCTGCAAAGATACACTCGGTACGGGCCAATAGATCGATGAAAAGGTAAATTATTCCAACTTCGTATCTCCAATCAGACATAAACTTTGAACAGGCAAGTTTTAACAAGCTGCCGTTATCTGGAGGTGTAAGGGACTGTTTCAACTGTGTAGTTATGACAGTTTCTTTATTAGGTATTTGTCAGTAGCAGCCTGGAGTTAGAGAGTTGACCGTGTGATGGTTAATCCGTTGGTCCTGCGCCTGATCTCATTCTGGTCAGGTTTTAGGCTCATCGGACTATGAGAGGGAGGAGAGGCCTGTGGCACCTGTGCCTCACGCACGCCTGCACTTTCAATTCTATTAGGGGAACTAATATTTCATTATTGAGACAGATTAATAGTAATAGACTATTCGGACGGTTTATGGATTTCTGCCAGCAAATAAGAGGCCCCGCAGGTGCCTATGTATCCCACTTTTTACCAGCATCATAAAATGCCAGCGTTAGCAGAAGCGTACGAGTATTTGTATCTGATAAGTTTTACGCGAAATCTACGTCTAATTCTAGAATTTCAGTATCTCCTAAGTACGTCTCCAAAATATTAGGACCCCATAAAACTAAAGAAGTCTAATTACAGCCCCATTATTTGCAAAGCAACATAATACTAACCAAAATTAAAGTGTTCTAACCATTCGGACGGGAGGCACGCCCATATAATTTATCGGTAGCTTGTAATTAAAATATCGCAAGGCGCGGCGCGGCGCGGCTGGTATTTAAAATTAAACACCCTGTAAGTAACCGGGGGATGGGACACACGGGAGCTATGTTTGTGTAACAACCTTCTCTAGGCTGTACGAATTTATTAGAATGGTGTCTAAACGTATAGTGGAGCTCGAGGTTAAATAATAACAGCCCGTCGGCTCGATGTTCAGATTAAGCCGCGCTTGCCAAGGTTGGTCCATGGATGGGTAACAAACTATTACATACCGAGTTTCCTCCGTGCCTCGGAAAGCACGACAAGCCGTCGGTCCAGGCTGTCAATAGGGGATAATCACATTTTTTTTTTCTTTGTTCGTCGGGTAGTTTATTGAAAAGTATTGGACACGTATTTTTTCATTTTTCACGTGGTCATAAAATGACGGAGATATATTAAGTTGAAATGGCGCATGACGTCACATGTAGGTAAGTTTTATACCTATTTGTGACGTAGTGAGCCCCCACTCTCCAACTTTAATGAGTTTTAACTAAGTAAATTTTTGATATTTTGATAAAACAAAAAAATACGTGTCTAATATTTTTGTATTACCTGTCTGACGGACAAAATAGAATGTCGTTTTCTTTACCCAGTCCGCATCCCTATTGTAGATCTATGACACAGTAGTCACGAGCCCAAAATTTTTGACCAGTCTTACAATATAAACTCTTATAAATAAATAAATAAATAATTACTTACTGGGTTGTGTAGGTCAGATAGGAATCACTCCATGTAAAATATTGGTATTCAGCTACATCCGGGTAGACTGGAATCCGACCCAAACATAGTTGGGAAAAGATGGTGTCTAAAGGTATGGGAGCAGCAGTGAGCAGCAAAATTGATGATAACAAGTGCTGATACTGGTAATGTCAATCCGACGATCGACCACGTTAAAAGGTCAGATTTAATGCGTAAGGCAGAGAATAGGTAGAGTGTAATGGAGCTTTTTGGGAGACGCCTATGTCCAACAATAGACTGCGATAGGCTTGGCTTAACGTGTGCCCTAAAAACACTGGTAATTAAAATTAAAATAAAATAAGTTTTTAAACATGGCCACTAACACTATTAATAACACTTACAACGGGATATTTACCATGTGTATTATTTGTTTCGAGTTCCCGATATTTTGGCGCTGTTGAAAACGCCATGATCACGGATAAACTGAAGTTATTGCGAGTGGGTGTTTATGTGCAGACAAATCGGTCTACACTCTTCCTTGTTTTTAAAATAAATTTCCCTGAAAGAGTTTAAATCCAGAATGAATTGATCTGATAGACTGTGAAGAAAACAGAAGTGACCATAGGCCTATTCCAATAGACACTCCGATGTACTAACCACGCTCAAAGAAGGCCGATCAATTTTCAACCTTATTTCTCAAGGCATAAGGGATGTTCGACCGTCAGTGAGCGCGGTATAGTATCTGCGCAGAAATTTCTGCAACAGTAGACCTCTAGGCTGGACCGTAGCGTTTATGACCGCGTTAAGAGTACCTAAACGTGATCTTGCTAAAGGGTTTTTCTATCAGGTATTTCTCAGTAGCAACCACGGAGTCTGGATTTGTGCACGGTTGATGGCAATAGGCTCGCCCCCTATTACAGGGGACTTAAACATAACTGGCGAAATTTGGGTGTACACCTCTGCCTAACCCTTCGGGGATTAAAGACGTGGTATTATGAGATCCTGCTTCACAAGCCTAGGATAGGAAGATAAAACAAAGTACTGTTGTCAACACAAGCTTTCTAGAACAAACATCCTGTAAGTACAGTCATGTCTAGTAAGAGTTTCTCTCACACACTCACACGCAACTTGCACGATGCGAAAACTTTAGCGTTTTATTAGTTCGCCCTTAACATACTTCGCAGACTTCCTTGATTTATAAGCTTAACATATTTCATATTAAAACTTGAAGCAATTTGTTGTGTATGTTTTATGTGTATCTTTTGTAAAGTAAATGGATATTAATAGGTACAGAACACCTACAATTATGGACATTTATTGCGTATTGTTTTGTCTCCTAAGAGTTTTAATATTCATGAATTGTAATGCTATAGATTATGATTTCTTCACAATTTGAAGTTTTTATTTTAATTATTTACTTACATAGTTATTACATTTCGGAGAGAAGAACCTTTGATAGCGATACATGCATACCAAATACAATTCGGGAACTTACCTGTAACAAACATAAACAAATCATTAAATTTACCATTGATATGCATGAAAATTAATCTATTAAGTATAATTTAATTTAAATTATAACCATAAATAAACCATAAATTATAATTATATTATTATTATTTAAATTATAGTATAATTTAAATTAATTTATACGTAATAGATCATTTTTTTATTACACAATTTCCTTTGGTACAACTCAGAGCTCCTCATCAGCCTATAATGTTCCCACTGCTGGGAAACAGGCCTCCTCTCTATGAGAGGGAGTGGGCTTTAATCCACCACGCGGGCCCAGTGCGGGTTGGTAGATGTCACATGTCTTCGAATTTTTAGTTCTACGACATGCCGGTTTCCTCACGATGTTTTCCTTCACCGTTTTTGAGAGCAGCGGTGATGAAATAAATTACACAAAGTAATGCGCCTGCCTGGGTTCGAACCCACGACTTACTGTTCGTAAGTCGGGGCTGCCACCACTGGGCCACCGCTGCTCTCTCAGAGCTCGGTCAAATGTTAACATACCTTTATAATTATACCTATGTTCACAAATAAAGATTGATTTAATTCGATTTACAATTAATTGTAAAAAAATAATTAGTATGGAATATCTTCTCCCTTTAGCCAACTAGAATAGGAAAAGTGCGGAAAGATAGTTATCTACTCTCAGTGGGAATGCGGTGCTTCCAAAAAAACCATATCCCACTTGTTGAAGTTCCCAAAGCGACTGAGGCCGCTATTAACGTAGCCACCTAGTGGGTCCAAGAAGTTGAGCCAAAGAAGAACATGCACTGAACTTAGTGAGGTTCTTCAGAAACGTCAAGTGCATAGTACCTACTCGCTACTGGCGTGCATGTATGACCAGATGTATGAGGAAGGAAAGGAACGAAGAACGTAACGATCGTAGCAGGTGGTCTTTTATAGTTTCTGCTTACCACCACGGGAAAAAGGCGGAGAAGCTAACTATTTTCAAAAAGAGGGTACTTCAACAATTTCACTACACGCTAAAATCTCCAACTACCGCCCATCTCGTCTCTATCGACGGACGTATATTTCATAGTTACGTGTGCCGAGTTAATGGGTCTCCGTAATAGCTTGTAAACGATAAATCTTTATTATGCCACTATTTATACCCACTATCGAGTGTTACGATCTAATTGGATGTGTGCTTTCGAGTTACTGCTTACAAGCCACCAGCTGACTTAGAAACTTTACTTCATTACTTGGTCTTCTGATCCCACGTCTCGTGAAGACTTCTAACATAACTGTTATCAGATGTAATTGCAATTGATTTCAAATCTTGCAGGAAATTCCTGAATAGGTCTAGACTATGCCGTTCGTTTAGTATCAACATTGCTCTCTGCTATACTAGCTTTTACTGTACATTACCGGTTTTTTTTAATATATTTAAAAATTTTGTATCCTGTTTATTTATTTTTTAAGTAAGAACATTGTTCTTACCTAAAAACATTAGAACAACAAAGTCTGTTAATCAATGCCATTGGATACCAACCAAAACTTTACAAAAATTTGTGCACTCTTCAACATTTCAACAACCTTCTTACGATTCAAACTTCGTCAGTCCTTACTTTTCCTTTAATGCTATTAAAATGTATCTGTGAAGAGGATCCAAGACCACCTCATCATTAAAGAAGTAGGTATCGTCAGGTGAGTGTCTGGTGCCCCCCTCACTCACCCCTACTTGCCTACAGGCATGTGATAACGATGAACGTTGTTAGGAATTTCTACTTGCGAATGTGCGGGGCCAGGGAAATGGCGGGTCGAAAGGAAAATTAAATGTGGTTGGTGTTTTTAGAAATTATTTTAGTTTTGCCTCTTAATACAAATTTATGCGACGATGAAAATACGTATTGATGCGCCAAATAACATAGGACAAGGGCAAGAAGATGATGATGCCTCTAAATAATATAAATTCTAAAGGATTACTGAATGAATCAATAACTTTTAACGGCACAAGAACTGTCTCGGTAGCTGACATGAGATCCGAGAGTAGAGTATGATGCTTATTCAAAACGTAAACAACATCCATTGGCTACCAAACCAGTTCATAATAATAATACCGATATTTTAGGGTTTTAGGGTTCCGTAGCCGGATGGTAAAAAACGGAACCCTTAAAGATTTGTCATGTCTGTATATCTGTCCGTCCGTATGTCACAGCCACTTTATTCCGAAACTATTAGGACTGCACAGTTGAAACTTGGTAGGTGGATAGATGTATTCTCTGAACATCTTTACGAAATTTGTACAAAAAAAAACCTGATTCGAAGGGAAATATTTCATAAAACCTATACGTGCGTCCCCCCCCCCTCTAATATCTAAAGTAAGAAGAATAAAATTTTGAAAAAAAAAATAGGTTTGTAGAACGTAAAGAAAACTTTCAACGAAAATAGGTTTCAGTAATTGGAGATGATATAGAAGGAGAATTGCTACGCCGACCACAAACTTATTGGAATGAGGACAGAAGAATGATGTTATCGAACCAGCAAGCTTTTTGAAAATCAGAGGTACCTACAAAATCGCCAATCTCGTGGCCATAGATCAAAAATCCCGTGTACAGACACGAGACGTCCCGCTAATGGTAATGATACTCCATAGAAGCGTTACTGGCGTTATTAAACACAAAGTTGGGCTGCATCCTACAAAGTTATAGTATTATTATACAACTTTATGCTGCGATTTATGTGTTTACTTTGCAGATACTGTTGCTATAACATAGTTTTTAACATTACTTTGAGAGATTATGAGGAATACAGTCACGTCGACATACAGTATAGATTGATGGCTTTCATGGCATAATCCATTTTTCGACCACTTGTTGATATCCGATTGAGCTCATGTTTATGACAGACATGACTTGGTCCTGCCTTAACGGTTAATGGCACGGACGCGAAACTAAGTATACGCTTTAGATGTTGATAGATAAACCTAATTTTCTTCTTTTCTATTTGATGAATGTTTATTTTCATTTAAATGTATGTTCTTAATTAACACTACTACATCCACATCCATCAGAATGCTTTTTCAATTGTATTATTGTAGTAGGTATTAGGTATTAGCAGGAGCTTGTGGCTAAACAATAACAGCCGCACGGGTAGATTTTTAAGGCTAAGTCGTGCTTGCCGAGGTTGGTCCGTGGATGGGTGACCATATTTATATTACATACCGAGTTTCCTCCGTGCCTCGGAAAACACGTTAAGCCGTTGGTCCCGGCTGTCATTTGTAGATCTTTGACAGTCGTAACGAGTAGTCAGAAACCAAAAGTCTAACATCCAGTCTTACCAAGGGGTATCACGGACTCGCACACGAAAGTTTCCTTACCAATATTTATAAAAACGAACAAAATTTTTTTTTTAACTATTTTTTGTGTGGGAGCCCCCCTTCAATATTTATTTTATTCTGTTTTTAGTATTTGTTTTTATAGCGGCAACAGAAATACATAATCTGTAGAAATTTCAACTGGCTAACTATCACGGTTCATGAGATACAGATTGAGACGGACAGCGAAGTCTCAGTAATAGGGTCCCGTTTGACCCTTTGGGTGGGTACGGAACCCTAAAAACCACATTGTGTGCACCCCACCTGCTAGCTTGGAGTTAAGAGCTTCCTAAATTGTACGCGTCCAATTCGTTAAAGTAAACTGGACTTTAAAACAAAAGCACTATTTTGTTGAAGCGAACAAAATAAACACTACTTTAAAAAGAAATACAGACAACTACTTCAAATAGAAGAATAATGTTTTCTCTAACTGTAGACGTCATCTGAAAGTAATGCATAAATAATAATATAATGCACTGTAGATTTTTTTACACTCGACGCTGAACGGAGCGTAGAAATCTTACATTGCGATTTTCCTTAAGGGTTCGTCCTTTGCTCATGTAAGGTTCCAACAAGGGGAAGTGGGTCAGAAAAAAACACGATTAAATAAATCACAATGGGGGTGAAGGGATAGAGTGACAATCTCGAGGAGGGGTATAAAAGTGGCCTATTATACCTCACGTGATTAAAGAATGACCCCTAAGTCATACACTCAAGTATTAATTTAAGTGTCGGCTTATATTAGAGAAGAACAAGATCACAAAGTACTACCTACTAAAAGAACTTTTTACTAAAGACTAAACTTACACAACAATGTAAACCTACTAAGTCCCAGTGGACTTCTGGAGTATTTGTCATCAGTACAAATAAAACCAAGTCGGGAGTTACTTTGTACATATTTACGTTGACCTTGCTACAATGTTATTAGTCGAAAAGTCTTAGTTATTTGCAGCGTTGTCGCTAACTAATTGCTTTCTTACTATTTTCTTGATAATGGTTTTGTTGTGGTCTAAGTCTTAAGCTTATAGCGATTCATAGAGGTGTAATTAAATTAGCTGACATTAGCAAACAAAAACATACATACATACATGAGGGTATCGGCGTGTGACATTTCTTTGAATTTAAAAAAATCGAAGACATGTAATACCCACCAAACTGCACTGAGCCCTAGTGGTGGACTACGGCCCACTCTCATAGGCAGACCTTTCCCAGACCAGACCTTTTCCTTTTCCTTTCTTTTTGATCCTAACAGTGGGAACGGTACAGGCTGAATTCCTTAAATTTAATTAGCTAGCTGCACTTCACAAACGTGATGGATATCAATATACATATACAATACAAAAAAAATACAAACATAAAACAATTTAAGTTTTTAACGGACATGGTCAATAACACTATCATTAACACTGAAAACGGGATATTATTTGTTATTATAGTAAACGAAGTAAGTTAAAGTAAGTTTGTTTGTTATTATTTTTCAGTGTGTAACAAAAAACATTTTTCCAAATACAATTGCAAGCTGATTACAGGGTCAACGGTCGATTTTATACCAGCTATTTAGTTGCTAGACATTATATAAACTTGTTCCTTCCCCACAAGCGTCTTATCACGTAAGCGACGATATGTGGGATGTACCGTTTGTAGACCCACATGTCACTACGTTTGCTTGAAAGTGTAGTATTAAGTCTTGTATACTTTGAACAATATTTTGTGAACAGCTTAAGGGATTTTACGTATGTTGTAGGCGTAAAACGAATGTGTATAACACTTTTGTGATCTGTTTGTCTACACTTGCAGAGAATTAAAATTATGAAATAAAAATGTAAGAACTATATGCAAAAACACTGGTGAAAAGAAGCTAAAAATCTCGATTTTCTATGAAAAACAAAAAAAAAAAAAAATTGCATGATAAAATAAAAGCTTCAACGAAATACATTTACACGACTAGACTGAAACATATTAATTAAAATTGAATGATACTGAACAGAAACGAATTTCAACAAATCCAATTTCACATAACCGCAGAACTATTCAAGTTTATCACTAGTTATTTGTGTTTTAATTGTAATTTTATCCAATAACTCTACAGAATGGCAAATTGTGGAACTAATGGCGCCTTTACTGAATATTGCAATGCATTCTCATTGGTTAATTGTCTGGCATTCTCTCTAATGCCAATAAATTCGGTTTTCGTCTCTATGCAGTTTGATTGATGAAAACGTAAATGTAAATTACTGAGCCGCATGATGATTATCATGTGCAGGTACAATTTAGAGTGAATACCCCATGGCATTAATTCTAAATGTACCGAGAATTTGATGGACTAGCTTATGCATGTGGCTTTATCTACCTAGAGTTCGGTAACAGTCACGCGGGATCGAAAAGAAAAGTGAGCAATTGCCGTGAATACTTACAAGCGTCTGATGTAGCACAAATGTTTCGCTGTCCGTGATCCCAGCACAGTCACTACAATGGATGGATCTATGTTCCAAGCCCGCCATAAGGCCTGGCAAGCCGCACGACAAAGCTTAGGCTAGTCCCATGGACAGGCGGCCACAGGATTTAGTATAGCCGGTTGTAGCAATCAATTTGAGAGGACCGTAGTGGATTAGAACTAGTATAATGTCTGTCACACCGCTGTCGCTTTATCATTCGCAGTTGGCGTTTTGTGTATTTGTAGTTATTATACTTTTGAGAAATAACACTAAATATATTGTCAACTGAAGTCATGACACTTCACTAAGCAAACTACAGAATATTTATTATGGTTATACACCCATGCAACACGTAAAGGAGAGTTTCAAAGTGACGCCTATTACTGCAAAAAGTACTGAGTCCAGGCTAAGGTGGAAAGGACATGTTATGCGTAGACCTGATGAACATATCGTGAATAAGTGCCTTTCCATGTCTACAAAAAAAGAAAAGCCGAGGTTGACCGCAAACTATCTAAGATGACAAATGTCGCGAGGGATGTGCAAAAGCTTGGCCAAACAGATGACTATGCCTAACAGTGAATGGCGCCGAACGATTAAGAAAGCCGACCTGGCGTAACGGCAACAGGCGAGTGCAAAGAAGACACCATTGAATGAAAAACGCCATACTATTTATAGACTTTACAAAACAGCAACAGATTTCGTAACACTGAATCATTCAAGCTGAATATTCTCTAATCGCGCCCGCTCCCTCCTCTGAATTGATCTGGTTTAAAATTCTGTATAAGGTCACCGCTGTCGCTTCTGCTCTTGACTTGAACTATCTCTCTTTAAAACAAGCTACAGCGATTCCTCGTCCGTTCATATTAAAAGGTTTAAGGAAACGTATTTCTTTTTTGTTTTTGTCTAGTTTCGCAATTCCTTTCAATACCGCACAACTAATCTTGGCTCGAACACACTCAAAACACCTCTTATGGCTTGGCTTGCTAAATGTTTTCCTTTTCGTTATCGCTCTCGATTTCTTGAAGTGGTGCGGAGACGTGCAAGATTCGACCAATCACAAGAGAAACGGGAGAGCCTGTCTGGATTTCCACAAATCTGATTGGTAGATTTTAGCACGTCCCCTCTCCACTCCGCTTGTCATCATTTTTCCTTGACCTTCCCGCAACTACTGACGCGTCCGCTTCCACTTCTAACGTGCACCTGCTCATTACGAGAAGCCACAGCGATACCTCGTCTGTTAATACTCGCAGGTTTAATGAAACGCATTTCTTTGTTGTCACGTTGCCGCGTTATTTTTCTTCTTACACAATTTACAGTTCAGATAAACAAATTAGGTAGCAGGATTAATGTTTTCAGAAGGGTTCGGAGTGGTAATCAAGGAGACGAAGTGCTGTAATTGCTTTATTGGAAGGCTTTGGGTGTTGTTTCGTGTATTTCAGAGTTTGTAGTGAAATTAGTGACTTAGTCATCTTGTCAGTGTTTTAACTACAGGGATTATGATGTCTGAAGGTTTGTGTATCATAAAATCACGCCTGTAATTCCCGAAGTATACTCACGTTTCGCTAGTTATGTTAAAGTGCCATGTAAGAGGGGCGAGCCTTTTTTTCTTAGGGGCGAGCCTATTGTCATGATCCGGGCACAAATCCAAGCTCCGTGGCTGCTAATGTGAAGTTCCTGATGGAAAAGCCTAATTACACTTTATCGACCCGGGAATTGAACCCAGGACCTTTTGTTCACCAATCATCAGACTTATGACATAAATCTTTCATAATGTTGTCCTTGTAGTTTATCGTATCTATGAGCTTATTATTATAATTCCTAAGAAACGTGACAAAGACGCTCGAGAAAAATAAATCTTGAAGACGCGAAAAAATGTTGCTCTCTATAAAAAACAAAGTTTAATTAGAATAAATAGTAAATCAACACAGTTTTGAATGCATAACAGTTGCTTATAATTACTACCTGCCAGTTGTGTGATATTCCTTGAACGCACTCACTTAATATAACATAGAAGAATGGATTCACTTAATGAAAGAGTCAATGTCATGACAGAATGCCAAAATTTGAGGGTCCATAACGGACTATAAAGCCAAGTCACTTCCCGCCGTCAGTACGTTTAGGTCTTTTAAACTACGCATCAGATTTTTATGCGTTTTTCATCAATAGACAGAATGTTTGAAGAGGCAGGTTTATGTTTATAATTTATCCCTGAAAGACACTTCTAAATCTCCACGCGAACGAAGTCGCGGGCAGCATCTTGTTAGATAATAATCCTAGTTTTAATACATGAACCGTTTAATCACAAACCCCAATTACAAAGTATGTTCCCGGTTAGGAGCAATTAACTATCTGAATAAACGCAGCTAAGCCGTGAGTTATGCGCGAATTGTGAACACGCTGTATTTATACGGGTAATGCAGTTTATTAATCTATTGGGTGCGATCGGTTTAATAGGATCATTGGTTAATTTATTAGTGAATAAAGTGATTCTAGTTACTGTGGAAAATGTAAGGTACCTACAGAGTAAATATAATTATTATTCCTTTGATATTTATGTTAATTACTACAAAATGTACGTGTAAAATTGTCTTTGTAGGTATAATAAATTAAATGAAACGTAAATTCTTCCGTTAATTTAGTCAGATTAGGTTTGGGTTAAGTGAGTTAGCTAGGATATGAGTACAAAAACTTGACACTTGCTATAAAAATAATGTGACAGTTTGCAGTAAAGGTAATAAAATACAACTCAGTCACCATAATCTCAAATAAAATAAAGTAAAAAAAAATAGCCAAGTTGTCGTAAAATAGACAGAAAATTATAGAGAAGCGTAAAAAATACGAAGACGATTTAAAACAAATAAAATGTTACATAAAAAAGAGTGCAGAAAAATGTCGAGAAAAATTAAAAGTGCATAAAATTTTAAACGACCGGTCGTTAATAGAAACATACTATATTTTATGACATCCGATTGTATTATCTTTAACAACTATATTAAAAAAGTGTCTGCATTTTTTACGAGTTTCTTTAAGTGTTAACCTACTAAATGAGTTTTTTTTTCATTGGCGTACCAAAGTGCGTATAAAAATAATTGAGACTTTCATAAATATTTTTTTATGAAAGTCTCAAATGTTTATATTGATTTTGCTCTGAAAGACATAATATAGTGGAGCTGACACTGGATTGTTAATGGTCAATCATTATACGCCATGAAGAAAAACAAAAAAAAGAACCAACATGTGTACAATACATACAAGCTGTTTTGTTATACATAAAGGGTGTAAAACACCTCTTAACGAAGCCGAAAGGCACTGGTTCTCCCTGTCATTGCGATCATTTTTTTGTTCTACACCATACCTGGGAACCTTCTAGTTACGGAGATATTAGGGGTCAAAGTTCCAACTTTTTGACAAGTATTTTTTTAAATACAAGTTTTTAATGTAAGATTTTTACTTTAAACACCTCCACTACCCCCGTACTATTCAATCCGTCCATCAGCACAATGTTTTGAGTGCGTTACATTGAGTTCTACCACAAAACATGATTTTACACCCCCCAAAAAAAAGTCGTTTCCCAGCAATAATTTTTGCGTAAAGTTACTTAGTTTCATGTACAGAATGCTTGGTTGACGGCTTGGTGATGAGGCGATTTACACCGTGTATATTTTTGACTCGTTTGCACAATATTGACTAAACGCAATTTAAGTATTTACAAACACAGTTTTTACTTTCTTTATAAAGGCAGTTCCTATAACCATCCTCCTAAATATTTATAACTTCAGGCTAACATCCCACAAGCCATATTGGCCTCCTAATCGAACATTAACCCACTAATTTCAAAATTATCATACAAACATATTCCTTGCTATATCAATACTACTTAAATTCTTACTAACGTGAATTAGTGGTGTGCTATAAAATTTAACGTTCCATGCTTACGGAGTTCCGACACTACTCCATTCATTTATGTTTTCCTAGTACTATTGCATGTTTTGTAATTATTTAATTAACAATTAAATAATAATTAATTATTAATATTGCATAATGTAGTAAGTATTAACAATAGAGGGATGACTTGGCTTTTACTGAATGTCAATGTTTTTGTCCTTGTACGGGTTGTAGTAAATAACTCCGTACAGCGATTTGTCGTGAAGATTTTTTAGTTAGTATAAAGAAACACGTTCCACTAAGATGTACTAAGTAGTTAAGTTTTTTTTAGTTAAGAGTAAGTTACAGTACTAGATTGGAAGGCGACTATTTCTCTGTTGTTGATAGCTACCCTATCACTATATTATAAATTCGTTATTCATGTTGTTTTATTATGCTGAATTATGACGTCGTCGCCGTTGTCGTTGGCCTAAAGTAGGTTACCGAGCAAGCAGTAAAATGTACAGCGATGAGATCGTACAGTCCAGGCGGTAAGCGTGACATGTTTTAATGTCCTGAAGTTGAACAAAGAACGTATTTTTTATGTAATGTAGTTTGGTATCTGTTGTAGAAAACTACGACTGGTCTATGACCCCGTAATCAGCTGTAAGTCGCAATTAATTTTCTTGTAAGGTGGAAGGGCCAGGGTAGCAACATTCAACATTGTCATGAAAAAGTCATTTAATGTGATTAAATGAACTTACAGGGTTGTTACTGATGATTTTAATGAAAATTGAAAAATACGTAAGAAAATTGAATTAAATTTTGCGGGCTATTCTGGCGCTTCCACCTTATTGATAAGTTATCGGAAAAAATTGTTGCACAATATTTTGAGAAAATTTGGCCAATTTGGCTGGAATTAGGTAGCCAGTAATACGCTTTTAAACCAGCTAGTTGAATAGTGGCCAGATATGAAGATATAGTAATTTTAATGTTTAATTTAGAAAAACGATATTATTTATGTTAGAGTTATACTGTTAACGAAATATATTTAAACAAAATATATAAACAATATTAATTTATCCAAATTGGCCGACGCAAGCGATACAGTGATAGTTTATCGCACCCCAGGAATGAATAAATACCTAATATTATAAGCGTCAGTCCCTTGCGGCCGCAGGGAGCCAACGTGTATATTGTTTCTAGGTAGATCTTACATATGTAGGCAAATAGCCAGCAACTTGTATTTACTGCTATTTACTGATGTTATTACCGTTGTAACTACTATTATTACACGATCGGGATGGTTTATTGATATTGTTTATTAGAATTGTTGTTTTCGTCAGAAATTTGAGAAAAATATGAATAGACTAGACATTGGGGAATTCAGAATATGAATTTGAACTGAAATAATAAGCTGAACATAACTGGCGGAATGTAGGTCTACTATTACGTACACCTCTGCCTAACCCTACGGGAATTACAGGCGTGATGTTATCCTATGTTTATAATAAGCTGAAAGTTGTAATTATACAAATAGTAATAAAATATATAGAAAACAAATGTTACCAAGTTTCTTTTCTTTATATTTTATTACAAGTTATAGCTGATATTATTACCAATAGCAAAAAATTAAACATCACGCATCCCCGAAAAGTAAGCCAGAGGATATAGCTATAGTACACCCTTATTTTGCCAGTAATGTTTAAGTACCATATCATAAGGGGTAAGCCTATTGCCATGAACCGATCACAAATCCAGATAAATGAAAACAAAGTTTCTTGATACGAAAACCCAAATAAAACTCCAAAAAAAATTGCATACTGGTAGCTATACACTCACAGCAGAAACAACTATCACGTAGACCCAATAAAGTCGAGTTCACATTCACAAACACTAACTTTATCAGACAGTGAATAACGTTCAAAAAACGTGCCTCAGTCCCGAACAAAAGCATAAAACACAAACTAACAGAATTGCCTCAAGTATTTCTGCGTTTATCTACTGAAACGAATGCTGCTGTTAAAATCTATTAGCCGGAAAAAAATTAAGGGCAAAAACGGAAAAGTTACGCGAAGAAATATACTTTTGAAAGTTCATAGCCTTTTGTAAAGGGCAGTTAAAGGAATAAAGCGTTTTTTTTGTGAAATATCGGGTTGCGATTTTGTGTAGTCGTTACAATAAGTAAAGTATACACGACATCAATACTCTTTTAAAACATTCTTCATCCCTTGACACTTTTGATGCGTGTAACAAAAAAATACTGATTTTTGAAGTAACCACTAATAACCTAGGCCGAAAATGGCGACCCCAGCTGCAAGACAGCGATAATCTAAACAAGTAAACACAGTATCTTTTCTTTTATTTGACCCAAGATGAAACAGTTTCCTTCTACTGGACCCATGTCGTCGCACAAATGGCTTTAAGTACGTAATTACTACCACCCGTGTTTCTATGGGGGACAAACTGGACCTCTCAATGAATCTCGAAATACTAAATGTATTAGCAAGGTGTTTCTTCAGCTGTGCATTGGTCTTCCTCTAGTCCAGTTAAGAGGTAACATGTTTAGCGACTTCGGTTCACCTTGGTTTTGCTTGGAGACGTGAGGTAGTCAATCATGTTGCTCACATTGAATAGTTTAGACCGCCCCGGCTGGAGGTCCCACACTCAAGTCATCCACAGGATAGTCCGGTAAAGCAGAAACCAGCCTCATAGGTTGACCTGCAAGATGCCATTACCAAAAAAGAATAGTTAAGTGAAATGTTTTGGAACTTGATACTGTTTTATGCATTTAATATACTTGTATATGACTATCAATAATACTTGTTACGGGATATTTACCACGTATGCTGTTACGATATTTCGGCGCTGTTGCAAACGCCATGATCACGGATAAACTGAAGTTGTTGCGGGTGTATTTTTGAAACCAATAAGAGCCCTCTTCAGCTTATCTTAACACACAAGTCTGTAGTAGGTACACAAGATCAAACCGTGTACATATCAGAACGTGCCTGTAGGTATATACAGGTGCAAGGTGCAGCTGATCTCGATTATCCCAGGTCGCTGTACTAACTGTCGTATGCTGTGACGCTCACTGCCACCATTGTAAGCGGGCAGTGGTGCTCAAACTTTGATAACATTGTAATATTACTATCTACATCACTGATTTAACAATAAATATGATATTCATCCATTTTATAGCCGCAAGTGTGTCTACTGAACTCTTGTCTAAAGGTCCTAGTGGGTTTGATGTCCAGGTCAAGTTTTATTGGGATTTTCACGCGTGGGTAAATCGATTAAAGCAGTCCCTTGTCGGTTCAATTTCTACCATGTTACAGAGTGCACTACTTTGGCAGTGGGAAATTAGCCAGTCGCATGATAGTACAGGAATCATCATCATCATCAGCCTACCGCAGTACACTGCTGGACATAGGCCTCTTCAATCGCTCGCCACTTAACCCGATTCTCGGCAACTCTCATCCAGTTGCTACCAGCTACCCTGCGAAGGTCGTCGCTCCACCGAGCCTGAGGGCGTCCCACCTTACGCTTGCCGATTCGCGGTCTCCACTCAAGAACACGTCTACCCCAACGGTCATCGGTTCTACGGCTAATATGGCCGGCCCATTGCCACTTCAGCTTACTTATTCTGTGGGCTATGTCGACTACTCTGGTTCTCTGTCGGATCACCTCGTTCCGGATGCGATCCTTCAAAGAGACTCCAAGCATGGCCCGCTCCATAGCTCGCTAAGTGACCTTGAGTTTATGGACCAACCGTACCGTGAGTGTCTACGTTTCGGCTCCGTAAGTCATTACAGGAATCGATAACAACAAATGTGTAATTCCCGAAGTTTGTGATGTTCCATGTGAACTAGAGGACAAGCCGATAGCAAATTAACTAGGCAAACATTAAAATTGAAACTCTTCTCACAAAAACTATCGACGAAACAAACTATCCCATTACACAACAAAGTAAAACAAACATCTCTCTCTAACTTATCCATACGTTACGTAAAGTTACGCTAGTTTAACTTTAACTTAACTTTACAGTTCAAAGTTAAGTTTATAACGTCTCGTCGAAGAGGAGCGAACCTTAAAATAATGTCACTTAACTGACTCACTGAACCAATTTTAGGAGTTACAAGTTCGTATTCGTATGCGATAGTTTTGTATGTTAATTTGATAAGTTATTGAGTAGTTAAGCTGAATTTACATGTAGCAAAGCATGGCTTGAACCGTAGCATAAAGCAAATGCCCAAAGCCCTGATGAACGCTTTGATATAAGACTTTCTGAAACAAAATCGAATCGAAACATTTATGAATACGGGGGCATAAGTAGAGACCAAGTACCAAGCAAGCAAGCGTAGTTTCCGACACCGCCAACTGAGTCGGCGTAATGGAAGCTCCTTATGAAGAAGAGCTGCTTATAGCCGGAGACGTTCCGTCTAGTACAGTACAGTAGTAGTAGTGTAGTTTCATCTGCTCCGTGAAGCTGCTTTTAAAACAGCGATAGAAATTATGAATAAACCGGTCTTAGAGCCAAAAATTTGAAGAAACGTTGACATCCACCAATCTGCACTGGCCCCACCTTGTGGATTGGATGGTCCATTTCTCATCCACGTATAGGAGGACTGTGTCCCAGCTGTGGGTGTATACCCAAAAAAATCATAAGTTTGTCGGATACTCAGGATTTATTCCGTTAGACTTGTATATCATGTGGACGAGTTAGAAGATGGGTTTTGTGCAACAAAATCACTGGGTGCGATGCACTGCATTTATTAACAAATTACTTGAAATTACAATTTAGAAGAATAACACTAAGCAATGAAACGGGTACAGTTCCAGGACGTCTTGAATGCGCTGCGATCAGACACACCATTTCGTTCCCGCCACGAGCTTAAAAAATCACGGCTCTGTAAAAGCACGCTGTGATCTCACACAATATTTGAGCATCTCTGACCTCTGCTATCTGGTCCGCATAATCCAGTATTGTGTGATCGTCGCAATATACATAATAGGCGTCTGTCCCGTCTAGATACACCGCAGCGTGTCCATACTAATTTATAGTCGTAAGACCATTATTGGTTACATCTTCACGGCTTTACTGGACTTCGATAGTTTGTAGTACTTCAAGAAGATGCTGTTGTACCATGGGTAGAGCATTCATTTCTTTCTTGCCCGTATTTGACCTTACAGGTAAGAAGGGATAGTCTTCCCCATATTAAGTTTTATTTATTATGTGCTAGTTTTGATGATATGAAAGAGAACGGAGTAAATGATGCCGTGACGTCTGACAGGGAGAATTGTAGAATGGGACATGGGCAGGAAGATAGTGATGATAAGTCTGACAGTTAAACTCATTATCAACTGTTAGACTGCAAAATCCCAGTACCAGGCAAATGCTCTTCCCATGACTTCCAGTTATTTCGGTCTAGGGCTTGAAACTAAGTATCCATTGCCCACTACAATAGTTTGACAAACCTTCTATTCCTGCTTATCTCTTCACTCACACACAACCAACCATTGTGCGCACATAACGGTCTCTGTCGGCACAGATAGTACACACACGCCGTACTAATTATAACAGAGAGGACATTATTAGTAACGATGGTGTACGCTAGCACCTGTTGATGTTACAGATTAAGTTGATGTCATCGTGGTGGTGTCGACGTTTAGCGATCGTGATAAGATCTCTTGCATCTATAGTGCTGCGTAGATGTTTAAGCGCTCGAATGAAAGGGTCAACGGATTGCTATTGGTAAAGACTTGTGAAATTGTTTGTGGGATTTGTATTGAAAAAAGAAGATGGTGCAGTTAGTTTTGATTATGGCCACAGGATCCTAGACAAGTATAGTGCCCTGCATTACCTGACTTATCTTCCTGATAATGCTTTTGTTAAGGCATTCATGGAGGCGTTGCCTAGCGCCTAGTGAAAACGGATATAAGACCCGGGTCCTCATTATAACTAGGGTCGCAATATTATTGTGTTTCTTTCTGGGTCTCCGGTCATTAACAGGAATGGTATCATCCTCCAAGTTATAAGTTGTTCTAATTGAACATAAAAACTACTTTAGGTACTTATGTTTTACTAAGCTCACGCCTTTTTCCGATGCGATAGGCAGAAACTACAGAACGCCACCTGATACGTGCCTTATATACTCCTTTCGCTTTGTTTACGTTCATACATCTGGTCATTCACAAACGAGTGTTGAGAATTTTTACTACTACTATTCACGGAATTTCTCGTATTTTTGTTGTCGTTTTGAAGAAAATATGGTAGCCCCATATTACAGGAGATTTAAACAGGACTGGTGAAATATGGTGTGGCGGGCACCTTTGCCTACTTCGGTAATCCTGGCGAGATGTTTCGTATCATCTATTTGTATTCATTTAAAGTTTAGCTTTTAAGGTGGAAGCGTCAGGGTGGCCCGCGAAATTCAGGTTGCGTATCATATTTATTCAACATAAAAACTGTCACTGACCGGCAAATTGCAAAAAACGTAAGAAAATTTAAATTTCGCGGGCCAGCCTGTCGCGTCCACCTCAACAGAAATAGGAGTAAACTGTCGTAACGTATATCAGTTAATAGTCTCGCGCCGTTGTGAGGTTTCTTTTAAAACTGTAAGACTTCCTCATTTGTGTTTGCTTACTTATTTGAAAACAGCCACACGAATGTATTAATCGATCACCAAGGTTAAGCAACGCTTGCAGAGGTCGGTCCTTGGATGAGTGATCATCCATAACATACCGAGAAATCTCCGGCTCTTTCCCCTCATCGCTCCTCGGAAAGCTCGACAGGTCCTTGGTTTTAACAGTCATTCGTAGATCGTTGACAGTGGGTACGTAAAGTCAGGCTTGAAATCCAGACTCACCAAAGAGTACCGCGTTTTCGAGTAACTGTATTGAGAAGGTCAGAGAGGCAATCGCTCTATGTAATAAAAATATTGTCGCAGTCAGATTGATAAACAGCAGTTTCTGAGTTCTTTTTAGATATGTCTCCCGCCTATCTCTGACGATTCTTGAAATTTTTTCTGCTTTTACGAAACGAAATACCAGACAGCCAACCACAAACATACAGTATAAAAAGCTAAAAATCCCTAGCGAATGTCATCTGAAAAAGTATTCACATACATACAAACCCCTAGAGTTTCTTTCCATACTTATTTTTAAAATAAATACATAAAAATTCATTGAAACTCTCGCACCATAATGAGATAACTTCACAACTATAATAACTACATAAGTGAATTAGCTGATGGGTTGAAACGGGTTTCACTAAGGGGGTGAAAAGGGGTGGAAGGGGGTGAAACGACATAAAGTTTAGCTATCACCGTATCGCGGTAATAGAGTCAGATTATGGTAATAGTTTGGTATTAATGTTTGGTTACGCTTATGGTGTCTGATTCTGGGGTTGGTATTGTGAACTGTGGAAATTGGCCACTGTAATCGTTACTATTAGGAACTTTAATATACACTGACCTTATTATAATTTTATTACTCCCGGTGCGTAGAACTTGTCACCGTTTACCGTTAAGGACGCATTTAAAAGTGACTACAATTTTTTATTTCTTATTTTTTAACTCATCTCATTATTCTATTACTAGCTGTCCCGCGCAACTTCGTCTGCGTCACATTTTCCACGTTTTCGAAAAAAAAAATATTGCTGCTCCGCTCCGCGGTCCGCGGTCGTAGCGTGATGGTATATATTGATAGCCTATGTTACTTCTAATACCTCCAAGAATATGTGTACAAAGTTTCATGATGTTCGGTTGAGTAGTTTTCGCGTGAAAGCGTAACAAACAAACTTACTTTCGCATTTATAATATTAGTTCGGATAATTTTGCTAAAGCGGCCATTTTAAACCCCTATATGTTTGAACGTATACGAAACAAAATGAGTATGTAAGAATCGTAGAAGAAAGCTTTTTTTGTTTTTTTTTAAAGCCCCATAGGAATAGGCGTCAGTTCTAGTATGTATTTGGTATCATATCTTCAAATTGAACTATACATATACCAACGTAAAATAAATTATAAAAGCAATTCCACTCAAACTGTAGGCCAAAACTGATACAATT
The DNA here is from genome assembly GCA_963082945.1 of Cerastis leucographa. Taxonomy (NCBI): domain Eukaryota; kingdom Metazoa; phylum Arthropoda; class Insecta; order Lepidoptera; family Noctuidae; genus Cerastis; species Cerastis leucographa. The sequence continues at coordinate 12,167,768 of OY720371.1, read as the reverse complement.
TCAGTATTTTCAGGCAACACTTTAATAAAAACTTACGTAGGCGTAGACAGGTTTTACCTGTCACTTTTCAGGTAGCTAGATATTTTTCTCAATACCTACAAAAATTCAATAAGGAGATCCAAGTTAGTGCTTGTCATCCCAATTCAGGTGATTTCAACAGAAAATATTCGATAAACGATGGGGGTGAAATCCAGAGAGGGGGTGAAATAGGTACAGGTGCTTTTTATATTTTTTATAAAAATTAAAGAAGAATGTCTGCCAATTGTCTGGGTAGTCAGAATTCGTGTATCAGGACATAATGGAACTTTGTAGATATATAAAATCGTGAAGGGAGAAACTTTTAATGGAAAAACCCATTAATTCCCATGTCGGATCTGGGAATTGAACCCAAAATCTCATATTTAGTCAGACAGGTTATGTATTTTTGTCCGTACATAAGTAGGAATGTGCTTTTACATATATAACCCTAAAAAAGATACCCACACACACACATGGGATAAATTACATTAAAACTAGCTGAAGCCCGCGACTTACTACCGGGATAAAATATGATACTCATACATGTTAAACCAGTTTATACTATATGTGTGCCAAATTTCGTCCAAATCCGTTCAGTAGTTCTTGCGTCAAAGTGTAATAAACATCCAGGCATTCATTCTCACAAACTTTCGCATTTATAATAATAGTAAGAAGTAGTTGGTATATCCCATCAGTACGTACGATTTAGGTATTCGTACAATTTAAAAAAAAAAGAAGTTTTGGATACAAAAAAGAACAGTTTCCAGCATAAGACAAAAATAACACCAACAAACGGAGACAGATTTCAAATGACAGCTAACTCAAGGGTGAAAGACCCAACTATCGTCCGTAAATAATATTTTCTCACAATTTGTCATCGCTCAGTCCCGAATGACTTTAATCAAATGAAGTTTTCGTATTCCGTTTTATTTTCTTGCTTTTAAAGTGATGTTTTATTTTTGTGAAGAAAATATGCATTAGTCGAGTGACGAGTTTATTTCTACACAATGGAAATTACTATTAAATGTTTCTGTCTGCCTCGTCGCTTATTTGGTTCAATTTACAGTAAAAAATACGTTTCAACCAATTTTAGACAAAATAAAATTGGGCTGAATTGTGATATCTAACTATTAGGTTTGTCTGCTGGAATATACCTCTATAAGTCTTTTACATGCACAACATTTTTTTTGTCTATCCTTGAAATAAATAACGTCGATGCAACACGATTTGCAGCAACAAAAAGCCAATAACATTGGCAACTGTAGTTAGGTTATAAACAGCATCATGAATATTAAATTTTAGAACTTTTCCCGCAAAAAAAAAGCTTTATCATTTAATAAATCATAATACGGTGTAAATAAAAAAAAAGAACGTGACCCACGTGTGAAGATAATTACAGCAACATCCAAAAGATAAGCACCCGCATCTTCAATACTAGTCCATATAAAAATAAACTGCTTTCCAAAGACGGTGATTATAGGCACATTACCTCCCAAATGTTCGTCGCGATTAACGGAGCGACGCTCCGCGGAGGAAGTTTCTTGGCAATTACCACCAAGCCGTGTGATTAAACCCCCAATACTGCCTACGTTTACTTGCTATGAACTACATATGACGATGTTTATACAGGCTGTAACGGAAAGGGCATATACATAATTAAGGGTGTGCTACAGACCATCAAACTGAACATGTTTCTCCGTCGGACAAACATAGTAATAGCGAAAAAATTATCTGCTGCCCCATACAAAATTTCAATACCTATTCGACCCAAATGTATGAGGCAGCTGATATTTATATATTATTTTTTTCGCTATAACGATGTTTGTCTGATGGAGAAACATATTCAGTTTGATGGTCTGAAGCACACCCTCAAGTATGTATATGATACCCTTTCCGTTACACTCTGTATATTGGACAAACTCGCTCATGAGAACTTGTAAAAGTTGACAATAATAATAATTGCCCTTATTACAGATTGATTGAGGGTTGATTTTCGAGGTTAAGCAACGCTAGCCGTGGTGGATGGGCGGTGGAATGGATGTTCATTCATTACACACCGAGCCTCCTCTGTGCTTTGGAATGCTCATTATATCGTTGTACCCCGCTTCGTCATTCTAAAGATATTCAGAAGCCCAAAGTTTTTATAAACTATATTTGAAAGAAGTATCGTGGGTTCAAGTAATTAGGTTGTAGAGATCAGATACAGATAGGCAGTCGCTCCATATAAAATACTGGTACTAAATTGCATCCGGCAAGATTAAAAGCCGATCCCAACAAAGTTGAAAAAAGGCTCGGCAGATGATGATGAGCTAATCCCAAAAAGCTAAAGCTACCTAATGTTATCGCAACATTCTACTATCAACGATCTTTCATAACCCATTTGCTCTTCGAACTACCAATGACTATTTATCCATAAAACCATCGCACCCACAAAGTGCCTGACATCATAATCTCATTATCGATAGCCGTGACATCAAAGTATGAACATAATAATATAAGTCCCGCTTACTACAAGCTCCAACAGATACGTCACAAGCCGGAAATCCGGGATCCCGGGATAAGCACATAGAGATAGTGTTGCGACACGACTTCATCCCGGGAAGTTTTATTTTTAAGTAGAACTTTCAAGTTTACTTGGAAATTCAAAGTGGATGTCCGAAGTTTTGTTATTTGTTACTGTTTGTACGGGATGTGATAGCTGATACTGAATAAATTGCTATTTCTACCAACAATCACAATGTATCAAAATAACTTTTGCTTGTGCTGAAAAATCAGGAATAGTTTGTGTACAAAGTGTATCTGCAACAGTGCTTTTGACTCGAACTCGATCAACGCTCATAAAATTGGATTACAATAGTTGCTCCAATAGAATATACAAATTTTCCATCATCCATAAATTAATTGCATCAAGGCACCACATAGCAGAATCTGTAAATATCATAGTATGAAAACTTCTTTATCATGAAATGCTAAAATCAAAGCAATTTATAAATGGTGTAATATTTACACTAACCGAATTTTAGACATGTACTTAACCAACACAACATAGATACAAGCACCGTTAAATCCCGTTCCCAAAATCCCGTGGTTTTATCCCGGGGATAGCGGTGTTATCCCGTCACTATTAAAGTATCGAATCTCGGCTTACGTTAAGTACAAGCGATGCTTAATATTTAAGATGTCTGCTTATCTTTACAGGCGTGTTATCGGGAACTCCTTATGGCTATAAAACGGATATTTTACCGTAATGTGGTTTAGTTGAAAGCTGTCTTACTTCTGAATATTTTGGGAGATTTTCAGGTGAACATGTTGTTCCTTTGTGGCGGTTTTCAGTTTATCTGAAATATAACGAATTTTGTCTTCCAGTTTAGATAAAGCTATCAACTTTCGTATCACAAGATCACACCTATAAAATCAATGGAAGAGATTACTGCCTCGACATAAATCCAGGTTCAGATATTCTCCGAACACGATTTACGAGAAAAATCCCCGTTTTGAACCGAACATGACAGAATGCATTTAAAAATGGTTTTATTCCCCATCCTCACTAAACAATCAAATCTATTTAAAACCGGCCGCAACAATTCATTCGGAAACAAAAAGAATCTCATCAGTCAAATGCATTCGTACTACTAAACGTTTTCGATTGAAACTCGAATAAGAGATGGCGGGATGAGTGACCATGGTCGACTAGAGACAACGAGTTACGGAGTATGTAGTTAATGGATTAACTATGTGCTGTAAAACTGGCGTATGTATTTTGTGGAAAATTTTGAGTGTATTGAAACGTAGCCCTATTTGTAAGGTACACTTCCGTAGATATGGAAAACCACAGAGAAACGTTTTTCTACACGTTTTACCCAGAATCTGGGGTGTAGAAGTCAGATAGTCGCTCCTAGTTAAATACTGGTATTTAGATGCATCCGGCTGGACAGTAAAGCCAACCCCAACAAAGCTGCGAAAAGGCTTGGCAGGTGAAGGAAATGTACTTACAGGTGTACAAGAATAGGCCAACTCATATTATTTGTTGTGCCTGCCATATTATATTATGGTAATACTTTTAGAGGATGATAAATAATGGTTCTTATACGCTCATTTAGTTTTTCTAACAATTTTACCGAATAGATGACAAGCTTGAGTTTTCAATTTGGCAAAATTGTTGCAGCACGTCAATAATAATAACTAATCTATTCTACTTTCTTGTCGTTGTCGTACGTCTGTGTTGCGGTATATCAGAACTTCTTATAACGATATTCAGCCTCTCAAATAACTTCGAATAGCGTCATACAAACAAACACAACATTGTTTCCATTCACTAATAACTCCGTGAACGGAAACAATGAGCCGCAACGGTCCCCTACGGATCGCAACAAAAGGCGGTAAACAGCGGGACGTTTGATTACTTAACACTTACTAACCACTACCATTGGAACCGAAAACGATGCACGATACCGTATTTATACGGAGTATTTGGAGTTGTCTTGGAGTCTGTCGTCGTAATTTTATGACGTAGTCTGGTCTGGTGTGGTGAGACGTAGTACTCGTGGCAATAAGAGTTTGTAAGGATCGCATAACGAGGCGTTCTGCAGTTCCTATCTACACCCATGGGAAAACAGCGTGAAAAAATGTACATATGTATTCACTGATCGCAAATATTGCAACATACTTTAGTTTTAAAGCACCTTAAAAGTAAGACATGAAATACAAACATTTAAGCCAGTAGGAGAAAAACACATTTACCTTACCCTTCACACATATACACTTTCAACTTTTTAAGCAATTTGCAAAACACAGCACGGAAAAACCTTTGAATATCCGTTAAAATACGTAGAAAATCACATCAACTGCAATTTTCCGGTAAAAAACCAGCAAGCCAAGCAAATTTATAGAAAACACGGCAGAAATGCTGTGCAAGCCGACAAAATTGATAGAATACGGCTTTCCCTGAACAAAATCTGTTCAATAAACTCGTTTATACAATAAACATTTTGTATCATGCGGAATTCCGTACACAACAGTCGATAAATTTTTGGAGTTTTAAATTCCGGATTTTCGCCACGAAATATTGTAGAATTTGATGATAGAATCTGTTTAACCAATTTTGTTTTCGAATCCCTTGCCAAGTGAATTGATTTGTTGTTGATGTTTTTGTTGTTCAACCAAACACAAAAGCATAACAATTACTTACAGTAGATTTACTGATCAGATTCTGATTGGAAATAATTTGGTAAAAAATAAATGAAGCAATGATTCACTGTTCAAACACGGAGACACATCGACGCTGATCAGATCCTAGGCTATCAACGCATTCGATACAAACCAAGCGTGCCACCGTGTACTCACTTCTATCTTCTTTTCGTTCGGTTAGTGCAGGACCTGTCGAGAGTTTTTATGCAGCCCATGGGCCTCTGACCTTTTTTTGGCGCTCCGGCATGCTGGTTTCCTCACGATGTTTTCCTTCACCGAATTAAGTGATAATTATAGAATAAAAAAATGAATCCGAAAAATGAGAGGTGCGGCAAACGATACATGGACTGTGAGAAGAATGATATGGCTAAAAATTTCTAACGAGTAATAGAGTAGTATGAAAGAAGAAGACATGCTGCGCCGACCCCAAATAAATTGTGATAAGGGCAAGAGAATGATATTCATTAGAGGGTATTTTAATAGCATTTTTTATCTTAAGCTCGTGGCTACAAGAAAAACACGTGTTATTTATACATACACCAATTTTTAGACTTTCCACGCACTTCACCGATTTGTGAAAAACAAAACATGAAAGACCTTTTAATCTTTGAACGAGTGTATAACGCAAAAGATTAAGATCAAAACAAACAGCCGGGGGATAACTTCGGTTCTTTCATTACGTTATGTTTTTACAAGTTTGCTTCGTAAATTAAGTGTTGTTTAGAAAACATGGGGGCTCTTGCGTTTGGCAGTTATTGTTATACAAGGGACTTATTACTTTTAATACTGTGGGAGTTGGCGTATGTTTTGTGTACTTTCTTTTTCTTTTGAAATTCGATTTTGGTGGACTTCATTGCGTCGTCGGTGTTCCGCGAAAGTGGGATAACTTTGAAGCTTGCTTATTGAGCGTGGGTACTTCTTGAGTATATAAGATCAAGGCTTTCCGAAATCATAGTAAATAGTTTGTTACGAAAACCAACTAGTGGTTTAAAAAAAAAAGTGGTGTTTTGTTCGTGTGTGAAACAAAAGTTTCAAAAACGAACCTCAAAAAAGAACTGGATGTCGAACTTCGTTTACGGTTCTTACTTCTTTTTATACATAAACATAATTTATGCACTGACAACGAGCGACACTCATCACCATCTTCTTGCCCTTTTCCCATGTTACTTAGGGTCGGCGCAACACGTTTTTTTCATCCATTCTCCTGCTAACCTTCCGACACCAGGCGATACTAACAACCTATAAGTCTCGACGTAAATCCGTTCATAACTCAACATGGCGCTTTTTACATAAAAGCGCAATATTCAGGTTTCAATTAGATGTCTTCTAGTGTTACCAAGCATGCCTTTTAAGTTCTGTCGTTTGTATATTAGCCGCAAATTTTGATTTAGAACTGTTCAATATTCAAATTTGTTGGAAATAGAATATCAAAGCAATTGAAGGAATTAGGATTAATGCAATAGGGGATAATCCTATTTTTTTTTCTTTGTCCGTCGGGTAGTTTATTGAAAAGTATTGGACACGTATTTTTTCTTTTTTCACGTGGTCATAAAATTACGGAGATATATTGAGTTGAAATGGCGCATGACGTCACATGTAGGCAAGTTTTATACCCACTTGTGACGTAGTAAGCCCCCACTCTCCAACTTTAATGAGTTATAACTAAGTAATTTTTTGATATTTTGATAAAACAAAAAATACGTGTCTAATATTTTTGTATTACCTGTCTGACGGACAAAATAGAATGTCGTTTTCTTTACCCAGTCCGATCCCCTATTGTTTACACATTATACAACATTTCCTACTGGGGGCGTAAGCCACGGACCCAAATCTTTGTGGTCAAAGGTTCCAGTCAGGCGAAGAAGCAGTCGACGCTTTCAAATCAGCCATATTGAACACCCCTACTTTGTAGTGGAATAAATGATTTAATAACTGGTTCGAGCGAATGGAAAAGTGTATTGGTAAATACTTTGGAAAATAATAAAAAGTACTATATGGTTCTAGTTGTTTTTTTTTAGTTCAAACGACAAATCTTAAAAGGCACGCCACGTAAATACAGGCACACATACATAACATCACGCCTGTAATCCTCGAAAGGTTAGGCAGAGGTGTACCTAATAGTACACCAACAATCTGCCACTTATGTATAAGTCCCATTTAATAGGTGCGAGCTTAATGCCTCAAACCGGAAAGAAACTTACACTCCGTGGCTGGTACTGAGAAATTCAAGACCCAATAACACTTTGAATACACCTGGGAGTGAACCCAGGACCTCATGCTTAGCTTGCGCACACTAGTCCATCGAGGCTGTGAATAAAAGGTATTATTTGATATTTTCTATATTTTCTCATCCCATAGTTAGCTAAGACTTCACACTCAAAGTCTACAATCCTAGCTAATATTATAAATGCGAAAGTAAGTTTGTTTGTTACGCTTTCACGCGAAAACTACTCAACCGATCATCATGAAACTTTGTACACATATTCTTGGAGGTATTAGAAGTAACATAGGCTATATATCATCACGCTACGACCAATAGGAGCGGAGTAGCAATAAAAATGTTGCGAAAACGGGGAAAATGTGACGCAGCCGAAGTTGCGCGGGACAGCTAGTAAATAATAACTGTGTCGCAGGTGTATTTACCTAGATCTTAGACAAACAGTCTGGTAACTGGTCTGTTAGCCATACTAATGTTTGTCTAGATGTGGTAAGTGAGTTCGCAACACAACGCGAACTGTTACTTGATAAACTTTATTGTAGTATCTATATTATGGATATTTGCCAAGCGATTACTTATAATCCTTTTCATAAGAACTCCACGGTTTTTAAAGATTAGGTAAAATATTTTAGTTTCGTTGCTACTAGTTTTTGTAGGGTTCCGTACCCAAAGGGTCAAACGGGACCCTATTACTGAGACTTCGCTGACCATCCGTCCGTCCGTCCGTCCGTCCATCCGTCCATCCGTCCGTCCGTCCGTCTGTCACCAGGCTGTATCTCATGTACCGTGATAGTTAGCCAGTTGAAATTTCTACAGATAATGTATTTCTGTTGATAAACATGTCGATGCCTTGTCAGGCACGGGCTTCCCTGCGCGAGCACTTATGCCTGCGACTACAGTATCAAAATCCCCACGAACACGTCGAGATTCTGCAGACGCTGCAGAAACGGGCAGCGGTCATGTAGCGACATGGGAAGGAGCCACAGGGACGGGAGCGGGGCAGCGGGGCGCACGAGGCGCGCACACTGCAGGCTCAGCATTCTTTGTTGACGCTGGCGACAAAACTGCTGGCGCAAATAATGGTACGGAAGACTTCGTGCGCGAGTCCACCTCTCACTTGGCCGGTTTTTTCTAATGTACACACGAGGACTAATCAGGCAGGACCATGTTATAATGGAAACGTACTATCGACGGATCATACTATGACATTTGTCGGTCTAAATCATGAAATACAAAATACACGCCGACAAAGTCACAGGCAACAGCTACTTAAATCATTAAACGTTGCAACTGAGTTATCCAACTCAGCGTCTCAATGGCCACACATAAACACACAGTGAAGTGCACAATAGCTCAGCCGGTCCCACATAGTAGCTGCACAGTAATCGATGCTGTATGAACGCATTTGTCAACGACTGCGGCCCTTTGTCCAGCAGCCACTGTGACGTGTTGTGTGCTACATTGTGATGCAGTTGGAACAATGTTTTGAGAGAGGAATGAGGACTTAATTGGGTTAGTTTTTAGAGTCAGTACTTAAAGGACCAAACGCGACCCTATTACTGAGACTTCGCTGTCCGTCCATCTGTCACCAGGCTGTATCTCATGAACCGTGATAAATAGCCAGTTGAATATTTTACAGATTATGCATTTCTGTTGCCGCTATAACAACAAATACTAAAAACATAATTAAATAAATATTTAAGGGAGGCTTCCCTTACAAAAAAGTGATATTTTTGCTCGTTTTTATAAAAATGGTACGGAATCCTTCGTGCGCGAGGCCGACTCGCACTTTGCCGGTTTTATTTATCTTAAAGACCGTTACGTGGAAAGCTCCTAATAAAGTAGCTTAAAGTTAAAGCTACTAAAGTTTTTAGTAGTTTGGTTCTCGTTTGATAAGCGTTACCTAGAACGTGCACAATTGCAATAGCAATTTTGTTAAGGAGGAATGAGAATTTATTTTGGTGGGTTTAATTTTAGAGAGCTATTAAAGAGTAATGTCTAATTCAGTTTTAAAATGGCCGGCGTATTTTTGGCTGTTAATCCCGTCGAAATCATTTTGAGTTGGCAATTTATAACTAACTTTTTCTAGGATATGTGCACGTTGCCTTTCTCAAGTATATAGTTAATCAGTAAGTGTTTAATTTATTGATTTACTTACATAAATATAATGACGAGGAAGCGTAGAAATCAGAATCGGAAACTTACCTGTAACAAAAACAAAACAAATCAGTATTAAACCTAATGCATTTCTTCATCATGCTGCCTAGCATTTTTCCAAATAAAATAACCTGTAGTTTTCGGATATCATGGAGCGACAACCCTGGTCCCACGGAAACAATGTTTGTGACATTCGGGTTTCTCATTCAATTTTTTTTTTTATTCAATTCAATTTATTCAAGAACAATTGACGTTGTATTTGAAATCATAAAACTATAAATAGCACATAAAAATTATTTATTTATTTATTTTCAGGAAAACATACAGCTAAGCAGACATTTAGTAATAGTTTATATAAAATATGGCCAATTACAAGTTTCCACATACAGTAATTAGAATATATTAAACTGAAAATTGACAATAGATAATAAATGTAGGTATATAACACCAAACAGTAAAATTACTATTTACACTCTAATCACATAAAATTTTCTTCAATGTATTAAAACTAGTATATAAAATGTCGATCTCGGCTTCCTGGCAGGTCGTGTTGTACATACAGACTCGCTCTCAAATAATAAAAACCCGTTATTAAATTATAAAACTATCATATTCATCATTTTCAACAATTTCACTGCACGTAAAATAACAGCAAAACATATCGAATTATCCGGTGTCACCTTGTTTCGCAGACAGAAATTTGACAGAATTTCGTTTCCCAGAAAATGTTTCACATAATATTTAGTCCCCGTATTTTTAATTCAAATATTTTTGTTTCGACTACTATTTACTTGAATGAAAAATATTTTACAGAAACACAATTCAAAGAATTTTACAATCACATTTTATTATTTGACCTACTTATCAAACAGCAGAATTATTTTTCAACGAATATTGTTTGTTCGATGTATGTTTCCATGGTATTTTATTTCAACGAAATTAATAACCTTAAATTAAAATATTGTCTTTAAAAGTCAATATGTTGTACTACAAAAGTTAGTGACACAAACGAATGGCTGCAAAACAGACTCCACGTAGTCTTGCTTGCCCTACCCCTAGAGTGTAATTTAAGCCCGCGTAGGCGCGGAGGGATGAGGCGGCCCGCGATTTGAGGAGCAGGTGGTTTCTAAAGATCGCCGCCGCGGCTGAGGCTGGCCGGCAAGCCGAAGCTGCGGTGGTGAGCGTTAATACCATCTGCGACGATAAACTTGCGTGGGGCCGCCGGAGCCCCGCAGCGCCGGAGCCGTGACAGAAACCTTGCCTGTTGCATGTTACATGCTTGCATGCATGCTGTAAGTTGCATGGTCGCTTGCATGCATGCTGCAAGTTGCATGCTTGCTGCATGCAACAGGCATGGACACCATTAGTGAGAATAACAAGATTGTTTTCTTGCTTGACAATAATTTACCCGCATTATTTTTGTGAACCCGGTGTTGTAATTTTGTAGGTATGGTATTTTTCAAAGGTTTGAATTTTAGAAACTGTCAGTCGATTAAAATGTTATTCTTCGTAATAAGTTTTATGTGAAAAAAACAATATGTGGATAAATAATATTTGATTTGTTATTCTATGATATGAATATTCTAACATTAAATTTTATTTGAAACAAAAATCGATGATTTAAATTTCTTCAAAGTAAGTATTCTGCGTATTGATTATTCTATGAAATGATAATATGAGAAACAATTTATGTGAAACAAAATTCGATTAAACAATTAGCGATGAAACAACGCACAACCGAATTATCCATATCAATTTTTACTCTTTCAAATTTCACTCAGAAGCCAAAGTTCACCAAAAGACGTTTAAAGATAAATATTAAAACACAAAAAAAGTCCACTTCCCTTCTCAGTCCGTGCCAATGGCAATTCGACATGAAAATGCATAAAAGTTTCGCACAACTTGTGGCCCGCTCCATCGAGAGGAAATCCTATAAAAATAACACAATCATGTTAACAAACTCTTTCATCTCTGTACTAGTATATTTCCAGCTTTTTTATTCGGTTCTTTTATTACAAAACGGGGGATTTCAGTCACCAATTGTTGGTACATGGAAAGTTTTGCGTGAGCTTTTTGAAGAATTGGTTTTAAAATACTATTGTCTACTTAAATATCGATGGCACGTCTACTCAAATAACTGGGGACCTAAAATAGCCGGTTTAGGAGACACCTACTGGGATAATATTATGAGCTCCTGGCTAAATAATAACAGCCGCATAGGTCGATCTTTAAGGTTAAGCCGTGCTTGCCGAGGTTGGTCCATGGATGGGTGACCATAATTACATACCGAGTTTCCTCCGTGCCTCGGAAAGCACTTTAGGCCGATGGTCCCGGCTGTAATTTGTAAATCTTTGACAGTCGTTACGAGTAGTTAGAAGCCTTAAGTCTGACATCCAGTCTTACTAAGGGGGATCGTATTACCCAGTTACTGGGTTGTGGAGGTCAGATAGGCAGTCACTTCCTGTAAAATACTGGTACTTAGCTGAATCCGGTTAGACTGGAAACCGACCCCAAAAATAGTGGCTAGGCAGATCATGATGACGTTAAAATTCCTAAACTGGTCAAACACGCATTTAATATTACGAGTATAAATTCGCATTTTGTGAACATTTAACGAATTGTAACGTAATTCATATTCATTCATTTGGCCGTTTTAGCCCCTCTGTTCGCAAATGGTTAACTTAATAGCGGTATCAGTGGCGTTCTCTCTGACGTGCAAGTCTGGATTGTAGGGTTTGAAAGCAATAGGGATGGTGACTCATTTTTTTTATTTGTCCATCGGGTAGATTATTAAAAAGTATTTGACACGTATTTTTTCTTTTTTCACGTAATCCTAAAATTACGGAGATATTTTGAGTTGAAATGGCGCATGACGTCACGGCTCAGTACATTTTATACGTAGTTGTGACGTAGTAAGCCCCCACTCTCCAACTTTAATGCGTTTTAACTAAGTATTTTTTTGTTAACTTGATAAAACAAAAAAATACGTATCTAATATTTTTGTATTACCTTATTGACGGACAAAATAGAATTTCGTTTTCTTTACCCAGTCATCATCCCTATTGGAGAGGTTTTTTAGAAAGAAGATTTTAACAGCAATATTTGGTTATATCAGTAAGATATCGATCCCAATGACGTCACATCCTGTTCTACACCAATATCCACTTTCAATCCAGTTGTAAAGTTGAAGATATACCTTGCGAATGCGAGGCTTAATGCGGTACTGATCCTGACAAGTAGGAGCTTTTACTTTTAGCTTTTAACACTCGTTTCTTGAGCGTAAGAGCTGAATTTTGTAGTGTTAATGATGCTTGTTTTTTATACTTTTTAGGATGTTTGAGTATCTAGTTTTGTAAGATTTATATTTGATTCTTATTGAAACCTATTAATGTGTGTTACTGTTGCATCCTCCATCTAACATAAATGTAGGTTTATAACCATATTTTAACAAGAGGAAGTAAATAAATCGATCGCTTTAAATGCTGAAGATTAGATTATATAAAAAACATTTTATCACACTGAATATGAAGAACATAAAAAAAAAACATGTAAAACGAAGCACAGAGTTCTACAAAAAATGAAGCCCAAAAACGCACCTATACAACGTACAATGAAACCTACTAACAGTGCTTCAAAAACCAACAGATGCTAAACAAAGAAAAAATATTTATTCGAGATAAAAAATCAAAATCTCAGTCTCTCCGAAGTCAAGAAGCAACAATAAAGCAAGAACACGTAATAGAAACATCAGTAGTAAAACAAACTCACTTATACCACACAGTACAAGCTAATAAAATGTGGGCCCACATTTCATACAAGTTGTGCCTTGTGTCGCTAAGTTTCATTGGACGAACTATTGTACTACGCGGTGATAGTTTGATGGCTGTTGCTCAAACTTAGATGGACAGAGAAGATTTGGTAGATGGACTTTCGTGTTTAAAGGTTTTTTTATTTAGCGGGACGAAGTTTTGAACCTGTGCCTGGAATGTTCCAATCTTACTTTTCCAATCTAAACTAATATTATAAAGAGGAAAGATTTGATTGTTTGTAACGATTTAAATCAAAAACTACTCGACCGATTATAAAAATTCTTTCACCATTAGGAAGATACATCTTTACCGAGTAACTTAGGTTATATTATATCACAATTTTCGCGGACGAAGTCGCAGGCGAAGTGCTATTCTATATAAAGTTTTACAAAAACGCTTTTAATTAGCATGACGTCCTGGGTTTGATTTACAGGACAAATTTAAATTGTTATTGGATTTTTCCGTCATGTTGGAATTTTCAGTAGCAGCCCAGAGTTTATATTTGGGCACGGTTGATGGCAATAGGCTCGCTCCTTATTACATCGGACTAAAACATAATTAACGAAGTATGAGTGCACTATTAGAAACACCTCTGCCTAACCTGGCGCGATGTTAAGTACGATTTTTGGAGGAACTGGTCGCTGGTAGTTTATGGCTGTTCTAACTTTGATGGCAGGCGAATGGGCTGGCGAATGGAGTCAGATTTGACAGAAGAACTTGATATTTTTTTTTAGTTTGTACTCAGGTAAAGAATGAATTGGAGTTTTAACAGACCTTGGTTTGAGATCGGATATGTTTCGATTTTACTTTTCCAATTTCATAAGATATTTCAGAGTGTATGTTTTAGACTGGTAACTTACAGAGGAGGAAAATACTAATGATTTCTAAGAAGAGTTTGTACAAGATTCTTTTTTTTTAAGAAGTTTACACTTTCATTCATTTTAATTAATCAGTAGACTTTGATCACAGAACTTGAAAGCCGCACAACTACAAAAAAAGCTAAAAGATATCTAAGCCAAATCAAGTGCTAAGAACGTTCTTAGATCGCGGCTTAAGTTCTTCCACAGCCCAATAGGTAATAGTTTTATTTAAAACGATACAGCAAGGAAAAGAATAAGAAAGACGGTTATATTCAGATAACTGTCACGTTGAAAGACTATCATAGTTACATAATAATATAATAGTAACATATTTTCAGGCGTTGGCACGGCTGAGATACGACTGTCGACATTATCATAAAATAGTAGATAGCAAGATATTTTATATTATACTAGGCTAGCTTCTATTCTTCTTCTGATTTTCAGCGGTATATTTTTTGCATATTCAGAAATAAAATTGCTGAAATAGTAAGTTTTAGCTGAAACATTACCTTGCGGGAAAAGAAAAAAAAAACAGCAAAATGTACTTCCCGTAGTTTTTACAGGAATTCAGGTAGAATTTAGAGCGTACCTCGAAAAACAAGATCGTTTATTTAGTAAATGAAAGTTACCGATGCTCTACAAATAGAACTTTCTTAAAAATGCTATGGATAGTGTTAATGAAAGAACTGAAGACTGCATGCATTAAATAAAAAATATTGAAGAGAAAACGAGAAATTCTCAAAATTCTTATCTCTGCTAAATAACCCAATGTCTATTAGATAAACCTTAGAATTAAACTAATCTTAATATCATTACTAAATGACCTTCATGAATAAAGTGATTACATTTTACGTGTATCAAAAGATCGTCAGATAATAAGCAGATCTTAAAACACTCCCTCGTGTGTACTGTTTCCCCAAAATGTCCTTTAGGTGGGTCGTTAGATAAATATCAAGATTAGAAAGCTTATAAAAAGGACGATTCTAACGCTCCATGTAACAGGGAGACCTTACCTTAGGAAATAAGGGCCGACGAAAATATTGTAATGGTGTGTGCACATCAGCGAATGGGATATTGTGTACGATAAAGACCATGATAGGAGCGCTTAAAACGCCTGAGTTTTAATGTTATTTTATACTAATATAAAGAGGTACTCAACATGGCGGACTCCCAAAGATTGCGGACTAGTTATCAATTTAATGGTTTCGCTGAGAAGAAAACGAAAAGAAAATGAAGTCACTACACGTACTACACGTTTTTTTTTACTATAAGCTTGTTTATTAGAACAATCACTGAGTGCGTGAAACATAATTTTCAAAACATACAAATATAATAAACCCTTGAATGCGAACATACCTTTACAAAGTCATAAATACATCAGAATACACTTCCTCGAAACAACCACAAATAAAAATATGGCAAAAAACAATCTCATACTGTATTCATGACAATAACATAGCTTAGGAAATAAAACAGCGAGTGAAACAAATTCCTTCAAGCGTACTTTAATATGAAAGAACTTTGAATTATATTGAGAAAAGTTAGTCTTGTGTGTGTACGGGGTGTTTCTGTACATTGTATTCGTATTTGGAAAGAAAATAACATTGTCGCATGTATTTTTAGAAATACTTATAGGAAATAACTTGCTATTTGGACTGACAACGTGAAACTTCATAGATGTGACAAACATTGATTTTATTCATTGTTGAAAGTATCAGTAAGACAAAAAAGTTTCCACCTTCAAACTATAAAATTAAAGATTAATATCCAAACAAAAATAGATTGAAATATAGAGAGACTATATGGAACAAAAATATTACTTTTTATTGTGGGTAACTAAAGAAACCTTAAGTAATTTAGTGACATTATTTATAGTTTTGTATCTCAGATTAATCTAATGTGCGTAGGCCGGAATCTTTTGTACCTTGCCATGTAGATTTTTTGCAAACACTTTCAACACGTACCTACGTACTATCAGCGCACCTCAGCCATTTAACTCTAAGACAGTACCTAATTAGACATTATGAAGTTTTTGCCTGCGGATTTCACATCCGACAAAATAAAATCTCAATAAAGCAATGAACGAACTGTCAAAATCTCCATTCGTCGATACCATAGGTCGACCAAATGGAAGAGTAGGTGACTTGAACTTACAAACGACGCCATGATTGTGAGTCAAAATGTATATTGCCAATTTGTTATGGCTTATAAAATGTGTTTACCCTCATTTGCGCCTTGGCAATAGAGCAATATAGCTCAATCGATTTGTTCACTCGTTCGCGGAGCTAAATAGCTAATGTGGATGGCCCTATTTACATAAACAGGCGTCCGTATATAGGCGTAAGTGTATTGCTTAATTGTGCGACTAAAGTTGTCTATTCAAAACATTTCGACGCCTTATGCACATTTATTTTTAGACAACTCTTTATTGAACTACTTGGTTTAAAATGTAAAGAGCAATAACTCTTTAATCTATATCAGAGCGGAGTAGCGGAGTCTATATCATCATCTCCCTAGACTTTTCCCAACTATGGGTCGGCTTCTAGTCTAACCGGATGCAGCTGAATACTAGTATTTTACACTAAGCGACTGCCTATCTGACCTACACAACCCAGTTAGCACTGGGTAATACGATGGCCTTTAGTAATACTGGTTGTCAGACTTTCGGGCCACTGACTACCTGTAACGACTTCAAAGATCATGACAGCCGGGACCAACGGCTTAACGTGCGTATCGAGGCATGGAGGAAATTCGGTATGTAATTGTTGGTCACCCATCCACAGACTAACCAAGGCAAGCGCCGCTTAACCTGAAGATTGATCCAAACGGTCGAGCGGAGTCTATAGATTATCATAATTTTAGACACGGCTGATGTGTGCAAATATGTGAGAAACTCGAACTACAACGATAGTAGCCAACTTTAGTTCAATTATTATTGTTTTTGTTTTATGTGCCAAAAAGTAGGACAGATAGTCGGAAAGTTGAAGCTAATGGTCCGTTCCAATCTGAAGAACTCAATAGTAAAAAAAATGCAATGGCATAAACACACTCTCATTGCGTGCGTATAAATGAGCCTTACCTAATACATGCTCGTACATATTTCCTGTACCTGCATTGAAGAACTAATTAATCCATCTTTCATAAATAAAGCCTAAAACATCCACCCTCAAAAACATAACATCTGAACCCTATCAAAACACCCCTAAATCCACGAGCGAGCATCGAACCCGTGATCGATTAGTTGTTCCATTAGTACTCACCGCCACTGAATAGATTATACAGAAGGTGGGCTTCACAACAGTGGACATTTAAAACAACAAGCATACTGTCGGATTTTCAATATAACATCACGCCTGTAATAACAACAACAACTAAAATCCCCACAGGGTTAGGCAAAAAGGTGAACCCATTAGTACACCCACATTCCGCTAGTTATGTTTGAAGTCCCATTGGTTGTCCCAATTGGTGAGCCTATTGCCGTCAACTGGGCATAATTTTGGTCTCCGTGGCTGTTACTGAAAAAATAAAAATTACTTTGCCTTTTTGAGTCGAACCTAGGACCTCATGCTCATGCTGCATTTGGTTGGATTTTCAACTTTTGGCATTAAGCCGAACATTGCTCATTCAAGAGCGTGCTTGAAATGCATTATGACTTCCGAATTTTCCACCTTTGGACATACAACAAGCTAGGGCGCAAGCACAGACGCGTTCGTACAGCAATCTCAAACAAATGCCAGTCGCAAGTGAGCTCGTTGTACGTGGAGCTAGTTTATGTGTGCGTGGGTTTTCTCTCGTTGTATGGACCCAGAAAATCTGACAACCAGTCTTACTAAAAGGTAAGGATGAGTAGTAAATAACCTAGTGGTGTAATCCGTTGGAACGCCAAGTGATATGCCTCCAGTTTAATCGCAAAATACGCACCTCTGATTTTTCGGATTCATGTGCGTATTGAAAAAAATATCACTTGCTTCGGTAAAGGAAAACATCGTGAGGAAACGAGCACGCCTGAGAGATATTTATCGACGGCATGTAAAGCCAAGCCAGAGGCCCATGGACGGCATAAAACTCTGACACCAGTCCAGGTTAGGCACTAGCCACATGATAAAGAAAGAAGAAGAAGACTAAGGGGTTTCGTGCTTCCCAGTCACTGAAATAGTCAGTCGTTCCATGTAAAAAAAAATTGTGCGTGGACTCCCTCCGCGCGGAAGAAGTGAAACTTCAATACTACACGCATGCGTTCGAGTGCCACGCATTCACTCTCGTTATTTTATCGAGCTTCTAAATAATATTTTGTTGTTTTCTTGTTGTATTATTTTTATTACATAAGTTTTATCGAGGTTATTCTAGTCATGGAATGGAAATTGAGCGAAGGCTGGTCACACCGGTCACATCTTGCGTACCTAGTAGAAATACGTACTCACAAATCTTGTAATACTGCCTAGTCTATCTCTTAGTGAGTAATAGAAAATATTCCCCCACCATGGTAGCGTTAAACTTGTTGAGAGGAGCTCGTGGCTAAATAATAACAGCCACCCGGGTCGATCTTTAAGGTTAAGCCGTGCTTGCCGAGGTTGGTCCGTGGATGGGTGACCATAATTACATACCGAGTTTCCTCCGTGCCTCGGAAAGCACGTTAAGCCATTGGTCCCGGTTGTCATTTGTAGATCTTTGACAGTCGTTACGAGTAGTCAGAAGCCAAAAAGTCTGACATCCAGTCTTACCAAGGGGTATCGCATTACCTAGTTACTGGGTTGTGGAGGTCAGATAGGCAGTCGCTTCATGTAAAATACTGGTACTCAGCTGCATCCGGTTAGACTGGAAGCCGACCCCAAGATAGTTTGGGAAAAGGCTAGGCAGATGATGGTAGCGTTAAACTTGTTGGAAGTCGCATAAGAAGTTTCGCTTCAAAATGAGCAAGACATATGTAGACGAAAAAGCTAGGCAGACGATAACGTATAAATCAGACCTTCTGTACATTTCTATTTGTGCTGCGGCTGTCTTCATAACTTCAAGCCGTGACAAATTGACGACAGTAGTAATGTATGGGGGATGTTTTACCATAATATTGTAATTATGGGAAGTGCGTGCTATTTGAGATTGATGGGCTTCAGAAGATGATGGTATTTATGGAGAAAATTATACGCTATTTTGGACTGATTTCCCGTGGTTTCTGAAAGCATGATATTCAATTTGATCTACTATCAACTGTAAGAAGGTCGATATGATTTACTGCCAGATTGCTCTAGAGTCTAGACGATGTATGGTCCATGTACAGACAACATCAGTATGTGCTAACTAACCCCTCTACAGTCCCGTCCAGTATGCCAGGGGGGAAAGTACTTAATAATGCTGTCTGTACCAAATCAGCAAGCTACCTTAAGATTTTACAACAGACTTATTGGTGTAACTTTCAGATACATAAGTCTAGTTAGAACACCTTTATATCATTGCATCTTTCTAGTTGTCCCGTAAGCAAGTTTTCATCCTACACAACGACGACGAATTTTGTCAATTACCCGACACGACAACTTTATTCTTCACCTATCCTTTAAATTCCGCAGGTAAACTTTTCTGTAAAATAAAGTTCTACAAATGGGATTTAGCGTTGCTGACACAGAAGCAAATAAATATAGGTACAGGATGTTTTGTCGAATAATGTTTATCCCTGCGTGCACTATACTCGTATAGTAATTATTTAACAATTTTGAGCAAGGATAATAACTTTCTGAATTACAGACTATTGCAAAATTCAAAAGAGGAGCTTTTAGTAAACATTGAAATTGAAATTAATGACTTAAGCTTAACAGGCAGGAGGCTTTCAGCAAGATGTTTACAATGTATTTTATCCAAAACTGTTATCAGGTATCTCAAAAATACTAGGTTATTTTTTAATACAATAAGCTTGCCTTTGATCGCAGATCTTCTGTTGTGAAGCGATGATGCGCCCTATGATGGAGCATGCTTGCCTAGAAGAAACCGATTCACTCCATCTTTTAAGAAGTCCAGATTAAAATGATCAGGGATCAGAGAAGCCGGCAGTAAATTCCACAGATTGACGGATCGCACAATAAATGTGGGAGAGCGCTTTGTTCGGGTCTGTGGAACTTCAACCATATAATAGTGGCGTACAATACTTGTAGACTAGGTGTAGAGAAGATCTAAGTTAAAAAAGAAATCCTCTTTGACTTCCGTACGAAATTCCATCGCCCCTCAACACCCTATACACAAAACAAAACACATGAAAATCACAACCCTCCACTACCCCCTTTAGCATACGCGGGGTCAAAAGTGCCAAAGTTCAAAAACTATCCCATTCCATTGCTATACAGTGTAATGGCGCAGAGAATCGCATGGCAACGCAACAGGTCGCAACGTTTCGCTGCGTACCATTGAGGCTCAAATTAGTGTACAGTATTGTTTGTTGTGTTGTAGTAATGGGCCTTTTGTGCCTGTAGCAGAGAGAGGGTTGGGTAGGAGTAGTGTTGGAAAGCTAGGGTGTTATTTTGACTTGAGAACGTTTGATTGGTGAGATTTTTGAGTTAAGCCTAGAAGATTAATTTTGTAAATTCTTGCTGACGACGAATAGAGAACCGATACAGATACTAGAGATATTCTGAGAGCGAGGTATTAAACTTTGGTTAGATATTTGCTGTATTCAAGCCACTTTTGTGCCCATATTTATACTGAGTGGAAGGGAAACGGTCACCACGTATATGTATAGTACATCATTCTGAACAACATAGAAAATTTTCATCGGCAATTTAAAAAAGCAACAGCTGTTGTCTACAAAAGTGACCGTGTGTAAATTTAACCTACCAGGTCAAAATGTATGGAACAGCTGATTTCCCAGTCCCCACATTGAAATTTTTCTATGTGACTCAGAATGATGTACTAAATAATTACTACGTTTTCGCGTCGCTTCTCTCCCTTATGTTTCTTCCAGTCTGTATATTATATTTTATATCTGTTCCTACTTTCTGATCTCAGACTTAATCGAATAACTTTATTATCAATCACCAGGCAAGCTAACAGAAAGTGTCTAATTTATTCTAACTTTCGCCACCTCTACGATTCCTCTTGAACCCAGTTACTATCTGACTGCCCGGAACGGCTGCCAAAGATCTACAAATAACCGATAACCCTTGCCAAGTTCGAAATAACTTCCATAAAAAAAAACTCTTTCAATCACAGTCACAATTTCTTCAGACACTCTTCAAACACCTAGATTTCTATCGCCTAACAATTCTACTAACAATTGTATGAAACGACTAGAACTTGCTAAGGATCCATAAAAACTGTAACTACTTTCAACTTTGTTGGCACTATGGAAGTGTAGTGCACGGTTCATAGATTTCTAAGAGTCGTTTTATATGAGGATGAGCGTCGAAGCTTTGTAAGCGATTTTTGAATGGTCTTATGGTGCCAAAGTAATTTTCGTACGAAAAGTGGAACGACAAGGAAAAAGATTTTTCTATGTGTGTTGCAAAAAAAGTGTGAAAATCCGCAAAAAATACTGTAGAATAGAATGCATTTATTTGTCAGAATATTGTACCTACAGAGCTGTTATGTGAATTAAGTATTACGATCATAATATTTTGCCGTTTCCGGCGTACAAATTTGTTTTAAGTATATAAATAATAATTTAAATAAATTGAACAATATTCGTTTAAGTTTAATTATATAAGTCAAAATTCAATGAATGAATGTCAAATATTTAGGTAAATATTTCATTCATAAAATCTTAAGTCAAGTAATAACATTTGTTTAAAAGAAAGTTAAATAA
This sequence comes from Cerastis leucographa, assembly GCA_963082945.1. Taxonomy (NCBI): domain Eukaryota; kingdom Metazoa; phylum Arthropoda; class Insecta; order Lepidoptera; family Noctuidae; genus Cerastis; species Cerastis leucographa. The sequence continues at coordinate 12,145,736 of OY720371.1, read as the reverse complement.
TTTACATTTAAATGATCTGAGGCTGAGAGTTTTGAAGGGTAATTTGGTGTAGACAGTAATGGACATACAATATTAGAAGAAAAACAAAATCCCTCCATGGAACATTAAGAATATGCCCATTACGGCTGGGTCCGGATATAACATCATTAAGCAAGTCAAATTCGTGTCCGTTTGAAAATCTGGATCTATTCAAAGCTCGAGTGAGTCGGTTTTTTGTAGGTAAGCGTGCTTCACCCTAGGCAGCATCATCGATTCACATCAGCCAAGTTGCGAAAACAAACCAAGGTGATATGCAGGTATGAAAGTAGAGTCACTAGTTATCAGGCTAATTTAAGACTGACTAAGAACTATACGTTTTTAAACTGACATGGTCACTAACACTATTAATAACACTTTCAACGGGATATTTACCATGTCTCAAACTTGAAACAAATAATACACATGGTAAATATCCCGTTGTAAGTGTTATTAATAGTGACTAAGAACTGTCTACCTTGTACGAAAAGCAAAAAGAACCGAACAACAAGATTCCCTTCACATGAAAGGATCAAAAAACAAACTCCTCTTCAGTATATAAACCCTACCTCCAGTTATCAGCTTGACGTATGGTTCCAGACTTCACTTGTTTCACTTTTATAGCCCCGCGACTCAAAATTGAGGATTTCAGATAAGAATGTACGGCGCAAACTTCGCTGTTTAAGAGAGATAGATCGCTGTGTGTTTATATTGTGTTGCTGAAAATGTCTTGTGTTTCTTGAATATAAAATTATAAATTGTTTTAAATTAAGAGGAAATTCAATTTTCTTTTCCCATATTATAAGGAACGCCTACTAGAAGAATTTGATTCTCGACAACATTATCGACCTTTGTAACAGTGCAAAACAGTTTATTCTGTGATGTTAACAAACGGTTTTGGTGGAAATAGTTAACCAAAATATGTTTGAGATTTCTTACTTTCATCTTCGGGTATTCAGACTGTTTAATATTCTTGTCCTTAATCAAGGCATCCTACCAACATAAATGCGAGAGTTTGTGAAGATGGGTGGATGGATGTTTGTTACTCTTTTACGCGAAAACTACTGAACGGATGTGGATAAAATTTGCCCTAGTTTGTAACCTGGATTACCACATAGGATACTTTTAATCCCGGTAGTACTATCCCGTGGGACGATTACCGAACACCACGCGTGCGAAGCCGCAGGCACAGGCTTAAGGCGGCAACACACCACACTTATGTGTCGTGGCGTGTCGTGACGCGCCAGAAGCAAATCGGTTTCGCAACAAACAAGCAAATTGGTTACGTATGTTTCCGCCTTTAGTATCTTATAAATTAGTCGACAAAAAAAAAACCCAGTACATTTTACTTCCACACACGTCAAGACGGGTTGCTCCTTAGGAACATTCACAAAAAAAGCTTACACACTACATGTGCTTGTCTAAAATAAAACTTCTTTAAAGCTACATAAACATATTCTGTAAACTAAACCCACACATCAGTCCCAAACTGAAAGTTTAAGCCCCTCTTAAGTTTCATGGCGCGTGTAATTCAGAAATACGTGGCCAACTTAAAATTGTTCCAGCATGATATGCTTGTATATCTGCCGAGCTCCTTTGTGCTGATAGCGTAAAGTTGTGTGTATGGGGGCAGAGTTGTGGCTTTTGTTTTGGGAGAGATACAGAGAAAGATAAAATTAAGACGTATTTATGTTGTGGGTGAATAGGCAAGTTACATGGTGAGATTTTAGCAGCGCTTCCGTCTTTCTTGGCGTAATGCTGCTATTTAAGTATTTTAGATGGAGTAACTGCCAACCTGACGTCAACAACCCAGTTACTGGGTAATACGATACTCCTTCACAAGTATGAACCATCCCGATTACCGCGAAAAAGGGGGAATTGTTACAGTCTCCGCGCCTGGCAGATAGATTGATGATCACTAGCAGATGAGGACGTAATACTTGGCGAAACCCCATAATGACTTTTTTAGTTACTCAGGAGAGGCAACCGTTAATCATCATATTCCGAGCCTTTTCTCAGCTATGTTAAATTCGGCTTCCAGTCCTAACTCTAACTGGACACAGCTAAATACCAGTATTTTACATGGAGCGACTGCTTATCTGACCTCTAAACCCAGTTAATACTGGGTAATACGATAGCCCTTGGTAAGACTAGTAGTCTTTCGGCCACTGACTACCTGTAACTACTGTCAAAGATCTACGAATGACAGACGGGAGCAACGGCTTAAAGTGCTTTCCGAGGCACGGAGGAAACTCGGTATGTGTGTGTCGGTGGTTATCCATTCACGGACCAACCTAGGTAAGCACGGCCTAACCTAAAGATCGAACCCATCGGCTGCTGTTACCCACGAGCTCCTCCGGAGAGGTAACCGTTATACTCACATAATTTAAACACACGATCTAATAACAGAAAACATACAATGAAATCGTATTAAAACTTAAGCAACATCTCTCGTCTACAATACTACATCAAGTGGCCAACACAAAGACACACAATTGTAATACTATTTTAATAGCCACCAACAATATGAAAACTTGCTAACATTCAAACTCGAATGAAACTTGCGGATTGCTGTTAGGGGTGGCGACGGTAGATTAAAAATGTTTATGTTGAATTCTAGAACTTAGCTGATTACTGTGGCTAAGGCAAATAGTCTTTGGTAAAAGTTTTTGGTATCACCAACACACGGCTCAGGAGTTTCAATAATGAACTTAATTTGGCCTGGACTCACTGACTCAATTATAAATGACTTCGCGGCTTGTAAAGGTGTGATTACAGATGAGGACTAAAAGAAGAATAGGTACTGATCATCATCTGTCTAGCCTTTTCCCAACTTTGTAGGGTCGGCTTCCAGTGTTACCGTTTGCAGCTGATTATCAGTATGATACATAAATTTCATATCAGGGTTTACCGGCCACTGTCTCCTGAACAAACACCTATTTACAATAGGTGTGACGGATAGCCCTCTGTGCAGAGGATGCATGGAGGCGGAAGAAACACCACAGCACGTGCTGATGGAGTGCAGCAGCGTGGCAGATCAACGGGCATGGACTCTCCAATCGCCGGCATCGCTATCGGAGGCCTGCAGCAGCCTGAAAAGGCTGCTAGCTTTTTGGGAGTACCTGGGATGGTTGGAGTAATCAGAGGATTTTTATACGTACAATGGCCCAATAAAGAGGCTAAGTGCGGAAACAGCCCCGCTAACCTAACCTAAATTGCATATCAGACCTCCACAAGCAAGTTAGTACTGGGTATTAAAATACCCCTTGGTAAGACTGGTTGTTACATTTACAGGCAACTTACTACCTGAAACGACTGTCAAAGATCTACAAATAACAGCCGGGACCAACAGAATGGAAGACATGCCAAGGATACAAAAAAATTAGAACAGGAATTGTGATTCATTATGCGCAGACCTAAGACAATTAGATAGTAAAGTAGGATACTCAAAACGTCTGATGCTTTCTATTTAATTTGATAGGCTGGTAAGTATTCATAAACAGCTTGATATAAGAACAGAAGTCAGACAAACCCGTATGAAAGTTATCACAGTTTAATCGTTAACTGATGCTTTCTGTACGGAATCGGAATCGGAGAACTTTGCCGATCATGTACGATTAAAAAGCGATTAATTTCGAGTATCTCGGTACAATTTCTTCTTTGGAGATATTTTGTTTTTCTTGTTAAAATACGAATGTTTTAATTGGTTTCAGATCGAGACGAAATTGGATATTGATCGTAAAGATTTATTGATACGAAATCAAATAATTAAAGAGTAAAATCGTGTTGGTAGATATGCAGCTACGAATTTTACAAAAAAAAAAATAGTGCGTGGAGTCCCTCCGCGCGGAAGAAGTGAAACATCATAATGTGGAAATAAAAATCGGAAGGGGTAGAAATTGATTTTTAGTTAAATCATATTGTTTCTTTGAGACAAACTTTATTAACATTACAGATCGTTTAACGCATCAGTGCTTTCATACCCCCTCCATGCTAGCGTTAAAATTTAACGCAACCTTGATGGAAGTCGCATTAGAAGTTTCATAAAAAAAAAAAAACATGCGTTTAGTCTTGTATGCATGACTCTAAATTCTTTGCCAAGTCCTAAGTAAACATGTATTGCAACAGCGGCTGTAAAGAAAACCAATGATGGAAGTTGTTTAGAGCCCACCACAAGGTACAGACAAGCGTCGGAGCGACGATGGCGACAACTCTACCGACAATCAGCAGATGATGTCCGCGGCCAATACGCACCGCTTGACCGCTAGCCGCGCGGAATCCGTGCGAAAGTTTTCGCAACGTTTAACTGCAGTCTTAAGCGTTGCGAAAATTTTAACGATAATAAAGAAACTAGTTACTGATCTAGGTACTTACCACAGTGATAGGATAGGCCGGGTTGATGATGGTGTAGAGCAGAATGTGGTTGGGTCGCGCGGGCGGCTCGCGTTTGCGACGCGGCTCGCCCGTCATGTAGTTGTTGCCATTACTCTGGAAATAACAGAAATATTATGTTAGAAAACTGACTAACAACAAAAAGGCAGAATTCGAATATGTATCCGCTGATTCAGCAGCAGCAGGGGTCTACTTGGTTCGCTAGTTAAACTCGCTAGTATACGAGTATCATCGCTAGACCGCGGTATTGTTAGTCAATCATTCAGCCGGTCTTGGTGGACGGGGCCTGCGCCCCGACAGAGGGGAGGCCCCCAGCAGTAGGGTACGTTACAGGCTGTAACCGGGCTTCCCTTCCTAAACATTTCACTCGCCCCTGTAGCAGCATTCAATATTCCGACCTAATTGTCATATCCAATCTCCATATCTCCTCGCCGTATCTGCTACAAACCGTGATCTTAGCATCAGCCGTCCTTGCTTGCTAAGCGCTACTAATGATTTACACCCGCATGACGGGCAGCCATTTAATTGCACTACACGTCCGCTCTATGATCTATGCCCCGACGATAGTCTAATGTCGGCGTATTTGTGAACTCATTACCGGTTGGAAATAGACGGAGTTATGTGTTCGTAATCCGCGATTTGCATACCTGTCAGTGGTGATTGTTCTGTGTGTTTGGTTTGTAGGCTTTCTGTTTCGGGGATTATTATCGAAATACGATTAGGTGAAAGGTTAAGTTTAATGTTAATAGGACTCTTTGTTTTAAGTCGAACTGTCATCTTATCGGATTAAGGAAGAAGAAGGGAGAGACGGAAGAAGAAGGGAGAGAGGGAAGAAGAAGGGAGAGAGGGCAGAAAAAGGGCGAGATCCTAAGTAGAGAATGTACCTGTGTTTGCGCACACATTTGTGCGCTAATGTCTCATGCGTATTTGCCTAGTCTCCGATCGGTCGGAAAAATCATCCTTGCAACCTTTGAAGACTAAATTAAGTGTGCTAAATTCTGTCTTATCGTACTTCATCGTTGCCAATATAAGGACTACGCATCGATCCCTCGAATCAATAAAAAGTTCAAAGAGAAAATTGAAGAATAGTTTGTTAATAATCCAGTAGGAATAGGCAGAAAAACACTTCCCTGCGAACATAAAACGAGTTTATTTACTGTAATGAAAAAACGATTACCAGAACCTAGAAACAGGCTAACGAATTCAGTGTTCGCCATCTCCAGCTATGACTATAAATCACAAAACTGACGTTTCAAAGCTAACAGCAGTTCCATCTAGACGCCAGTACATCTCCTAAACCTTGGAAGATCACAGGAGTGACAAGACACACGACTAATAAACCCAACTGAGGGGAACCGGTCATTCGGAGCGCGTAAACGATGGATTTATGACCTGTGCTCTTTATGATTTATGTTCAAACACCTTGGTCATATAGAATTTGTGTTATATGGACCTCTTGGAATGGCATACTACTCGTAGTTAACAACGAACAAACAAAAGACATAACAGTTGGATGACAACCGCGACATTCCAGTAGATGCATAATCCAGCCTACAGCGTATGATGTTCCCACTGCTGATACACTATGCTTCACCTCCTATCCTGCCATCTAAGCCCCAAAACATGCAGTCAAAGAGCCCTCTGCGCTGCTATCGACGATGCCCTTGAATTTGCGAAGTTTTGAGCCAGCAAAATAAAAAATACTGTCGTGCCAAAACTGCATAGCACCGACTTGAACAAGAGCAATCCTCCCTCAAGGCCTACTCTATGAGAGAGACCCAGCGGTATCTCATGAGGATGATGATGATATTCCTTTATCACTTTGCCAGCAGTGATGACAAAATAATTCTACTCTGACCATCGACTCGTACTGGGGCCCGCGTGGTGGATTATTTGGTTCACTATTTCTCACAAAGAGAAGGCAGTGTCCCAGCAGTGGCAAAATTTGAGGGTTACTATACTATATTTGTTTCTAAAACTACTCCAAAGTAAACAAGTGGGTATCTTCCCAAAATCTCAACCCTTCCTCCACTGCTGTATCTCTCAAGGAAAACAAAATGGCGCTTCTCTCGCTATTAATTGCTACAAACAACTTACTGTTACGCTAAACAAACGTAATAACGCTCTGCATGAATATTCATCATCGCGGCTCGACTGCGAAGGGTTAAGTGGGGGGTTGAAACATGAACTTTAGCGGGTAGTTGACAAATTGGTTGATTTTGTTCTAGATTTATGATGTTTACTGGATTTATTGGGATGCCGACTATGATAGTTAATTCTCCTGGTACGGGCAAATTCAAACCGTTTATTTAGGCATAGTTACGGGTGTAAAACCACAGGGGTGATTTACAAAATGGCGGCAGTGCCACTGTTAAGATTTTTTTGACAAGTGGGCAAAAAAACGATACTTATTTCATTATGATCACTTTCAGTTTAAAATTAAATTCATAAAAATTTATCATGCATGAAAAACACATTAGAACAAAATAAACAAGCCTATACGTATACTTGGAAACATGCATACTGTGACGCCTAACGACACAGCTTATCTTAACGTTTTAATGAAGTACTTAACCACATCCACTGTATACTTACTATGTACTATTACAACGCTATCTCTCATCTCAGGGCCAGCACACAAGCTTACATCCCCGATACGATCAGTAGGTAAAACACAGTCGCCGATGTAATTTAGTTAAAGCCCTAATTTCACAGCATCCCGCGCGGAATCCGAAGTGGGATCACACGTATTCAGTTTGAATCGAAAATAGATTAGATAATAGTGTGTGTTTTAAGTTCGTACGGTGTTTGAATGTTAATAAAAACAGGAGTTTTGGATAAACGTTTTATAACTAAATCTAAATAAACTGAAAACAGTAACATCAGTAAGCAGTAATTGAAGTAACTGTGTTTTCAGTTACGAGGGCAAAATGCTTCAACCATTTTGGGTCCATTTTTAAGAAAAAAAATAATTGGTGATATTATGTGTGTTTATGCAGGTAAGAATTAAAATACTATTCTAATTTGGTTGTTGAAACTTCACAAGCATTTTGGGATCTATTTTGATTTGTTATTAAGATTTTTTTTTTAAACTGTTTTTTAAATATTCCATGATTCTTTGGTGCAAAAGTATTAAAAAGAAAAAAATTGTTAATCAGTAGTAAGATAAACTTTTGACCAAATCAAGAACGCACGCGCCCCTCTACAGCCACACTAACAAGATGGCCGACTAGCTAAAAGACCATCAATCTAAGAGAAGTAACGAAATGGTACTATTTCGGGCTATGAATAATGCATGCGATTATTTTACGGAGCACAATATTATGAACAGTTTTGGTAAACGGCATTAAAACGGATCACTTGTTATTTATGATAAACGGTAGCTGCTTTGGGTCCGAATATTAAATCCGTGATTTGAGATTTCAACCTCCCTGTTATTCATGGGGGTACTTAAGAAAAATGATTGAATTATTTTCGCGTTTCGATTTATGATTAGGAAAAGAAGTGATAGGTATGATTGATTTGATGTTTATTGAATAGAATGATTGATTAGCAGGAAAAAATTATTCTTAAGCATGATATTTGGTAGCAAACAAACGGAGTCAACCTGATGGTTACTACACACACATCACTACGTCCATTTGCAATACCAAAGGCTCCGCAGATACGTGGCCAACCTAGGGACATGGCTGAATTGTCTTGTGTGCCCTCGTGTCGGTTGTGTTGTGTCGTAAATACTTCAACCAAAAAAGCAGCAACTCTATTTGGCGGCAGCAATATTTGTATGTGGTAACATCACATACATGGAAGAGGAAGATCTAAAGCCGTGTACGCGCGTACGAACAAATTTGTTGCGTTGCATGATACGCAACAACTTGGTTCGCACGTACGGTCAACCGACTTTTGATGCTGACTGTACGTACCACTAACGAACATCGAATACTCTGTTCGTCAAACATGTTTGCGGCGATCCTTTTAGTATGTTCTGTCTGGACGGTGTTCGAAGAGCTTTAATAACTTCACAATCGACCACTTCCAACGGCGCCGTCATGGCTATTAAGATAGAGTTCACGACTGTTGTGCGCGAACTCGACTCGAACTATGTTCGCATTCGTGTTCGAATATCCGTCCTACGTACGAACCAAATGTTCAGATTTGATGTTTTGTGTTCGCTATGTTTGTGTCCGTAAGTGCGTACACCGCTTAAGGAAGTATGGATGGATTGTGTGAAGAATGATATGAAGGAACTGATTATGCACATTGGTATATGCTCTAATACAAATCTCGGAATCATAGTAAGGTTTGCTTTAAGAAAACCCAATTCTGAGTTAAGCTCGCCGTTGTATAACATAAGCTTCATATTGCAGTTTGTGTATATCTTTTAATATTATATTATTATATATGTAGGATCAGGAGAGCCGAGGGGTATCTCGTCAGGGTTTTGCGTTCCCATTTTATTGGGATAAACAAGACTGTATTATGAATTACAGAGTTTTAATTACAGTAGGTGCAATAGAAAAAAGGTACACAATGGAAAAAGACACAATTATTAGAAAATGACACAATAGAAAATAGTACACAATAAAAATAATAATCAGTTACAACAAAAGAAAGCAACACAGTAAAAGGTTACAGTACAGGCGAACAGACCTTTTCAGGTCACAGTTCGTACAGTGGCCAAGCCACCCAAACAAAGTGTATTGCTCGCTATCAGCAAGCTATGTTCAATATACAGCAGTGCTGTACGGAGTAAACCGACAGTTTTGTCGGGAGCAGGGGAGCTCTGTATCGAGTCGAATCCGAAGACCGACTGACGAGCTTACGGAGCGCATGCTCTTTTATAAGACGATATTCCCGCCTTGCAATCCATGACAACTCTGTCCGTTGACGTACGAAAGTAGGTCACGCGTTTACTTGATACAAAACGTGCTAAATCTAATAAGACTTACATTATCAAGCAATCAAATAATACAAGAATAATTGTCGTAAATAAGCAAAGGTAAATTAACAAAGTAAATCGTTCTAAAATTAAAGAAACATCATCAATTGTTTTGAACAAAACTAACTGTCACATTTATCGAAAACAAGATGCAATAAAATCAATTAGTGCGTACACTAAGTTCTTAACAAGAACGTTTTGATTTATCGGACAATAATTGGTCTTAAAGATCACGTAAATCAGTAATAAGAAAATCAACTTTTAACAAAATTCGGTGACTACCCACACAATCCACAATCTTATTTGACAACCAACTCCGACATATATATATTATTATTTTTTTTTTTTATTATTATATATTATTTTGTGTGCAATCTTCTTCTTCTATATTAATAAAAATCAATTGCTGTTCGTCAGTCTCGCTAAAACTCGAGAACGGCTGAACCGATTTTGCTGATTTTGGTCTTGAATTATTTGTGGAAGTCCTGGGAAGGTTTAATAGGTGAGAAAGGTAGGTAGGTAGGTAGGGTAGGGTAGGTAGGGTATGTAGGATAGGTAGGTAGGGTAAGGTAGGGTAGGTAGGTAGTTAGGTAGGGTATGGTAGGTAGGTAGATAGGGTAGGTAAATAGTGCATTGTAACGAATGCCGGGAACAGCTAGTAAAGAATAAGAAGGAAAAAGAAGTAATGATACCGTGATGGTTGACAGAGGAGAGTGTGAGAAGAAAAGGTGTTGTGCCGACCCTAGGTGATATGGGACAAGGCAGGGAAGATGATGAGTAGCACATATGTACTTCTCGCCAACTATTGAGTACCAGTTAGGCTAGGGGCTTTAAACGGTTGATGCGAGTAATCTCGCCAGCTATTGAGTACATGAACGAGCTCTTTAACATAAAGCTCTGCTATAACTACAAAATTTTACGACTTTTTATCGCAATCAGACATACAAAGGAAAAACGACCCCATTACGTTGATAACAGTCCTTATTCCCGACATTTCAAAAAGAAACATTCAATAGTAATTCAAAGCGTTAACTTATGTTTGCACTCACAAAGTAAATAACAAACGTCTTGCGGCAAGCTTTCTATTTATACCCCTTAATATCCAAGAAAACGCACAGCTATTAAAACCAGTCAATAAATATGAATTTCAAAGGGGAAACTAAACCAATAAAATAGCTACCTATAGGTTCGTTATCAAAGTCAACAAGTCACTAGGAATTTTGAAATTGAATCGTCCCCTGTATACTCGTAGGACAGAAATTTCTGTAATTATCCTACAAAACTTTACCACAATAGCCTAGTCAAATTAGACATAAAATAGTGATCGCGATATTTTAGGAATGGTGATTCTCAGGCAAAAAGTTAAATACCATTTTTGTAGATAATTTTATGATCTACAATTTTGTCTACATTTTTGATACAACTTAGGTAATGTTTTCCGAAAAACCGAAAATCTTGACCTTTGACCTCGAATAATTTTTTTAGCATACATGGGATCGATGGGGACTTTTGACATTTTATTTCTACTGGTGTACTCAAAGTCTCTACCAAAATTCAGCTTGATCCGAGTTTTTGTTAATTGAAATTTCTATTTTGACCGGACTATAATGAGCACTTCTTAGTTCCTTATTTGAATTCCCGCTTCGGTGGCGTTCGCCGCCAATCTTGCAATACGATAACCGCGTTGAAGAAAATCCAACCTTATGTCTTTGATTTTAAGATGACGTCTCCCTTGGTAACACTGAGGTTTTTACATCTATTCTACTTTACTTAATAATCCACTGTATCATGTATGCCATAAGGTTCAATTTTAAATATATGTTCGCGTTTAAACAACTATCATCTACCAGGGAATTTCGTTCTTTATGACAGTCTATTTAGGGTTGCAATTCGACGATTTTGTGCTGAATAATGCTCAGCCTGTTGAAGGGATTACATGATGGAATATTAAGTGCGTTTCCAGTTTTATTTGAATTTAATTTTAGCTTTAATATTTTGTATGTCTGTATTTATGACTGAGTGCAGTATATGAAGACTTTATTGCAAGGATTTGCAAATGTATCAGAATATTGAAATGTGGCCAGGATGAAGACATTTTAATGGTTTTGTTGAATATTTATGTTGAGTGGTACAAAATATGAAGTGGGATTGTTTTTGAGATACTATTTTCTGTACTCACTGGCAGTGTTATTACAAACATAGACATTTATAAGTCGGATCCGGTCATTAGTACAAAGCAAGGACGACAGTTGTCGTCGCAGCGGAGTCAAGACGTCCCGGAACTGTACCCGATTCATGGCTTATAATGTTATTGTGTTGGATTGTTACTTCGTTAAAAGCAGTGTACGGAGTGTACCGCGTGTAATGTGTTTTCATAGCACGAAACCCATGATCTGCCCACATGATGACCGAGTCTAACAAAATAAATCCTGACAATCCGACATATAGAAGATTTTTTTTTTTAAAACAAACTCATTGGAAAGTTTTTATTAGAACTTCAAAACATCATGAATCTCACAGTAGTTACCAGATGGCCTAATTAAGACAAAATGATATTCGATCAGCAATAACCATGCTAGAAAAGTCAAGAAAGTATTGATCTGACATTACATACGAAAAATCATTTTCAACACACTTGCTCATAAAGTGTCTTTATGGTCACCGCAATTAGGCACAGAATAACACCCATAATCAAACTGTGACTTTTTCTTTGCTATAACTCACTAGTGAGTTATGGTATTTTTTTTTTAATTTTATTGGTTGAGGTGCTTTGTTCTTAAAAAGTTTTTATTCAAAAAAAAGATCGTGTTCAATCTATTGCTTGCTCATTTCATGCAACTTCTTATTTAAATAGATAATATTAACTCGTTCGTGTTTAATAAATAAAACTTTTACTCAAATATAACTTTTGTTTTCTCTGTAATAAAAGAAAACTTTAAATTCCCCATTTTGTACGTGGCAGAATAAGCGCAAACCCTATGCGCGGAAAATAAAAAACAAAACCTCATCCCTTTAGTTTGTGGCTGATCGCAATGCGCGCGCATAGGAAAACTGATTAATTTTTCCCACCATAGCGAATCATTTTTGAAAACTCGTTTTCACTGTTGAAATTATAGTTATTTATTAATTAAAATGTCTACAAGTAGGTACTAGTTATGAAGAAAATGATTTATGTTGTACACCGCCCGATATAAACCCGATATGTGAAGCCCTTAACGTTATGGAAAGTTTACTACCTGAAAACTCCAAGGAAAAATATCTATTATCTACTAAATAAAATGAGTTTTTATTGTTATTTTATTCACAAGTGTGTTGAAAAACGTCGTATGATACACGTGTGTATTGGTGATTACCGTCCTCGGCTCTCTTAAGACCCTCACCTAACGGCTCGGGTCTCAATGGCGCCTCAGCGGTAATCACCAACATTACACACTAGTACCATAATGTACTATTATCTAATCCTGTTCAAAGCCAACGGACTACGAAACTCGCCATTGCCAAAGTCACTTCTAGGTCACAGGACACCAAAATGGCAAATCGAGATTAAAAATCAAAGCTTTTATTAAAATGAAAAGAAGAAAATTAGGTTTACCTATCTATCTACATTGTTATCAACAAAGTTTCGTGTCTGTACTATTAACCGTTGAGGAGTTCTCTCCTGAGGAGGCGATGCTGGCTGCAAGATCCTTGACAATTACACTTTTGTCACCAGACCCAAAGGTGTGTGCAAAATTTCAGCTCAATCGGACACCAAGTGGTTGAAAAATAGTTAGCAAATTTTGAAGCGGATAACTTACTTACATACAAACAGGAAGGGAAGGAAGTTAGTTAATTATTATTATTATTATTATTTCATTTATTTCAGGCTATGCCCATAGTGTTAGTAACAATGGTCTTAAATGCTAGTGTTAGTAGAGATACATACATTTAATAGTGATTTATTAGGTGTGGAGTTTCATCCAATGTCGCAGCATTGGAGACTCCCACCTATCAGCGAATAAACTCAAGATACTGTTGGTACTAAATAAAAAAAAAACTTGTAAAAGCGTGTATTCATGCTCAGTATGCAAGTAAATATCTATTAACTCTAATTCAGCTATGATAAACACTAGCATAATCAAAATCATCCTATAACGTTCCTAATTTTGGCTCACAGGCCTCTATGAGAGAGAGACCACTGTAGCCATATGATTAATTGCCACAATGTCACAGCTACAAGAAAACAAAGACACATCACACGTGCAAACATTTGTTCTACATACAATATTAATCAAAAAACCGATCGCTCCATTAAACCCCCAAAAATAAAAATAATAGTAGGTAGATTGTCAAATCTACCTACTACCCGAAAACAACACATACTCATTAATTACAATTCTGACAGGTCATTTTCACCAAAAAAAAACGTAAATAAATATAAAAGGCTGGAAAAAAACCGTTGTCATTTTATACAGTCGTACAAATTATCACAAACGAACCGTTAATTTAACACTGAGGGGTTGAAACCCACATATGACACCTCACCCCCATTCACCCCCCAGTCTGTATTTTGTGCGTGATGAATTGGGGGTAGTACAGTCGGCTAGATAAATATAAGGATAATAACAGAAGTTTCAAAATGATCGGGATAACGCATAATGAAATGCCTCAATTGGATAAAAGTTAGATAGAATGGAAGTATCCAGCCACGTTAATTCTGTCTTCTGCCATTGGGATAAAGTTATACATTCTTGTTTATTTTAAACTGTCGGCTCGTTCCCTTATTTTTGGTGACTGTACAACAAAATTTTTGGGTTGTTTGTTAAAAAGTGGCCGCTGCGGGTTGAAAATACAGTTGTAGAAGGAAATTTAATAAAGCTTTGTTTACATAACATACATAATACGGTCAGTTTATAACACACACACACACACACACACATAAATTCACCACTTTCCCCAGGAGGATAGGTTTATACAATGGACAGCGAAGTGCTATACCTACCTACTTACTCCTTTTGCTCCGTTCACGTTCATACACGCACGCCGGTTGCGAGTACTACACGCCTGAACTTTTTAATGAATATCTCCAATAAGGTCATTGTCTGTCATTCAAGGGCGCTCCAGCATTTCCAGTCGTCCATCACATCTTAATACCAACTTAGAACCCGTGGACACAGATTGTTGGACGTTCCGTTTGCACGCACAGTTTCGCATTCTAATTCTCCCATGGTTCGCGCCCTAGCATGCACACTCCGGTGTCGATGTCAGAACAGCGTTCACGCTGTTCTGACATCGACACCGGAGTGTGATTTATTTGCCTCGAGCTGGGTAGACGTATGTCGTGGATGTTTGAGTTTCTGTGAGAAGATGAACGAATGATGTTTTTTTTTTTTTGTGCTTGTTCTGTGGGAGGATGCATGAAAGGTGACTTTTTTGTTGTTGTAATTTTAAGTACTTTTTTTATTATGTTTATCATACTTTATTCTAAATATGTTTCTTTTTACTGTACATTTAATATTAATTAATTAATTAGGAGGATGACTGAAAGATGTTTTTTTTTTTTGTTGTTGTTGTAATTTTAAGTATATACTTTATTTTAAATGTTTTATCATAGGTTATTCTAAATATGTTTCTTTTCACTGTACAATTACTTGGATTTTCTGTTATATTGTACATGTCTTTTCAAATAAATAAATAAATCTTATTTCTGAGTCAGAAAACGTCAAAAATTCTTTAATTTATTGCGAAGATAAATAAATTGAATCCTAAATTGCGTCACGACAGTTTCGCACATGTGTTTAATTCTAAATCTTAATTACGTCGAGTTTCACGCACCGACGGATCCCTACAAAGAAAATGCGACACGAAGTTCAGGACTGTCAAAGAAAATACTATAATATAGACAAATTAATTTGGTTGGGTAGCATAAAACCCGAAAACAACTGTGGCACAGTGGTTTATGTGGTCATTTGGTGGGTCCACAACAATAAAGGAGAGGTAAAAAATAAGAGGGTTCTTCTTAACGGTTTACCAAAGAAAAAAGCAAAGTAAGGTTTTGAATGCCCGGTTGACAAAAAGAAAAGGCGAGACAGACCAATCCAAACTATGATTCCTGTTAGATCATGGATATGATATGCTTGCAAAATTTTAGCAGATTATGACCACTAGGCAATAAGGCGAGCAGGCCAGTACCATTTCAGCTTATTGGTTTTGAAAGTTACAAATTCAATCTCCATCCTCCCAAAACAAAACAAAACTCATCAAAAATCTGACATCCGCATTTCAACACGCTAACCAACATTTTAATAAACATCTTAACCAACACTTTGAAAGTTACAAAGGCTTTCTTCTGACAAATATGAAATTTTCAAGCACTTGCTCCGACAAGTACACAAGAAATTACTTTAAAAGTACCCACGACTCGTTAGCTCACAATGCCATAGGAAAATGGGTTGACGGGTTGTGTTTATTTGTTGCTCGAGAGTTTTTAATTATAAGGGGGGGGAAATTTGGATCGGATGAGTTTTAAGGGGTGAAAAGATCGGTTTGTTGTAGCAGTAGGTTTTAAAGGGTTGAGTTCGTTATAAAGAGAAAGTTGGTTTGTTAAAAAAGTCGGGGATTTTGAAGCTAGAATAACCTTGTGATTTTTTTATTCCTCTACTTAGCGTGTCGATGGCAAATTTTCATTAAAGGATGAAAGCATAAAAGGAACCTCCCCTAGCGACGTATTCTACTACCTGCTGATACGTCCGGCGCACCGTGGGCAACTGACTTCTGTCGATAGACTAATCCTATCACCACGATGGCAAATTTAAGTTGTTATTAGTTACATTAAATACCTATGCCACGCCACCAAAGAGCATGTTTGTGTTCGTTTTGTGAAGAATATGAGCGTCGCGTCGAAGAAATAATGTTTTTTTGATTTATCTGCTTTATTTTAGAGACCCTTACCACCGTCACCCACCATCCAGTACACTTGGGTTCCACAGATGGTCGTTAATGTAATGAGAAGTAGAGCTAAGTTGTTCTTAATGCAGGTAAGTAGAACTCACAAATGCCTAAGCTGGTTAAGGATCGTAGCGCCTGTTACTATGTAATTTCAATCAACCCACATAGGAACAAGTAACAAGCGAGCGCCTTGCGCCGCTTGCGCGCCATTAAACCTACATTTTCACAAGTCAGAAACACGTGCAAGCGAAATATTAAAAAAATAAAATCCCTCTCACCACCATAATTCCGTAACACAAAATAATTAAAATCCGTGTACTTTCAAAGGTACATGTGAACAAATTGGAAGGATGAGTTTCAACCGGGTAACCGGGTAACCCACCCCGCAGCCTTGCGGTGAAAATGTAACAAGTCGCTGTTACATTTTTCGAATTTTTGTTATAAACTCACGTTTTAGGGTTGACTGTTGAGAGATTATTAATTATTATTTATGTGCTTTGTTTTTGTATGGTTACAAAAACTTTTTATTTTTAGAATATTCGGGATTCAGTACCAAGATATATTGCGTAACTGGGTTGTGGATGTCTGATAGGCAGCCTATGGATACATAATAAGCGTCTATTTTCTGGGTTGTGGAGGTCTGATAGGCAGCTGCTCCATTTAAAATATTGGTACCCAGATGTATCTAATTAGACTGGAAGCCTGCCTCAGTATAGTTGGAAAAAGGGTAAAAAGAGGATGACACAAGATTCGAGTACCGACGAAAAATTGCGTTCATTTACATACAAAAAAAAATTGAAGTGTTTATTAGTAATAAAAAAAAATACAGTTTTTTACTGAGCGCATATAAATGCGGTACCTACGTATCTAACATTTTTTAAATATTTGTCTGTATGTATGTTTGTTTCGAATAATCTCGTAGTCTCTAATACTCGCAGAGTTATATGTATCTTGCTTATGAGTAAATATTTTAGTAACTTTTTAGACCTATGGTTCTAAAAAGTTGCTATAATATTTTCGAAAAATAGTGTTACAGCTAAATTAGGGCCATTATAAATTATCTATAGAAACATAAATTTCCAAATTGCGAATGTACCCAAATAATTAGTTTTATGCTTATTCTGTTTTAACTTAATTACCAATACATGAGCTATATTTTCAACGCGAAATCAAAAGCGTGTAATTAAAATGGTGGTTATATTAATTAACAAGAAATGTGCTCTCATTTAAAATAATTACAACATTTATTAAGCCTAGGTACTGTAATTAAGGCCTCGTACAAACTACACCACAAAGTCTTCAATGTACTATCACCAAAGTGTGTATCTGACCACGGTAAAGACTATCGTTACTTGCAGCGTCCGGCCGCTATAGAAGCGCTTATTAACGCTCAACTACCAATAGCATCGCAGCATCTGTTTTTTGCCGAGTCCTTTGGTGTCGTAAATGAAAATAAAAACTGTGGTCAAACATCTGGGATCATTAACAGAGCCTGAGATTGTGTTTAAAACAATACATATTAAAAAAACGGTCGTGCATTTTTCGGTCGGGTCTTTTTTTGTTTTACCACTATTGGTCCGCAAACTATTTGTGCGGACCAATAGTAATAAGGGTGTTAAACAGATATCATCGTGTGCACGGGATTTTGTTTGAAAAGTGTCCATATTCCCACTTTCCCGACTGTACAATCAGGGAAATAAACTGTCGCTACCCACCTACGTCAGTTCATCATTGGACATTATATATACCTAACAACACACACACATTTTCAACAGCTGTAAAAGGATGTCCATAACTTTAAGATTGAAAGATGATACACTTTTATTCTTCTTAAGGTGACTAAAGAAAGTTATGTGAACTAAAGGGTTTTGTTATTTACTTTTTTATGTAATTTAATTTTATGTAAGTAAGCAATATGAAAATATACATAAATAGATTCTGAATTTTATTTATTTTATTATCACCTACTTTTTACTTACTTATTGACATTTTTTTTAAGTTTTTCTCTGACATTGAAGATGTATTAGTTACTTACATGTTAATTAATGACTCGAAGAGCGAACACGATACCCGTGACAGTTTAATTAATTATCAATTCAGAAGTGTACGCATTAAATTAATTAGCCAATCAGCAACGATGATCTCTCACTGTACGGGAAGCTCATACAAAGTGAGATCAGGTTATACATCCAGTATAACCTGATCTGTGTGGTCTGCTGTAAGTATCCAAATTACAGCTCGGCACTCGCGGAACGAAAAGGTTAGAAAAGTTAAGGATTAAAAGTAAATGCGAAAGTTCCTTAAACTTTTGGCTGTAAAAACATTCCTGTCTCTCTCTGTAGGTACAGTAACGTCTTATAATATGTATACACTTAGCAAAACTGAAAAGTGATTTGCTCGTGAAATTACGGTTTCTACGTTGGGACAAGACCTATTTCGTAATAGTATGGCTTCCAAAATTCTACGTTCGTGAAAACGTAAAACCTTAATCAATACAGTAGGAGAAAATCACTTTTAAAAGTTGCTACGTGTATACATATTATTAGACGTGACTGAACGAGTACCTAAATAATGATCAACTCTTGTATTCTTCAACTGTACATAAAATACTAACATCATGATTCTCCTGCCCCTATCTTAATTTATTTGGGGTCGGCGCAGCATGTCTTCTCCCTCCATACATCTCTATTACTCGTTATATCAGCAGTCACCTCCAGACTAGCGTCTAGCTGTATCATCCTTCACACAGTCCATACATCGTTTGTTTGGTCTTCCTCTACTCTTATAGTCATCAACATTCATACTACAAATTTTTCTCACTACATTTTCCGCATAACATATCCATACCTCGATAACCGATTACCACACAGCTTTTCAGATACCGGCGCCAAATAAGAATATATGGTAACTTTTTGAATACTCTCGATTATTTCTACGTCTCCAACAAGATTTCTCACTGTATTTAAGTAGTAAGGCTCATTCTAATTCTAACAAATAGTTATGTACCGTAATTATGTCAACTCAATAATCAAGAATGCCAACGTTGACAAACAAACGAGAAAATAAACATAAGAAGATTCGAGCGGATAAATAAATTGTATGTAAACGACGAGTTTATTAGACCACATCAAAACATAAACAGTGCAAATTGACATCTGTCAAAACTGACAGGGCAAAGTGACAGTTGGACACTTTTCACTTTTTGAATAAAATCCTTGAAAAAGAGTTGTTCTTTCTATAGTTTAGTTTGCTCTAAAATAACTGCTATGGGATTCAAAGTAAAGTTGTAATAAATGTCTGCTTTTACAAATAATCCCCAAAAGTAAATTAAAAAAAATCGTAAAAAGTACGACACCATACTGACAGGAACATAATAAACTTCGATCAACGAGAAACAACACATATTAAGAAAGCGAGCGTTTATATGCCCACCATTTGACTTTTCCGAACTCGTGCGATAAGTATGTCGTGTCACACAGTCAGAAATCTCCTCGTCGACAAATTAATGGCAGAACGAACACGATACTGCTTCCAAATGGCGATAACAATTTGTTAAATAGAGGAGACATAACACAACAACCAAAGAACATTCATAGGGAATAAATGGGAGAATAAAAAAAACAGATTTTGACAGCTGTCAATAAATAGTGAGAATAACAAGAAAAAATTGACTGTAAACTAGTGGTCGACTCAAATGATTTATAATTATTTATCTAGAATCGTCACACCTGTAATATTCTAATTTATACAAATAAACGCAATAAGTATGTCACCAGAGAGATCATGGATGCCTCAGCCGACAAATTAACGACTAGGCGACATAACTTTCAAGTGAAGCAAACGATTTACAGATTTATACTAGATACTGGCTTGTCATCTATAAGGGGAAATACTAGCTCTAATTAATTAACCCATTTACAGTTAAATTATATCAAGAAAATGATGAATGTGCTCTGTCACAGTGAGGCGGGGTTGCGGGAAGCCACGAAGGAAATGGCGAGACGAACTGGACACAGTGGACACTGTCACAATTGGAAGGAGGACGCGTGGGTACGCGAGAAATGGAAAGAAAGTGGAAGGAGGCCTTTGCCCAAGAGTGGGACAGAGCATGCTAGGAAAAAAACATAATAATAAAAAAAATATGAACGGCAAACGACAATTACTAAATACTTAGTTTTGACAGCTGTCAAAAAATTGCAGGGCTATAAACAAAAATACTGTTGACAAAATAAATTCTTAATTTTCACACCTGGCATGTACGTGTATTTATAAAAAAGCAGTAAGTATGTCACTTGAGCGATCAAGGATGTTTCTGTCGACAAATTAACGACAAAAAGTTCCAAGTCGACACAACTTCCAACTGGCGTAAACGATTTATCGTGGACTAGCTATATGCCCACGGTTTCGCCAGCGTTTTGTTCGGTACCTAATTGTCCCACGGGATCATACTACCGAGATGAAAGCATATCATATATGCTATTCTAGACAATTATCTATCCATGTGCCAAATTTCATCCAGATCTATTCAGTAGTTTTTGCGTCAAAGAGTAACGAACATCCATACATCCTCACTAACTTTCGCATTTATAATATTAGTAGGAAACTAATTTAAAACGAAAAAATGACACAAATAGGGTAGGCTAACGTCGTAAGTAGTTTTTGTGTTTGATAGTTAAAATATAGTTATTTTTTAAAATATTTGGATATAAAAGTGACAGAGTTAACATGATAGTAGAGAATGCCAAAGGCATTAAGTCTGCCCTAGTATATTTGTGTGCTTGGTAAAATGTATGTTTTGACAGCTGTCAAAACGGCAAGAGTAAAAGAAAAAATATCAAATTCACAATAAATTAGGAGTGCTACACGATGTGGAGCCCTGTCCTAGGCAGAATGTGACGGGGTAGACCTGGCAGGAGTTGGCGGGAGGAGCTGGACAGAACCAACGACCAGTGTTCCACATCAGGCCTGGATCGAAGGATTTGGAAATCATGGGGGAGGTCTTTGACCGGCAGTGGGATAACACAGGAGTAAGACACATGTTAGATTCGGCCTGATTCGGCAAAACACGGGCGGTAAAACTGAACGTGTGTTTTTCGGCCCTGCCAGTAATAATACAATAAGTATGCCATCTGATCGATTAAGGATGTCCCCGTCGACAAACTAATGACAAAACTTTACAAATCACTATGGTTTCCTACTGGAACAAACGCATTGTGAAATATTCGTTATGAATGTAATTCGCATACGAGATTGCCAACTAGCAGTTGTGAGTAAAATTAATTTTAGTTCGTTTTGATCGGATGTGAGGTACCTAAGTACTTGCATATTGTGGTAATTTCGGCGCGAAATGAGGGAGTATTCCCATTTGAGCACCTATTTTTAGAGCACCTATATATTGAGCTATATATTGAGGCTAGTTTAGTGTTGGATAAGTATGCGGTTTTCGTAAGAATTCTTTTTGATCGAAAACAAATCAAAAGTTATTTATTCAAATTAGGCTGATAATCAGCACTTTTTGAACGTCAAATTTACAAGACAGTCCCCCAAAACGCCCGCCCTTTGTTCTATATTTTGATATTTTTTGTACAAGAGAATGAAGGGCTTTCTTTATTCTCAGAAAATGTAACGGCCCTTCATTCTTGGAGTGGAGACCGCGTATCGGCAAGTAGGAGCGTGGAACGGCCACCAGCTAGATGGATCGACGAACTTAAAAAGGTGGCTAGATGGATGCGGAAGGCGAAGGGCCAGCATTGGCCAAAAGTGTAAAGTTTAAAGTGTTGCGTCAGGGTCAATCAACTCAGGCTACCTATGGAGTTAGGCTGAATTGATTGACCCTGAGCAACACATTCCATGCTTTGCATTGAATTTGTTTAGTCAACTGGTGTATTAAAAAAAAAAAAGATAAAATATCCCTATCTATACTGGACAACCCTAATCACGACCAAGCGTAAAATTATAATAGACACAAATGAGTTACAGTTTGAACGAAATTTATAAAATGTCAATAAATAAGGTTTATTTACAAATAGTAATTAGTATGTACTTTGAATGTCTGTTGCAAGGAACTACAGGCAAAGATTAGAAGGATTTATTTATTTTATTTCAGATTTGTGTTTCGACGATCACAAATCTAAAACATCAAAAATAAACCTAATGTTCAAAACTAGTTTTAATAGAACCAATCTACATCCTACCCTCTTAAGAAATTGACGACAGTTCGTGAATAAAGTACTAAAAAAAAAACCCTAAAAGTTATCAACAACAAGAAACATCGACATTTCAAAAATACCCGAAAAACCCGAATTCAGCACAGTATGAAGAAATCGAGTTAGTGTGTCCATAATAACATAAAAACGTTAGACTCAAGACGGATTACAAGGTCCGGGCCGAGTAGGGTCACCACAACATCCCCACAAAACCGGACAGTGTTATTTTTAAAGGCGTCTTAAAATTTTCCGGGGATTTGCCGGTGGGGATATTCTTTTGTATCCGGACATTCCGCATTATGTCCAGTTGACGCACCTGGGTATGGAGGTAAATCCCTGAGGTTTTTCCATGTCTTCCTTTTGTGTTTTTCATTTTAAAGTGGGTTAATATTTGAGCGTGTTTCGAGTAATTTAGTTGTACGTTGTTGACATTTTCCATGTTTTGAGGTCGTGTTGAGCTTGGGTTTGGGGGATTAACCTGATTGCAGCCCGGTTTTGTAAGTATATTGTTCTGGAATAATCCCTTAGAGGCATATTATGCTGGTGTGTTGGTACATTTCGTTACGAGTCAACAAGGTTATCTCCCTTTTAGCACTACAAGTTTTTGTGACTAAGAAAGGGAATATCAAAATTCTGTCGTATCTTAAATTTTGATTGCCTCTCAAGGGAAATATGGCGAAGTTATACAAAAACCAAGATTGTAAACATATACGAGGGAATAAATATGTCGTATGGTTAACAACCAACATAAAGTTTTACGTGAATTTTATTCACACTTGGCATTATTTTGAAGAACAAAGAAAATTGTAACCATGGCTATTGACAATATGACGGAGATATTATGTCGTGCTTCCTTTTATGCGTATGATATTATTAGATCTTTGTCAGTGACAATGATAATCTTTTTCACAAATGTAAGCTAAGACATTTCATGTTAAAAGGTGCACGGATGTTCAAAGTAGTAAGTTAAAGGTACTATAACAATGAAGCTTAAAAAGATCTTGCAGAACTGTTTTTTTTGCCATTCGTTAAACATTACTGGCTGATACAAAAGTTTTGGCCAGGTTTGACTTCTTCCCACGGCTTTCACGTGTAGAAGACAAAAATTTCCACGTTAACTTACTACCGGGACTAAAAAAAACCTATGTCCTTCCTAAGGCCATGGGCTTATCGTGTGCCATATTTTCTCTAAAGCCGTTCCATCTTAACAGACAGATAAACAAACGGTCAGATAGATACACGGATAAACAGACTGTAGATCTGTCTGTTTATCCATGTATCTATCTAACCGATCTACAGTCAGACAGAATTACTTTGGCAGTTATACAAGACATGAGTACGAATTTCTTCGAAAATCCAATCCCATGGTCACATTACAGTAGTTCATTTAGTATTTCGCATGTATCCCCTAAGGGGATGCTCACTTGGAAACTTGTGTCGACTTGACCCTCGCCTCCCCTGTGCCCTTATTGTATTTTTGACCCTTTCATTGGGTCAATTCGGTTTAGAATGATTTCCTGACGACAAGTTTTTATTAAATTCCGTTTTATGTGGTGCTTCACATAAAACGGAATTTAATAAAACTTGTTGTATGGTAGTTTTTAGTGTTCTATTTGGAACCCATCCTTATTTATATATCTTATAAAAATCCGGTGTGCGTGAGTTCGTCATTATTTTATAGGATCACCTGGATTGTTTTTAGCAATAGTTAGACCCGGTAGGTGGCGCTGCTGTCGCAGAACAGGACCCCTGCTTACCGGATTCGTTACCTAACATTATACGAAAATAACTCTGTATGTCTGCCCGTTTTCCTTTTACGCCGTAATAGGGCTTAGTATATACCAGGTGAAGGTACACCGACGCTTAAAAGTTTACCACGTTTTCAATACAGCATTTTGTTTGGTTGATGTTTTGAACCCCCCCACACGGTATTTACACGGTCGGGTATTTTTTTAATCAGCTGTTTCATACATTTTGATCGTGTAGGTATTGCAATTTGTAGGAAACAACCGTCTTTTTTTAAGAACAGCCGAAAAACTTCCGTGTTCCACATTGTGTTCACATCTAAGTTTTTCGTAAGTTATTAAAAAGAAGCAGGTGTTCAAAATGATGTAGGTACTGAAGACGAGGTATCCGTTTTAGCGTCGGTGTATAATAATAACTAAATTCCGTAACTCTTAAGGTAGTATAATCAAGAATATAAGATACTAAATCCAACTACTCGCAAGTCAATTCAAGCCTCATTACTGTCAACATTACAGCAGCAAACTCATTGAAACGAAAGCGTATCAGCTTCCCACAACCGTCTATTGTAGCACAACATAGGCCTGCAACCTGACTCGACGTAATCGGAAAGAACAATGGACGTGACGTGAACAGGCTAACAGAAAATGTGAGTACGAACAGAGCGTTCACAATTACAAGATCGAGATAGAACAACCTTCTCAAAACCACTTTTTTTACTACTACTGCCGTCGCGACTGCTGTGCATGTGGTCCTAGGTTCGATTCGCAGGTCAGGCAAAAGTTTATTGTGAATTTGTGCTCGTTTGATGCCAATAGGTTCGCTCTCTATTGATGGGATTTAAACATAACTAGCAAAATGTGGGAAAAAATACTATTAGGTACACCTCTGCCTACCGACGTTGTCATGCTACGATAAAAAAAATAGTTTTGCTGTTGAATGAACATATGAATGAGAATGAGCCTTCAAAATATTTTTATTATATTGTTTGGTGCTACGAAACCCTGTGTGCATACGACTCGCACTTGGCCGGTTTTTTAAGTATGTCCACTGTATTTATTAAATCACATATTTCTCAATATTTTCCTATGCTTATATTACTAATTAAACTAACTGACTCAGAATCAACAAAACTTTTTAAAATTTAAAATGTGGAAGCAAAATCAACAATTACGAACAAAGATTTATTAGAAACATTTGTTTATCATATTTCTCATTATTATGCGATACTTATTAATAAATTAAACAATTTAAAAAAATAGGTATTTATTTACCATAAAACTCAAAAAAAAAAAAAAATGTCTGATTTCGATATTGAAACAACAGCTTGCGTTCCGAGATTCTGAAATTGTGATATTTCGAGATACATGCCCTAATGTTGTCACTAGAAATAATTTTACTATGTTCATCGTCATTATTTTTGACGGTGACTGTTTCATATCTTGAGTAGATTGTTATGCTGACAGCCCTAACATAACTAGGGTTGGCAAATAGGGGTGACAATAGAGAATTTTAACGTCGGGGTTAATTTAATAGAGCTGTTGTGGAACCTTGACCCTTGTTGATGAGGGATTTGTATTCATTCATATCTCTGTATTTAGATTGTTTTTGTATGAGGAGGTATGCTGACTACCTTTGCTTAGTAGTTGGGTAAGTCGCATTGTGTAAAGTTATATTGTTCAGGACATTACAATTGTGAATGAAAATGAAAACTGTATTGTTTTTTCCTTCAAAGATTCACTTATTCTCTATCTATGTTATTCTATTCTTTTAAGCATTTCGAGACATAGATTTGTTAACCAACTTCTAAAAAAGGAGGTTGTGTGCCAGCATTTTTTTCATGTATTTTCACCGACTTCACCGTGCTTACTGGTACGATTTAAGTGATCGTTTATTTTTTCTGGGAGTAGTCAGAAACTTCAGAACGCCGCCTACTACATACTATTATTTCATACTTCTTTTTCTACGTCTACGTTCATGTATCCGGTCAACTACAAGCTTAACAAAAATATGTACGAAATAACAACAACTGAAGGAAAAAAAACTACTTAAATAGAAAAAAATATAAATACTAGGAGAACTTTAACAAACTTGCAAACCATAATTTCACATTAAAATAAATTGAACAAAGGAGTTTTAAATCAATTTCACAGCTAGGTAATTTGCACATTTCTAATCGACGTAAATATTAATTGGAAAAAATTGCATAATTATAACCTACTTACTTTTAATCAGAATTCCAATTAGTTTCAAACATGAGTAGCCTCTTGTTTAAATGACTAATAATTGTGTTTACGTGCAAACATGTTACTAACAATTTATGAATCTCATAGTTGTATGTGTTGTGTAAATAAAATGTTTTTGGAACGAAGTTCCTTATCGCGCGTTGTGAAAGGGGGCTAGACGGAAAAAAATCTTACGAAAAGTTGTCACAACATTTTTTACTATAGTAAGCTATTGTAAGCTTTATTTCTTTAAAATAAAGTGGAAATTTCCTTAAATTACGTACAATTGGGGTGTGTATGTGAGTAAGGATAGATATGATTATTATTTTGAGTGACCGAACCACAAAGTACAAATTCGGTTGTGCAGTTAAGTAAGACGTATTGCTTCGAATTAAGGATTAATCTTCCTTAAATTAAATATTTTATTTTTCGCACACTAACTTAAATCTAAAATGTATTGATATAAGGAACTTCGTTCCATCCGGGTGTCCCTTGACACCTCTCAAGTTTTTATTATTTTATTGGGATAAGGGCTTGAAAATGATGAGTTACACAATATTGAAACCACTACAAATTAACAATACTAAATACATATCCAGTCACGACATCAAGGTCAAAAACACAAGCAAACCCGGCAAGAAAAGCTAGCTACACACTGAATACGTTCATTACAGCTGCACCAATGTCAAAAGGCAACAATTTGTCGCCAGCCAATATATCTGTCCGTATAAAACATCAAATAACGTTCACTTGTAAGATAAAGTGAACAGTGAATGAGGAGAAATACAGTTGAAAATACAATGATGGTCACAAATGTGTATTTGTTGTTACAGGAGTAGTTATTTGTTGGTGTAATTTATTGGTTTCTTGTTAGTAATGTTTGGAGGTGTTGCATTGAATTGTTTTATTTTGTCTGTAATTATAGTTTGTTTGTCTAAATATACAACGGACAACTTTGAATGGTCGCACTTCTCTCCCGAGTAATTTATGTAAACATAATCTCAACCCTTTTTCCCATGAGGGTAGGCCTTAGATAAGAATTTTGTCTCATACATATAAATAAAACAACAGCACCGAAATAACGGAAACTCAAAATTAAGAGTAAATATCCCGTTTTTGGTGTTAATGTTAGCTTCATAAAAATAAACACGCAACGACACTTTAAACAGTACCACGACTATTTTGCAGTCACAGTGAGAACTGACTTTAAGTCAGAGAAGGGGATGGGACAAAAAGTAAGAAGACAAACGGCCATTATTCTTTTTGATACGTTCTAGGGTTGAATAAGTAAATGCGGAGAGAAAATAACGTTTCATTAGTTTACGATGTTGATCTGGAAATTAAAGTCACGTCTCTGATAGTCTTATTGGCAAATAGATCTACAAGCTCTTTGTCCAATGAGCTAATGATTCATCTTCTTTTATGTCAGAAGCGATAACTTAATGTTGTGATGGAATGATTAATCAATCGGTAGGGTTGGCAAAGGGATTTTCCTTGCAAATAAGGGCAGACACTTGTAAACATAACAATTATCTAATAATAATGGAGACAAGTTTGTAAGCAAATTACACAGATTTGCCAGAGAGCACTCGAACAAACTAAAGTATCATCAATCGTAGAACATCAGCTTAACTTGGACTTGGAATCCTCATTCTCTGCCTAGCCTTTTCCCAACTATATTGGGGGCGGGTTGCAGTCTTACCAGATGCAGCTGAATTTTACACTAGTATTTTACATGGAGCGACTGCCTATCTGACCACAACTACAATTAGTATTGGTTAGTATACACCGTGTAAATCACCTCATCACAAAGCCGTCAACCAAGCATTCTGTACATGAAACTAAGTAACTTTACGCAAAAATTATTGCTGGGAAACCACTTTTTTTTGGGGGGTGTAAAATCATGTTTTGTGGTAGAACTCAATGTAACGCACTCGAAACATTGTGCTGCTGGACGGATGGAATAGTACGGGGGTCGTGGAGGTGTTTAAAGTAAAAATCTTACATTAAAAACTTGTGTTTAAAAAAATACTTGTCAAAAAGTTGGAACTTTGACCCCTAATATCTCCGTAACTAGAAGGTTCCCAGGTATAGTGTGGAACAAAAAAATGATCGCAATGACAGGGAGAACCATTGCTTTCGGCTTCGTTAAGAGGTGTTTTACACCCTTTATGATAGCCCTTGGTAAGTCTGCCTTTCGGGATACTGACTAGCTGTAGCAACTGTTCAACCTCTTCAAACGACAACCGGGACTAACGGTTTAACGTGCTTTCCGAAGCACGGAGGAAACTCGGCATGCCAACCCATCCACAGTGCCGAAATATCGGGAACGCCATACAAATAACAAACATGATAAATATCCCGACTTAAGTGTTCATGATAGTGTTAGTGACCATATCACTTCTTAAGTTTTTACCCAAATCAAGTAAACGAACTGGCGAGAAGAAGTACACCATCGAGATAAGTGGAAGGACTGGAGGATACCTTCGCCCAGGAATGAGACAATACCGGCTACCTCAAAAAACCCTGTACTTTGTCACTACAACTCACACTTGACCATAACGTTTTAGTCTACACTACAATTATAAGTGGAGACCTGTAATTGGCTGTCTGGCTAATAAACTGTTCTTGATCTGTTTGTCTTAGCTGTAAGTCTCCCATGTTTTTTAAATAAATAAATAATAGTTATTTATCCAACATGTGAGGAAAGTTCGTTTTTCCTATGAGTTTTGATTTTGAGTCTTGAGCGAACGAAGGATTGAAAAATAGAATCACGAGCGCAGCGAGTGATTATAAATTTCAATCCTGAGTAAGCGAAAGACTCAACAAAACGAATAGCAAATGAACTTGCTCACAAGTTGCATACAAAACTTTTCACCACTCCCAGCAAGAACGTATTCAGTCATCATAGGTAAATAAATTAAATAGTCACAAAGCAAATCAAAATAATTCTTTTTTCGAATTTTTGCTTCTAATGTCCTTCTTTCACAGGCTTCTTTCTTTGAGTGCGTTCAAAAATTATAATCCTAAATTTCAATATTTTATCAAACTTTTTTAATGTTTCTGAACTTATACACTTACAATAATTTGATAAATTTTATAAAAAACATTAATCTTAACTTATAAATATTTCTATTCTAAGCATAAAATTATTTATTTTTGAAAATATCTTTAAAACTTAACATAAAAAAATCAAGCAAAGTTAATTTCTGAACGGGATCATTACTTTCCTCACTGTTCAAACAGTGAGGAAAAACCAATTTTCCTCACTGTTTTCGTAGAGGAAAGACACTTCTTTCGTGCGGGAGTGGTGAAAATAAATAAACATTGTTTCAGACTTTCAGCACAATAATACCACTTAGTCGGCAAATTGTTCACAAATCGCCTTTGAAAGAATTTTTCTTAACCTTTACTTTGAAAGAATATTTTTTTCAGACGCGTGGGTTTTGAAGTCTCACTAAAAGCACTTTATGAAGCAAATTGAGTAGAACTTAGTTAATGTTTTAATGGTCTTATTTAAATACTTAAAGTCTGTGATGTGCTGTAACAAAAAGGTTTTACCACACAATAAAGCCGGCCACAGACAATTACGTATGTGGAGTTTTGCCTCAACAGTCTAAGTGTACAGGCATGCATGAATGTGTGTAGAAGAAAACTATACTATTATCCTTGCCTGTACATGCAACCTAGTATATACAGGGTGTAACGAAAAGGGTATGTACATACTTAAGGGTGTGCTACAGACCATCAAACTGAACATGTTTCTCCATCTGACAAACATCTTAATAGCAAAAAAAATTATCTGCTGCCCCATACATTTAGGTCGAATAGGTGTTGACATTTTGTATGTGGCAGCAGATAATGTGTGTGTGTAACATGTTCAGTTTGATGGTCTATAGCCTGCACTCCCTTAAGTATATATATACCCTTTCCGTTGCACCCTGTTTATATGAACGCGTTGTAAATTGAAAACATAGCATAGTCACACAAGAAGCAAACAAAACAAAACCTACAATCAGCTACTCGTCCACCCCACCTTTTTACACATAATTTCCACCGCTCCCACAACATTACCCACAAATACAACCTACCTACCCACTCATCCATGAACACAAGCGCGCGTAAAGATACAGCCAACATCTATTTAGTTGCAATCTGTATTAACCCTGTATTGACAACGACCCCTCCTGATTGCGGATAAGAAAAAAGGCAGCGGAAGAGGGTTGTCAATGTTACAGTTTTCCTCCCATGCATATACATACATAGCTATATGGATTTATGGCGTAGAACAAAAAAATGATCTCAATGACAGGGAGAACCAGTGCCTTTCGGCTTCGTTAAGAGGTGTTTTACACCCTTTATGTATAGGTACACTTAGCAAAACTGAAACGTGATTCGCTCGTGAAATTACGGTTTCTACGTTGAGATAAGACCTATTTCGTAATAGTATGGCTTCCAAAATTCCATGTTCGTGAAAACGTAAAACCATAATCAATACAGTAGGAGAATATCACTTTTAAAAGTTGCTGCGAGTAATACATATTATTTTAGGGGTATGAGGAGCAGGGTGTAAAGTTCCTCGATACTCCTTAGAAAAGGGAGGATCCTCCGGCCAGACAGGTGTTATGTCTAGCGGGCAACTGCCCGATAGTTGTTATCGGGTTTCTCTATATATACTGAAGTCGATGTAAACTTTGCTTGCAACTTGTAGGAAATTGATGTTAGTTCCTCCGTCGTATCATAGATGGCGTTGTAGACTTTTTGTAGTATGTTGCTTTTTGTGGTCGCTACATTATTAGACGTGACTGTACATAGTTTACTTAAATATGAGAAACTAAAAAATATCAACATATAAATAATTAAAAAAGAGTGATAATGCCACGCGTAGCCACGACCTGTTTCCGACTAAGCACTACTAGTTCCAAACTAGATATATGCTTGTTACGATTGGGAGACGAGATATCGGTACCAGTTCCACTTATTTTAGTTTGCCCAGTTTATCATCATCTTCCTGCTCTTGTCCCAAATTACTTGGAGTCGGGCAAGATGTTAGCCAGCCTACAATTTTTTACATTTTTCCTCAGTAAAAATACAAGAGAATGTACAGAATAAAATTCCCTACCCACAAGTATATTTCCTACTTTTCCCCCATAATTCGCTGTATATGCAATAATATGCATGTATATTTCCACCACACGAACGGGTCTGTCACCGATTTATATCTATTTACTGCTCCGAGCAATTTATTGCTCTTGTAGCGAGCATTATCATCGTCTCACTTTTACGCACTTTTGCTAAGTGGGACAATGTTTGCATTTTTGCTTGGAGGGAAGTTGGTGACAGCCGGTTGCCGATTCACACTATTCCTGAATTATTAAGTAAGTTACTGTGTTCCGCCACTGTTGAAAAGTTTATATATTTTTTGTCCTATTTCAAGTATACAATAGGTAGCATAACGATCTGCTTTGTAAAGCGTTGTCTATGTATATAATTATACATATAATTCCTTGCTTCTATAGTTATCTTTCACTTCGGATACCGTACCAAACCACAAAAAATGCATGATTACTCCAGCAAGACTGTTGATTTGGTTTTTGTTATCAATAAAGAAAAACCACACTAGGAATTTCTCCGGCATCGTTGGTGCGTCTACAAACATTTCAACTCACTTATACGAACAGGCAAACCCGGAACAACTCTCTGTAGGCTAACAAATATTTTGTTCCGTGCGGGAATTGAACCTGCGACACGCTGCGCAGTAGTCAAACGCTCAGCCACAGCGCCAACCTTGCCGTTAACAGCATTTAGCTAGATTACTCTCAGGTCTATCGTTTGCTTCTATTGTGTCATGGATTACACTTGGCTAATTGCTAAAACGCTAGGAATCATGCATGCGACATCACCATGATTATAGGCAGCCCAGTTTGATCTTCTGCAGGTTATAGACATCATCTTTTTTGTACCATGATTGGTTTGTGTTTGATAAAGCCTATCAAACAGTTTAGCCAAGAGAACCAAAAGGTTTTCTTCTATTGTTCTGCAAAGTTCACACAGAATCCTTATAATCAAACCGCTTGCATATCAAAACAAAGTGCACGGTACCTATTTTAAAACAATTGTACTCAAAATAAAAACAGACCAATCAGAGAACAGTTCACACCTGCGCTTTGCGTCGTAAAAATTGAGCCCATTAGGGTTGTCACGGGTTTTTTTTGTGATATTTATTACGTTTGTTTGTGTATTCTTTTTACTGCTTGTATAGGGGTAAAGTGCATTGTGTTTGGGGAAAGGGGTGGACGAGAACTAAATAGTGTTTGTGGTCTTTCACAAGAAATGTGGCTAATGTTTTGACGCTCCTCTCTGACGTTTACGGAACGTAGATGCTAAATCACTTTAATGTGTGTTATTTATTTCACTGTTCTCGAAACAGTTAAAGAAATTATCGGGATAGAACCGGTGCGCAGCGCGTTCTAGAAACAAAACATCGAAGCATCTACTACCCTTTTTTTACGGATGGGAAATCATGACCCCTCCCACTCTGGACGAAGCGGAAGGGAGTGTCAGACTTGAACCGACTAAAACCCATACATGTTCCTTCTTAGCCCTTTGTGTTCCAGGGCCACGGTATCTCTTTCGAACAGTCCCGCAGCCCTGAGCATCTACTACTCTTGCTCTGGGCCGCTGTGCTTCTAGAGGATGCGTGAGTCATGTGTATATTGGCGTACTGACGCCTATTCAACTTTAACGAAAATGTCCTATGTTCGTTGAATTACGAGTATATCGTTTCCTTCAATGATTGATAGACCCACTTCTCAAAACACAGTACGGCTAGTACTGTGTTTTTTTTATAACTACTGTAAAATATAACATGTACTTACAACAACCGGCGGCCCTGTCAGCCATTATCAGCGTCGTCAAAATGGCGACGCAACTTTATTATATCGTTTTAATTAACGCACGAGTGCGGCAATACGTGTGACGTCATTCTGTTGATAATGTATTTCTGTTGATAGTACATTGTGCGTATTTGTATATTGTTGATAACACTTTGTGAAGAAACGATTCTTTTTTATGTGTTACATTTCTTTGTTACACATATGAAAAAAAGAAAAACAGTTTGTTTGGAAAATGTCATAAGTACACTTTAATAAAAACAAAGATAAAAAAATGGATCGTGAATCATCACCTTATCCAGAACTATTACTTTATCTTGCTGCATCTGTATCCCACACTGAAGTCATCATCTTCTGCCTGCCTTTTCTTAACTATGTTGGGGTCAGCGCTTCCAGTCTATGGAATACGGGATGCAGAATACTGGATGATGATTTTAAACATTGAAAGACGCTTGAAGTAGTCTACTCCCTTAACAAAAGACTTAATTCAATATCAACAAATCATGATGAGAAGACTAAAACCGATCCTCCGAAAAAAGTCATCGTATAAAATACATGTTTTTTTTTTTTGCCAAATAAAATCCCAATAGGTGTCGCCTCATCCTACCGTACTATGAATACATAACAGCTCATACATTTATTCACGACTTGACGCATTAATGTTCAATTCCTGAATCCCTGAAGGTTGCTCCAATAAAACCCAAGCTTGGTAGAAATTATTTACTGTTCAAATATAACGTAAAATGTCATGAAGAAACTGTTGATTCTTTCGAAGGAAAATGAATGCCTTTGTGCTACGCCGTAGCTTCATCGTTGCTACGACGTAGCAGCGTCATAGCTGATAACCGCTACGCTTCACGTCAACTCATAAAACTTTTCTACGTAAAGAGTTTTACATCTATATATATAAAAGAAAGTCGTGTTAGTTACTCTATTTATAACTCAAGAACGGCTGAACCGATTTGACTGAAAATTGGTGGGGAGGTAGCTTAGAACCAGGAGACGGACATAGGATACGGTAGGGTAGGGTAGGTAGGTAGGGTAGGGTAGGGTAGGTAGGTAGGGTAGGGTAGGTAGGTAGGGTAGGTAGGTAGGGTAGGGTAGGTAGGTAGGGTAGGGTAGGTAGGTAGGGTAGGTAGGTAGGGTAGGGTAGGTAGGTAGGGTAGGGTAGGTAGGTAGGTAGGTAGGTAGGGTAGGGTAGGTAGGTAGGGTAGGGTAGGTAGGTAGGGTAGGGTAGGTAGGTAGGTAGGGTAGGGTAGGGTAGGTAGGTAGGGTAGGGTAGGTAGGTAGGGTAGGGTAGGTAGGTAGGGTAGGTAGGTAGTAAGGGTAGGGTAGGGTAGGGTAGAGTAGGTAGGTAGGGTAGGGTAGAGTAGGTAGGTAGGTAGCGTAGGGTAGGGTAGGTAGGATAGGGTAGGTAGGTCGGATAGGGTAG
Source organism: Cerastis leucographa (assembly GCA_963082945.1). Lineage (NCBI taxonomy): Eukaryota > Metazoa > Arthropoda > Insecta > Lepidoptera > Noctuidae > Cerastis > Cerastis leucographa. Next base: position 12,110,964 of record OY720371.1, on the reverse strand, counting down.
GTGGGTAGTAAAAAGTGCATTGCAACGCATGCTGGGTACAGCTAGTTTTGTATAAAACTTGGTGTTTCATAACTTTACGCCTGTCTAATATTATAGGGTCAGTCTATTTCAATTTATTTAGTGTTTAGAGCAAAAATCGAGACTCAAGGTGTCTGCAGAAATAAAAACTCAGGATTTGTACCGAGAGATTCCTATTGCAGAAAAATCCATTTAAAACTTTACACTTCCATTTTCCGGCAATTCAAATAAACAATGAAAATACATTCAATTTTCAACCCTCTATACAATTTTCACGGATTCGGCTCACAAACTCACTACCAACCTCACTCGAATCTGCCAAAAGAATTATTCCAGAGAACATCGCTTTCAAACCGCAATCGAGTTAAAACCGCCAAACTATATTGTTCTAAAACCGAAAAGTAAATCCGGTTTAAACCGATTACGTGTGGTCCGAACCACTTTTTCCGGACAAAACGATATTACGAGCGTATTGTGGGTGTTACAAATGCCAATCGGGCGTCAATCATTGCAATTTGTACCTTAGAATAAGTGACATAAAAGTGATATGAAGAGTGCTTACGAATTTCATGAACTATAAGGGCCCCGATCACAGCCTCGGGTGATGCGAAACGTGACGCAACTTGCATCAAGCGAAGCGCGCGGTAAGAGTGAAACAAACTAATGTGTCGTGTTGTGTCAGGTCTGAAGCTTTTCAGTTTCATACATTTAGTATGGTTACAAATTACAATCGCACTGGATCGCGAAAAATGGAAGGAGGGAAGGGAGACCTTTGCCCTGTAGTGGGACAATGTGGGATTATAATCAGAAAATAATAAAACACATTATTACTATGTGTTCTGTCGCAGCGCGAATGTTTTTCTAAGCATACTAAATGTATTAAACCCATGTTTCTGACGCGGCTTCCAAAAACATTTGTCACTGCAGTCGCTAAAACAAGAGTCGCACTCGCGCGTCGCTCGAACGTATATCTCGTGGCCAAGCCATAACCAGAAAGTTGTTAGTGTGCTTTCGCTTGCTATAATTTAATTTAAAATTTACGTATGACCAAAACGCTGGATTGTTCCCATTAAGTGTGGTTTTATTCGCGGTGGAAACTATTTGGCTTTATAAAGCTTAATTATGCCGGTTATTCTCAGCAATTTGATAGTGGTTATGATTTTAATTGTGTGAGCACTTTGAGCGAGGTTAATTGACTTGCTTTTATGAAGTGTTATTATAGTTAATGAGCGCGATTGGAAAATGGTTTATTGATTGTGTTTTCAATTAAATTATATCACTTTCGATGCTAATAATGGAAAATGCTGATGTTGATATGAACTGTCGAGATTTTCTTTGTCATGAATTCGAATACACAAATATTGTTCTCGTGGGTGTCGTAAGAGGCGACTAAGAGACTTGCCAGGGAATGGGTAGCAGCGTTCTCTGTGCTTTTGTAACAACCGTACTGCCATCGTGCCAAGCGTGGCAATTATGGCAAAACCCTCCCTTATGATCAGCGTAACACAAAAATGGCCGATAGTACCCCGCAGCCCGTCTACCCTCGACTATGATAGTGGTCGAGGTTACAGCGTGGCAAGGGGTGCGAAGAATCCCCGGAAGGGATCCGGCTGCCTTTACCGACAACTTGACCTGGCAACATACAACATGCGTACACTCCGGATCGACGAGAAGATAACGGAGCTCAAAGAGGAATTGAGCAGGTTGCGATGGAGTACTGTGAGATTATCTGAAGTCCGAAGAGAGGGAGAGGACACGATGATCCTGAAATCCGTCAATCTGCTCTATTTGCGAGAGGGTGTGTCGTCCACAAGTCCCTTGTGAATAACGTGGTGAAGATCGAGAGCGTGTCGACCAAGACGGCGTACTTTATACTCAGAATATCCTCAAGATATTCGCCGAAGGTCATACACGACCTCAGCACACCCCGAAGACGAAATGGAGAATGAGAATATCTCTAAAGTCATGTATGGTTTCAAAACTCACTTCACCGTTGTCATGCGAGACTTCAACGCGAAACTGGGCAAACGAGACGGGGATGAGCTGCAGGTGGGGCAATTTGGGGTTGGACGTCGGAACCACCGGAGACACCAACTAACTAGTTTTATGGAGAAGGATGGCCTCTAAATGATTGATGTCAACCAAGAAGCAAATGTTCAATGATGTCTTTGTGATCAATTGGGTGAAAACCGGGAGCGAGGTGTTGAAGTATTTGTAAAAAACGCAATTGACAGTTACCAAGATACTTGTGTTCGACAAACACAATACAATATAAAAGATTGATAGCTTCTTTAACAATTATGCACGTTTTTTCTCAGAAAAACCTTGAAACAGTCGAAAATAGTTCCTTACTTCAAACTAACTTGCCAAAATTCATAACACCTTCCATAAATAACAGTTATGGCATTTCAAAACTACCCTCCAAACAAAAGAAAACTAAACTTAAGTTAAATAAACACAAGCCTTCTTTCCGGCCATCCCTCAAGGGACACGGCGTGATGATAACAAAAATGTAAGGGAAAAATGTTAGAATTTAATATATTCAAGGATGACAACCCTATGGTGTAGTGAGGATCGCGTGTGCGTTCAAACCTTTGCTTGCTGATAAGACGATGTAAGGGGTTATGTTTTGGTATTTTATATGGGACGATTTTATAAGCATGCCTCACTGCCCCCGTTGGTCCAGTGGTCGCAAGCAGGACTGCTGAGCATGAGGTCCTAGAATCGATTGTCAGGCCGGACAAAGTGCTAATCCGTTTATCCATCAGGAATGTCTCAGCAGCAGCTACAGAGCCTGGAATTGTGTCCGGTTGAGAGCAATAGGCTCGCCCCTATTACATAGCGAAATGAATGATTAGGTACACCTCTGAATAAGCCTTCGAGGATTACAAGAGTGCTGTTATTTGTAATTCTATATGCATTTGGTCCATGGTTGGGCAAAAATCTAGGAACACTGACAAAAAAATTAAAAATCGTGATTGAACGGCTGCTTTCCACATAAGAATGTGCCGAGTGGTTCCGTTTTCATAGTCATATAAATCAGTCCGGTTGCTGCAGTTTTCCATTTCTTAGCCGCTGTTTTGCGACAGGGATCGCTTTCGGAAGTGCATGTCCTAACTGACAGCCGTGATAACATTTACAGTAGCTGATTTTATTCGTTTATTTATTCAAAACGGCACGAAAGTGATACTTCGATCTCACAAGCATCGAAGGAGTCGAGTGCGCTATCTAAAACCTGGATGTTCTGTTATCGTATCGTGACCGTTACGTTCCGTGTAAGGAGCATCACGTTATCGTTTATTTCAGGGTTGAAGACCGCGGTCCCAATAAAACGTTTACTCGAGATTTCATCTTCAAGCTTTATTGTCAGTTTTTATTGAACTCTGCTGAGTTATTTAGATAAGATATGTCTGGGAATTTGGCAAAATCAGATTAGTCTACGTAGTGTTAAAATGAAGTATTTGAATGGTATGGAGACGTTAGAAAAATTACGTAAAGTCAAGAATATTAAGGTTAATTGACTTCACTCATGGCTTTTCTCTCCCTAATGTAATGATACAAATATTCGCAGCTAAATATTACAGTGCTTCACATGGCATGAATTTTAATAAGTTCGATTGCCAACGTGTTTGTACTTTACTTAACGAGGAGTGGATGTTGGAGTACCGTAAATAAGTCAAATGATAAGGCTTCTTGCACGAATACTTTTTATTAAATTATCTTTAACAGTTTTAACGAATGTATTCCAAAATGACAATCATTGTTTTAAGCTTTCATGGTTTATAACTAAACTTACACTGTCACAAGACTTACGAGATATCTTCCGTGATTATTGTTTAAAACGACAATGTCTTTCAAACACACATTTTCCCGTGACGTTTGCACGAAGTCTACAACTAAAAGGCCTATAAGGATAGGCAGTCTCGTTTCCTAGACGTCTTGCCAATTTATTCTGTTGTCAAAAGCTCCAGTTGACCATAACCTTCGTATAACAGCAGCTGACAATATCCTAATAATGGACATGATAAGCGACAGAAATTCAAAGACGATTATCTCGCAAACTTCAGCCATATAGGCCCAAAACATGCTAACTACCATAGGTACCCAGATAACCGTAACTCCGCCCAAGTAAATACCATTTCCATGTTAATACGGTTTTCGATTACGACCCTCATTATCGTTATCTTATGTCTCAAGATTGTGATTAAACGTTTTTAAACGGTTACGATGTTTGGTCTTACGGTCTTTAGAAGAGACGGTTATTAGTAGGTATGTTGTTTGTATGGGATTAAGGTAATGCGTGAAGGAGGATTATAAAATTAAGGCTCCCCCGCAGACAGGCGCGACGCGACGAGACGCGGCTCGGCGCAAAACCTACGTAGATCTATTTCTATAAAACGCGCGCGTATGTTCCCACAGGCGCGACACGTGGCGGCGCGACGCGGTGCTTTTTGGGTGTTTTCGAGAGCGCGGCGCGCTGCGACACACTCCGCGACAAGAAACAAATGTTTCGTAGAACATTTTGTATGCAGCAGAGCCTGTGGGGCAGCGCCGCGCGGCAACTCGTTGAATGATCACTGGATCCTAACGTACCAAAAAGAGGTCGACAACTTCGAAATTAGTTTTGTGTATAACTATGTGAGTTGAAAATCGACTTTTTTATTTGTATGGATAATTGATTTATTTTGATTTTGTAAGTTAGAGGAAGTTGAGTAAGGCATAAAAATGATAATCCAAAAAGATTAAAGCCCGTAGGACAACCCAATTTTAAGGCATCATCTGCAACACAATAGCATGGCCTTTATAGGCCAAAGAAGGTAATTATAATAATATATTAAATCTCTCGTTAGGCAGATGGATGAAGGGCTTGATTCAGAAAGCGGTACTCCTGGGCACTATCCTAATACGTTACGTTAGAATCGAGTTATCGATTCGATGCCGCGCAGCGTCGTGTCGCGCCTTTGTGCGAGGCTTCGCGACGCGGCAACAGTTTTGAGTTGTGCATTTATTACAAAGACCGTTACAGGGACTTTTGAAGGTCAAAACAAAAGGATGAAGCTACAGTCCCAGTCACAAGGCAAAACTTTTGGAAGAAATGTAGTTGCCTATTCCAAAGCGTAGATCTATATGGAGAAGAATGGACAAGAAACTACATGTACCCTCTTTTAAATCAAATTATATTTACAAGATTTTGGTGACATCACGATGAGATATCAAAATATTTTATTTTACATAGGCCTACATGGGCACTTATAAAACGTCGACAAAAGTGCACGGTTCGGGTTGGTCGTTTCCTATTGAGAAAAAACCGGCAAGAAACTCCATGGTTAAATATAAGATATATGGGAGAAAGGTGTAGAATGATATAGTTTTAGCTTTCAGTTACAACCTTTACGACATCGACAGTCTGACAAAACGTGCGCGAACTGCCGATATCTAACAATTTTCACATTTCACACCTGAGGAAACACACAAAGGGAGAAACGGACAACACTTCTGCAGATGTCCAAAGAATTCCTTCCGTTTAACAAGCACAGGGTTGCACAAAATGGATCTGTTTCGGCTAGTGGACGTGTAACCCAATCGTTTTACAATGAACATAAGTACAGAAGCACCATAAGTCCGGTAAGGCGTAAGAAATGCATTTTTTTTTTTGACATAATTTAATTTGTAGAAAACGTTATGACGTAACGCCTTATCAAAGTTTCTGATCCGTTAATGAGTTGTAGAATCTTATCTTAGCTAACAAGAACGCTAATTCAGACATTTTTCTATTCGACCATTAATTGTATTCGCAGCTCATGAAGGAACACTTGGCATTCAGACTATGGATTTTTATAACTTGTTGACTTCGTAGCATACTCTTATTTACCTATCATCCGCGCGCATCCGCTATTATCAGCAAAGTTACAAATTTTAAATTTTTATGTCAATCTTTCAATTTCAATTTTGACTGCCTGGTTTGTCGCAAGTGCGGGGTTCGATTCCCAGGGTGAGGCAAAGTGGTATTGGGGTCTTCCATCAGTAATTTCTAAATAGCAGCCACGGAGTCGGGATTTGTGCCCGTTTGATGGAAATAAGCTCGCCCCCTATTACATGGGACATAAAAATGTGGATGCACAGACGCCAGCAGGTCAAGCTACCCAAAACTGTCAAATTTTTCCAATCAACCTTGAACCGTATTCTTTAACAATAAGGTTAAAAATCTATTAAAGAAATTTGACGGACAGTTGTAGCTTGATGTGCTGGCGTCCGTACTATTAGGAACACCTCTGCCTATCCCTTCGGGGGTTACAGGTTTGATGTTATGTTTAAAATTATAAGGTAAAGTAAACCTTCTGTCTCAACTCTACAATGTCCATTAAATCAGGATAGCTGATACAGCTTGTGCCGAACGGATTTCATTCAGCGAACAAAAAAATAAGATTATCTGATGGTCCGTTTTGGTCGCCTTTGTGGGCTATTTTATGTGGCTGTTGAAAATGATGAGCCCTTTGTCATCATGACTTATTATTATTTGAAGGGTACAAGATTTTTTTATAAAGACCTCAGCATTAGCTTCTAATGTAACAATCCAAGATTCGTTTTGGAGCATTAAGTTACAAATATACTCTCTTGGTGAGGTAGCATTTGCCTGTAATAGAACAATGCAAGAATCAGAAACAAGTGATTGTTACAAATTGTATCTCACTGATGTAATGCTCGAGTCTTGTTAGGGAGCGCCTTGGTCCCCTGTGAGGGAGCGTTTGGTCCCCTGTGAGAGAGCGCCTTGGTCCCCCCGTGAGGAAGCGTCTTGGTCCCCTGTGAGAGAGCGTTTGGTCCCCTGTGATGGTCCCCTATGAGGGAGCGCCTTGCTCTAATTATACCTAGGAATTTCACATATGTAACTGTCAAAGTAAAAAAGCATTTTAAGTTTTAAAAACTGATATCCCGTCGTATCGAGTAAGAAACTGAAAACTGACACTTGGAAAAGTTCCTTTTGACTTTCTAACATAAAAATGAAAATTATAAAGACAGACTAGATTTAACAAGCACTTATAAACGTCTGCTTTAATGAATTAAGAGATTTAACTTCAACCAAAACGAAATAACCGTAATTCACTCAAAAACACACATTTCCCCTAAACATCTTCTCAGAAACTCTACAATTTACGAGGCAGTTAAATTATCAAAATAACTAAAGTAACGAGGTTGTAAATAATGTGATAATATCGTAACTACAGTGATAACGAACGTTTAATTCGCGACAATTGTCATATTATATCACCTTAATGGACCCGGCTGTTAAGGGACGTTTAGGGCAGGTTTACAGCGCGAACTGTCGTGGCATAGTTTCGCGGTTTCGGTAAGTATATCGCGATAAGTTGAACAGCCGCACGATTCGATTTTCAAGATTAAGCCGCTCTTGCCAAGGTCGAACGGTGGATGGATGACCATCATTACATACCGAGTTTCCTCCATGCCTCGGAGAGCACGTGAAGCCGTTGGTCCCGACTGTAATTTGTAGATCTTTGACAGTCGATACGAGAAGTCAAAAGCCAAAAGTCTGACATCCAGTCTTACCAAGGGGTATCGTATTACCCAGTACTAGCTGGGTTGCGGAGGTCAGATAAGCAGTCGCTCCGTAAAATATTGGTATTCAGCTGCCTCCGGTAAGACTGGAAGCCAACTTCAACATAGTTGGGAAAAAGCTAGGCAGATGATAATGATAGTAAATTTGGGAACAGGATAGGCAGAAGATGGTGATGATCGCGGTAGGTTTAAGAGTGCCTTTTTCGAACACGTTAATCTTATAACACCCCTCTTTTGCATCGACATTTGTGACTATACGAATGTCCGCTTTTCCCTAAATACTATAAAAAACCGGCCAAAAGCAAGTCGGACTCGCGTACGGAAGGGTTCTGTACCATTTATAAAAACGAGCAAAAAATTCACTTTTTTGTATGGGAGCTCCCTTAAATATTTATTTTATTCTATTTTTAGTATTTGTTGTTATAGCATGAACAGAAATACATAATCTGTAGAAATTTCAATTAGCTAACTAGCACGATTCATGAGATACAGCTTGGTGACAGACGGACGGACGGACAGCGAAGTCTCAGTATTAGGGTCCCGTTTGACCCTTTGGTTACGGAACCCTAAAAAACATTTCATAATCCAGTAATTCTAGCTCCAAACTTCAGTGGCATTCACCTAATTTCCTTAAAGTTTAAAATGCAAACCCACCCAAATGATTTCGGTACCAATTTGTCTTTACGAAGCGGCGTTTCCACGAGGGATTCTAAAATTGTGTTCCCGTAACATTTGTTCGTTCATTTAATATTTTTATCGCGAATTTGCCTGACATTATTCCTTTGGGATATTATTTTGACACAGCCGAGGGATTGCATGAATTGGGCTGTGTTAAGGAGTGTGGCGAAGTGTCCAGGTGTTGTAACATAAATTGCCTGTCATCCCAGAAGGCTAAGGCAGGGTGCCCCTAATAGTACACCCACATTTTGCCAGTCATGGTAAGTCCTATGTAATAGGGAGCAAGCCTATTGCCATCAACCGGGCACAAATCCAGCCTCTGAGGCAGCTACTGAGAAATTCCTAATGGAATCCAATTACACTTCGCCCGACCCGGGAATTGCAGCCAGAATCTGCTCAGCCGTCGCGCTTTCGAACTCTAGGCCAACGAGGCCTTAAGTTCAGGTAAAAAAAAAATCTTTTTAATGGTCTGTTCGACCTCCAACACCGATTTCAGCATCGATTCCACTCACCACCAGTTTTTTTTTTTAATTCCCCCCACACTAGGAATTTCTCCTGTTCCGTGTGGGTGCGTTTACAAACATTTAAACTCACATACACCAACAGCCAGGCCCGGAACAACACTGAATACTGACCACAGACCGTCCGTAATCGTAACCGATCCGTTTCAATCCTAAACAATGATCGCCGTAAATCGTGACGATCCATTTGTAATGTAAACAGACCTCAATCATTTAAATAGCTTCAGTCCTGTTTTGAGATAAAGGTCAGCGTAGACAGAGCGGTAAAATGCTCGAGCGTTTTTTTACCGTCCAGTTTTTAGTGAAAACATGTGCGACTGTGCTGCGAGTACAAATAGGCAGTCGCTCCATGACAATACTGGTATTCAGCTGCATCCAGTTAGACTGGAATCCGACCTCAACATAGTTGGGAAAAATCTAGGCAGATGATGATGATGTGCGACCGCGCATGAGGTGATTACAAGAGGAATCACTTCATGCTCGCTATGCTGGAACATTGGTGGCTCGTCTTAAAGAGTTGCAGGTCGTCGCATCGTACCAAAAGACTTTAATGTGTAATTTATTTAATCGCGCTATTTCTCAAAACGGTGAAGGAAACCATCGCAAGGTGGTTTGCATGGCCTGGGATTAAAAAGTCGAAAAATGATAATGTGGTCTACCAATCTGCACCGGGCCCGCGTGGTTGGACTATTGCATGTCAACGCTGACTGGCTGATTATGCTTTGCTCAAACACATGGTACAGAGAATTTGAAACATTTCATGCCAGGTATTGTGAACTTTATTTCTAGTGCGACATGATTCATTATCAATGAATTAATAAAAAACTGCTCGAGCAGTTTTATGCTCTGTGTGAGCTAACCCTTAGTCCTCTAAAAGGATAATAAGGATTATTTTAAGGTAAACTGTAGGAGGTTTAACTCTCATTGTTAGCTAGGTAACGTAGTTAGTTAAGATAATATTTATTATCACCTGTCTAGATAAAGTCGGTAGTTTTCGTTGGAGGGTAGTTTGAGTTTTGTGTATTTAGGTTTTTAGGGTTGATTTGGAAAGCGGTTTTGTGTAGCTTTTAAGACGTGACTGCTTTATTTTATGTGCCGTTTTGCAGGATACGCGATTTGATTTTCGCTCTTAAGGATGAAGAAATCTACTTAATCAAAATCTTATCCACTGATAGACTATGCTCAGCTAACGCCGCCTCGTTACTTTTTTCTCTTTGTTTGAAACTTTTTCTCCCTAGTAATGGTTACATTTTTCCATTTCTGCTGCTGGAAAATCTATAGGCCGCACGGCTTTTATAATAATATTATTTTAGCATTATTAAATTCCGTTCTATGCCTTGTTTCTTCAGCTTGATAATAATTCGTCGTTTAAAATTAATAATCTCAATTTTCCACGAGTTTATTTCTATTTACATTATTCGTATCTCTGAAGAATTGAAGTTGAAGTAAAAACTTCAACTACAATCCTTTTCAAGAGCAACCGAGCAACCGACCTTAACGAAAAACATTAAAATGGGGCGTCTAAGGATACAAAAATAGTCCGAATAGTAACCGAACTAAAAGCATTTCGATATTACATAAAAGCAAAAACCTTTCTTACCAATACTTTCCACAGAAAAACTCACTATTCCTAAAAATCATCCGCCATTTTCTTTTCTTTAATGAAGTCAGTACGTACCTGAAAAAGAAAAACAAGAAATTAGGAAAATTCTAGAACAAAGAACATTTATTTTGATAGCATTTTTACGCTAAAGTGTCTGGAAATATTTTTGAGGTAAAACGTTGTTCTTTTAGGATGTCGTCAGTTTTATTTTTTTATAACGTTTGGACATGAAAGCACTTATGTAGACCGACGTTCCCCAGACATTTTTTTTTGCGTATTTATGATTTACTTGTTTGATTTATTTTTATCTTAACACTTTTGTGTTATCATTAAAAATAACTGTGTTTGTAAGACGTATAACTTTGTCACGACAAAACATGGTTCAATGCCTAACTCGTGTGAAGCGTAACTAATGAATCTTTTCTTTAGTGTGTGGTGTCACAGTTTTTGACTTGGCTTTAATTGCCATTGGGATATATCTCTCAAGCATGCTGGTTTCCAAATGATGTTTTCCTTCACCGAAGCAAGTAATTGTACAACACGCACATGAATCCGAAAAATCAAAGATGCGTGACTTGGGTTCGAACTTGAGACCTATCACTTCGCAGTCCCACGGTCACACCACTAGGCTATTACTGCTTTTCTTTAAAAAAAATTGTTCTGTGACTATTTCGAAACACTGAATAAAGAATGACGTATTGGCCAACCACCGGTGACCAATGTGATCATGCTAATTCTTTGCTTTTAAGCGAATGTTTTAATTCACTGCAGCGGTAATATTTGCCATAATCTCATTGGTGGTATTTAGGGTATGTTAAATTATACGCAAGTAACAATGGTTTTACAATACTGATAATACTATTAAGGTTACAATGGCGGTCTTATCGCTAATAGCGATACCTTCCAGACAACCTTTGGATGGACATTACGGACATAAAACAAAAAGGGGTAGTCAGTTGTGTACTACACAATTTTTTAAAATAATACAAGTACCAATCCTCATTCGATATCTACTCTGCTCTACCGAATGCTTCTGTCAAGACAGAGTCTGATAAACGAAGAAGAAACAAATACCCAGTTCCTAGAACAAACGGTTACATATACTTAACAACAAGTTATTATTCATCGAGCTGCTGAAGTCCACAAGCGAGTGTCCCAGCCTTAAACAAATTCCACAATATAATTTCTGCGACTCTCCCACTTAAACATAACTACTAACTCCAGCCACATCTGCCCTAAAGCCAGTCTACACAAGCGAGAGTCCCTGCGAAGTTAATAAGCAACAAAACGGTAACATAGTTCAAACATAACGACACCGAGGTTTGGGACTCGCTTAATTAAACGGACCTTTCGTGTAGAGAGAGGCTAGAAGCGACTACAATAGTCGTGGAGATATACAGGGTGCAGTTGAAGTCATGGGCATTATTTTAAAACAAGGCACTACTCACGATATTAATTGCGTTATGGCTAACTATTACGCAAATCAAAAATCTTATTAATGCAAGTGTTATGTGTTGTGACTTGAGGTTCACTTTTGCTTGTGGAACTGCTTAGTAATAAAAATACGTGTTTGCACAATGCTTATTTTCGACTGGTTAAATGACAATTTGTTGTCGTTATGGAGATACACACACATGCATACGTACTTCTTTCACACTCTCACACATACTTTGATCTTACTCGACAGCAAGTATTGAAACCCTTTAAAGAGTAGTAAGTCATGCAGAGGATCAAACAGTTGCGCATCGCGATAGCGAATGCTGCAGTAGATACACTACGCCGCGCCGTACGCATCATTGTGCGTTAAGTTAACTCTTTGAACATTTGACATTTAAAAAAATGTTTACGTACTTAAGTAAACTTAATTTCCAGTAGTTTTGGCGTATTTCCTTAGTTGGTATCACAGTATTTACTAAATTTCTTGTGCGATCGTAAAGTAAAACCATGTGTAGGTACTGTTGGTTGGTGTACCGAGCCTGCACATTACGCGGTCGAGGCATTGTGTTCACAATTAGTCCACTAACACTTAATACACTGCAGTCCAAGGATATGAAGCGAGAGGCGCATGCAGCGCTTACGTCACGGGATCAATCGTAAATCAATAACATGCGTCAACACACCTCGTTATGATACTGATTCGGGAAGCAGCCAAAGCACCCCGGTGAAATTCGGATTTTGCGAGTGAGAAGCGGGACGGAGAGATTTAGCGGCGGGCGGCATGCCTTTAAGCCTATTGTTATTGCTACTTGTAAGGAAATGCCGACCGCGTGCCGGTCGGCCGCAATGACTAGTTGGTTACCTATTATAAGCTCTAAAAACATTTGACCGAATTTCATTTCAACTAAAACCACCGTATCGTTTAGGAATGTTGTTTTTTACTAGCTGTAAGTTTCCCAAATAGCATAAAATAAAAATAAAATAAAATAAAATAAATAAAACTTTTCAACTATTATCGTTTCGTTTTATTTAACTTCATCGAAGCCACGTCTGCCACTGTGTCAGTTGACCAATTATCGAACGATCGACGACAGGGATTTTTTAACATATTGTATAATGGTCAAAAATGCGTTTCTTACGTGTTTGCCCAAATTGTGATAATTGAAAAACCACCTTTCAGTCATTCAACTACGATGAATGTTTAAAGATGTTTAAATAAGTCCTGCACTTCCATGAACCCTAAATCCGTGTAAACAGTTGGGACAGGTTTGCAATTTGCATCAACTACAAAAGGATTGTGTGACGTGAAAGTGGGACGTACTATGTCAATTTGGTAACAGTGGAGTCGCTTAGTTAAGGTCGCGGAATGAAATGGGTATACCTAAGTTTCGTTGAGCTCCTTGGGTCATGAGTCGAGCTACACGATCACTGACAAATGCTATGCTTGCAGTGACTGGACAGGTCCACTCAAATCTGTGTGGTTCTTTCTTCAAAAGACCATCTCAAACACAAATCTGCATGGTCGTGATATGACTACTTATACCAATGTCTGGACTTTTTACCTTTTGAACGCCATTGTCGCATATACGTGACAAGCAAGCGCGTGCCCTGTACGCCACCGACACAAATATGTGACAAAAAATGTGGTGCACTATAACACGAAATAAGCAATTTAAGTCATTACTTTTGTGTGTGTTTATTTATACATCTTTAAAATGTGATCTATATATCTTAAATATTAAATGTCTGACCAAGAAATAAGTTAATAATATTTTTGAAATCCATTTTTTTATTTGTAAGTATTTACGGCTAATTTTTGGCTTGGCGTGGAGGGCACGCGCGTGCGTTTATGCTTTGGCGTTCAAAAGGTTAAAAGAGACAGAGACCGCTGAGTTTGTTTCGGCTGTTTCTTCTCACAGTAGTCAGGTACAAAACACCGGCCTCATCTAGTTTAAAAAAAAATGACGTGTAAAAGTGTTTGTAAAAACCTATTTGCAAAATAAACATCGTTTTTAAGACACACGTTTTTAAGACATCAAGCCCCCGTATTTATGTTTGCGTGATTACCGGCGGCCTGCGAATCATTGCAGCGCGTGTAGCTAATGGTCGGTAAGCGCTTCCATGCACCTTAAATCTGTGTAAATAGTTGGGGCAGGGTTGCAATTTGCATCAACTACAAAAGGGTTGTGTGACGTACTGTGTCAATTTGGTACGAGCAGTGCTCCAGGCCAATAGTGGAGAGGTAATAGAGGAGTCGCTTAGTTATAATCAGAGTTAAATTATGGAGAGTATGCGACTTTATTAACGAAGAAAGATTCTGTATTAAAAACATATTGCCGCTTTGAAACAAAAACAAAACGGTAGGTCTACTAAACTTTAGGGCCATATGGTCATCATGATTGAATGGTTTTAAGGTGAAGATAGTTTTCAAAGAGACTGGTGGAGGTGCACTAACTAAACTTAGTCCTAATCAAGTTCACGGCTATTAAAATCGCTTTCTGTTTCGTGTTTGTACCGAACTTACGGTTTCGACTATTGATCCACAATATTCGAAATCATAGTAAATAAGTTTGAGGTTTCTGAATTGTACTAAGCTAAACATCTTACGCGTCAACTTTCAACTCCATATTGTGACTTAAAATCGCCTGCTACCCAAATACTACACACAACAATAAAAACAAAACAAAAAACTCGAACAGATTCATCTCAATTTATTTAACAAACAAGCAAGCATCACAGAAATAGCACCATTCAGTTCCATTTGTAATAGTGTAGCACAAACCGACAAGACGACTGGATAATACTAATAAACATATCAGAATAATACTCGTCGGCCATTACTTTTTAGCTAAAAATAAATATCTAAGTGTTGCGTTACGTTTATAGTGATTGGAGCGGTAGCGGAAGCGGGAGCAGTTTGTTGGTCGGAGTGAAGTGTCATAGCGGGCTGCAGAAGGATCGCAGGGTTGAACTATTTTCATTAGCCTATAATGTTCCCAGTGCTGGGACACAGGCCGCCTCTTTATGAGAGGGAGTGGGCTGTAATCCACCACGCGGGCCCAGTGCGGGTTGGTAGACGTCACATGTGTTCGAATTTTTAGTACATGCAGGTTTCCTCACGATGTTTTCCTTCACTTTTTTTAAGGGCAGCGCTGATGAAATAAATTACACAAAGTAATGCGCCTGCCTGGGTTCGAACCCACGGCTTACTGCTCGTAAGTCGGGGCTACCACCACTGGGCCACCGCTGCTCTCGGGTTAAACCATAGACGACCGCTAACTGGCTACATTTCATATTCAGTTATTTTTCCTCTGACAGCAGCAAACAAACAGAAACTTTACATAACATCACGCCTGTAATCCCCGAAGGACTAGGCTGAAGTACATTTAATAGTACACCCACATTTCGAATTTGATATTGTTATGGTTGATAAAAGAGGTAACATAATTAAAATATAGTGGAATGCTTATTTCCGACGCGCAGGGCACAAGGATTTAAAAAAAGTCCGGTTTATTGCGGCCGCTTACCAAAGAAACAATGGATGGACTGTGTGAAGGATGATATGGCAAGAAAGGAGGTGAAGTATGGAAGAAGACATGCTGCGCCGACCCCAAAGGAATTGGGATATGGGCAAGAGAATACTTAAGTGCCAATGCTGTAACATAGAAAAATTGTAAAGCCAATGATTTTAAATGAGTAACCATGGAGTTTCTTGCCGGTTCTTCTCCAGAGGAAACGACCAACCCGTACCGAGCACCTTTTTGTCGACCTTTTTTCAAGGGCCTATGTGAAATAAAAATATTTTGATTTTGAGAATAACGATATCGCGGCGTTTTATGCACGCGCTACATCTCCACCCTGTAAACGAGGCCTTACAATGAATAAAGAGTCGGGTCGTGGCCTGGTAATGGGTTTCTGTAACACGGTGAGTCCTTTGTTTTGTTAGTTTTTTGTCAAGGTTAGGTTTTTGATGCGAACTTTTTATCATGTTAATATAATAATATCGTCATATGAACTGATTTGCAGAAATGCTTAATTTGTAGGTTTACTATTTAATTTTATGGTGTAGGTTGGTAAACTATCTTTCTTACTTACAATAAGATCAGTTATGTATAGTCTCTCTTTGAGATAATGTCTTTCCTACCTCTTCAAGCAAAATTACTTGAATGCTGTTCAATAAAAATAAACAGTAGCAACATATAGGCCTGAAAATGTTTATATATAGATGATAATAACATATTCTGATTGGCATTATATTTTATTTATTGGTTGCTATCAAATATCAGATTTGATATCTGCTGATATGACATTTCGTAGAAATCCGATATCATGAAATTTTAGAGATTTCAACCTCATTCAATAATGTTTACAATAATGAATGTTTTCAAACTTATAACTGTCTTATTCGGATGACGAGTAATAGAGAAGTGTGAAAGAACTAAGATATGCTGCGCCGACCCGAAATTAATTGGGATGAGAATGATGATGATGAATTGTCTAATAGGGGATAATCCAATTATTTTTTCTTAGTCCGTCGGGTAGTTTATTGAAAAGGATTGGACACGTATTTTTTCTTTTTTCACGTGGTCATAAAATTACGGAGATATATTCAGTTGAAATGGCGCATGACGTCACATTTAGGTAAGTTTTATACCTACTTGTGACGTAGTAAGCCCCCACCCTCCAACTTTAATGAGTTTTTACTAAGTAATTTTTTGATACTTTGATAAAACAAAAAAAAAACGTGTCTAATATTTTTGTATTACCTGTCTGACGGACAAAATAGAATGTCGTTTTCTTTACCCAGTCCGATCCCCTATTCCGAAGAGTACTTTACACAGCGATGTATGAATTGTGTGATATTAAAGGAAACGGAGTACACGGAGTAAATGAAAGCTTGACGGTTGACAGAGGAGAAAAAAACGTTTTACGCCGACCTCAACTAACACGGAACTAGTTCAGGAAGATGATGAATTTACACAGCAAAAATTACGAATAAAAACCTATCGCCTTCTGGCCCTTTTTCTCATCAAAACAAAAGACCCATACGTGCGCACATCTCTGCTATCGCGACCTCAATCAGGCAAGGTGATGAAAGGGCGACCTAATTAGGAACACTGTTCACTGCCGCTGCAATTAATGGCCACTGCCGGAGTGTATAGCGAGTTTTCTTTATCATTGAGAATAAGATGGGCTTGATACTGGAGTAGGAAACATCGTCGTAAAATACAAATACTTCTTAAAACAGTGACCACGGAGGACAACCTCCACGGGCTTTTGGGTGTATGTGACAAAATATTAAGGATTTTGTACAGAGAAATCGTAGGTCCAAGTTAAAGTTTATTTCTGTGACCGTCTAGCTCGGTTAGACTGTTACATCAGTTCAAAGGCAATTTTTTTTTTAATGAGAAAATTTGTTGGTAAGTTGTATTGTAGCCGCCGCCAGAGATTATCCCCAGGAACGCTTAGTACCTTGAGGAAAATTACTTATGACTATTAAAGCGTTTTTTATTTTGCAACTTCTTTGTTTTTAGCCTTGCCCCTCATGCATCGTGGATGCCTTTACAAATATTAACTAATAACATAATTAAACTCACATAAACAAACATAGGAACAACTACCGGCAGACCTTACAAATATTTGTGCCGTGCGGGAATCGAACCCGTGACACGCAGCGCATAGCTGAATACTAGTAACTACAGGGAGTCAATGCCTATCTAGCCTCCAAAACCATTTACAGGCTAACACGGAAGTCTAAAATTTCTTAAAAACCAATTATTCTACAAGCCTGAAAACATAATTTAATTAACTACGAATATATCCAGTATGGAGAGCGGCGGTGGCCCAGTGGTGGCAGCCCCGACTTACGAGCAGTAAGCCGTGGGTTCGAACCCAGGCAGGCGCATTACTTTGTGTAATTTATTTCACCATCGCTGCTCTCAAAAACGTTGAAGGAAAACATCGTGAGGAAACCGGCATGTCCTAGAACCAAAAATTCGAAGACATGTGACATCTACCAACCCGCACTGGGCCCGCGTGGTGGATTACAGCCCACTCCCTCTCATAGGAGAGGAGGCCTGTGTCCCAGCAGTGGGAACATGATAGGCTAATGATGATGATGATATCCAGTATATACACGAGTCCTGCAAAGGCGACCCGTTTAGCAGGACGTAAAACAAATTGCCCCATATGACGTCACGGGGCATAATTCAGCTGGGAATAGTGTCCATTATTTCAAACGCGGTGGAGGGCGCTTTTAATTTGATACTGTAATTAAACATCTTTCTGGTTTACATTTGCTGTTGGAGTTTAACTTTTGTTACTGTTGTTTTTTTTTGTTTTTTATTTGAGATCGGTTTGCTCTTGACTCTAGTCTAGGTCAGAGATGACGGGGACAAAGTCGACGATGGTACGAGATTACCCAGAAAAAGCCTGTTCACTCTAACTTTGAAGAGATTAGGGTTGTAAGCGTTCGGAAACACAGTTATCTTTGAACCAATGCGAACATATGCCCGTGGACGAAGGAAAAGGAAAAGATCGAAGGAGGTGGCGTTATGTTGTTTCTACTTACGCCTTTGTATGTGAAAAGGCGTGTATACAAAGGGACGCTAACGCGGTTACCACGTATTTAGTTCATCATTCTGAACCAACCACATAGAAGTTTTTCGTCGTGTCGTACCTTCATAAAACGTGCACTACCGACATGAGAATTGAATTGACCTATGGCCATATTTCATCTGGAAAATAACTTTTGTTATGGCGCTCCCTCACCGGGAGCATTTGCGGTAACAGTTCAGATGCACTTATTTCTGTACAAAATCGCATTTTGGATATTTACATTACAGGTGAATGTTCTAAGTGAGGGAGCACCATTAAATTGCGCTACATATACAAACGTAACATCACGCCTGACCTCCCCGAAGGGAGAAGCAGATGTGCACTCTCGTCACTCTACTACACATTAACAACATCACCCTATTACCCTTGTAATCCCAGATGTGTTAGGCAGAGGCAGAGGTGTACTTAAAGTTGCTCCACTCACATTTCGCCAGTTATGTACAGTCACGGACTTTAATTGATGAGCCACTTGCCACTGTTCGTATTTAAGCGACAATTTGTTTTAGCGTAGCCATAGTAACGCTTAGCGTACAGAGAAATTATGATTAATAATGTTGATATCGGAAAAACTAGCACCCACGATTTTATCCGAACGCATGGCGTCCAAGATGATTCACCAAAATTCAAAATAATGGTCTCTGACGTCGACATTTCAACTGTCTGAAAACCAATCCAAGGTTTTCAGAAATAAAGAGTATTTAATGAGCTCTAATTCAAAGGAGGTCAGTAAGAAATAGATTGGATAAACGTATGTAACATTTTATGGATTTTTCATTGACAACTTATTAGTCTTTTTCCAACCTCTATTGATAAGACTATTTCCGATTATTAGTAATATTTCATCTTGTTTACGAGCATGCGGTTTGAGTTCGGGTTTAATCGTGTAATTTCGTGAATGGATAAAACTGCAAATTGGAAAGTTTAAAAGTGGCTCATTAATTAAAGTCCGTGACTGTACAATGTAGTGATCTACTATTACATGGGACCTAAACAAAACTAGGTACACGTGTAAGTGTGGTATTTAAGAAAATAATATGCATAGCCATCAAAGTGAAGTTACTAAGGTCCCGGTCAAGGCCAATCCCATTATTGTATCAAGTTCGTTTACTACAGTAGTAAACTTACCAAGGTATTATTACTTTGTCGGCATAGTAAATCGTTAATTTGCTATTCCATCCAATGGGTTCTTGGGTAAGCATATGAAACCTCCTGTTCATCGTGGATAACTAAAAGACGATAACGTTATGTTAAGAGAACGATAACGACAGTTTCCTCGTGTTTGCAAACAACTAAAACACATTGAAAACATCGACCCGTATCATCACAGACGCTTATCTGCATGGTCCAACCATGATCCGGCTTGAGCAAGTCTGGACTTCAAAAGAAGCCTGTCGCAGGTGAAGAAGTTTGTTTCAGTATCTCCGCAATCACATCCAGTGTCTTACCACTTTCATTCCAACCTAATACTGCACCTAACATTCAACACAAAACCTTCGCACAAACATAACGTCCCCAAGACAATTCCAACATTTAATAGCATCAAATACACACCTCCATAACCACACCACATGTACTGTATACCCATAAATCCTCACAAACAAGGACATCCCGGTTCTGCTAGTCCTCCGTCGTGAATGCACGCATGCTATATTAAATTCTTGAACGTTATCCAACGTTATGAGTGCATGTTATACAAAAGGATCATACGATATGAGCCTTGGAGAATGGTTGTTAAGAGTGGCCTAGTTTAGAACGGGAATAGTTATAGGCATTGACCTGGATTTGTGAGAAGATTTTAATTTATTTTGAAATCTTGTGTCGAATTATTTTATCTCCTCCTTAGCAGGTCGCTGGTCATCTAAATTAATTGAGTTAATAACCTTCGATAATGCCTACCAGTTCCTGTAACGAGCGAACAGCGGGACACGCAGGACATAAAACTGCCCCATCGTTTCTGGAAATACACTACTCAAACACACTACAATCCAATTATTTACCTACTAGCTTATGCCCGCGGCGTCGCCCGCGTGGACGTCGATAATTGTCTCACGGGAACATACTATCAGAATAAAAAAAATCTTATGTGTTAATCCAGGTTATAAACTATTTGTGTTCTAAATTTCATCCAAATCCGTTCAGTAGTTTTTGCGTGAAAAAGTAACAAACATCCATTCATCCATACTCAAACAAAACATTCGTATTTATAATATTAGTAGGATGTATCCTCGTTAGCAAATAAATAATATTAAAAAGGCATACATAACTATAACAATACCA
Organism: Cerastis leucographa; assembly: GCA_963082945.1. Lineage (NCBI taxonomy): Eukaryota > Metazoa > Arthropoda > Insecta > Lepidoptera > Noctuidae > Cerastis > Cerastis leucographa. The sequence goes on along the minus strand of OY720371.1, from coordinate 12,090,240 downwards.
TACTTAGATGTCTGTAAAAATACATACAAACGTGCACGTCTCGAAATCACTTAACCGTCTTCTTCGAAAATTATTTATTTACGAAAAACTTAAGTCCTACGTCGATTTGAAGTTACAACTTTCAAGTTAGAAGCTCTAAAAGTAGCCTTTCGACTGAACTTCACTATTAAGTTAGGGTTGGCCCAGTTTAAGTTAGGCACTAAGTGAAGTTGAAGTTATAATTAAGGTTTTTGGTGATGGCAGAGCTTAGGAGGTGTGTAGTGGGTCATGTGGGAAATGAAGTTCTGAATAATCTCGAATACCTACTGCTGAACTTCAAAATGAAAGATGATCCTTCATTTTGGCATATTGTCATGTTCTTCCGTTTTCGGCTTTTGTATTGAGAACGCAGCATTTTGTTTATGACAAATAGAACTGACAGACGGATTGACTGCCTTAGAATGATACAAAACTTATAAAACGCGTAAAAAACGTACTTTTTTGAAGTTTACGCCTAACGTAAAAAAATTTCATAGAAACTTAGAAGTACTTAATTTCCGAAATGACTAACCGGTTTTAATGAAACTTCATACGCATAAGCAGGATACATAGGTCTAAAAAGTTACTAAAAACGTTTAAGAAAAATTGTGTTACAACTAAATTAGACCGATTATATATTATCTATAGAAACAGAAATTTCGAAATATCTTTTTTTTTTTAAATGACATTTCAAAGATGTTTTTTAGAGACTTTTTAGACCCATGAATGATTAACACAAAATTAGAAATAATAAGATTTGTTAGATCATGTTGGAATTGACAAAATCTGATTAGGTGACAGCCACAAAATGACTTCTCCGTAAAATAACAATGCATTTTATTTCCCCCACTCAATAAATATTTTTCGACGAAAAGAAAAAACAATCCCAAAACCACCCTTAACGGCCATAACACGAAAAACTACACTTGAAAACTACACTTGAAAACGTAAAATTAAAGGCCCAATATTTATTTACCTATATTTCAAGCGGCTCGTTACGAAATCAATTGATGGGGGTGCTTGTAGGAACAAGAGCCCTCCCCATTTCCGAAGTCAGATATTTGAGAGTACTTCATAAAGAAAGGTATTGTTCAGTCTGAATAGGCAGCTTAATATACTTAAGTTTTCTGAGTATGGAGTTATGGGTTGTGAAAGAATAAAATGGCAAAAGGGTTTAATAGGTTAACAATTGCTATTTAAAAGGCCAGTACCTACCTATTTGTGGGACATCATAACATCACGCCTGTAATCCACCCTTGGATTACAGGCGGCTAATGGCACGTTCTAGGCAGTGAATGTGCAATGACTTCGGGTGTATTCCTTAGAAATTTCAGCACCTCAGAGCAGTCTTTTTTAAAACAAGATAAAGTCGGTGTTTCGTACCTGCCTACTCTGAGAAGAAACAGCCGAAACAAACTGATAGGTCATAGTCTCTTTTAAGGTCCAGACATAATCTTGGTCAACTCACATGAGGACCATGTAGATTAGTGTCCGAGATTTTCTTTTGAAGAAAGAACCACACAGATTTGAGTGGACCTGTCCAGTCAGTGCAAGCATTTGTCAGTTATCATGTACCTTGACTCATAACTCAAGGAGCTTAAGGACACGACGAATATCATCATCATCATCATTAGCCTATAATGTCCTCTCCTATGAGAGGGAGTGGGCTGTAATCCACCACGCGGGCCCAGTGCGGGTTGGTAGATGTCACACGTCTTCGAATTTTTGGTTCTAGGACATGCCGGTTTCCTCACGATGTTTTCCCTCACCGTTTTTGAGAGCAGCGATGATGAAATAAATTACACAACGTAATGCGCCTGCCTGGGTTCGAACCCACGGCTTACTGTTCGTAAGTCGGGGCTGCCACCACTGGGCCACCGCCGCTCTCGACACGACGAACAATACCCATGAAATGACATTTGTATCGGACGGCTATACCAAATGTAAAACAAACAAAGTAAAAAATATTATAATAACCTTTGTGGCTGTTAATTACCAAATAAAGCAAATGATTGTTGTAAATTAATAAAAACCCGAAAAACCCAGGTTTTGGGTAAATCCCGAAATCTAAAAAGAACGGTTCTGAATAATGGCCGGTTTTCGATGCCCTAGAGTCGCCTCTAGGGCATCGAAAACCGGCCATTATTCAGAACCGTTCTTTTTAGATTGGCTATTGCCATGAATCGGCCAGCAATCCAGACTCCGTGGCTGCTAGCGAGAATGCCTTCCTGATGGCAAAACCGAATAACGTTTTGATGGACCCGGGAATCGAGCCAAGGTCCTGCTGCTCAGCAGTCGCGCATTCCACCACTAGACCAACGAGGCAGAGAATCAAGACTAGAAAATAACAGGTAAAGTGTTAACTATGTGCATTACAAAACAAGAATACTACGACATACTGAACTTTATTAATAATTTATTAAAAAATTGCTGCTGCACTGCACTGCTACTGATGGACTTAGGCCCCCTCAAGCGAATGCTATATGTCTTAATATTCGATTAAAGAATAGCCTAATACTATTAACAGCCCGTAACCAACTACCGATTTTAACTCTATGATCATATTAACTCAAATCAAATCATTTTTTTAAATATAAATCTTATCAGCATACAATTAATCATTTCCCCTGAAACACTATAGCATAACACCCGTTCATTTATTTACACATTTTACACAAAACCGCGTAACTAACGAATTAACTCACAATACATTGTATAATTAATCCAATTGAACTGAAATTGCGATAAGTTATAGCATTTTAAACTCTGTGCACAATAATTATAAATTACATTTTCAGTATTTTGTGGATATTTCAGTGAAATGAACGATGAAAATCATGTAAACGCTTTTTGTTTAAATATTTTGTCAATTTATTTTGCCTTATTGGTATTTTGTGAAAGCTTTCGAAAAGTCGGATTTAATGAACACACTTAATGCAATTTTAATGCGTGTATTTTACTCATAAATCGGCAAGTGTAAGCTGTGGTAAACGTTTGCGCGTAAATCTTCGTTCTACACTGTATATAGTTGGGAGAAGGCTGGGCAGATGATGATGTAGAACAAGCTAAAATAACAAAATTAATTCAAAAATCACAGCGCCTCCACACCAATTGCAAACAACTTTGATTTACGCACGAATCAACAAAACCAATCGACTATCAACGTTATAAAGTATTAAATTATTCTATCAATGAATAGCACGTTAGTTTAAAAATATGCTCAACGTCACTCAGCAGTTTTCTGGAGTGGAAATAAAAAACGTACACAGCTTTATTTCATCGGATTGGTATTATTTTTAACCAATCATTCGCGTGGGTACCCAGGATGATTCTGTTATATATTTCAACTGGTTGTCATATTATATTTATAGCTTTACTCAGTGTTTAGCAAATAGTTTGATTTTCAACACTAGCTGTGCGTAGGTACGGCTTAAACACAACGCTCAACACGCGTGAAAGGTATTTTTTTTTTAATTTTAATCTTCTAAATGACTTGGATATTGTTCTTTGTTAAAACATTTCATCATCATCATCTGCATATCTTTTTCCGAACTATGTTAGGCAAATATGAATGGATTTTGTGGGGACTGTGAACGAGAAAGGAGTAAATGATTTCGTGACGTCTGATAGGGCAGAATGGGAGAAGAAAACGCTGACGTCAAGTAGAATGTGACAAGGGCAAGAAGACGATTATCACGAGAACATGATCATTGCTGGCGAAATTAGGATATACCTACAGCTACTCTCCTCCCCTTCAGCGAAAACCAAACATGAAGTTACATAATGGTCGTTACAAAATTGTTTACAGAACACATACGGAATACTTACAAGTAACTAATTGGTGTTTAGTCAAACAAAACAGTTCCTGAGTATTTTGTGCCGAACGAACAAACATCGGCGAGATGTTTACTGGAAGCTGTAATCTTATTAGGGGGTATCGGGTGACAATAGACGCTTTTAATTAACGGTGTACTGAGAATTATTAATTTGTTGTATCAGTTTCTTTAGAATATTGTTTTATGAACAAGACTGGGTGTTTGGCGTGAAATTCTAGGTCTGAATTTCGGTCCAGTCAATGATATCTCACTACCAAAGCAATTCAAGGATCAATGGTTAAGTTAGAATTAACTTTTTGCCCTAACGGGAGTCACATTAGTGTAGTCGGTCTAAACGGTGTCTGGGTATGATGATCGAGAAGTTTGATTCGAACCTAGGGTTCGAATCAAACTTCTCGTTTTTCTTTCTTTTATTTCAGTTAACTGGCAAAAAAAATTGATGAGCCCAATCTGGGTGATCTTAGATATTCTGTGGTTGTATAACTTCTAGGTGGTTACTTACGACTTAGATATAATAATAAAAAATGTGTATTTTGTTATGCTTTATTCAAATAATAAGTTTACTTTTGAAATTAGCCCAAAACTGTATGGATGTTGGGTGATCTTCTTTAGGTATCCATTAAAATTCTGGCTTTGCCAAGGGGTATATTATACACGGTGTAAATCACCTCATCACGAAGCCGTCAACCAAGCATTCTGTACATGAAACTAAGTAACTTTACGCAAAAATTATTGCTGGGCAACGACTTTTTTTTGGGGGGTGTAAAATCATGTTTTGTGGTAGAACTCAATGTAACGCACTCAAAACATTGTGCTGATGGACGGATTGAATAGTACGGGGGTCGTGGAGGTGTTTAAAGTAAAAATCTTACATTAAAAACTTGTATTTAAAAAAATACTTGTCAAAAAGTTGGAACTTTGACCCCTAATATCTCCGTAACTAGAAGGTTCCCAGGTATGGTGTAGAACAAAAAAATGATCGCAATGACAGGGAGAACCAGTGCCTTTCGGCTTCGTTAAGAGGTGTTTTACACCCTTTATAAGGGGGGGCTGTTGCCCAGTAAATGAGTTTTGGTGGTTAGTTAGGCAGTAGATCTACATATATACCTATGTAAAATATTCGTAGTTTATTGGGGTTGGCTTCCAGCGACCCCGAAAAGGCTAGGCCAATGACGCTCTAATAAAATCGTCAAACTACTTGATGCCTACTTCATTTAGAGAAAGGATGATCTGCATCCATATTTAAATGAGTCTTACTACTATTTATTATCAATTTGAAAGTTTGTGAGTGTAGATGGATGGATGGATTGCACTTTCACGAAAAATTTGAAATGTGTGTTAATATATGGCATATTTTTAATCCCCGCAGTCATCGTACTGCTCGTTTCGTCCTTTTCCACGTATATCTGCTATACTTGCCAATTCTCCGAGTACAAAACATCACAAATATAACGCTTATCCATGTTATATCTCAAAGAGTGATTTTTCTAAATGAATTTATAATCTTCCTGTTGACAGAGATGTGGACGAATTTTTTGACGCCCTGTAATTTTGAAACTTGTACATATTTTATTTTATATCTATTTGTAGTTTGTAAATAATCAAATAGATATAAAGGTCAAGGTATTAAATTACAAAGACCACACGAACAATAAATTAATAATATCTACCGTTATTTGGTAATACTTCTCTACTAATAATTTATTACTAGGACTCCTATAAGATAAGAATTAGCTCTTTTGTTATCATAGATATCGTTGATTACAAATTGATTTCAGTGGTTACTTTCGTTCAATTCAATTCAGCCGTGTGATAGGTATCATCACCGGCCTAGCATTAACCCAACTATGTTGGAGTCGGCTTCCTGTCCAACCGTATGCTGCTGAAAACTAGTATTTTGCATGAATCGACTGCCTGTCTGACCTCCACAACCCAGTTAGTACTGAGTAATAGGATCACAGGTGAGCACTGGGTAAAAATTTCCACACCCGTATTCAAAAATGGTTTCAGTTATGGAAAATTACACAATTGCCAAGTGTCATTAAAATGTGTTCTGCACGCGGGCAAAAAAAATCACGTGTAGATGTTACTTTTTTTAGTTTGCATATTCGAATGAATCCTCATATAAAAAAGTCCTGCTCATCCTATTGGCAAAGCCCCTAACTTGGTTAGGTAGCAAACAAGCCGGCGCGGTCGGCACACAGGAGGTAGGTAACGTGGTGACGACACACACCTGCAACCTGCGACACCAAAAGGGTTTACTGATAACGTTAACTAAACTGACAATGTCGATGAAAACTAAGCTGCGATGCCTCATGAGTGCTAGTAATTTTACTGGTAGCCCTTTCTGTAAAATGTCGGTTTCGAGGAAAAAGGATGAAACATCACAATCTACACAAATATCATAATGAGGTAATTCTGGTGTGGTGATCTCGAAAAACACTTATCCGATTTAAACAAAAATATTTATGTTAAAATAGGAAAATCCAAACGGGCGAAGTAACAGGTAGTTATTTTCTCTTAAATGTCTAGAAAATAAACGTGTTTCGATGTCCATTTTTAAAATCTAGCAAAATCGTTTAAATGTCCATTACTACATCACTCAACAGCACAACTTAGCTTATAAAATATGAAGAGTCTTTCTAAGAAAACAAGTTTTATAGCGAAGTTTTAAAAATGTTCATAAATTCTAAGTTGCTTCAGCAGCAGCATGTTTCCAAAACGGTTACGTCATAACTATGATGTCATCTTGTTTGTACGTCAAAACCTCATTAGAGCTGGACGTATTGCTTGCACCATGTGTTTCTAATGCCATATTACTTGCTTATTTAAATTACATGAAATTCATAAAAAAAAATGTACAGTTTTTACAAAGTAGGTACTGAAACTGCACTTTTGTTTAAGCCTTATTTTCTAAGATTTCACTCGTCAGATACCATCTGCCTAGCCTTTACCCACTTTTCCAACTATGCTTACACTTTTATAACTATGACCCCATAGTTCGGCCTCCAACCAAACCGGATTCAGCTGAATATCCGTATTTATTATTGAGCGAGAGCCTATCTGACCTCCACAGCCCTGTTAGTACTGGGTAACACAACAGTTCACAATACCACTTGGTAAGACTGATTGTCAAACTTTCGGGCCACTGACTACATGTAACGATTGTCAAAGATTTACACAGCCGGGACCAACGGCTTAACGTGGTTTCATCACACGTCAGACGTCACGCGCCAATAATATAATCATATTTAACGAATTTAAAACCTAAAAGACCGTGCAACACTGTCAAGCCATCATTCGATGGCCTATCAGTTAGAATACTTGAAAAGAAATAACTAATATAACATTGGGTTTTTAATTACCACGTCTGCAGAACTTAGTTGACACATTAACACCAAACCCGCCAAAAATAGCAGCAAAAATATAATTTCCAAACGTGACTTGGAATTCGTCCAATAAACCTTTTTCTTTTTTGCGCACCCTTCAAAGAAAATACGCTTCGTACATATCAATAAGTCGCGAAATGGAAAACAACGGAAAGCCAAAACCAAGGCAAGGTAACAAAACACCTATTACCTTACAAAATTGACCGCAAAAAACGAATGGTACCTCGAAAGGTACAGGTTACCGTTTGGGTATGTTAGGGTCACGTCTCATTCGCCCTAGTCCTAAGTAAATATAGACACAATAGGTCAAACATTCTTTAAAAGGGACCTCTAGGCCGTAAAACTGGCTGTTTGTTCTCCTTAGAGAAGCTAAGGTTTGGTACAGACGGAAGATGTTATTTAGTGTGACAATGAATAGAGGAAATTGTGCTTTAGTAGGTAGGTGATAGCGCCGATACCAGATAAATTTGGATACGGGCAGCAGAATGATGATGGGGTTTGTACCCAAATTTCTTTTTGGTTCCCTTTTCACGATTTGCGAAACAAGGATACTTCTTCATCATCTTCACCTAGCCTAGCCTTTTTACAACTATATTGGCGTCGGCTTCCAGTAGATAAAAAGGCAGTCACTTCACGTAAAATACCAGTATTTATTGTCCTCCTAGGAATTAGGTTATAATAATCCCTTGGTAAGACTGGATGTCAGACTCTCGGTCCGACTTCTCGTATCGATGTATAAATCTTCATCTGCTTATCTTTTTCCAACTGAGCAGGGACCAGCTTGAAGTCTAACCGGTTACAGCTGATTACTACAATTTTACATTGAAGGACTGCCTATCTGACCTCCACAACCTAGATCATGTGTGACAAGATTCCCTTCAGTAACACAGGTTGTCAGAACTTCAGAAACATGTCATAATTACGGGTTGTCAGGTGCCTGAAAGTCTGAAAACCCGTAACAACTAAAGATCTACGAATATCAATCGGGATTAACTGCTAAACAAGAGAATGTAATAATTCCTGTCACAAAGATATTAATGACTAAATCCATTTCTCAAAGTTTATTACATAGGTGGTATATCCCTGACGCTCGTCGCTTTAATTCTATAAATACTTATCTTTGCGAAGTTAAAACCTTCTTGTGTAACACTCTCGCCATTCTAATACCTTTGAGTTTGATCATTGAATGTCAATACAACGTTCATCAAAGGCGCTGGTACGGACTGAGTATTTGCGACCAGGATCAGTAAATATACGGGTCCCTTAGAGCGGACGGACAGTCAAAGCGATGACACTAAATAGATAGAGACAGAAACCCCATACAACGGGCGAAAACTGACGCTTCCGGGTAGAGAGTGCGTTGAACTACTATACGCACTCTCCCTTCTCGCATGACGGCTGGTCTCAGCGGAATCTAGCCATCGATGCAGGAGGATCGATGCGAGATAGATTCTAGTTATAGTGTGCGAAAACACAGGTGCACTCTCCCTTCTCTTAGTCCGATTGAACGGCAATCCGACACGAAACGAGACACAAAACTAACAGTTTCGTGTGTTTTTTGAGGCACGGAGTCACACCGCGAGGTTCCTAACTCCGGGTTAATAATGAAAAAGCCTATTTTCACTTCGTTCGATGCAGGAATCGAACCCTCAAAACGTCAGTAGATCGCTTCCAACCACAAGACTAGCGGAGCAGTTGGAGCACAGACGTAAGTACAGCGACCTTAAACAAATGACACGTATCGCGAGTGCGCTTGCACTCGCTGTACGTGAAGCGTGTCTATGTGTGCGTGCGGTTTGCGCTCGTTGTATAGACCCGACCTTCTGATCCCATTTAATGGCCTCTGCAAGAATGTTCTGCAATTAGGGCTCCGAACTTGTGGTCAATGACAAGATTTGAAAACTTTATAATGAGGATGCGAGGAAGTCTTTGAGATCTTGTAGCATATTAATAAAGTTTGTGGCAGTGAACTCCTACGCCCGCGCCCGTGCAGGAGAACTTGGTACAAGATTTAGCGAACCATTAGGTATATGACGGTGTATTCGAATAGTTACTCCTTTGTTTAACTTTATTGTAATTCGTGTGTTTTACTTAACTCCGCAGTTAGATGTATTTACAATTATTGATATTATTTATTGCAATGAATATCAAAAGATATACAAACAATTAGCAATAATTGCTTATGTACAACGGCGGCTGTGTATTCGACCGATGTTGGCTTTGCACATTTGTGTGAAAAAGAAGTTTTCTTTTTTTATAGAATTTCTTCGTTTCATCCTCCTCTTCAGTGCTATCTAGAATCAGATACTGATTTCAAGGCAAAACAACATGCATGAACGTCTTTGAATCGTTACGAGAAATTTTAAAGCCATTTGCAAACATCATTTGCATAACAGAAATAACAGCAAAAACCATTACAAATAAAACTTTGAATAATAAAAACGACAATAGTGTAGTTAAAACATTTGCACAATAAACACTAAAGATAATATAGATAAATACTGAATGTCAATGAATGAATGAAGTGAGTAATTGACACAGTTCAAACAATATGGTGATTCAACAGCGGTTTCATTTGATGAGAACTTTACAATACGTGTTGGCAAATATAGATTTAGAGGTATTTTAAGTTGTTTTATTGTTTGATTGGTATTCTGTAGTCGGTTTTTTGTAAACTATTTCTGATTTTAAGTTTTTATACTCCTAGTTTGTTCGATTTAGTTGCCACAGATTCACGTAAATTCAGAAATTAATTAAACAACTGAAGTAAATGGTAGCGTGACAGTTGACAGAGGAGAATGTTACAAAAAAACCGGCTAAGTGCGAGTCGGACTCGCGCACAAAGGGTTCCGTACAATTATTTATAAAAACGAGCACAAAAATCACTTTTTTGTAAGGGAGCCCCCTTATTTTTTTTATGATTTTAGTATTTGTTGTTATAGCATCAACAGAAATACCTAATCTATAGAAATATCAACTGGCTACCTATCACGGTTCATGAGATACAGCCTGGTGACGGACGGATGGACGGACAGCGAAGTCTCAGTAATAGGGACCCGTTTTACCCTTTGGGTAGGGAACCCTAAAAAACGTGTAGTTCCGACCCCCAAGTAACACGGAACAAGGGCTGGAAGATGAAGGTGACAAACAAAAAATCATTCTTCTGTGACAAAATGTACCGTTCAGATCAGACAATTTACGACAGATCAGGTAATTTATTTGAATGAAATATCATTCAAATAAATTATCTGATCTAAAAGAACCTACAACTTTGAACCTTACTCCGCAGTTACAGTGATTCCCATTGACTTACCTGTAACAAACAATTAAAAAAATAATAACATTGTAATCAGCACGCAAAAAAAATGTGTTTGCCATCTGAACTAGGCTTGAAATTTCCATTATCCCTTCACCGAAATAATACAAATTCAAAGTAAACAAAAAAGCCTTTTAAAAACTCAGGACGCTGAGTTACAATAAGGTAGTCAAGGCGAAATAAAAGAACAATGAAGAAAGCTCTCAAAATGGGCTGAAAAGGCCGAAAATTCTGAAAGAAATCTCTGCAAATCGGAATTTGCGCTTTATTATTTGGATCATTATAATTATTCGGGAAGATGAGGTCTTTTATTAAGGTTAGAAGATGCCTTGAATAGACGATTACCTACTTCTTATGTTTACGAGATCAGTCGAAACATAACATCACGCATATAGTTCCCAAAGGGTTAGGCAGAGGGGCCCTAATAGTACACTACACAACTACATTTCGCCAGCTATGTTTAAGTCCCATGTAAGAGATGGCGAGCCTATTGCCATCAAACCGGCACGATTCGATTAAATTTTGTACAGAAACAAGTGATTGTTACAGGTAACGCACTCTTATGCTACAATACTGGCGAATGTTCCCGGTGAGGGAGCGCCTTTAAGCAAAAAATCTCCAATCTTACTTTATCTTACGATTCTCAAATCTAAAGAGTAAATACTGTCAACCTCAATGGCGGCACGGTTGGCGCAGTGGTTGAGCGATCGACTGCTGCACTGCGTGTCGTGGGTTTGATCCTAGTACGGATCAAATATTTGTATGGCCTACAGATAGTTGTTCCAGGTCTGGCTGTTAGTGTATGAGTTTAAATGTTTGAAAACGCACCCAGGATACAGGAGAAATTCATAGTGTGGTGCAAAGTTTAAAAAAAACCATTCAAACACTCGCCCTCGACACGTCAAACCAATATCGTCTCCAGTTCAATAACCACGACGGGTCGAGATAAGCGGATTGCTGGCGAACTATAATACCATTAGTCTTCAGGTGAATTATGCTGACTATTCTCCCGGTTTAATCCTTTAATCGGTTCTTATGACACCCAGTGAGGTTCTGTAGATCAAGTTCTGAGCTTTGGCATGATGGACTGAAATGTACCTAATAGGATCATCTATTAAGAAGGTCGGTAGCATGCTTGACTTGATCTGACAGGGACACCGACGCATAAACGGTTAAACTTATTCAGTACATCAATTTCAGTATGTATATATGATTTGACTAGCCGTGTGCCCGCTTGGATTTGGCATCGGCAAAAAATAGGAACTTCCATAGAAACTTTTATCCCCTTTTTGATCCTTTTATGTAATGAACTTTCGAACATTTTTAGTTCTTACCCTCATTGGAGTGGAGCACTAAGAATGTCCGAAAGTTCATCACATAAACGGGTTAAATAGGGGTAAAAGTTTTAAGTCTTTCGGAGTTTCTATTTTTTTGCGGATGCGAAATCCAACCGGGCACACTAGTCAAATCATACAGTATGTCACATACTAAGTATTCAGTATATCATTCTGAACCACATACCGCTGACCGCTGACTTTTTAGGGTTCCGTACCCAAAGGGTCAAACGGGACCCTATTACTGAGACTTCGCTGTCCGTCTGTCCATCCGTCCGACCGTCTGTCACCAGGCTGTATCTCATGAACCGTGATAGTTAGCCAGTTGAAATTTCTACAGATTATCTATTTCTGTTGCCGCTATAACAACAAATACTAAAAACAGAATAAAATATATATTTAAGGGGGCTCCCATACAAAAAAGATGATTTTTTGCTCGTCTTTATAAATAATGGTACGGAACCCTTCGTGCGCGAGTCCGATTAGCACTTGGCCGGTTTTCTTTTATTCATCATCCACAGACCGACTTCACCCAACGGCTAGGTACAGGCCTCTCTTTGCTTGTGCTAAGCTCTAGATTCTTGTGCCAGCCTCATCATTTTTTTAATAACCGTTGAAAAAATTTCCAAGAGTTTCAGAATGATGTACTGAACTCTACTGTCCCTTCCACCCCGTATAGAGAAAAATGAAATGAAACCTTAGGTTACAAACATTGTAATAACCTGGATTTTCTCTTGTCGCAACTCTCTCAGACCAAAATTATCTCCCTAGGTTTTTGAATAAGAAATTAAAATGGAATTGGCGAGAGTCTTAAGCACTAATGAGAGTCTGAAAGGCTCTTTGAGGGAAGATTTTTAATTGTAATGTTTATTAATATTAATGAAGTACATTTGTTCCTTCCATTTGCATATATTAGGAACTCAAAAGTACGGGAGATGATAATGGCAGCTGAACTAAATGAGGCTGGACTGTAAATTCTTTTGTGTTTTTTTGCACGTTTAAATTATAAAAAGCCAGCAACCATTACATAGTCTATACAGTAGGACCAACTCCAGTAACACTTTGGTCCTGAACTGGCCTCGTGTAGTACCGAGTTTCAACAGAAAAAGGGTTGAACCACATCTAACAGCACGGAACCGGAGCACCCCCTGCCAGCACGCCCCGTTCCTCACTCTAGCAAATGCCGGTTCTGAGCAACGGAAAAGGAAGGAGCATGGAAAAATGCGATTCTGTGCTGATAGATGTGTAATAGGTGTGGTATTCTGTAGTGTGCCTCAAGACGAAAGTCTATGACCAGTATGTGCTGCCAGTGATTACATACGGGACCGAAACGTGGTCACTCACAATGGGCCTCATCAGAAGGCTCAAAGTCACCCAAAGGGCAATGGAGAGAGCTATGCTCGGAGTTTCCTTGCGTGATCAAATCAGAAATGAGGACATCCGCAAGAGAACCAAGGTTACCGACGTAGCCCGAAGAATTGCCAAACTTAAGTGGCAGTGGGCAGGGCACATTGCTCGCAGAACAGGTGGCCGATGGGGCCGAAAAGTTCTGGAATGGCGACCGCGAACCGGGAGACGATGCGTTGGAAGGCCTCCCACTAGGTGGACCGATGACCTGGTGAAGGTTGCGGGGATCCGCTGGATGCGCGTCGCACGGGACCGGTCAATGTGGCGACACTTGGGGGAGGCCTATGTCCAGCAGTGGACGTCTTTCGGCTGAAATGATGATGATGATGATTCTGTGGTGTGATAAGGTGGCCCCAAAAGGCCAGCTTATAGTTATTTGTTACCTAACTTTCAGCTAAACGGTACCAGTTATATTGCGCCTGAAGTCACAATTGAGGAATTATTCAACCTCCAACTAACTACTAACTGTGGCAAAAACGGACCCCAATATTATAATTATTGACTTTATCATAATTCTCAACACTTAGGTTTTCAACGTTCCTTAAAAGTTTTCTAAAAACGAAATACACCTGTGCAACTTGCGACACCAATAACAAGACATCGTGATCTGCCTGCCTTTTCTCAACTGTGTTGGGGTCCAATCTTACCGGATGCAGCTCAATAAAATCACGCAATATTTTACATGGAGCGACTGCCTATCTGACCTCCACAACGCAGTTAGTATTGGGTAACACGATACCCCTTGGTAAGAATGGTTGTTTTGGGCCACTGACTACCTGTAACGACTGCCAAAGATCTACAAATGAAAGCCGGGACCAACAGCTTAACGTGCTTTCCGAGGCACGGAGGAAACTCGATATATTATGGGTGGTCACCCATCCACAGACCAACCTACACAAACGCGGCTTAACCTGAATATTTATCCGAGTGGCTGTTATTATTTAGCCACGAGCTCCTAAAACCAATAACAAGACGATTCCGTGTAAATTCACCAATGTTTGGTAAAAATCGTTTTAGTTTTTAAACTGACATCGTCACTAACACTATCGTACGTTTGTAACGGGATATTTACCATGTTTACTTTTTGTGTTGAATTCCCGATATGTCGACGCTGTTGCAAACCATGCCATGATCACGGATGAACTGAAGTTATTGCTGGTGGGTGTTTATGAGCAGATAAATCGGTCGACACTCTTTCTTGTTCGTTTTTTGTATTTTAAAAATTGTTAGCTTTTATTATCAGTGGCGCTACATCCAACCCCTCGCCTTAATTTCACATCCCAAAACAGAACAATCCCATCAATCCTCCACAATGACTTGCACCCATAAAGCTTGCCTTCCAATCACTACATAGGCGTTTCATGCACATAAACAAACACATAATCAAGACATACATAACGTCCACAAGAATTACTATCCATCCCCGGAGAGTGAAAAGGTTGCTTTATTTATACACGAGGATAAGGTTGCTACTGTTGTGAAAATGTGTAAAAAGACACGTTTTTTTTTTAAGTGGCACTTCTTATGCGACCATGCAGAGGGACTATTTTCTAAAACTCACTAAGAGATGGCAGTATAACAAGATTTGTGACTACGCATAGTTCTACTAGGTACGCAAGATGGCGTGCAAACAGTCATGCATTCGACTCTACGGTGTGACCAGCCTTCGCTCAATTTCCATGAGTAGAATAACCACGATAAACTTATGTAATAATACAACAAGAAAACAACAAAATATTATTTAGAAGCTCAATAAAATAACGAGAGTGAATGGCACTCGAACGCATGCGTGTACCTACATAGTATTACGAAGTATCACTTCTTCGCGCGGAGGGACTCCACGCACTATTTTATACATATCTGAACAGTGCTATCATAACATAAACAAAAAGAATATGGAAAAGTATTAGCTAAATAAATTATTTAAAACCCACTCAATAAGAAAGAATATTGTGCGCATACATCTGCCATTTATAAGCCACCCAGTCAATCAGTTATTACAGTCTTCATATCGAAAAGCAGCTGTTTCATTTAGTCGAGACCACCAGCATCACGACTTGACCTTGACACTCAAACAACTAGCAATACGCAAATATTATTCTAGGTCCGGTAAAAAAAAAATGTAATACTTAAAAGCCAGAAGACGGGCTTCGTCGCCGAGGAAGGCCTAGTAAACGCAGGCGTGATAATTTAGAGGCATTTGAGAGAGATTTTCCAGACAAATCCGCACAGAGAGAAACGTGGAAGGTTGTGAAGGAGACGTTTGTTCAGCAGTGGGACAACAAAAGACATAATATTAAAAAAAATGTTAAAAAGGTGTATAAACTAGTATATAAACGTTTATGTATACATAAACAATCGTTGATCATTTCATTACTTTAAGTAGCGTTTTACTTAAAGTTTCCCCACCATTTTTGACGTCTAAACGTCTCTCAACTTTATAACTAAACTCGTTAAATTCGTCTTAAAACCCTGCATAAATAAACATCTCTTACCTAACCGGCAGTTTAACTGCTGCAAGCCACATCACAAGCGAAACTGTCAAACTGAAACGTCATAAAACTGATCTATGTTTATCAACTGCTCGGGAGCTGTCAAAACAACACAAACGGACATCAAAAACTGACGAGAGCGTCAGTCTGTTCGTTTATTAATAGAGCGTTCGTTTAATAATAAATAAATAACCGGGTAAATGACGAACGCATGAAATAAATGGTGTGAGACTGTAAGTAATTGACTGTAAGACTGGAAGCGCAAAATGCCATGGATTCAGCACACGTTTCTGGAACACCCAAGGTAGAAGTAATTCACAAGGTATTAAAAAGAATCAGCTCATAAATTCAAAAGTCCCAACACGGTAAAAACGTATGGATATTTGTTTTTATTTTTTAATAAATGACGTATCATACTGACTGCTTGGTCTAGGGGTCATTCAAAGTACGAGTAAATCGGTTTCTTCTAGGCAATGCTCTATCCTAGGCCGCATCATCGCTTCATATAAGGCGAGTTGCGCCAAACGAAAACCTATTTAGTATAAAAAAGGCCAAGACGGAGTCTTGATTCATGTTCAATTGATGACATTATAGATGCTATAGGTACACTGCCAAACCCTTCGGACATTACAAGGGTGATTTTTTTTAAGAAATAACTTTATATGGTCGAGGCAGCCCTGTATAACAAACACGTCTCGATTTATTAGTCCTCTGATATTTCACCCATGCTAGTCACAAAGATTCAATGATACAGTGCTAAATAAAACTAGCGGTACGTGCCTGGACTCCTGGAGTGCTGATACTACTGAAATACTGAGAAAATATGAGATAAATTCGTCTAACGTAGGAGTAGAATAACTCGACGCAAATGAGCACCGTTGTCGCAATAAATAACATCACGACTGTAGGCCCCGAAGGGTTAGGCAGAGGTGTACCTAATAGTACACCCACATGTAATTTAGGGTTCAAACTGCAGGAGACCACCATGGTCACCGATCCGTGATCATGGCGCTTGCAACAGTACCGAAATATCGGGGACTCAAAACAAATAGTAAACATCGTATATAACCCGTTTTTAGTGGTAATCAATGTTTTCTTTATTTCAGACTTCAGTCATTGAAAAAAACTGAATGAAAAAAAGAAAACAGATATTACTTTGGCAAACCAAACTTACTTTTTTTTGGTGAAATATTATATCGAAGTCATAAATGCGAAAGGATATTATTTTATAAATGAGACAATATGAAATAAATTCTGAATAAAGCAAAGAATTTTAATATAGTCCTGGATCTAGTTAAATGGTTATTAAATGCTGTAGCCACGATAAGCGAAATCCTTTGAAAGAGCCGTACCTTTCACAGGATTTTATATTATTTGCAATATTGTGTTTATTTAAGATTTCATTTAGTTTTTTACAATAAGCTATGATGTGTTAAAAGACGAAAATGTTTTGAACAAAACCATAGAAAACTAGCGCTCTGCTTTGCACGGTTTACTCTTAATATCAAAATTTCCTTCCATACAATCCTTCTTGATAGTTCTTTTCGGAGACTTTTTTTAATATAAGGAGTCCGTAGGCTCTCCTCCTCCTTAAAGGATACAGACCAGCCCTTGCTTTGCCCATTTTTTTCTTAATAAAACATCGAGATTACTTAATCATAAGTAAGGTTCTATGTGTAAAACTCAAACCTTCGAAATACTGGAAAAAACAGCATCAAAATCCGTTGCTGTGTTAAGAAAAGTAAAGGAAAAAGAAGATGCGAAATTACTTACAATGCTTGTCTTAAATCTACATCTGGTTAGTTTTCTTTCGTCGCAAGCGCCGAATAAAATATCTTCCACGTTTTAGGAAGGACTGTCATTTAGCCATTTAAAAATGCTAATTGTCTTTTTCAAGCACTGCCTTTATGAAGACGGCTGTGAACTTTAGTGGGTGGATTAACATTTATGGAAATTTTTAAAATTGTTCTGAAAATGGGTAGTCCTTGGGCGACCTAAGGGTCAGTTGATAGAATTCAAAAGGGAGAAATATTAACCAGTCAGCAGAAAAGTGGCATGCGGGTAACTGTGCTGATGATGCACCAAAACTACATTAAAATATCACCACGTCTATTTGATTATGACTTTTAAACACCAAAGCCGCCGATGGCAGAACGAGATGTCCAGCATGTTTATATGCCGCTGAAATGGCGGGAGTAAAGAGTTTGTGAGGTTCAGATCCCACCAAGTTTTTTAGAGTAATCGTGCTTAATGTCTGCGTCGAATTATATACTTAAATATAGGTACTGATACAGTTAAAGGACTGTTTAAAAAGTCACTGACATCAAAATAGTACGCGAGGATTTGTGCCACCAAACTTTCTTCCTGGTCGAAGCTTTTACAGCCAAAAAGTCGTGATCGTAACCGGGTAATACGCCATGTCCCTTATTGTTGTGCCAAACTTCCGACCACACTAGTACGTTTCAGTAATAGTTTTACTAATAACAGGAGAACTCGAAACAGTTTGTAAGTAATAAGGGGTTGTGTTCGTAATTGTGATAAATGAACCGTTAACGGGGTTTGAGAACCATTAACAATACTAATATGTGTGATCAAAGCATATAAAGAAGTGTTTGGAAAACTATTAATTATGCCTACTAAAAGGAAAAAATGTTTGACGGATAAACATGAAAAGTTCTGTTTCGAGTAACAATGTACCACAGGTATGCTCGATTTTTAACGATTGAAAGTGTGATAAAAAATACGGTTAATGAAACTGACAGAATATTAACTCATAATGATCGACGACACACGCAATGCAATGACAACGGCAACAGGCTGCAACGACAACGGCAACGGAACAAGTCGTGTTGCTGTCGGCGAATTGTGCCTTTAGTACATAGATAGATACCTACAGCAACGTACATAATTACATACCGATTTACCAAACCGATAGCGTCAATACAAACACATAAAGCGAAAACCACGAATAATTTCATTCTATCCATCCAAATCAAACTTATCCAACAGAGCAATTTGAAATGATAAATTTATGTGAACAGTGCAAATAAACATAGAGTAATAAAATAGATTAGAGCCGACTATTCTTGGCACAGAGTAGTGAGACGTTAAAAAAAAATATTTGCGTAATTTACTATACGTTTTATAGCGAGTTTTTGCCAAATTATCTCTGTAGTGGACGTCTATGGTTTAATGCGCTAATTTTAAAACAAAATGAGTGGTTTTTACGCGCTCTTAAAAACAATAGTTCGAACACTATTATAAACTCAAATAGATTTCTGAAAAAAAAAATTTGACGATATTATTTCAAGGGGTAAGTAAAACTTAAACTATGAAGGGCAAATTTACCAATATAAATTGAACAGCTCATTTAAACTGCGTTTAAAATCTGTCAGAGTCACCTTTGTTGAGGAATATTGGCACTGACAACCAGTTCAGATTAAACTACACACAGTCAAAGAAAGGTTACAACTTTTTCTTGAAATAATATAAACTCGATTTTTACATTCACTCGCGCACATTTCTACATTCTAGACATCACACACAGCATGTTCCAATTTTGGCAACTGTCAATCATTTGAAAAAGTGTAGTTTACACGTGTAAACACGTGTGGATTTCAAAGTTGAAATGCTTAATTAAATTTTGACTTAGTTTACAATCAAACAAAACAACGAGACTTAAATAACAAATTACAAACACGAAACTCAATCTCTCGTTTGGTAAACGTTCGAAATCACGACAAAAATAGAAACTGCTGTACTGTAACCAAAGTAGGATATAAGCTCGTTTGCTCCACAGCACCAAATAGGTTTGCGCTGAAATTATTTCCTGCCTATATTCAATCGTTCGAAAATTAAAGAGGCAGAATGATGTTTTCAATATATTTCACGCTAAACGACATTAGGAATTTATGGTGCAAGCGGACTTTAAAAACATAAGGGCCCGTACACAGTCACTATTTAACATAACTTATGAGATAATTTTCAACATGTTTCAGAAGATTAATCCACAATGTTTTATAATGCGGACGTGTTGTTAAACAAAAGTTGTCTAACAAGTTACTTAATCTGTACGTACGCACCCTTAGAAGTAATTGTGCATTCTTTAGATCTAGACTATGATTTCATGAGATAAAACTTTGCCTACCACCGTCCGGAAGCAATAACATTTAACATTAGTAATACTGAAACAGATGTAACTATTTTGAAACAATCTTGGGAACGAGACATGGAAGGAGTGGGCAAATGTCTCCCATTTGCCCAGAAATGAGACACAGTAGGGTAGAAAAAAAATTGTAAACGAAACCAATATTTCAATATCAAGCGTCTTTCATTTGCAGTTAGCTATAAAACTATACGAACTATACTACTATAACTATAGAATTCATTAATTTATAACTATAAATTACCAGTACGTCCACCATGAGTTTTAACAATCTATACTCGCTAGCGTCTGTAGTTAAAAAAATGTATGAAAACTTTTACAGCGCCTCTAGCGGATAGTTGGGTACTAAAATGCGCAGTATGAGTCACTATACTTATCTATCCTACGTTACCGTGTAGTAAACTCGACTGCAAGTTTGGGCTTCATTTGCTTAGAATTTGGTAGTAAGCACCAACACAGCTCATGGTACCATTGAAAAAGCTAACTATAGTATTTGCGTATTGACGGAACTATTGCAGTTACGTCAAGCGATCTAACTATGACAACTCATGGTAGACGTACAGAACCAAAAATAAACACACACATTTCTTGGAAAACCCCGTGGTTCCCGCTAAAAGAAATCATAAATAAGACATCTGGAATGTTATAACTACGAAAACTACAAAAATAAATTGAGTGAGAAAACATAAATAAACACTAATAAAATAAAAGGCAATTTATCAAACAGTAAATTGGTCTTATAAATTATCGAATCATTTCTCTTTCTAAGTGGGTGATAGAAATACTACTTCTATCTTTACAATTAACCTTCCTCCTAATATTATAAATGCAAAAGTTTGTGAAGATGGATTTGTTACTCTTTCACGCAACAATTAATGAATGGATCTGGATAAAATTTGGCACTGGGATAGATAATAGTCTGTAATAGCAGATAGGATACTTTTAATCGCGGTATTACGATCCCGTGGGACAATTACCGAACCAAACGTGGGGCATAAGATAGTGAAACATAAATCTATGGTCGATGAGGTAGGCTTTATTATTGATTTGTGAAACGAAACAAGCTTGACTAAAATGTCCCATAGCTATATTATTACTGTTAGCCTTCGTTATCCCACTGCCGGTCATCCCCATGACTTTCAGTTTTGTCAATCCAAGGCTAATGTGGACCGATGAGCGTTGGCTTTGTTCAGCTCGTCCCGCTATGAGGTCTACCGCGACGCCTTCTGGCTGTCAGGGCTCGTGGTTCATTTGGTGCCTATTCATATTGAATTAGCTAGCAAAACTTTGCAGTTCAGACGGTGATCGAATTATGGATGTCTAAACACAGTACAACAAAAACAAAAAAGGCTAGCCTCAGAGTACAAATGTGGTGCTGTTCCACAAAGAATCGGACACTTAATAACGTGCCTGTGTGTCCTGTTGTCTGCAGGAACTGATGGACACGTGGGATGGGCTAGTGACAATGTCAGATAAAAAAAATATAGCTACTGAAGGTGCACCAGTTTGTATGTTTCACACTATAAATCACACAGGCAATGGCCTCATGATTCATCAACACGCTTACTCACAGAGTGGGTGTAACAGAGAAGCTATTCTTTATTCCAGTTGTAGTGCAATAAAACATTTTATTTCTCACAAGGTCGAAACAAACGGGATTTTGGTTTTCGAAGACAAAACATTGGATTTGAGGAGATTTATAACGTAATGCAATTCTTGTTAACACGCGTAGTAAAAGTAATAAAAATAAACTATTCAACTATTTAAATGCAAAGCAATGACCTAATCAATCACTATGGATAGCCATAGTGATTGATTATTTTCATCAACCGTGATGAATTTAACATAACATAAAATTACGCCCGAAATTCCCGAAGGTGGCAGGGCTTAGTAGTCGCGATTTTGAACACTAGACCAACAAGGCAGTCCTAAAGATGGTGATGTATTTAACCACATCAAATCTACAATTAAGTATGTATTTTTAGCTATGTCGTTGGTCAATAGATTGCAAGCGCTATTTATTGGTATCGATTTCTTAGTGGTCAGGCTTTGATGAGGCTCATACAGAAACTCACAGACTTCTCAGTATGACTTATGTACTAGGTTTTAAGCATACACAGAGTAAGCGAACATATTTACTTAGGAACATATATAAAGAACAATACAGTTCATTACTTTATGTACATAAAGTTACCTATTCACCTAAACCAACAACCTGTACTATGTACTCAACTGTTAAAAATGCATTTACGATCTTTACACAACACATAAAGTTATGTCAGTAATACCTATGTAAATATTATCGAGATGCTTTCAAGGGTAAGAAATGACATACTTACGGAGTTTAGTAAGAACTGTTTGATCTACACAAACAAGCAAAGTTAGTCCGTCTAACTTTAATACGATGCTAGAAACGTAGCTAAAGAATTTGTCAATGTCCAAATCCATTGGCAAGGTCATAAAAGGCTATTTTATTTATAATAAGGGTACCAAACAGCATTATCTTACGATTCGAACAAATCATCACCATCATCATCATTTCAGCCGAAACACGACCTCTGCTGGACATAGGCCAGGTCGAACAAATCACAGGAACATAAACATTTGGGACTGTACACGACCTCTTAGAGCAGTATTATTTGGATTTCAGAGATGGAGATCGCCAGACCTATGTCATTTTATAAAGTCTGAATCTTTTTTTTTGGAACTTACTACAGGGAAGAATGATTTGAAAAGTCGATTGTGGTGGCTTTGGCAGATATCAGGTAACAAAGGTGTGCTAAATAGCTGCTAAGTTACGTCATACTATAAAGCGTAAATTTTTGATCTTAGAAGCTAGCATGATGACTCCTCACCTCATCCACTGCCAGACACTTTGTGTGGTGGAAAACCCCGCAAGAAACCTTTATAGTATGTTAAATTGTAAATGCACTCCTAAGACATCATTTACCATGAAGACTTATTTTCGTCGAGAACAGTTAAACGTACCGCGTCTGTGAAAGGTGTACAGTTTGATGGTCTGAATGACCACATAAAAGGTTTTGCGCTTATGCTGTTACATCATATCGTCATCATCATCATTTCTAGTCAATCAACACGGCCTATCGGAATCCAGTGTCAAGGCATAGACCAAAAGGGCACAGACCTATCCCAAGTTCTGCCCAATCTCCGGTTCTCTGGTCTTCCGCATCCAACCATTATTTATGGTCATCAGTTTATCTAGCGGGGACCCATCAGGTGATCATGTGGATTATCAGTCCATTTTCCAAGCGATAACATAAAAACAAACTTATACCCAATAGTATAGTGCAAACAGCAGTCGTTTGGCCGAAATCCAATTTATTTTCTAGTGATGGGCATCATAAAAAGTGTCAGACTTGCCTCTGGGGGCACGTAAAGTTGCTGGGAACAATGTGACCCATTGAATCGTTAAATATAGTATCAAGTTTATTATATGTGTCCTAATTTTGAAGAATTCTGGGACCTATTGTGGCATTTTGGTGTTCTTCAAAATGGGTCAGGGGGCCTAAAATGCCACAAAGTGTTTTTTTTAATATTTTTTGTAAAACTGTCGCAGATATTATTTTGAATTATCTCTTTGTGACCATTTCACAAATTGTAACGTAATTCCTATTATTATTCGGTTAAAGCGGCCTTTTTAGGCCCCCAGGTCTGTGCGTTTATGAACGGACGTAATAAGAATATGGATACAACGTTTTATTATGTTATTCGATGGGAAACAAGATGTTGGTTCACCTGATAACCAATACTCATTGGAGCTTAAGAAAAACCGAAACACCAAAAGCATTAAGACGATCGTTACCCAGAGACAGTCCTGGAATGAATCATGTCGTTTCGTTGAGCTCCTTGAGTTATAAGTCGAGCTACACGATAACTGACAAATGCTTGCACTGACTGGACAGGTCCACTCAAATCTGTGTGGTTCTTTCTTCAAAAGACCATTTCAGATACTAATCTGCATAGTCCTCATGTAAATTGAGCAATGTCTGGACTTTAAAAGAGTAACAAGTTAACAGAGAACCTCTGAGTTTGTTTCGGCTGTTTCTTCTCAGAGTAGTCAGGTACGAAACACCGGCCCCATCTAGCTTAAAAAAAAATGACGTGTAAAAGTGTTTGTAAAAACCTACTTGCAAAATAAACATCATTTATCATTTATGTATCTGTAACTACACCAGCTCCCACACATTGCAAACAGAAGCCTTACACCACTTGCCGGCAAAAAACATAGAGAAGTAGTACTTATCCAGAATTTGTTACCACATTCATACAAGAACTGAACTGAACAGATATCTTGCCGGAGAAGATAGCTAGAAACTACAGAACTCCAGCTGCTACGTTCCTCACAAACTTCTTTTGCTACGTCAAAGTTTATTCACCTGATCATACACGCACATGCACGCCGGTTGCGAGTTTTACTCACCCCAACCTTTATGAAGAACATCACAACAAATAACTTGGTCCTACTACAATCTAACAAAACTTTATCATTCTAAAAGGCAATATAAACACAGACGTGACATCTCCTAATTCTATTCATCGACAGTTCCCCGCCAAACTGCAGAAACTATTTGGACAATGAGCCAAGTTTAAATTTAGCAGAAGCCTTAAACGCTGAAGTTGTAAATTAAGAAATAAAGTGAAGTCTGCCGCCAGGGGGCGCGCCTATCGCTAATTAAATTAGTTAACAAACTTTTAGTTAAACAAACAATGGTTTGGTTAATTTATATTTTTAGGCGAGATTATGAGTTCGAGTTTTTGTTTTGGATTCTATCTTTAGACGGTTTGGGACAGATTTAGGGTTTGTTTTTATAACAAACAGCTTTGTTTTAAAGCTATCTTACTTGAAGAGCACCTCACTGCTGCGCAGGTAGTTTTGACAACTAAATACACACGGTGACTCATCAATCTATATATTTCCAGTATAACCAGGCTTCCTTTGTATGAATTTCCCGCACAATGAGAGATTCGCATTAACTTGTTTTGTATAGCTTGATTGGTCGTCGTGCGTACATCATCATCTGCCTAGCCTTTTCTCAAACTATGTTGGGGTCGGTTTCCAGTCTAACCGGATGCAGCTGAGTGTCAGTATTTTACATGAAGCGACTGCCTATCTGACCTCCACAACCCAGTAATTGGGTAATACGATTACCCTTGGTAAGACTGGATGTCAGACTTTTGATCTACAAATGACAGCCGGGACCAACGGCTTAACGTCCTTTCCGAGGCATGGAGGAAACTCGGTATGTAATTATGGTCACCCATCCACGGACCAACCTCGGCAAGCACGGCATAACCTTTAAAATTTTAAACGTGCGTACATTATGAGTACATTAAGATATGAAGAACAACCCGAGCGGCTGTTATTATCTAGCAACGAGCTCCTCGTTACGGAAATAATCTATCACACATTTATAATTGATACAGGGAATACTTTACAATGCTGAACTATTTGTAGAACTCGATGTTTTGTTTTAAAATAATAATAATACATAGAGCTAACATTATTTACTTGTAGACTCCTACCTAAACCAATAACTCAACATTAAGATACATAATTGAATATAGCAGCCCAGAATCGTCTTGCACTTACGTGCAGGATAAATTACATAACGTCCTATTACCGGAGCTTCACTGAAAATAATTTCGATCAGAAGAAGTGTCAGTTACTCTTCTATGCTCCTTTTGCAATGAAACAGAGTGTATCATTGCGTATTGGAATTGATTCAAGCGGAAGAATTCAGTTCTCCACACTATGTTAGAAAGCGTTGAGGCAATAACGTCAATAATTCTTTGGTATCGCCATTTTTAAAGTATCTGACGTTTTTGATGCTTGTTAAAAGGAGCATGTTAATGCATTAGTAAGATAATTTTGCAAGTTTAAAAGACACATTAAGTCTCCTTAATTTTGCTGCAACGACAGTATTTTAAATTTTGTTATGACAACTTTCGCCACTTCCAACGCGTCGCTGTCGTATAGGTGGAAGCGAAGCGGTCAATTCATCATCATCTGCCTAGCCTTTTCCCAACTATGCTGGGATCGGCTTCCAGTCTAACCGAACGCAGCTGAATACCAGTATATCACATGGAGCGTCTACCTATTTTACTTCCACAACCCAGTAAGAACTGGGTAATACGATACCCCTCGGTAAGACTAGTTAACTGGATATAGTTTAATTATGATGACTCTTAAGAACGAAAAAGATTAGAATTATATAAATTCAAAGTCAAAGCATTTATTTAAATTCTATTTAATAAACATTTGAATATTATTGCAGTCCTGTGTTTAGAGAAGCCATTATTAAAGTTCTCATATCAAATACCCAATAAAGCACTTGCATCTCTAGGAAATAAAAGAAAAAGCATCCGACACTTACAAGCCACGTATCTAGGCCAACTAACCGGATAATACACCGGATATAGGGGACATATGATCACAATACCCGGCACTTTATTCTGCACGTAAGTGCAAGACGATTCTGGACTGCCACGAGTATATTCAATTATGTATGTTAATGTTGAGACCAAAGAAAAGATGGATGGAATGTGTGAAAAATGATATGAAGGAAAAAGGAGTAAATGATAACATGGCGAATGACAGAGGAGAATGGAGAAAAAAGACGTGTTGCGCCGACCCCAAAGAAAATGGGACAAGGGCAGGAAGATGATGATGATGTTAATGTTGAGTTATTGGTTTAGGTAGGAGTCGAACAAGTAAATAATGTTAGCTCTAGGCTCTATGTTCTGTCGTTGGGGACATAATTGTATCTTTTACCATTACAAGAAAAAATGATAGAGCACACTAGTCTTAATTAAAGGCCTTCGAGAATTTTCGCTGAGACTTTATGGACTGATATGGACCTGCTTAAAGAGGAAATGAAAAGTGAATTTATTTTCAATCAACATCATAGCAGGGAGCAGGCATGAACAGATCTGCCTTAAGTTTTTTAAAACACATATTCTTTCCACCACACATGAAAAAAATACCAAGGACGCTACCGAATAGCATTAATCTAAAATGTTTCACATAAAACCTTGTATCGCTACAACATAACCCGGTTATCGGGACTTGCACGTGTGTACGTTATTTTGCAAGCATGTGTACACCCTTTATAAGACCTTGGATGTAGGGATGTCACGCGTATCGCAACGTATTTTACTGCATTTAGCTGGTTTGTTGCGACTGTCATATGTAGATATTTGACAGTCGTTACATAGCCCGAAGCTCGAAAGTCTGACAGCCAGCAGTAACTGGGTTGGTCAGATAGGCAATCGCTCTATGTAACATACCGGTATTCAGCTGTATCCGGTTAGACTAGAAGCCGACACTAATAGGCTAACATACTCGTAGTTAGAAAAAGCCTTTTTTAGACGATTATTAATTTGGTTAAGCGGGAGCATGGAAGACATTAAAAGCTATTGAAGCTTGTGTAGTCTTCTTTTGTCAAAGAGAATCATCATCTTTCTACCCTTCTTACTTGTCCCATGTTACTAAAGGTCTGCGAAACACGTTTTTTCTTCCATTCCCCTCTGTCATTAAAGTTTTATTAATAAGACTATAAAAACTAAAACCATTATCGCGACAATAAAAATAAACACCAAGTGCTTGATTCCAGACACACCTATCTTCTTCCCAGCTATAAAAAGGGGTACAACTACAACCCATACTTTACCAAACAAGTGAAGGCACGTGCCGATCTAGGGTTGCTACTTAGAAAAAAACGTCCGACTTTTAAACCGGTAAATGATGCCCGTCCGATAAACGTGACAGGACGTCTGTGTATAAAACATAAATTTCTATATGGTAATTTTAAGTCTTTGATGTGGCAACTCCACATCATTTTTGCTGTATCCGGCTCTCTGTCAAAAAACGTTGTAAGTGTTGTAACGTGCTCCTATTTAATTAAAGGCAGATTTGTAGTTCCACCGCTGTGATTTCATTTATAATAACCTCCATTGTGTTATTCATGGTGCCGAAAACTTTCAGTGTAATAGTTACCCAAAAACAAACTATTTCCGCAGTTCATTTCATATTGTGAGTTTGTGCGTATCGCCGGGCTTCGCCATTTTTGCGAGGCGACGCCATAGCCGCCTGTGGAGCAAGCGAGACGTCCGCGTGTGAGTGGGACGACAACAAGCTCGTTCTCATTGCACGAGCGGCGCGGCCTCATCGCCCGCCGGCCCTGACTGGACAGTGCTGGAACGCGAGTGACTATACGGTCGAAGTTCGTCAAACAAATTATGCGCAAGCGCAACGAGAACAAAAAACATAACCTCTTGGATGAGCACCCGCTCGCCGATTGAATTACAATTTACAACAAATATTTCCAATCACTACAATTACAATCAGTAGTTCAGTACAACGAATACTGCATTTTCAGGAGTATAATATACTTTTATACTAAGTTCTTTACATTTACATGTGCGATGTCTAAGAACGATAAGAAGAAACTCGTGGCCGCGAGGGGCCAATGTAAAGCGTCTTTTACAAGGCTAGAAAAATATTTAACCACTACTGACAGCGGTGAACTTGCTGTGGAAGATTTACAGGTTAGAAAACAAAATCTAATAGAAAATTACGCGCGTTACAAAGACATTACCATCAACTTATGCGTTTTCGAAGACACTCAATCCGATACAGACATCGAGGAAGACGACGACGACTGCGAAGAGCGGTACTTGGCTATGATGGCAACGATACAGCGTCTCTTAAAGTCGAACGAACACCAACAGGATTCCCCGAACAACAGTGCTGTCACAATGGCAAAATTACCCGCATTGGACATACCTTACTTCAATGGCAAGGATATATCTGCTTATAAGCCATTCATCGAAATGTTTAAGGCCGTCGTACATCAGGACACAAGAATTACAAACGTCCAAAAACTTTGCTTTTTGAAGAAATATTTACAGGAGGAGCCCTTGCAAATTATTGACAGTTTACCGATCATTGGTAAGTCTTATGACAGTGCGTTAGAACTTCTCCAAAACAGGTATGACAATCAAGCCTTATTAGTTGACAGTCATGTGACAAAATTGCTTGATTTACCCATTCTACAACGTAGTACAGCGAAGCAAATTAGAGATCTTGTGGCAACGGTCAGACAGCATCTTACTGCACTGCAAAATCTTGGGGAACCAGTCACACAGTGGAATTCAATTCTCTCTCGCATTATACTTCGTAAAATTGATCCTTTGACTGTCAGACTGTTTCATGCTGATCGGGATACCACAATGGTTGTCTCCATTGATGAGTTATTATCCTTTATGGACAAGCGGGCAGCCTCCTTAGAAGCCAGCTCACCTGGTGAAAAGCCAGCTTCAGGAAAACCTAAATCATCTGTCAATATCGCCACTGTATCTAATGATAAAATTAGTAGCAAGTGCCCATTGTGTAGTCAGAGCCACAAATTATTTAAATGTGAAGCATTTACAGCACTATCTCCTCAAAAAAGGATTGAATTTGTAACTAAACATAAATTGTGTCAACTTTGCCTGGTTGCACACCTGCAAAAATGTAGATATAAGTTTAAATGTTCTATATGTCATTCCAGCACTCACAATGCATTAATACATCCTCATGATGAAAGGCCTGGACCTGAAGCAAAGCAAGGTGAAAATAAGAATACACAACAGGTAACTTTACATACTGCTCAGCCTATTTTTGAAAATGTTTTACTGCCAACAGCCAAGGTACTGGTTACCGGAGTCAATAATAAAAAAATTGTTGTCAGAGCGTTATTAGACTGTGGAAGTCAGACTTCATTTTGCACCACAGCTTTGGCCAATCGGTTAGGGTTACCACAGTTTGATTTACAAAAGAATATAGCCACTTTAGGCGATACTTGTCACAGTAATAGTACCAAGGGCATACAGTTACATCTTGAGTCATTAGTAAATTTATTTCAAATGAATGTTACATGCTCAATAATAAATAAAATAACTTCCAAGCAACCACAAAAACAAGTGGATTTAAGCGATTTTGTAATACCAATGCATGTTGCCTTGGCTGACAAGGAGTTTTACATTCCAGGTGACGTATCATTACTGCTTGGCAGTGATATATTTTTCAAGATAATTTTGGATGGCAAGATAGAAGGTGGCCCAGCTGACCCTATATTATTAAATACTCAACTGGGATATATCATCTCATCTACCAGCCCAATTGAATCTAACACAACCATTGCTATGCATACAACTATTTGTCCCAATCCGGATATCTGTGTCCGGCAGTTTTGGGAGGCAGAGAAGGTACCAGAGTTCTATCATGAGTCACTTCCTGAGAATGAGTATAGCGAAAAGGTATTCACTGAATCAGTTTCTTTACATAACAATAAATTTCAAGTCAATTATCCGCTCAAAGTTGAACTGCAGGCCATTGACCCTTCCAACTCATATGCAATTTCCCTACAAAGGTTATACAATTTAGAAAAACGGTTTTTAAAGGATCCAGAATATTATAATTTATACAAAAATTTTATACATGAATACATTCAATTAGGACATGCAAAAACGCTTGATATAAAGAATTGTGATCCAATAGATGAACCCCGGTTTTTTCTGCCACACCATGGAGTGATCAGGCCGCTAAAACAAGGCAATAAACTTAGGGTTGTATTTGATGGCAGTGCAAAAAACAAAAATAGTCTCTGCCTCAATGATTACATGTACACTGGCCCTGTTGTACAAAACTCACTATTCGACATACTTCTTATGTTTCGTTTATACAGGTACACGCTTCAATGCGACATAAGTCATATGTACCGAAGAATAGAAGTGGCTCCCAATCACCGGTGCTTACAAAATATTCTTTGGCGCGAGAATGGGGTCATGAATATACTACAATTACAGACAGTGACTTATGGCTTGACTGGGTCTGCCTTCCTAGCTACAAGATGTCTTATTGAATTAGCAAGAAAATACAAAATTCAATATCCTATGGCCAGTGCTGCAATTATCAATAATTCATATATCGATGATATTCAAACCGGTCATGACACATTAGAAGGTGTTCACCAGCTTAAGAAAGAACTTATATCTCTCATGGAACATGCTAGCTTAAACTTACATAAATGGATTTCTAATAATCAAGAGGTATTCCAGAATGTCCCACAGGACGAGTTAGGTATTACTTGCAGGAATTTGGATCGGGACAGATCTGAAGCCAAGATATTAGGCATATCTTATGACACAAGTAAGGATGTGTTCATAATAAGTGGTGAAGTAATCACTCCCACTAATAAAATACATAGCAAAAGAAGTGTGTTAAGTTCAGTAAGCAGGCTTTATGATCCACTAGGTTTAGTAGGGCCACTGACTATGCGTGCTAAGCTTTTCTTACGGGAACTGTGGCAACGCAATTTAGACTGGGATTCTCCTTTGCCATTTGATTTAGAAAAGGCTTGGAACCAATTCTATGCAAACATTATTACTATGCCAGAAATTATTGTGCCACGATACGTACAAACTGTTGGTGCGGATGAAGTCCAGCTGGTTGGTTATTGCGATGCTTCTTCTACTGGTTACGGCTGCTGCATTTATGTAAAAGTTGTGAAAGGTGATAGTTGTTATATTCACTTGCTTTGTTCCAGGTCTAGGTTAAATGGCATTAATTCAAAATTAACTATTCCAAAATTGGAGCTCAATGGTTCACTACTGTTAGCCAAACTTATTTCTCATGTATCTGCAGTTCTAAACATACAAAATGTACACCTATTCTGTGATTCTAAAATCGTACTTGCCTGGTTCCAATTGTCGCCTATAAAGGTCCCTGCTTACATAGGAAATCGAATCCGAGAAATAAAAAGACTCACTGATAAATTTTCATGGCATTTTACACCTGGTTTGTTAAATCCGGCAGATATTTTATCCAGAGGAGCTGATCCAATGGATATTCAACATAATTTACTATGGAAGCATGGACCAGACTACCTAAAGGTTAAACCTTCAAACTATAATTTTTATTTAGCTAACATTGAAAGTCCACTGTTGCTACATGATGATTGCAAGCAAACTTGCTTAACTGTTTCAAATAATGAGGCAATTTATCCCTTATTTGAAAGATATTCAAACCTGTATAAAATGGTATGTGTTACAGTTTATATCTTAAGATTTATTAATAGTTGTAAGAAAATTAAGATTAATATAGATCTAGTCTCAGTAGGGGAGTATAGAGAAGCTTTGACTAACATTATCAAAGGTATTCAATGCTACTATTTCTCTGAAGAGTTAAAATGTATTGTAGAAAAGAGAGATATCAAAACTTCTCTTAAGTCTCTTCATCCATTTATTGATGACAAGGGTGTTTGTCGTGTGGGTGGTAGAATACATAACGCTAAGGTCAATTACTCTAAGAGGCACCCTATAATATTACCTAAACACTGTCATGTAACAAAGCTAATTATTCAACAAGCGCATTTGTCCTTGTTACATGGAGGTATAAAACTAGTTTTAAGTCATTTAGCTCAAAAATATTATATACTAAATGCTGTAAGAGAGGTTAAAAATGTAATAAATAAATGTGTTGTATGCCATAGGCATAGGGCAGAGGCCTCCAAGCAGCTTATGGGTTCGCTTCCTAATGATAGGGTGAACTCCGCACGAGTGTTTCAAAGAGTTGGCATAGACTACTGTGGACCTTTTGACATCAAACAATCTACCAAGCGAAATAGCATTATAAGCAAGGGCTATGTTGCTTTGTTTGTTTGCTTCTCCTCCAAGGCAATACATATAGAGGTGGTGTCAGATATGTCTACTGATACTTTTCTAGCAGCTTTCAAGCGCTTTGTTGGTCGTAGGGGACTGCCGTCAGACATTTACTGTGATAATGCCAGCACATTCAAAGGTGCAAATAACAATCTTACAGATTTATTTAAGTTACATAATAGTAAGGATTTTCAAGAAGTCGTTCATAGTTATGCCCTTCAGAGGGAAATAAAATTTCATTTTATTCCTACATACAGCCCTAACCATGGTGGTCTTTGGGAAGCGGCTGTCAAATCCGCAAAACACCACCTAAAAAGGATTTCAGGATGTAGAACTTTTACATATGAACAGTTTAACACTGTCATGATAGAGATTGAAGGTATATTAAATTCTCGACCTTTGTTTACAGTTACTTCTCAGGATTTGGACGACTTTTCTTGTCTAACTCCGGGTCATTTTATAATTGGTTCTTCTTTAACAGCTGTGCCACAGCCAAACCTATTAAATATACCTCTTAACCGTCTTCGCTTTTGGAGAAGTTGCGAACAAGTAAGGCAACATTTTTGGAAAAGCTGGTCCAAAGATTATTTGTCAACACTCAATCAAAGAACAAAGTGGAGGAAAACTTATGATAATCTTAAAATAGGTACAATTGTTTTATTAATAATTTCTAACGCTCCTCCTCTTCAGTGGCCCATGGCTAAAATCACAAGAGCAATCCAGGGCAAGGATGGCATTGTAAGGGTTGTTGAAGTGCAGACTTCTAATGGCAAGCTTCACATGAGAGCTGTATCAAAAATTGTAGTTTTACCAACTGAATAATATTATCTTTACCTAATCATAAATAGATTTAATTATTGTCACTGTTAGCTTGTATTTACTCATCATTATTGTTTGTTGTAGTGAGATTTGAAAAAAGTTAAGCAGTTCTGTTTAACCAAACTGCCCCCGGCAGATTATGTATAAAACATAAATTTCTATATGGTAATTTTAAGTCTTTGATGTGGCAACTCCACATCATTTTTGCTGTATCCGGCTCTCTGTCAAAAAACGTTGTAAGTGTTGTAACGTGCTCCTATTTAATTAAAGGCAGATTTGTAGTTCCACCGCTGTGATTTCATTTATAATAACCTCCATTGTGTTATTCAGTCTGGCCTTTTTGCATTTGATCGCAAACGATCCAAGTTTAAATTCCATTCTGAACTACGGCTATTGTTTTCTTATCCTAGGTAAACATAAATAATTTTAGGGAAATAAATATACCATGTCAAAGGTGCAATACCGGGCACCTATGGGCTTAGACTACCAGTACGACTAGATAGATTTGATTCTAATAGCTATTTAGACAACCACCTTTTAATGCTCCACCGAAGCGGAGCTCTTGGCTAAATAATAACAGCCACTCGCGCTTGTCCAGATTGGTTGGTGAGGATGGGCGACCACCTATTACAAACCGAGTCTCCTCCGCCTTGGAAAGCACGTTAAGCCATTGGACCCGGCTGTTACGAATAAAAACATTTAGGCGCGTGAGTTTCCAAGGAATTTCCGTAATCCAAGTATTAC
Source organism: Cerastis leucographa (assembly GCA_963082945.1). Lineage (NCBI taxonomy): Eukaryota > Metazoa > Arthropoda > Insecta > Lepidoptera > Noctuidae > Cerastis > Cerastis leucographa. The sequence continues at coordinate 12,055,997 of OY720371.1, read as the reverse complement.
TTGAGATTGTAATGATATGAAAATAAGCAATATTTAGTTCGTATGTTATTTATTGTGCAAAGAAGACAATGGGCTACATCATGAATGTCACGAAATGTCATATGTGTGTCATATGAATAATTAATAATGCCAGCACTTCAATCTCAGGATTTCTATATCTATAGGATTTTAAGACCAATTTATTATGAATCCTATTGTCTTGTTCTGATTTCAGTCAGGGAATCAGTAAAAGTTCGGTTTTACAGGTAAGGTACGGACAAATTCATGAATTCGCTGTAATAAATCCTGTACCTTACTCGTGTCTAGATTTTTGGATAAAAAACAAAAAAAATGGTCCTTGTAATAGAAAACCCCGCACCACAAAAATAATAAAAACATTTTCCGTTTTAAAACGCTACCACACATTCAATTGTTTTTCTAACACCAAACCTTTTTGGAAACATAACCGTTCTGCTGTTTTTATTCAAACTTTGAAATAGTTTTTCAGCTAAAAAATATATATGTATGACTTTTTCAGGCAGCCCATAACAGAAATACCCTATGAGTGAATGGGCATTCCGTATTGCCCATCCTTGTGGGCAATTTTAAATCGTTGCAACGGGCAATATCTCACGTCTAAGAATTTAATATCGCTTCGGATACAAATAATATGACTGCCTTCTTGGTGTAGTGGACGCAGACGCTACTGTTGAGAATGAGGTCTTTGATTCGATTCTTCGGCAACGTGTTATTGGGTTTTTCAATAACACTTTGTCCGGCCTGAGAATGGAAACCAGGAGTTTTTTTTTTTACATTTTTTATAAGCTATTTCCTCAGTAGCTTCCAAAGTGTATGAATTCGTGCTATAATTTCGACCCCCTATTTATATGGGGTTTAAACATATCAATGTGGGTGTGAAGTAACTATTAGGTTAGTGTGTACTCTGCTTAATCCTTCGTAGGTTACAAGCGTGATGTTATGTGATTTAGTAGGGAGCTTTATAGCGTATCGCATGACATATCGTGTAGCGTACGTGTTCCGTTCAGTTCGAAGGCTTGTGTGCAATGAGGTTTCGTGTCTTTTGTCATGTTATGAGGACATTTATTTAGCGCTTTGTTGAGAAGATATATAGCATGAAATGGAGGATGTTGAAAGACTTAGTTAACTGTCAACATTTTACGTTGTTTGCTGGATTTCTAACTTTTCGCGACTTTTTAGGAGGTAATGAAAAGTAGACTGCTTTGTTTTTGACGATAACCATGAATTTATATGTTCTGGCTTTTATTAAGGAAGCCTATTTTTAATAAACTACTATTATGTATTAGAGTTACTAGATTTTTCTAGTCAGACTTTAATTTCTCGATTTAGCACCTCAGAGCAGACAATATAGACCACTCTTAAAAAAAATGCGTCACCGGCCGTATAATACTCCACGCAGTTTCATCCCAATTAATCTATTTCCCACAATAAAAAAAGAAAAACATATAACCACGATTCCCCTTCGCACCACTATGACCTCTTATCAAGCCCCCGCACACTGTGCAAACAGTATACAGGACGCAGACAAAAATAACTTTTGTAAAAAACAACAACCCTAATCTTAACCTTCCGTTAGGCAACATATCTAATAAGAGATCGGTCAATAGACGTTTGCAGCGTGAGAACAATGAGAGATTTTAGACGTTGTAGTTGTGAAAGATTGTACATAGTTGTTAAGAAAATCTTAAAAATCACTAACAAACTTTGTACGTGAAAATTGTTGGAAAACCGGAACTTGGAATGATCTGCAACGTTCGAAATGAGCCTGGTTGGTTCTCTTTATTAGAAGTGCAAGCGCTATGATCGGGGGTGACTGGAGAATGCGGGTGGATGGTAAATCAATCATTAAGAGCAGACAAATATATATTAGATATATTTATTTTAGTTCAGGGCTTTAAATAACGGTAAAATTTTCGTAACGTTACCTTCATTTGACAGTGTTACCGTTAATATTAAAATAACGTTAATAGATTTAACGTTATTTAGGCAAATTTTTATCGTTAATTTATGTTAATTGCGTCAAACCTTGCGAACGCCGCATTTCGTGGGTTGCTAGGTCATGGTTGAGGGAGTCAGTATATGGTTAGCAACTTAGCATCTCACATACCACAAACAACCTTGAATGTGACCGGGTTTTAGCTAAATTAACGGTAGAGTAACGTTATTATCGTATATTAGGTTAATTGTATTTAACGTTAAATTACTGGTAATGTTATCAATTAATGTTATATTTTTGTAAAGTTAATAAGGTATCACATTGGAATTAACGTTAAGTAACGGATATTTTTTTGTTAGTTGGTAACGTTAACAAGCCCTGTTTTAGTTATTAGATATATTTGGGCAAAACCTGCAGAGATTTATTCAAACAGCACAAATGATAATAGAAAGAGGTGTGCAACTATAAACGATGTCATATTTAATTATTACTATTTTACTGGCTGTAATGGTACTTGTTATTATATTTAATGTAATTGTACTTAGTGACTTATAGCATCGTATTGGACTTGTCTGTAATGTTGCTATAATTGGTGGTAAATAAATAAATAAATCTGATTTTCCTTTCTTTTTGTCTTTTGCTATGCGTAGTACTGGCACTCTGTACAAACACTACCCTCTTTTTCTCAACTCTACAATTCTTCTCTCAACTCGGCAAACTCGCAGGGTAGACAGATTTATTTGCATTTTTAGTCATCCCGCGATCAATGTCGCTTGCAACAGTGTCAAAATATCGGGAGCTCACAATCCATACTAATATTATAAATGCGAATGTCACTCTGTTTTTTGTTTGTATGTTTGTTTGTTTGTTACCTTTCCACGACTAAACGGCTGATCGGATCTTAATGAAATTTGGCAAGAAGATAGATTTCAACCTGGGGAAGGACATAGGCTATATATCATCACGCTACGACCAATAGGAGCAGAGCAGCAATGAAAAATGTTGCGGAAACGGGGAAAATGTGACGCAGACGAAGTTGCGCGGGACAGCTAGTAAATTATAATCACCGAAGATATCCCGCGTAGGTGTAAGTGACAGTGTAAGTTTAGTAAAGAGGTATGTACATTTGTATAGGTTTGATTTAACGGATGTATCGATCGCTCAAAATACGACATTAAATCGATCGATCAGCTAGGTCTCGTTGAAATTCAGTCGTAAACCAATGAAGGGTTAATAAATAAACATATAAACATCGATACTAGTCGGTACCGATCGTTGTATCGTTAAATCATGAATCTGTAATACTGGTAAGTGAAATAATGTTTAAAGGTTTGAATTTAGTTGAGCAATTTTGAGTGTCTTTTCTAGAATCAACCCATAGAATATAACATGAACCAAAAATTAAGACTGTATGAAAAAAAAGGCGCAGAATATTCTGCACACAACACTGAACACCTTATAACTATCAAGGATGTTTACTTCATTCCTTGACGCGCGTAGATTAAACTGTACACCTATTTCTTGTAAAAGGGAGAAATAACTTCATCATCATCTAGCAGCCCGAACTCCCCCACTGCTGGGCATAGCTCTTTTCTTATGCCAATCTCTGTGTCATCCAGATTTTTCCCCCGGTGGAAACTATGTCGTCTGCCCATAACTTTATCTTGGTCTAGTTTATCTCCCTCGTAATAATGAACAACACACAATTATAACAATCCTTATTAGCGGAAAGTCTAAATCTCGTAATAAAAGAGTAAGAGTAATCTTATTCATTGTGAAAAACATCGAATCAAGAACAAATATGATTAAATAGTTTTAGATAAACAAGAGTTCTAGTCAAACATAAAATAATAAAAAATCTGTAGAACATAATTTCATAACGACAAACACACTTGAAAATAATGAGAAACGATAAAAATTAAAGTAACAACATAACACATTACAAACGGATTGCTTTAAAAAACCAGTAAACAAACGATTAAAACTAAAACTTTTATGTGTCGTAAAATCGCTGAGACGCAGTATACAGCATGTTCTAGTTTAGAATGTGTACCGAATTTAAAATTGTACCGGTATTAAGAATTTTATATCTGAACTGGGTACGTACCGATTTATTGCTACTTTGGTACTGTATATAAACTTATAACTGTGGCAATAATTTTAAAGCATCTCTTACCAAATAATACATATAATACATATTTTAAGGATAATGGATTAAAAAACCGGCCAAGTGCGAATCGGACTCGCGCACGAAGGGTTCCGCACCATTATTTATAAAAACGAGCAAAAAAAAAACATTTTTGTATGGGAGCCCCCCCTTTGAATACTTATTTCTGTTTTTAGCATTTGTTGTTATAGCATCAACAGAAATACATAATCTGTAGAAATTTCAACTGGCTAACTATCACGGTTCATGAGATACAGCCTGGTGACAGACGGACAGCGAAGTCTCAGTAATAGGGTCCTGTTTGACCCTTTGGGTACGGAACCCTAAAAATGATTCAATATAGTAGCAACTCCACATCTCTCTCCAACTAAGTACTACTTGCTCCATTGTCGTGACGAAAATGCGAACTGATAATAATAACTATGATGGTTTATTCAGTGTTGCGTAAACGTACTACGACATATTTTAACAAAAAGCCTTTTTTAATGCTCGACTTTAAAACAAATTTCTTCTTAACATCAGCTTTATCCAATCAATTAAAAGTTCGAGAACTTGAAAACAGGCGTTTTACTGCGATACTTAGAAAGTATAATTAAATAAGTCACTGAGCAACTGTTCCTAAGAATATTTTAATACAAAAGTATAACAAGTATACGCTAATAAAGGTAATTAATTTAAAGTTTAGTACAAAAAAATATTTAATTAGATTCCTGTAAGATTGTATAACAAAGTGGAGACTTGAGTAATACTTAGATGGTTCGATTAAAACTGTTATAAAACTCTGAGCTTGGCTTGTATTTCATCTAAACAGTTTTGTAATAATCTTACCAAAAAAAACAAAACCTTACCATTTTCTTGTGATCAGTGAACTATCCGCCATTTTTTTTTTGTACCACAATTTAGACAACATACTGTATGGTAGTACCGTCACATTGTATTCAGACCATCTTATCTGTCGCTATAAAGGGAATCCCTTTACGAATTGCCATTTTATATAATATATATTTGTTATATAACATAATGCGGAAAACAACACAATATTTTGTGTTGAAGGATTTTTCTCACAAAATTTATGGTGGACCATAAATTCTACCGCTGCGGTGTACATAAGTCGTTAAGGGTTTTCTTTTATTTTCAGGGGAAGGGGGTAGTAATCAGCTTTGAATCTTACCTGTAACAATAAAGAGGGTATTGTTGGTTAAATATTCAATGGACGGGCTTAATTTTTAATGGCGTCGAAAGGATGAGAAAGCACAAAATTATACAGGGTAGCATTTGGACAATAAATAGACTTTTTCTTCTTCTAGGAGGTAAATCAGGTTTATAATTTTAATTTCAAAACTAAGTAGTTTTTACAAATATAATGAGTTTTTAAAATAGTTGATAATCACTCTCTCTCTCTCTTTATTCTCTCTATTTAAAGCTACACAACAAGTAATAATATTTGTTGAATTCAAACCAGTGTCCACATACTAGGCCCAGGTTTTTAATTTTTTCAAAACTTTCGCCAGCCATTTTTGAAAGTACAGTTGCACACACTTTGTTAACCGATTAGGCACATTTGTACAAAGACCCGTTAGGGACTGCCATTCGTCCAACATTCCGTACTTTCGCATTTATCTCTATTTATTCACGGAGCATTGGTTCTGTCCACCCATTATACAGCAACTCGTGACTGTTCTTGATAAAACGTAAATCCTTTTGCTGTGACAAAATTGCTGGCTGTTTTATATTGATATGACTGCGCGGGACAAACGTATTTTGTTGTTCTGGTGTATTGAAAGAGCTCCAATTCCATTCATAAATGAATTGAGTGTTCGACGTCGCAAAAAAAAACAATTTGCTACTATAAAAAACAAGTTCATACAAAACTACCATAAGCCTCAAGCATCAGAAGTTTCTTGTTTTAACATGTCATAAGGCACTAAAGCACTTTCTAGCACTCCATCGGTGAGAGAATTGTTGAAATCAAATAAATAAATAGTTTTCCCGTTACCTATAGTATACCTAAGAATCCATACTTAATATTATAAATGCGAAAGTAACTCTGTTTGTTTGTTACCTTTTCACGACTAAAAGGCTGATGGGATCTTAATGAAATTTGGCAAGGAGAAGATAGATAGATTATATCCTAAAAAAGGACATAGGCAATTTTTTTTTTATTCTCTTCATATTTTCCACGCGAAAGAAGTCGAAGGCAACCGCTAGTGTACAATAATTCTCTTAATTGATTCTATAGAACCTTAAGAATCAATCAGGAAAATTATTCTACATGCTTACCAAGAAAGCATTAAATGGTAGCACCATCGCGTGTCCAGAAAAACTAAAAAGACCGACTGATCATAAAAACAAAACACAATCAAACTACCGCTCATTCGTGCAGACTTTTTAGTGTTAAAGTTTTGAAAACTACCAGGGCGTCATAAAGAGGACAGAAGTTCACGCGAATCAGCTATGACTATGATAGTTTTATGTGCAGTCAAAAGTTTTGGTTGGAGAGGCCTTTTTTTTTTTTTTTTTTTTTTTTTTTTTTTTTCGGGATGGGAAATCATCAAATGACTTCTCCCGCTCTGGGCGGAGCGGGAGGGAGTGTCAGACTTGTACTGACTAAAACCCACCCATGTTCCTTCTTCGCCCTTTTTGTTCCAGGGCCGCGGTATCTCTTTCGAACAACCCGCAGCCCTGGCAGGCATCGGCCCTCTTGGGCCCCATCCGGTTTGCTGACATCTCCTTGAGGCGCGCGTGGAACACGTACGCGCCGTCGACACGGCCTGTCGTCATGAGACGGACGGACGGTGAGCTAGCCCATTACTCACCGTCCACAGGCTCGCGCCTACGGTGGCCGGGGGCCACTGGTTGCCCCCCGACGCCCGGGGCGTCTCCCGCGGCGGCTGGGACGTGAGGTTCTCTCCCTCTCACGTTCCGCCACCTCCTTCGCTAGCATGACTGCTTCGCAGAAGGAGGCGACGGCATCCCATTCCCTCTCGCTCCGGACCATGGATTGAACCAGGGCCGGACGCAAGAGGTCGCCGCCGCCAATCGCCGCTACGAGGACACGGCGGTGCTCAGCCCAAGCGGGGCAGAGCTCCACGGTGTGCTCCACCGTGTCCTCCGGCCGATCCTCGCAATGGTAACACCCGGGCGTTTCCTCCCGCCCGATTCGGTGCAGGAACCTCCCGAAACAACCGTGTCCGGTGAGGACCTGCGTCAGGCGGAAGGTGAGGGCGCCGTGCCGCCTCTCTAGCCACTCCTCAAAGAGGGGACTTATCGCCACTATTGTGGCGTGCCCTGCACGTGGTTGCGACAGTCGCTGTCTCCATGTCGCCATGAGATCGTGCCGGAGGTCTGTCCGCTGAGCGACAATTTGCCGCGGCAGCGGAGTTTCCCCCCGGCGTAGTGCCTCCGCGCGCCATTCATGCAGGCGCGCGAGGACCATCGCCTCCAGATCCCATGGCGGCAATCCGGCCAAGAGGCTCGCCGCCTCGCCGGAGATCGTGCGGTACCCCCGGATCAGCCTTACGGCTACAACCTTCTGGGGCGCGTTCAGGTAATGGGCGGCTCGCCGCCTCAAAGAACGCGCCCACACCGGGGCCCCATAAAGGGCCATGGACCGCACGACCCCCGCGTAGAGCCTCCGGCAGGAGGCGTTTGGACCCCCCAGGTTGGGCAAGAGCCGCTTGAATGCAGCTCCTGCCCGTTCCAGTTTTGGGGCCAAACGTCGGAAGTGCTCCACGAAGTTCCACCGGCTGTCGAGGACAAGCCCTAGGTACTTCAGCGTCGACTCGACGCCGATGGGAACCCCTCCTACCGTCAGTATGGATCCCGACGGTGGCGCATTCCGAGGCCCATGAAAGCACATGGCCTCGGACTTGTGCAATGCCACCTCGAGACCCAGTTGCCGGATTCTCTCCACGACTATCGCAACCCCGCGTGTCATTAATTCGGCCGCCGCCTCGTGCGACCTCCCCTGTGCCAGCACCAGCGTGTCGTCAGCGTAGCTGGTTGGTTGGAGAGGCCTCGAATTTAGTTTAGAGGTACGTTTGAAGACGGTATTGTTTTGCAAGACCAAGAAGCCTTAGTGTGAAAGTTTTGAAGAGTACCAGGGCGCCATTAATAGGACAGAGGTTCCCGTGAATAAGTTATAACGAAAGAAAGAAAGAAAATTGTTTTTATTTGGCATTAATAACAATTTAAAAGTTACACAAAATAAATAAACAGACAGGACTAATAATGCCAAAAGGGCCTCAGCTCAGCATAATGCCAGATGGCAACACAAAGTGTACCACCTGACGCTGATTTTCAGCTGCAGCCCACGAGTGCCATACGCTCGAAAATATAAACAAACACATATTTAAAGCTTTGCACAAATTTCAATCGAATTATATTTTATTTTAAATATATAAATAAAGAATCAATAAGAAGTAAAAATTATAAAGTGAATAACATAATAACAGGTATAATTGATTAACGGGTAAAATTTATAAAAAAATACTGTGCCCATTAAATAATAAAAATAACAAAAGACAATATTAAAAAGCAAAATGATAAAAAAAAAAAACTAACTAATAACGATAGTGTTATGTGCAGTCAAAAGTTTTAGGGAGGCTTTAATTTACCCGTTGGCCACAAACCAAACGACAAGCGTGTTGCGACAGAGATTACAGAAAAAAAACAATAATGAAGTTATTTACCAAAACGCGATTTGCGGAGCGACGCGCGACAGGCTTGAATGGCTTGACGCAAGTCGTGTCTTAAGTCACATAACCCGAGGCCGTACACGGGGTGTTTGTATGTTTGGAGACAGTATTGTTTTGTAACAGAGAGACAGCAAGCAGCATCTTGTAGTCGATAAAGTAATGATTTCGCCGCAGCCATATTTGATTTATCTCTCAGAAACGCTGGATGTATGTTACGTAAGAGAGATATGGCTCATTAAGCTTGTGCCGCAGACGTCTCACAAAGGTGACACACATTCGATTCCGTAGTATTTGTTAACAAACAAAACCGACCCGAAGTAATTACTACGCAAATTCGGCTAGGAACGATCGGAAAACTGTTCGGCATCTACCATCGCGGAAAGTTCTTTTCGATCCGGCAAAATTCAAGCTAACCCGAGCTACTTGTATCCCGATCGGCTAAATCTACATTTTATTACATTCGATCTCGCTGCCGGTTTTGTAAAATTATGCCGACCTGAACATGCGTTTAGCACCCTTTATTGTTATGACATTTTCATAAAAGCAATCAAAACCTCGTTTGGGGGAGGTTGACAAGGTCTTGACATTGAATTGAACATAAAGACGCGTCAAGGTCTTGTATGCAATAGCTTAGAAACTCTTTCAAAACGTGATCACTTTGAATATAAGCACTATCGTACGTAAGCACTATCGTCGTTATGTAGTTCGTGACTTATGTCACGAACTTCATAAATATCTTCCACTTGATAACATTTAATTTTTTTTCTTTTCAAAAAGCGTTAAAAAAAAAACGACCTCCTGTCAATGTAATTCAAGCGTCAAAATATCCATGCAATACTATCGGTATGACGGCTTTCAATAAGACGGATCATCAATAATCCAAAAAGGATTTATCCACTCGGAAAAAAAGTATCACAACACAACATATATTCGGAACATCGACCCGATCTATTAAGAACCTATTCAAACATTCCGACAAGGGAACCTCTTCGGAAATTACGAAAAACCCGATAAATAGATACTGGTACCCGATTGGCCAGAAGGGGTACTAATAAGAACCTTTTTAGTGACGTTCGGAGCGAATAAAAAAGTACCCTTTTGCTACACGAGTTACGATTTTAGGGGGGCGAAGTCGATTTTATCGCGTTTTAACAGCACTTCCCTTTGTATCTTATTCGGATTAGGTGACTCAGCAATGGATATTTTACTATTAACGCGTTCAGGAAAAGGTGAAAGGAAGTTGAGAGGAATTTTCCAATACCGTACAATAAGGCTGCGTTCACATTTTCACACCCAACGCATAGTAGTCGGCCGCCAACAGAAAGTAAAGACAGACATGTCTATAATAGTTCTTATCTAAACTCGTAGAACATGGCGATACGAGCTGGTCAGAGCCACCGACCAAAATAAGCCCTGAATCGATGGAACTGTAAGTCTTGGGGAACCGCTTTTGTTTGTAACATATCTGTTATCCTCTGCGTAAAGCAGGGATGTAAACTATACAAAAAATACAAGCACTTTTATCAAGCTATGTTTGAACATCATGTAATAGTGGGCGAGCCTATTGACATAAATGCACGACTCACCCAAAAACAGTTTGCCCGATCTGGCAATGGATCTCGAAACCTTATACCCAACAATGGCGCTTGTGACCATTAGACCAACAAAGCAGTGTGAGAATGCATGAAAAACAAAAGACAGTCAATCGATGACTGACGTTGCACTTTCGTACATCTTGAACGTTTCAATGTGAATGAGCCCGATCAAAGAAAAAAAAAATCTTACGCCCACGATGTGGCGGGTAGTACAATAAGCTTTTTTCTTAAGTCATGAATGTCAAATATACAATTTATGAGTAAAATTCAGAAGTAAGTTCGCAAAGTTTTGCTCCTGACCTTGACCGAAATTATCAAGGATTATTTGCTTAAAGCTGAGAAGTTCGATTGAGGTTCAAGTTCGTGGTGAATCATTCAATATTTTTTTGTTTAGCTTACAGTTGAACAGAGATATATATAGTATTAGATATCGATTGGATCTTGTTAGAATTTGTCACATTTAATTCAACAACAATACAAGAATAAACGAAGATGTTCTTAATTTCCGGGCGAATTTGACGAATAACACTGAACGCGATCAATACATCTAAACCGCGTCAGCTGTTAGTGCCAAAATTGCTATTGACAGTTCTTGAACTTGGTTTAGATGTGCTATTCAAGTTCGCCCTTATTAATTGACGTTCATAAGCTCAATGAAATCGCACTATCGACTTTGGAAATAACATTCCCTTACAAACCAACCAACATAATATAGGTATATTATTCGAACATTCTGTATACTCAAACAAAAACTACCCCCATAGACAAATAAAATTCAAAACTAGTAATCGAATACAATATAAGGCTCGGAACACACTGCACTAAATAACGCCACTACCATCCACCAGGGGGCTCTGATTTACAATTTACAGAATATACTAGGTTTAGTTCGGCAAATGTTGTAAGCGACATTGACTTTGCTTTTGGAATCTGAACTTTCGGCCATAAGCTGAAGGTTGCAAATCGAGCAGCGCGTTCAAGCACCTTTACAGCATTTTAAATTACGGTGTCGATATAGTGTTATGTTTGAAAAATAGGCGTTTATGACCACATAGTTTATAGGAGCGCAAAGTTTTAAGCATAAAAGACTCAATGTATTGAATTTACGTTTTATTATCCACTGTATCGGCCTGGGTCACGCGAAGATTGTAAATAACGGTAGTTTGTTGGAAGACAAATTGTATGTCTTTTGGTTTTAGTGTTTTTACATAACATAACGCCTATAATCCCCGAAGGGTAGGGCAGAGGTGTATCTAATAATTAACACACATTTCGCCAGTTAGGTTAAAGGCACATGTAATAGGGGGCGAGCCTATTGCCATCAACCAGCCACAAATCCAGACTCCGTGACTGCTACTGATAAATTCCTGATGGAAAACCCAATAACACTTCGCCGAACCTGGAAATCGAACCCAGGACCTCAAGCTCAAATTGCTTGCGACACCTAAACCAACGAGGCAACATTCCGGTTATATTGAAGAACGTTTCTAAATATAAATTTCAAACTCTAATGCAGTGAGAACTAATCTTAAAATCGTACAACTTATAGCTAAGTGATAGACTATCCGAGATACGTGATCTGCATAGCACTATGCAGTATTGCGGAGTTCTTGAGGTCATAACATTCCCGGCTACATTGACGAACTAGTAGTGCTTAGTATACTCCTAAATTGATGCTTGCTTGGTATTGCAATAGAACTAGATGGAAGTATCGAAAACGAAGAGGTTATAATTATGTAGCTCAAATAAATTTTAATAAGGGCGGGGTTGGGTCGTAGTGGCAGCAATTCAGACAACAAATCTTTTTCATCATTTTTTAAATGCATTCCGGCCTGTTTGTTTATAAATTGACATACATATAAAAGCCAACTATCTATCATCAACACGAACGAGCCGTAGAATAAGCAGCCTTAGTTAATGGCATTTAACTACTTCTATTACATATGTATCACCGATACTTATTTACGAACGAACAATTATAAGAGCCTTCCCAAATCCATTTTTGAACTAATTCGACCTTTGTTGCCATGACAACCGTTGAAAACACCCACCAAATCGTATTCCTAGAATTTCTTGACCGCAATTGGCGGATCTTCGAATAAGGTACTCGTACTTTCTCTAGCTAGCTATCTTTGTCATACCCATAGTTGCATTCTGCTTCAATCAATGCTAAAGATGTCATATGTCACTTTAATCAATGTTAAAGATGTATTTAATTAATAGTTTTCCGGTACTTCAAATTTGACAGATGAAAAGTAAGCGTTTATTTATCAATTTATAAACAAACAGGGCGGTATGTAGACTTGATTAATCCGACTTCAGTTCAGTTAATGACTAAGAATACCAGTGTATGTGTATTTGTATACTTCATCATTGTTTAATGTTGTGTGTACTTGTGGCATGAGCCAAATAAACTTATTTTCTTTCTTTCATCATTCTTTTAATGACACATCGAAACCGTGTCAGTGTGTATAAATTCCCATTATTTTTACATCAATCAACCTGTATAAGTATACCACAACACTGTCAGGTTGAAATAACCTATGAAACATTTGGGCAAATGTTCTCGTAAATAGAATATTATAACCTTGGGAGTGATGTACATAGCAATGGCTTTAAGATAAATTATTGATTGATTAATGTGACCCTATTGTCACGTCTACTGACCTGATACGTCCAACAGCGACGCAATTCGTACTCGGCCCTGCTACCTGACCTTACTGACCAGCTCATAATATTGCTTCTTATTGGAACGAAGTCCCTTATCGCGCGTTGTGAAAGGGGGCTAGACGGAAAAAAATCTTACGAAAAATTGTCACGACACTTTTTGCTATAGTAAGCTATTGTAAGCTGTATTTCTTTAAAATAAAGTTGAAATTTCCTTAAATTACGTACAATTGGGGTGTGTATGTGAGTAAGGATAGATATGATTATTATTTTGAGTGACCGAACTACAAAGTACAAATTTGGTTGTGCAGTTAAGTAAGACGTATTGCTTCGAATTAAGGATTAATCTTCCTTAAATTAAATATTTTATTTTTCGCACACTAACTTAAATCTAAAATGTATTGATATTATGTACGTGAAAGGAACTTCGTTCCATCCGGGTGTCCCTTGACACCTCTCAAGTTTTTTTATATTATTTATTTCTTTCCGAAATGGTGGAAATTCGTACAAGCATACATATTGAAGGCGTAAACGGATTCTTCACGAAGCCGTCTAACAAGCATACTGAACATCAAACTAATTAACTCTGCGCATAAATTATTGCTGGGAAACGAATTTTGTTTTGGAGTGAAAAATTACGTTTTTCGATAGGACTCACATTCAATAGTGTTAGAACTATCGTCTATGTAAAAAAGAGCGGGCCATTATCCACCACGTGGGCAAAATGCGTGTGTATGGATGTTGCATGTCTTCGATTTTTGAGCTAAGACATGCTAGTTACGAAAAAAAAACATGCTCCAACAAACTCTACGCCACGACATAGCAAATCCGCGCTTATATTTAGTGACATAAAGACGCAAATCAAATCTTGTAATACCGAGATAAAATATTTCGCAAAGAACTTTCATTACTTCCTCTATTTCCCTTTCTTTCTCGTTTAAAGCCTCGCCAGTCAATACGGTAAGTTCCCTATAATTAAATAGTACAAGTAATATCTAAGAAAGTCAGACGAATACCAATAAGCTGGCGGAACTCTCCGGCACAATAAGATTCGAAAGTTTTCAACTGTGTGCAGGAGGTGCAAGCGATGAGAGGAAACTTTCTTAGAAAAAAGATTAAAATAGAGGAGGGAAACACGGTGGGTTTCACATTGCATTGCAAGAACTGCTTGAAAATTATAATATTCTTTGTTGAAACTCTTTATCCTAAGAGTTTTACAAGAATTTGATGATCACAAGAGGGTCAAGAGAAATGGCACTTACCTACTTTCAAAAAGTTTCGTATCTTAGAAAGACTTACGACAAAACAGCCTTTTCTGTGGCTTATGTCAACACAGTAAATTTTTGATTTTCCAACAGCGTTGTTGATGATGGAATGTCTCTTTGACTTGGCCTTCAAAGTTCAATTTAACCTAACCTAACAATGGAATATTTTGCAAATAAAGACATGAGAAAACTTATAGGAGATCGTAAATTCGTTGATACTTAAATTCTTAAAGCCACTGCTACTCAAAATGGCACGTTCAAAAGACTAATCCTAGTTCCTTCAAATCCATACAGCGCAGAAACCGCTCCAGCTTTCCCCTCAGACCTCAATTTATGAAGAATATCGCAAATGACCAAGTTGGAGGGAAACAAAGCGCTGTACAGAAGTACGTTTAATTAATTTTAGCTAGCGAAACGATAAGGCCACTGGAAGCGATAAGGGCCATGGAATAAATGTGATTGATTTAGTATTGTTTTGGGGACATTGCTTTTAGTGAGTATTTTGTGTTTAGGAGCTCTGGAGCGTTAAATAGAATGAAATGAACAAGGATGCACAGCTTTGAAATGTTTTTAGTTTTCCTGAAATAGGACACGACGCAAAGAGAGCAATATTTATAGCGTGTCTATGACTAACTATAATTAGTCGGCCTAGACCTTGGCTTTGAGTTTGATGGTATCACATTTGTCTATCAATTCCTGTAGTGTTCAGGCATTATGCAATAATTTGGGAATAATCCTTGGAGTTTATTTTCGTTTTGTAATACTTACATAAAAGAATTGTCAAGGGAAACTAGAAATATGTCATATTATATATACTGTAGCATCCATAGGTCAGATCTTTATAATAAAACCAAACTCTTATTGTGCCACCACAGGGCCAGATTCCTGTACAATTCAGACTTATATTGTCTTTGGTAATGCAATTTTCTTACAAATCATACGCGATATAATCAGACTTCCAGAAGTCAGTCTCCTTTCAAATCCATAACCCGCATACCTTCCAATTCCTCCAATACACGGCCCATTATTCCCACTAACCCATTTAAATAATATATCGAAATCTTTTAATACAATATAGATCCCATTAGCATTGCGATACCATAACCCACTTCTGTCAATAGTTGTGCAATATTCAGGTTGAAAAATTATTATAATTGTTCAAATAGTAGCGTACATATGGCCTAGTTTTGCTTGGATCTCTTTAATCTCGGATACTGGTATATTTCCGTAGTCATCTATAGTATCGATCATAATACATATAAAAATAACGTATCAATATGTTCGTACACGCTAATCTCCGAAACTGTCCAAACCGATTTTAATGAAATTTTGTGGATGTGTATGGTTGGTTACAGTTTGAAAGATAGGATCTTTAGACCCGATAGGTGATGCTGTTGTTAGTATATTGCACCCATGCGTAGCCGTGGTGTGTCGCCATTATACCTATCTATACTAATATTATAAAGAGGTAAAATTAGTTTGTATGTAGAGGGTAATCTCCAGAACTACTGATCCGATTCCGAGAATTATTTCACTAATGGAAAGCTATATTATCCCCGAGTGTCATAGGCTATATTTAAAGTGACCCTGTGGGATTATTTCCGACCATAACTCAAGCGAAGCCGCGGGAAAAAGCATGTAAAGAAGCTGAAGAGTTTGCTTTTTGTATAAACACGCTAATATCTAGAACAACAAGACAGATTGAGAAAAGTCTTTTCTCATTTGATAGCCCGATTCTTGAGGAAATTTATAGCATATTTAAAATTACGCCACGAGCCTTAGGAGCCGAGCAGCAAGTGAAACCGCGGGACATAGCTAGTTTTTCAGATATGAAACATAATGGCCTAGTTTTGCTTGAATCTCTTTAATCTCGTTTGCTGGTACATTTTCGTAGTCATACAATATGTTATTATGATTATGTGCGCAATTAACACAGCTGTGTGCATTAGTTTTGAGCTAGGCAGTCTAATTGTGGTGTTTCTTTGCTTTGATGCTGGAATGTAGGAATTTAGCAATCTATGTACATCTTGTGGATGAAAAACAAGAACCAACGGTAGGGATTTTATTGATCTGTAATTACGTGTTGAGTTTTTGTTTGTATGTGTTTTCTAATACTCTTTTCTTTTGTTGTAATGGATAACTAGTTTACAATGATCTATTACTAGTTGTACATTAGTGCACATTAGAATTCTGTCCTTTTCAATGTTGAATAAACAAAACCAAAAGTATGCTCTACCTTCCTGTTAGTTGGTTTGTCATTTCCGTTTTAGATAGTTTGTCGTCATTTTAGTGTAAATTCTTCAACAATCCTTATTTCAGTCTTGACGCATAATATATGTCCGATTCACAGAAAGTCCGATTCATTCATAGAGCATCCAGTTTGAGTCAATCTATCTGGAATCTAATTACCTTCTCTGCTTGTCAATCTATACACATCTTCACCTCGTCTATAATATAACCACCACCATCATCTTCCTACCCTTGTCTCATTATTTGGGATCGGCGTAACACGTTTTCTTCTTCCCTTCTCCCCTGTGACGTCACGGCATTTACTTCTTTCTCTCACACAATCTATACATCTTTCCTCTCTCTCTCCATCCGTCAACATTCATATCCATCACCTCATGATATGTCTATACCAAGACAAACGACTACAGTATAACAACTTTTTTACGGATTGGAAATCATCAAATGACTTCTCCCGCTCTGGGCGGAGCGGGAGGGAGTGTCAGACTTGTACTGACTAAAACCCATCCATGTTCCTTCTTAGCCCTTTGTGTTCCAGGGCCACGGTATCTCTTCCGAACAACCCGCAGCCCTGGCAGGCATCGGCCCTCTCGGACCCCTTCCGATTTGCTGACATCTCCTTGAGACATGATAAAAACATTGCTTCCTATCCGTAAGAAGTCGTTAGTTCTGTTAACAGATAACCGTTAAATAAGGAACGTTCATTACCGCATTGAAGCTGCTTGAAATTTGTCTGTGTATGTGTTAATTAAAGGAGTCTTGCAACGGCGCAGTTCTGTTCCATGTTTCTTGGCGGTAAATTTATCAGCGGTTTTCGTAACATCGACAACGTTTAGCTGTATACAAGGTGACAGGGACATCTACGCGAAAACAGTTACCACGTCACGTTCATCATTCTAAACCTCGGCAAATTGACTTATTTAATCGGTTATTAAAAAAAATGCTGTTTCATACAAGTACAATACCTACACGGTCAAAACACCACCAGGGTTCAGAATTATAAATATTTGTAGGGACACAAGATTCTATAGTACGCCCGTTTCATAAAATGTCAATCGAAACTATCGTCTGACCCAAAGTAAAATAATACTGTAAGGGCTGACGCCACATATTATTGTAATGGTACGGAGCGGACCTCGGAGACTCGAGTTAGTTAGCCTCTCGCCTCGGACCACGTAGGTCGTTGTAGCGAATTAAGTAAATGAATGTGACTTTAGGAGACCCTATACAAGGTGTTGTTTTGCAACCTCGTCAAATTCAAGGAGGTAACTATGCTAATGATTCTGGTCCCTATGATAAAATTCTTCTGAAATCAATAATAAAATAGGTAGCAACTTTTTTTTTTTCTTCTTTACGAAAATCGGTAAGTGTGAACCACCTGTTTTTTAAACGCGACATAACGATGCTTTCATACATACAAACAATCTCAAACGTTTATTCGATAATTTCTTATTCCCTAAACCAGGTTTAAGGGGTTTATTCTGAAATACTGACAAACTTAAACAACCGAAAAAATTAGCGTTTATTAATAATTAACTAGTACCGTGATAAAATTGATTAATTATGTCTTTTGTGACTTCCTCTCGAATTTTGACGAGGATGCAAAACAACACCATGTATAGTCAGTAGTAATAGATAATTATTTAGTGCTTTTGATCCCATTTTCTATCCAGCAGTTGAATTTAAAAATACAACATGATTATACTTAGCAGTAATAACAATCATACATCAAATACTTGAACACACTAACACCTCGAAAATGTGATTAGTTTAAAAGCCCGAAATTAACGTAGACTCGCTTCTGAACTCCTGAATAAATAAATGAATTTCGTCTGTGCGAAAACCCAGGGGTAAGAGGTAAGCTCCTAAACGGATTTCACACTCATTATATTTGCATAGAACGAAAGTTTTGTTTTAATTTTATACCTTTTGACTCATTCGTACGCTTGTAATTACGTTCTTTTGTTTATCTGTCATTCTTGATTCGGGTTACTTACATGTTTTTTTTTGGAATTGGAGTAGCTTGAGTTGATATTTTAGTGTGATTAAGTTTGTTTTTGTTTTGATTAGAAATAAAGCTTCTTGTCTAACGATTTGCTTGGATAATAATACCAAATCCAATTATGTGCTTCGATTGAGTGTGACCTTCCCCTGTGGTCCCTTTAAAATGCGACCGGTCTTCGGGGATAAGACCGGCGAGTGTGGAATTTCTGTGGGATCTTTGTCATCACTAAAACCAGGCCGGTGGTCACCTGGGAGAAGCACATGGGAGAAGACACCGTTTCTTCTTAACAGACTACTAGATTTTTGGACGGGTATACCGCGTGTGATTTAAATATTCCTATAGGTTTGTCCAGAAGGGATGGTCATTTGTGTTACAGTGTGATAAAACGGTGACAGGCTTGGTTTGTATACAAAGTGCAAGCAATGTCGCCTTTAACAGGGTGGCGAGACGAATGCATACTCTGTAACCGCTCCAAATTAAGTTTTGTTGCCAATAAAGAAAATAAGAAATTATGTATGGACTGTATACAATATAATAATAGAAAGACTGCTGCGATGACAACTAACAAAAATATTTGAAGAAGTTTTTTTTTTTAAACGTTGCCCCACACTAGGAATTTCTCCTGTATCGTGGGAGCGTTTACAAACATTTAAACTCACATACACAAACAGCCAGACCCGGAACAACTATTTGTAGGCCATACAAATATTTGTTCCGTGCGGGGATCGAACCCGCAACACGCAGCGCAGCAGTCGGTCGCTCAACCACTGCGCCAACCGTGTCGTCAAATGCCGGGCTGACCCCAAATAAATTGCGATGCGAGCAAGAGAATTATGAAGCTGCCCATCGATACAATCAACGATTTCCCCGCAATATAACCATGATGAACTGCAAACGGGCAAAGAGAGACATAAAATAATAAATAATACATCCATTGTCCGTAAAATTGGTGATTTATTACAGCAAAAAATGCTTCAAACAAAAGACTGTCGCAAAAAAATGTGGCTGTGCAAAAAATATTTCTTTATAGATTAATCTTACAGTATATAAAACGACATTAGGTACAAGAGAATTCAATCAAATTCCTTTTACTTACTTAAATATGAGAGGGAAGATATTTAAAAAAAGTGATATAACATTTTTCGGAGAAACATCCACCTTCTAAGAAATATTCCGTGATGAGGAGAAACCTATAAAATGTAAACTATTTTTCTTGATTTATGAATGAAACCTTCAGGTGACTTAGAAAACATGTTTAAGGGCGTTTACGCCTTACGGCACTTCACACAATCTTTCAAGTCCTAGTTTTCTGAAATGTCTATCCGATTTTAATGAAACTTAGGTCTAAAAAGTTACTAAAAAAAACTAAATGTCTTTTAAAAAAAAGATAATTGGAAATTACCGTTTCTATAGATAATTTATATTCAGTCTAATTTGGCTGTAACACTTTTTTTCGAAAATGTTTTTAATAACTTTTAATCCTGCTTATGCGTATGAAGTTTCATTAAAATCAGTTCAGTCATTTTTGCAAATAAGGACTTGAAAGTTTGTATGAAATGTCGTAAGACGTTGGGTTAAGGCGTTGGGTTTGACAACTTTGAAACAGAATATTGTGTGTGTATGTGTAAAGAAATATGTTGGAAAAGTTGTGTAGATGTCAGAATGTATAGCTTTATCAACCTTGATTCTTTTCACTGTAAAATTGACGTCGCTGTTGACAGTATTAAACATAACGCTTTTTTCACCAGGTACAGTAGGACAAGACAGGTTCAGTAGAACTTATATCTAACGGTCATGGTACGGCTTTCATTCACAAGCATACTCGCACCTTTTTATGGCTAACATTATCAAATAATAGCAGTTTTGAAAAAAATAAATGGTCTAGCTAAGAGCTAACTGCTCAGTTGGTGGTTCTTCTCTAAAACTATTCCATTAGTAAACTAGACTTTCAAACTTAAAATGAAATGATTTGCTACTAACACTTGAGCGCATCATCAAAACACAATTTCAAGGAAACTACTAAGCACGCACAATTTGATTGAACACTCCTTAAACAAGACCACAGCACATCTTCAACTTTAACACCTACAAGTTTAAGTCTAGTTTTATTTTGCAATAAAAGCTGTAAAATGACCATATTACTCACTCATTTCAAGAAACTAACGCATCGTGAAATAATTAATGTTTTAAGTTCTCTCATGGTTTATTTGCGTAGTTAATGTCATTTTATGGACGTTTATTGACCGAATGTGTGAGCTTTCAAGATAGTGTTAAATGGTAGACTTTTTAATAAAGGCCAGCTCAGACTGAGGACTGAACGGCAGAGCATTTTATCATAAGCCAACGTAAATTCATACGTACTCGTAGCTAGTGATTCACATTTCAATGTTTAAAAAGACAAACCGCAAAGCATCAATCCCTTCGCGGCATTGAACATTGGAATATGTAACTTGTTACCAATACCTACGTATGAATTTAACGTTGGGTAAAGACAAAATGTTCTGCACTGGCCTTTCGACGTAGTTCAGAGAGTACTAGTTGACTTGCTAAAATCGCTGTCGCTTTGTTAGCTCAGGGTCTAGACAAAATTGTATTCATCAGCGACAACCAGAAAAGTCTGAAATGTATGGGACAAGCTACCGAAAAGCTTATTTTAAAATAAAAATAAATAAAATAAAATTAAAATAAAATCTTTTTATTTCAGACATTGGTCCATAACTTGTGTTAGTAAAAAAAACCAGTTCTTTGTTACATTAAAGTGTTATAAAATCACTAATAAATTAAACAATGACATTAAAAAAATTTAACAATTCAATAAATTTTAATTCCGTTTAAAATCGTAATAAAAACACGATACTATATCGCTGCGGACGCCATTTGACTACATCAGGACAATTTAAGTTAATTACACAGACAATTTTTCATAGAAGCGAGAATGAATATTAATTAAAAAAAAATAGTTTATTTCTCCATTATATTTGCTTTGCTTTGCTTTATAGACAGAGCTGAAACATCAAATTTAGCTTAAGAGTGTCATACGTCTTATTTTGTGGGACAAATCTATTTTAATACAGAATCACTAGGCAGAGACCAGACAAGATGCATCTCAAGTCTGACGCATCACCTACCTCAACATGACATTGTTTTTTATTTCTATTCTAATGTAATACTAAGAAGAACACATTTATGATCTATTTGTCACCATCGTGAGTCAACTTAGAACGATAAATAAGATTGAAGTACAGAGATAGCAAACATAATGGCACGCGTAAACAACGAATGCAACATAGATAGAAATACAAAATGTAAATGAGTATATTCCCCGTATCGAGGAATAAAAACAAAATTTCAGTAAAAAAACATGTGTAATAACAAGCTTTTAATATAGGTCCTGTGTGACGTCATATTTTTTGTTCGAATTTTTGATAGTGGAGAAACCTATGGGTTCGTGTCACGGATGACCTCGACATGCTCGTGACAGATTAGTGACGCGAATGATTTAAAAATTAAAAAAGGAACACAGTGATTCCATTGTTTTGAGTTTTCACTTCTGTCGACAGTACTTAAGAATCCGTCTTTTTTTTTCTCAGAAAACCCATTTTAATTGATACCCATGGTAAGGGAGTGCATAAAAGATGACTAGTCCGCCATATTACATTGCAACACTTCAGCTCAATCGGTTGGGGATTCTTGTTTTAAAATTCGATTGCAAGATTTGACCTAAATCAACATCGCAAGTTAAATAAAAGCTTTTAAAAAGCAACATTACAGCAAGTGCCACTGAACTATAACTTGAGGGACTAATTGCTTTAACGGTATTTGTTTTCGTAAATTGTAACACATGTATACAAAAGGTTCACAACCTCTGTACCATTTTGTCATTTTGTCGGTACGCTGGCTGCAATATTCCTGCAATGAGCCCACCTGCCTCCCACAACACCGCTAATAGTTACCATCGTCATACTAATTTAATGTGGCAATACAATCTTCAGATGTTTAAGAAAGAAAAACATATGAATTGTCTCGGACTGACATGTGACACCATTTTAGTGGACATTGAGTGTTTTGTGAACAAGAGTTGGGATGAAAGGTGAAGAGGGGTGCTTGAAATGTAACTGTAGCTTAGTTTCACCGTATTTTATTAACAAAGATTTACTGCCTTAGATTCTGTTGCATACCTTTATGTACAATTGATCTTTGATTTACAATAATTACTCGGAAAAACTTTGTAGATACAGATTTTATCTAATGTGAGAATCGAAACATATACATATTTTGTGCTTACTGTGAATTGAATCGGCGTTCCTTAGCGCAAAAGTCGTGACGTCTATCCTACTACTATACTACCATTCATTCCAGTTTATTCTTTGCCACAAATATTATGAAATAAACAGAACGAGTGCCACATGGTATGTTGTTTTTTGCGGAGCTTAAAGTACTTCTAAAAAAAAATAAGATGATTAATGACAATACTTACATTATAATATAATTTAAATTCACTAACATGACAAAGACAGATGACCAAAACATTTGGGTACTTACATAATTTGAATTGCAAAAAACTTATTAGCACTAGTTACTTAGTAAAAAATCTACTCAACATATCTGAAATAACACAGCCCAAATCGCTCTATCTAGAAGCATGAAATTTTACTTCATCTGCCTTGCCTTTCGTGGGGTCGGCTTCCTGTCTAACCGCGTGCAGCTGAATACCAGTATTTTACATGGAGCAACTGCCTATCTGACCTCCACTACCCAGTTAGTACTGGGTAATAGGATACACAGCCGAGCACTAGGCAAAACCATTTGTAAATGCATTCTCTAAAGGATAAATAATCAAAGTTGGTATAGTGTTCGTATTTTTTTTTTCGATGGAATAATATCATCATAGTGTACGGAATAAAAAGATTTTCCGTCATTAGTCAAAGAATCAGAAAAAGCATCCTAAACATTGAAACGACCTCAAAACGCAGTTCATTGACCAATCAAAAATATAAACTGCAATAAAATATTAAATCACTTTAATGTGCACTTGAATAAAAAACACTCATAAATTCTTTCATAAAAACCTACCGTGCAAAAAAAAAACGTCCTCTCGACGTGTCACGGCGTTCCCGAGAAATTGGAGGTCATGACATACAGTCGTGGAAAATATTACATAGTAATAAATATCGCAATTATACGCTATGTGTGGGTGACTATAAAGTCGGTCTACTAAACGCTACTGATTAGGATACTATGCAGGATCAGAATTGGTACAAACCACGCGAATTTGCGATTTTATTTTAAATGTAAAATAATATTTCCATTTGTCTTTCATAATCAGGTACTAATGTCCTTCTCAATAGGGGATAATCCTATTTTTTTTTCTTTGTCCGTCGGGTAGTTTATTGAAAAGTATTGGACACGTATTTTTTCTTTTTTCACGTGGTCATAAAATTACGGAGATATATTGAGTTGAAATGGCGCATGACGTCACATGTAGGTAAGTTTTATACCTACTTGTGACGTAGTAAGCCCCCACTCTCCAACTTTAATGAGTTCTAACTAAGTATTTTTTTGATATTTTGATAAAACAAAAAATACGTGTCTAATATTTTTGTATTACCTGTCTGACGGACAAAATAGAATGTCGTTTTCTTTATCCAGTCCGATCCCCTATTGCACCGATGAACAAATAAGTGGCATCTTAGTTACTAGGTGCTACCACAAATTAATTTGGCACAAAAATAATATCCAGCAGTCAAAATAGTATGACGCCAAAAACAATTAAAACAGCGGTCATTGTAAAATCCAATTTTACGCACCCAAAAATACCTGTCATAACCAAAGACCCATCATTAAATAGTTCACTAACCCCACAAAACTGACAGCAATCACGAGACTCTTGTCAAAATTCCATCAAGCGGGAAAAAAGCCGTCGGAAAATCGTCCCGTTCGTGCCAGATCTTATGTTGAAAAATGGTAGTTGGCGAGCAGCCAAGTATTTGATATTGTGCATACGGTAAAGCACTGTTGATTCATAAGGAGGGTTATTTCATGTTTTTAAACACGTCACGGTATTGATGATCACGAGGTGCCCAATTCTTCGTGCGTGTGGCTGATATTACGTCACATCAAACATACCGAGGGAATTTGGTAAATAGACTCATATGATTGATTGGTATTTTCACGGAATGGCTGCCTAACGTATTTTCGATTGAGTTTTTAATGTAAAGCAACATGGCTTTGATCTGGGTTTGACCTGTAGTTAAATAAGATTTGTTTGTGAATAATATTTTGATGCCTAAGTCTGCTTTGAACGACAAAATAAAACAAAGTTGAACGATTTTATGAAGGCAAACAGAATCGTTAAAAGTTTGTCAACAAAATATTATATTTGGATTAACAGAAATATGTTTGTGCCCTTATTTTTGCATTAGTGCACCTGTTTTATGCATGATGTATTCTTTATTTCTTTGGCGCCACTTTTTAATATCTTATTTTACCATGATTTATTACTGCCGAGAACATCTCCACATTATTTATACAGTAGCCTAGGCCCGAAGATCCATGTTTAGAGGAAGAGGTTCTAATGTCTGTATAATACTAATGATACATCAATTTGAACTCTCACATCACTGGCACTATTGTAGCCAACTTCGAACATTTTTGAGTTCCGAATCGTTCGGCTTTGCAGGGCTAGTAAATCCAGGAAATATCTTCAAACAAACAATGCCTAACCACACCTATTGGCTATAGTTTCCACCTGTTGAGCACTTGTAAACCTTGGCCCATTCCATTGATGTCGGTCGGCCATTCGGCCAGGCTATTCTTAGGTAATGGCGTAAGCTGAATTCCTGGTGGCGCCAATGCCTGTTCAAGTGACACCAGCGGAAATAAATTGGGTTCTGTTTTGGAAATATGGGTTTGAAGTGCTGATTAAACTTGCTGGTTTGTTGAAGTGTGTGTGGCAAACATATTTTCAGGTATGAGGGTAATAGGATTGTGTGAAAGATAAAGATAGAAAGAGTCAACAATTTCTGAGAAGAACATCTGATAGATGTAGTTAAGGAGGCGGCAGATTAGCCCGAGAAATTAATTTATGTTTTTTACAATTTGGTGAGTCAATCAGGCGAGTGTCAAGTTTTATGTTGAACAAAATATGATCCACGACCGTAACAAATATGGCTTAACCACCGTTATTCTCATTCAAATCATCAATACACTCATTTAAACACACAATTTAATGACATTTTGATGAATAGCGTTTCCACATAAGGAACAATAAATTTAACAATAACGGCTGAAGGATGATGACTAAGATACTATATACTACCGAAGACTAAGAAGACAATAACAGTTCAGAAGAATGAAGTAAAGCAATAGACTTTGGCAGTGTCGCAAAGGA
This sequence comes from Cerastis leucographa, assembly GCA_963082945.1. Classification (NCBI taxonomy): domain Eukaryota; kingdom Metazoa; phylum Arthropoda; class Insecta; order Lepidoptera; family Noctuidae; genus Cerastis; species Cerastis leucographa. The sequence continues at coordinate 12,030,010 of OY720371.1, read as the reverse complement.
TGTAGTTGATAATACTTGGTTCTATTTCTATAAACAGTATTAAATTTTTCGGTATTATATTTCTCTTTATGAACTCTCCAAAAAGATGAAAGATCTGGATCCAGCTAATATTCCAAAAATAGGAATAAAATATAAGTACAATTTCCGAATAAAATTATAATCCTTTTACCAACTCTCAAAGGACTACAAATAAACCGTTTCCTGGTACCCAGTAGAACCATCAACGAAGAAATTAAAATTACTAGAATCATTAGCGATACTAACAACCTACAAGTATCTAATAGAAGCTTCTAACAACACCCCATCCACACAAATATTTTGATGTGAAGGTCCTGTCCGCCAGTCTGTCTGTTCGTACTAACGGATGAACGGATTGGATAAATTGGCTTTCGAATAGACCAGGATACTTTTCATCCTGCTATAGTTTAACATGGGATAATTTCAACATCCGTGCCTCGGAAAGCACGTTGAGCCGTTGGTCCCGGCTGTCTTTAGATCTTTGACAGTCGTTACAGGTAGTCAGTGGCCCGAAAGTCTGAAACAATCAGTCTTAGCAAGCGGTATCGTATTAAGGTCAGACAGGCAGTCTGTCCGTGTAAAATACTGGTATTCCTATTCAGCTATATCCGGTTAGACTGGAAGCCGACCCCAACATGGTTGGGAAAGGACTAAGCAGATGATGATGAATTTCCAACATTCACGCGACCAAAGCCACAGCCAAAAATTGTATTCCCTTTATCAATTCTTTATTTAAACTAGCACTACGCCCGCGATACTTGTGGTATAATATAGCTTATGTTACTCGGTAAAGACGTCGCTTTCTAATGCTGAAAGAAGTTTTAAAATTAGTCGCGTAGTTTTTGAGTTAAATCGTAACAAACAAACAATTAAATTTTTCCTCTTTATAATATTAGTTTAGATAAACAAACAACAGCTTCCTAGTACACGATAAAAACAACACGAACAAGTTAAAATTACTAGATTCATTAGAAACTAACAACGTAAACAAGCGCCTGCTGGAAATTTCTAACACTTCATAATGCCTTCTAATTGGCATTCTACGGTATTACAGTCTGAAGCACATCTTAACACTTAATACCTTTCGCGAAAATGAATTCTTAATCGACAAGGAGATACTTTCAGAGGAAGGTGGATATTAGCATATTTTAATTTTAATATGGGGAAGGCAGAAATGTTTTCGATAATTTCATACCACCATGCTTATATTTAAAGGTGTTAAGTTAATAGAAGAGGGCTGTGTTTGCGTTAATTCCAAGTTTTCGAAAGTTCATGAAGCAATTCGAATGTCGGTAAAGCCATTCTTTTTTAGTAATCTTGAAACATTAGAAGAAGCTAGACTTGGACAAAAATCAGCAATGGCAACGGAAGATTTTCGAGTAGAATACTACTTATCTGCGATGCACGTTACCGCGAAAGATTTTCACTGCAATGCTACTTGACTTCGATGCACTTTACCGCGAAAAATCTAATATTGCTGTAATCATGTTTAAAAATGGCCAGATAGGCACTTTATGGAAATGGATTATGTTGGTAACCTGAATTTTATGAAATTCCCTAGTCAAATTCATTTATTATTCGCTAACACAACCGAGTACAGACAGGATTAACAGCGCGGCTTCGCAGAGACGGTCTTTCGCAGTAGCGTGCATCGCAATTTTGTAGCATCGTATTAGCATTTATCGGTATTTTGTGCGTCGAAGTTACGTATTCTACTCAAGATTTTCTCATCATAATCCTAGCTTTTTACCAACATGCTGAGGTCGCCATCAAGTCTACAAATGCAGCTAAATATTTTATGAAGTGACTGCTTATCCGACTTCCACAACCCTGCAACTAGTTAAAATAAGAGTGCTTTGGTAAAGCTGGACATAAAAAAAAAAAACATTTGAAGCCGTGGCGCTGAACTAGTTTCGTATTATAATTACATTCAAATTCACAAACTACGAAGCATACTTATATCTTTGCGAAGTTTATTTGTTAATTACAAGATATAGGAACATAATATAAACACGCTAGAGACTTGCGAATAAACGAAAATAAATAAACGTCAAACCAGACAAAGGATTAGATAAATAGGGCTGTAAATACCCACAGACGGAAATACTGCTTGGCCACGAGGTACACGCGCCTTCCGAAGGAAACAAGTTGGCCGCGCACGTGCCCCTTGACGCATGTCGAGTCGCAAATCGCATCGTTCCGGGTCGAAAACGCGGCCTTACAAGACAAAGCATTAGATAAGACACAACAAGCTACACGCTTCACCGCAGGTACTCAAAAAGGAATCAAAATTATTGGTTTAACGCAAATCACTTATTGTTTGTTTGTATGTTTGTTACCTTTTCACGATTAAACGGCTAATTGGATCTTAATGAAATTTGGCAAGAAGATAGATTTCAACCTGGGGAAGGACATAGGCTATATATCATCACGCTACGACCAATAGGAGTGGAGCAGCAATGAAAAATGTTGCGAAAACGGGGAAAATGTGACGCAGACGAAGTTGCGCGGGTCAGCTAGTATATATATATAAGCAAATCTGTAATCACCTTTAGATCCCTCTACACAAAACGCTTATAATCACAAACAGAATACTGAAACGTAACACAGGTTTTTTCGACAGCAACTGATTATGTTTACGCTATCCCCTGTGAGGTGAGCAGCGCTTCAAGTGTCGACAGCTATTCCACTCGATACTTGTAAACTACACAATAGAAGTTTCGTAGTTCATTGACGGATGAGTACGGAGTCATGATTGTTTTTCTGGAACGTCAATGTTCTTTGATCTGATTGATTTCATTGAGGTGATTTATTTCATCACCATGGTTCTGTTATTCGGATTTAATTCATCGCACACTTATAAACACACACACTTTATAACAGGAAAGGAAAACATCATAAAGTAACCGGCATGTCCTATAAGCGAAAATTCGAATGCACCAAAATTCTCAATCTGCACTGGGCTCGAGTTGTGGATTACGGTCCAATTTCCCTCGCTCTGACAGAGAGGAGTTCTGTGTCCCAAAAGTGGGAAAATTGCAGGCTGACTGTTTTTATTATATGTTATTGAAGACAAGTGCCGTTCTACGATGTTTTCCTTGGTAAAGAAATATCATAGTTGAAAAAAACTCGTTCTCTCGTTTTCTTCTTAGCAAACCCTTTCATTTGACACCCTTATCATGGGAATGCATAAAAAATAATTAGTCTGACGAATGACGTCACTTAGCTAACCATGCATTGTCATCCAAACAAGTACACAAAATGTCAGAGCAAAAAATAGAAGACCTTTTTGAAAAGAGATCAATAAGGAAACTAGTATTCAAGATAGACAATACAGTTACAATGGAATCATTGCAAACAGATTTTGTTTCTGAATTGGCTCAGCTTCATAAGAATAACTCACTGTACACAGTGAGCGATCGGTATTCGACGTGCAAAATATCATAAATATTTACAGTTCACCAACCTTTAGCCTTCAACATCATATTTTTCTCTCTCTATGACTAACAGCAGGAAGAGTAACAATAAATTACTTTTTTGTTCAGTAAAACATTGCAAGAAAAACATACAAATCATAAAATAAAACTGTAGCTAGATTATCTCTAGGTAAAATAGAAATTACGTACATACATTTTTTATTTCGTTTAACTAGTTGTTTACAAAACGATCAAATGCAAGCTGAAAATCAATTCATCTTACAAAACGTGGTTATTTTGAAAAAGAAAAGAAAGCGCGCCTGCGTGTAACGCTCAAAAATTTAATTCATCAATGAAATGTTTATTTTGGCTCGACACGCCGACCTTGACGGACGCATCTAACGCTTCCCATTCATAAGATCTGTGTTGTATCTATCAGTGAATGCATGTATTATTTATACTAGCTTCTGCACGCGGTTTCGTATAGTGGAATTTTGGGAATGACGTCATTTGAGGATAGCTGTTTACTAATTAATTTTGGCTTTAAATAGTGCTGGATGTGATGGATAAGTCAATATTCACCGTTTGTTCTTTGTACAATTGTACAAACATAACCGATTGAGATGAAACTTTAATAAGGTAATGATATAACCGTTACATTTACATGGAAATCATTTAACAGAAAACGTAAAATTCGACAGAAAAAACGGCATAAAAAATGCATGTAATCCCCGAAGGGTAGTAGTAGGGCAGTTTTTTATCCTCGTTACATATGTTATTAAATTAAATATTTGTTAATTTTATTCTCTTATCTTAGTCCCGAGCAATAGAAGAATATCCTATTACCATCAAATGAGCTCAAATGCAGACACAGGGCAACTGAAAAACGCCGCGGGAGACGCCCCGGGCGTCGGGGGGCAACCAGTGGCCCCCGGCCACCGTAGGCGCGAGCCTGTGGACGGTGAGTAATGGGCTAGCACATCGTCCGTCCGTCTCATGACGACAGGCCGTGTCGACGGCGCGTACGTGTTCCACGCGCGCCTCAAGGAGATGTCAGCAAACCAGAAGGGGTCCGAAAGGGCTGATGCCTGCCAGGGCTGCGGGTTGTTCGAAAGAGATACCGCGGCCCTGGAACACAAAGGGCGAAGAAGGAACATGGGTGGGTTTTAGTCAGTCAAGTCTGACACTCCCTCCCGCTCCGCCCAGAGCGGGAGAAGTCATTTGATGATTTCCCATCCGCAAAAAAAAAAAAAGGGCAACTGAAAAACTACACAGACTACGTAAGATCTAATAAAAGAAAATCCCAACTTTACTCATTTTCAATGCATACAATCATGACTTCAGACCACAGGTTTCTAAAATCAAACAGACGATGATGTAACCATGCGTTGGAATGCGAAGTACCTGATGTTTGTACGACAGAATATAATCGACTGTTTGTATTTTAATGTAAACCCATGTTATGACTGCGACATTGTCTTTTCGCGGAATTTTGTGTCGCGTTTCATATTTAGACTCCTTGAGAATTCTGGAAATGTACCAGTTTATGTAATTTATTTAGAGAATGTTCCAGTCTAATTTGCTCTTATTGAGTAAGCAGAGTTTGGGATCGAGTTAAGTTCTTTTTAGCGTTTATTTTCTGCATAAGTACAATTTTACGTAAAACCTGGTATTTTTCTTAGCGTGTTGACATCCAAAAAAAAACAAATGCGCTCACCCCCAAAAGTCAGCCACACGAATTTCGCAAACTGACGCAGCCAACATAAGATGGAAGTATTATTATTATACAGCACAAGATTACGTACGATAATAAATATTACGTATCTGACTCGGAAAAACCCCTTTTCAAAAACCAATTAACTAGCTATTTGCAAGGTGTAAACAGGGCTTTGACTAAGCAGTCCACCAAGCATTCTGGGGTAATCGAACCCAGGAGCTCATGCTCAGCAGTCGCTTGCGACCACTAGACCATAGAAAAAATAATAGTACCTACTAATGTACTAGACCGACCAATGAGGCAGTCAGTCAAGTAAACTTGTTTAAAAAAATAATTAAAATATTGGAACTTTGATAACGGTAACTATAAGGTTCCAGAACAAAACAATGACGGGGAGAACTTATCGCAATGATAGGGAGCTTTTCGGCTTCGTTAAGGGGGTTTTTTACACCCATTATTTACCTAACACATGTTTTAAACCATACCACAGAATTCCTAAAGACACAACCTAACAAACGTCCCACTGTATCCTAAATCCGTTCATGAAACGTTACGTACCCGAGTACCTGTATATCTAAATCCGACCCAATTCCTTCACAAACTCCTGTTATAACTGCCCCAAATACCAGCACAAAATATTGATAACATATTCTGGCACAGACTGGAATACTCCAAGTTTAGTAACACTCAGTTAAGGTTCCGTCTACCGTCTAGACAGCTAAAAACCTGCCAGAGTTAGCTCGTGAATTCGAGAGCTATTTCTAGGTCCACTTTAGAATATTGCAACCGTGGAGGAGCTGAAATAGGAGTTATTTTTAAATAGTTGTCTCAAGAGTTGGTTGAGATGTTCGAGTGTCAAAGTGTATTGGAGACAGACTAATAGTAGCAAAAAGTGAATTTGTTTTATATTGGGGACAAGAGTTGATCGTGGCTAAATAATAACAGCCGCACGGGTCGATCTTTAAGGTTAAGCCGTCCTTGCCGAGGTTGGTCAGTGGATGGGTGACTATAATCACATACCGAGATTCCTCCGTGCCGCGGAAAGAACTTTAAGCCGTTGGTCCCGGTTGGCATTTGCAGATCTTTGACAGTCGTAACGAGTAGTCAGAAGCCAAAAGTCTGACATCCAGTCTTCTTAAGGGGTATCGTATTACCCAGCAACTTGGTTGTGGCTGTGTTCAGCATGGCTACTCCTTCCATACTTCTCTATTACTCGTCATCTCATCAGACATCATCTCATTAACATTGATGTCCAAAAAAGATTATAAAGCTAAAAAAAAAGAAGCACACTCAAATGTTCAGTAACTCATTTATTTATTTATTTGGCTTCTCAACAATGAGTAAGTACACTTTTACATTATAATTTGTACATTGTAAACTTAATGAAAAGTTAACAGTTCAAGCAATCGTAGCGCATTTGTAGTCACGTGATTTTTGTAAAAATTTCATCGATTTTAAATTGTTTAAACAATGTAATGAATTAGATTAAAAACAAAAATTGCAAGAATTTTTCGCATTAATTAATATTAAAGTTTTAAAATACATAAAAAAAGACTTTTGTTTTTTCAAAAAAGCTAATTGGCCCATGTAACACACCTAACTTGAAACTTCCTAGCACTTTCCTTTAAGATTATATGTATAGTGAAATCAATATGGCTGATCTCAAAGTTATCTCTAACTGACAGTTAAGAGCAGTATAAGAGCAGCGTGGGAATATTTCTATGAAATCTAGACATAATATCCGTATTATACGATTTCCTAGACCCGCTTACACAACAGTGATTTAATTATTTCCTTCCTCAGAGTGTCTATCTGAGTTTTATATTGGCACGTTATACTTATGCATCGAAAAGGAGACAAAGACGATTTAAGTAAAGTTTTATTTGAATACATAAGAATAGAATAGAATAAATAGGCACCGTCTGCTTTCAGTTTTTGTTTAATTAAAATGTGCTTTTTCAGATTTTTCAGTCGGGTGTTTAATTTTCTTTTTTTTTTCAGGTTTATAGTTTAGTTTTATGATATATTTCTCAGAAGATTTTACTTTTCTTATCATTCGATTTTTTCAGTTTTTATAAGATTTGTCGTTTCGAATTACGTTTAAACATTAAAGTTAATGGCTGTTGCCCGCGAGTTCCTAGACTTACGCGATTTACGAGGTCACAATGGAAAGGACATAAGCATACACCGTGTAAATCACCTCATCACGAAGCCGTCAACCAAGCATTCTGTACGTGAAACTATGTAACTTTACGCAAAAAATATTGCTGGGAAACGACTTTTTTTTGGGGGGTGTAAAATCATGTTTTGTGGTAGAACTCAATGTAACGCACTCAAAACATTGTGCTGGTGGACGGATTGAATAGTACGGGAGTCGTGGAGCTGTTTAAAGTAAAAATCTTACATTAAAAACTTGTATTTAAAAAAAATACTTGTCAAAAAGTTGGAACTTTGACCCCTAATATCTCCGTAACTAGAAGGTTCCCAGGTATGGTGTAGAACAAAAAAATGATCGCAATGACAGGGTGAACCAGTGCCTGTCGGCTTCGTTAAGAGGTGTTTTACACCCTTTATATGCGCGCAAAAACATTTGAGTTTGCTGTCTTTGTGTTTGAGGATTATCCAACGGAATCAATTAATCAAAAGCTTCAGTTCATGGCTCACGTAATGGAATTAAAATGATTTATTTTGATGTTTATACGATACAATTTGGTTGCTTCATTCAAATTGAAAATCAAAAGTAACCCTTTTATACCCATCGACTTGACAAGTGTAGCCACGGACTACAGCTAGTGCTACTACAAAATAGAGCGTGACCCAACGCACTTGCACGTCACTGGCAAGGTAATGCCGTGGTTCCTGTACTAGGATACGAATCAGAGATAATTCCGGGAAACTGTTGAAACTTTATACTTGTTTCAAAATACGTACGGGAAACGCAATCAGAGCAAGAAATGTTTCGAGAAAATTGGCTTGTTTTAATGTACGAGTATTAGTAGAATAGGATTACGTTTTGTCTTAAAAGAAGATTGTTTTGGATCGGTTACAACTTCTGTGAAATCATTTTGCAATATGGTTCGTACCTTGCGTAATTGTGTCACCTGTTTCTAAATTATTTTCTATAAAGCGCGTTTTTTTTCACGGTCTGCGTGAGAAATGTTTTTATTCGAGAAATTCTTGTTGGAAAAACCCAATAATAATTTGCCCGACTCGGGGATCGAACCCAAGACCACTTGCTCGTGACTCAATTAAATGTTATGCAAATTTTTTATCGAGGTTTGACCAACAAATATTTTGCATAACATGAAATGTCATGGATTTCCGCAAAGTAATGCCCGATTCCATTTCTTCTTACAGTCCTTACTTCACATCATTTTCAAGACATTTCAGGACTCCTACACACTTGGTTTTCATAGTCAGAAACATACCTGAAACAAACACAAAAACATTAATACCCAGAATAATTAAACTAACAAACAGTAACACGCAAATTATCGCTGCCTACACCAAAACAAACGTTTTAATCGATAAAAATAATCCACGAAATCTTATTTAAACCAATTTGTGCGTACAGACAGACGGGCAGACGGCAAACTTTATAGCATTCTTCCAAAAATAAACGGTTTTCTTCAATTGCTACAATATCTATTTGTAAGTGCAAACAAATTACAATAAAGTTTATTGCAGCGAAGATATATAAAAAGTGTTACAGTAAATATCTTATTTATGTTCGCGATTTTGTTTCCAAACGACGTGTTTTTAGATTTAAAACTTTAAAGTCAACACATAAAGTTCAGTATACGTTACAATTTCAATTCTATTCATGACTTTTCCAATTGTACTGGTCATTCTCAAATCAACGTAATTTATACTAGTTTAAAGTTGATATTCGTTTAAGAGGAAACAACTCCAATAGGACTTGAATAGACTTAACGTAGTTTTACACGTACAGTCAAGAAAAAAGATGTTTCGGATTTTACTTTTGTGACGGGAGGGAAATAGTGGGGAATTTGTGTGAATTGGTGTACTTGAGGGATCGACGACCTGCTTGTTAGTTTGTATTAGAATTTGAAGGTGAATTGAATTAGTAGTAACACCAGGATATAGCATTATCTGCCTATAACGTTCCCATTGCTGGGAAACAGGCCTCTCCGCAAGACGGAGTGGGCCGTAATCCATCACGCGGACCTAGACCGGGTTGGATGTCTGATTTCTTTAAAATCTTGGTTGTAAGACATGCCGTTTTCCTCGAATTGTGTTTCTTCAATATATTAAGATCTATTGAGATAGGTACTGTTAGCTTGTGCCCACTGCTGGGAAAAGGCCTCTCTCCATGACCTCCAGTTGTTATGATCTAGGGCCAAGTGGACCACTGGTCGCTGGTCTTGACCAGCTCATCCCGGGTTAAGAGCAATAGCAATGATATAATTTACTCTGGATCAGGTGCCTCTTTGGCTCCTACCTCCACTATTTCGCTCTCATTTCAAATCACTACCATAACAGGATACAATAAGGTCGTTCTGAAGAGCCACAAAAGGACTATCCAATGAAGCCCCGAGCCATTAGCCCCAGCGTATAGCCTCCAGTAGCAGCGTTATCTAGCAAAGATGCCTTGATTGGCGCTTAGCTCGTGGATTAGCCTTCTGTACGTCTAGGACTCACGGATCTCATTTCTTTTACTCTTTGTGCCGGATAGCTGGAAAACTAAGTGACTTTCCACGGTGTATAAATACAGTTAAGTACAAAATGTAAAACACAAACAAATCATAAACTCTGATGATAAAAAACATTTTAAAATATTTAATGAAATGGCCAGGTCGTTAAAAGGGTTTAGTTTGATATTTAAACTCGATATTCGTCACAGAATTATGCTATGTTGATTTTTTATCAATTAGATATATAAAAAACATACTAGTCAAGTTAAAACAGCCAATCAATTAAATATAATTCATTTCAGATAACAATCAATAGTGTTAGAAAATTATAGAAATCCATTGTTACAAATTACATGTCAAAACATTTGATTAACACAATAAATAGAAAAGTCAAAAATATTACATCAAATGTCACTGGTTACAATATTAAGTATGTCAATACAAGCTTGTCAATTTAAATAAGAAAAATAACAAGTAAAGAAATAATTCATTTAGTCAATCAATTTACATTTTAATTTTTGTGTGCATGTCAGAAATAATAATAATTAACAAAAATAATACCAAAAAGTAACATAAAGCCAATACAATATTGCGACAAAACATAGATATTAGACAATTCAAGCTTCCGTTTTTTATTAACTTCACCGTTAAAAGAAAATTCCACTATACATATTAATAATTCAGAAGGTAGTAATCCTCGATACGGCCCTCATTGTGGGCACTTTTCTGTCTTTGCAGCCCTAACCACCGTTACCTTGGACCCTGCTCCCGACACCGGCGGAAACCTATTATTAAAATTTTAAATGTTTTTTTTTTTTTTTTTTGTTTTTTAAGAAATATATAAAATAAGATGTAAAGTGAATAAAGGAAGTAATAAATCTTTATTCAGAATTTTAAAAGGTAAAATACAATATGAATCCGAAATTAACAATGTAGGTATAATAATGTTAGATGCCTGTACTAGGATAATCCTGTATCACAGGCTGCAGAATATGCTGTAAGTAGGACAGTAGTTTTTTGTTTAATATTTAATATTACATAATTGCAATCTTTAAACTCTCACTAACTTAGAACTAAACTCATAATTATTACAGAACAGTATTTGCGTCAGCAGAATTATAAACTAGGTTGCAAAAACACACTCGATGCACTCCTGTTGTATATTTGATATTTGCACCTAGAGACTATATTAATGTGCTTATACATTAAAATAAATCGATGGCAAGTGTGTCAGCGCAGTGGACTTTTATTGATGTGTCAGCAACATACGTTCAACGCGGAAATCCAACCCTAGACTATGACGCTTTACGTGCCCTCATAATCGATGGAGTTGATGTAGCTATAATCTGCCATCTTCCTAGCAGGACACTCAACATCTCCCATTTTATGGATGTTGGGCTTTTTAAACCACAAACACGTTGCACATGTAGGTGTGTCCACTTTATTCACGCACTCATTCATCGAGTGTCCCGCTTCTCCAGTGACCACACGAAGAGTTTATCTCCCTGCATGATTTTGCTGCGTGACCAAATTGTTGGCATTTGCAGCATCTGGTAACCATAGTGAAGTCCCTAACAAGGCAGGAAATCCAATTTATAAAAAGCCTTACCTGAGATATTAAGGCTCTACGTATCTTGGCTGGAACTTCGGTAACAAAGTTACAGGTAGAGATGCTCTTTCTTCCCGGATTTGAGGCTTAATTTCACTTCGGCCAAAAAGGCCAGTGACATCGCTGGAAACTCATCGGCGTTGTTCTGCTCGTACATGAACCTGAAGACGTCAGCATCAGCCAAAGAAGTTGGCACTCCTATAACAATGATCCGTGGTTTGCACTTGTTGTCAGCGGCAAGTCGTGATGTAGACATGTGGACTGCGTGCTTATTTATCAGCATCCTGTTTGGTCTGGTCTCGGTGCAGATAATAACACCTCCATTTTTTGTTTTCCACACACCACGTACATGAAGCTAAATATTAAACAAAAAAAAAAACGTACATAAAGCTAAATATTAAATACCACTTCGTTAATTTAAGTGAAACATCGAGACTTCGAGAGTTTTCGTTGGCATCAATCTACGTTTAAATGCATTGCATTGAACGATTCCATTCAGTGCACTGAACGATTGAATGATTGAACCGATCGATCTGAACTGAACTTGTTGCTTGAAATCTCCTTGATGTTCCGGTTACATTAAACGGGAGTTAACTGAAGTACTTAGTTATTTTATGAAAATATATATTTTATAATTGAATGGTATAATGATTGATAATGTATTGTTCTTAACTAATTAATTGGCCGTAATAATTATACGAGTACAAGCAATTAATTAGTCAAGAAAAACTTATTCGTACAGTTTTTGAAAACCTGATAATTAGTAACGTCTGATTGGAAACCTGACAAATCAAATATGTAGTAGCAATTTTTTGGTCAGTGGGTAGTCTTAGGACACTATGAGCAGCAAAAAAAACACTTTTTTTTGCACTGACCGCCTTCGCCGGTCATTAGTAGTATCGTAGCAGTTGTGATTGGTTTATTTATTTTTGTTGTAGGTAATGGTCAAAGTCAGCTACAATTACAATTCAAGTGCACAGTTAAAAGCACTGCAAAATGCAACAAAAATCCACTTCCTGAACTACATATATCCATTATGCTAAGTGCAACAAAGAAGAACAGCTCCTGAACTAAAAACGACATACTCATCACACATGACATCACGACCGTTACTACTTTATTCTTTATTATAAACACGTGGACTTACAGTCGTAAACTTATTAATAGGTCACAAATACCTTTTGGACTAAAGCATCCAAGTATTTTTACTATAACATTAATAACAGGTTTTATTGCAAATCTCTGTTGGAGAAGTTGTCAACAACAATTCTATGTTGAATAGTAACGTTTCGCCCGGCTATAAAAGTAGAGGAAGACCAAAGCAATGATGGATGGACTGTGATCCTTCACACTGGTGGTGAGATGGGCAGAAAAGAAGTGTCTGGCGAGATGACGAGTAATTGAAAAGTATGGAAGAAGAAGACTGAAGACCAAGGCGAAGCATTCGCCGACCCCAAATTAATTGGGATAGTGGCAAGTGGGTAATACCTGGTATAATCCTCCTGCAGGGCAAAGGTTTCAGGGCATTGCCATTGCCTGGTCCCTCTTACAAAGAAGAAAAGGGATAAAGTGGTCGGGTAACGCGGAGTTCCAGCATTGACCATCACGCTTGGAAATTGCATTTTGGGGATTTCAGACTATTTAGTCCCACCCAAGTATCTTCTCACATTGTGTTCCTTCACCACTTGTGTACGTCAGTGTTGTCATGGCTTACCCTATTATACGACATCAATACAAGCCTTGAATAAATATTAAATTGTAGATAAAAAGCATGCACCAACGCAGCGTATATACTGCAAAATATACAGTCAAATTTATCAATAGAGCAATGGACACCATCCAACGCAAAATCACCATGAAAATCTATTGCAATAACTCATTATTTTATTACGAACCTTTATAGTGTTCAACAACTTTTATTTTTACTTCGGTGACATCAGTTTTTGACATGAATATTTTATTTCCTTTAGAGGAAGGTTGTCGTCCATGAATTTTTCGTGAATATGATTAGGTTTGGATTTTGTCTTGTCGCCTTTTATAGGCATTTGATCTTTAAGTTTAAACCAGAGCTTTACGTTTTCCTTGTTTGGTTAGTTCGAAACGACATTCGTTTTTACCTACCTATCTTCTGAGCGTACGCCTTTAGTAGGCTTAGCAAGGTGCAGCTCACTCCTAAATACCAATAGGGATGATGACTGGGTAAAGAAAATGAAATTCTATTTTGTCCGTCAATCAGGTAATACAAAAATATTAGACACGTATTTCTTGTTTTATCAAGTTACCATAAAAATACTTAGTTAAGACTCATTAAAGTTGGAGAGTGGGGGCTCACTACGTCACAACTAGGTATAAAATGTACTGAGCCGTGACGTCATGCGCCATTTCAACTCAAAATATCTCCGTAATTTTACGATTACGTGAAAAAAGAAAAAATACGTGTCAAATACTTTTTAATAATCTACCCGATAGACAATAAAAAAAAATTAGTCACCATCCCTATTCTCGTAATTACAAATCGCATTTTTTTTAAATACTTAATAGGCTTGCTTTTGTCCGCAACTCGCCTGATGTGAAGCGATGATGCGACCTATGGTGGAGCACGCTTGCCTAGAAGAAACCCATTCACTCGAATTTTAAATAGATCCAGATTACAATGTCCAGGGAACAAAGAAGCCGGCAGTGAATTCCACAGACTGGCGGTTCGCACAATAAATGTGGATTTATAGCAATCTTAGATAGATTAATTAAGAGAATTACCACTCTATTCTTAACCCGCTGTCTCCGCCATAAATTGAAATATTAAGACAATTAGCAATAATTTCAAAATCTTAAATTCATTACCTCTACTCTGTACTCCTAAATCGTGCATCAGCCACCTTGACAGAATACTACACTCCATAATCTAACAGTAGGACAGTCAACTACCAAAGATCAAACTTCCAATTGGTGTCAACGATTGAACACAATGCTACTACTATACTTGCAATCCTTAAAACCTGGTGACATGAAGATATGCTCAGAATGTGTGCAACATCAAAGGTATTCAAAATCAATGACAATTCACGGATTCGTTGTTAAAAACGGCTTTGACGGATATACGAGTTACTGGAAAGCCGAAACAAAAACGCCAAAAGATATGGAAGAGACCTACATTCAGCATTAAGTGGCTAGAGATTGAAGAGTCAGAATTTTAAAGTTAAGGCATTGCTCTCCTAAACTCCTAACCCGCTAGTCAACTATTAAAGAACTAGGGTCAACAATAATACAGTCCTAAGTTCCATACTGGTGTAAGAGATTTGCCACTAGGGCTTTCAATACCGGGATCCCGTAATACCGTGATCACAACTATTAAAGAACAAGGGTCAACAATAATACAGTCCTAAGTTCCATACCAGACTGGTGTAAGAGATTTGCCACTTGCCACAATCCTACAATGCTAACCTACACCTGCAATCTAAAACCCGGTGTGACATAGAGACCCAATCACACTTTGTCTCCAGGGAATGTGTGCAGCGTAAAAAGTTCCCAAAGTGAATGACGAACAAAAGGATCCATTGTTGGTAACCACTTTGATCGATTTACGAGTTTCGAAGCTGGAAAAGGCGGGCTTCAATCTTATCGTTGCAGATGGTATTAACGCTCACCACCGCAGCTTTGGCTTGCTGTTCGGCAAGCTGGCCAGCCTCAGCAGCGACGGCGAGCGTTAGAAACCACCTGCTCCTCAGCTCGGATGCATTAAATAGAACTGGAGTCGTGGAGGTCTATAAAGTAGATTCGTAACATTACAAAGTTGTATTAAAAAAAAACTACTTGTAAAAAAGTTTAAACCTTAATATCTCCATAACTAGAAAGTTCCCAGCCATGGCGTAGAAAAAAAAATGCAATTACTGGGGAATGGAGGACAACAAGTAGCTTTCGGCTTCATAAGGGTATTTTACACCCATTATTTCTTCGACGCGGGCGAATTCGCCGCCATAAGCTAGTCGTGAACAAAAATCAGAACCACATAACCTTGACCTAAAAACCATCCATTTCCCAGCTACTCCTCAAACAGATCACTTACAACATTTACGCTCCTAATACCAGAAACAAACATGATCTTTCATTCGCGGAAATCTTTATCTTCCATCTGTCAAACCCTCCATGCGGACTTCGTAAGTTTTATCCCGAATATTCAATATCCTGGCTCTTTCCATTAGCGTTAGATTGATATGGAGTTGTGATCTATTGTCGGATTACATGTAATACCCTTTTTATTGTGCCCGTGTAATATGTAATTCAGTAGGATTAGGTTCGTGGATTCAATATTGGGAACGTGTATTTACACATGTAATGAATTTTGGGGCGATGTCCTTTTTCATGTTGGTATTACCTATAATTCTTAACCTACTCTTGGTTAAGTAGTAATGAAAAGATAGCCAGTATAAAAGGTTGGTAGACAGGCTTACTTAGATAGATAGAATTTGTTTCATTATGTATACACCATCCAAAGTTCAATTTACATAAAAGAATGCATTTCACATCGGGTGGCACAATCTAACATTATCTTTAAAAGGTCTTTTCAAGACAATCTTTGGATGGATTAGAGGCAGAGGGAGAAACAATACTGTAGGTAGTTAATAGGTTTAGGCTAATATCAGATGCCCTATGGAGTAATGTCCACTTTATATCATTTGCCTTTACACCACCAATCCGTATTGATCGTGCCTGTTGGATATCAACCCATCATCACTCTCTTTGACGAAGTCTCAGCCCCAGACTATCATCACGGGAACATTATAAACTCATCATCATCAATAGCTTGCCCTTATCCCAATTCGTTTGGGGTAGGCGCAGCATGTCTTCTTCCATACTTCTCTATTACTCGTCGTCTCATCAGACACCTCCATCGTTTCTTTGGTCTTCCTTTTCTCTTAAAGCCATCCACATTCATACTAAACTTCCCCTTTCCTCACGACATTATTATAAACTCATCTTATACCTAGTCTTTTCCAAACCATTTTGTTAGCATCCGGGTAGACGGGATACCCGGATGCAGCTGCACACAAGAATCTTACACCTATCTGCTTTCCACAATTCGGTTACATTATAAACTGTCGGCTGATTATAAACCGATGATCTTATAAACCACGCTTCTGTTAGTTATAAAGATAAACTCAAAGCACTCATAGTTTAGTCTACCGCGTTATATAACAATAACTAATAGTGAATGTGGGATATATGTTGGTTAGTAAGGAGTCATTATTAAGCAGCCAAAAAAACCTTATTCTGTTTGAATACCTGAGTTCGTGAATACCTAAGATCGATGTATGCCTCTTACGAATAAGGGCTGCCGAAGACGTTTTAAATGAAATTGTATGATTTCAAAGAGGCCAAGGAGTTTCTTGTCCTTTTAATTCTTTATTGAGAACTGGAACTGTGGTCAAAAATATCAGTATAGTGCACACCTGCACAGGCGTAAATACCAATAAAGCATTTGAAATTAGCCTATCACTCACACAAGTTTAAAATGACTGAAACGACTTTTTTTTTCAAAACATACGTACATTTTACTATCTACAAACACGATTTACATTAACGTTGGGTTACAGTAGATATCTAAGCATAGTTAAATAATGATAAAGACTAGGTATCATCAATAAGACTTTCTGAACTGACTGACCTTGCAATGATGACCTAATCTATTGTATTCTTTAAAATTAGGTACATAATAAATCTGACAATTTATTCAAATACACGTTTCCTCAAAAAAAGACAATGAACTAAGATCGTAAAATAAATCAAATGGATTAGAATCGTATGAGAATTAAGTATTAGTTATGTAAATACAATATTAATTTGGACATTATTACGTGTTAAAGATTTAATCCAGTATGCAGGAGAGTACCTACTATTTGTACTTCAGTGTAACATAATTTAATAGCATATCATCACGCCTGTAATCTAAGAAGCATTTTCTTTTCAAAATTGATATCCGTATATTTTCGTTTTGTCCATTAAATTTATTTCAAGTTTTTTCCCCTAGTTAGATCTAATGACACCCTTTCAGATAAAATATACAAGAATATGATTAGACCACACATATTCACTCAATATGTAAAATAATAGGATCCTTCTAAGATTGAAGGGAGATTAGATCGCGTCGAAGCTAGAAAATTATAATATGTATGTAAATATGTTAATACATGCATGAGGAAGCTTATCTTGAATGGGAATGTTCTTTCAGTTTTTATAATGAAGGGTGTGAAGCTGAATGACTGTCGTAGATCGAGTAATTTGCGGGAGAAGTAAACCTAGTAGTTATGTATATAACATAACTACTTTTTAACCTTATTGCTCAGGGAATACGGGCGAAAAGTAGTCGACCGTCAGTGAATTCGGTAGTTCACGCGGCTACACACCAAGATCTACATTTCTAGTATAACATGGACTTTTATTTGTTTAGATTTGCCGTACAATGAGAGATCCGCATAAACTGGTTTTATATACTGGCCTGATTGGTCGCCGCGTGTACATATAATGAATTTTTGATTTCGACAAGGTTTGACTGATGTGTACTTTTACAAAGATTACGCGTAAATACATTAGCCAGCTCAGTCAAATGGTGTTCCTACAAGCACGGTGTCAAGTAATACATTAAAAAAAAAATTACAAAGATAGATGCTGTATATGTATAAGAGACCTCATTAAATCAGACAACAGAGATACCTAACCCATTACATATTTATTTCCGTCATGAGATATCGATAACAATCACATCTGTGAAGTTCTGCTAGCTAATTTATTTCGACCCAGTATAATATTTTAAGTTAAACTGTAGATCTATCCGAAAACCAAGAAAACACGAACATCAGCATTCTCCTGCCCTTATCCCAGTTTATTTGGGGTCGGCGCAGCATGTCTTCTTCTTCCATACTTCTATAGTCTTCGTTATCTCAGCAGTCACCACCTTTCTAGCCATACCATCCTTCACACAGTCAATCCATCAATTTTTTTCTTGGTCAACAACAATACGCAAAAAATAGAGCATTTAAAATGAAAACTGAAACCCAGCCAACAGGCGTTTCCTGTACATCCGAAGCCATCAACAATACTAGCAAGTCTGGAATATTCTACGCACGTAACGACTAGAAGCACTGACAGACAGATAGATCTGTCTGATCGTTTCGAACGGGTTGCGTATTGTTTTAGTGTGGGAGTATGATTGAGTGGATAAGGGATGAGAATACCATCTGCCTAGCCTTTTCCCAGCTTTTTTGGGGTCGGCTTCCAGTATTACCGTATACAGCTGAGCAACTGCCTATCTGACCTCCACAACCCAGTTAGTACTGGTTAATACGAAACCCCTTGGTAAGACTGGTGTGGGAAGAGTATAATTATGGCAGGTAATATTTAAGGTAGCTATGTCATGGGTTTTGTGATCGCTATCGACTGCTGAGCATGAGGTCTTGGGTTCGATTCCTGGGTCGGGCAAATTGTTATTGGGTTCTTCTATCTGGAATTTCTCAGTTCTCTCCTGGTTGATGGTAGTAGACTCGCCCTCGTTTACATGGGACTTAAATGTAACTGGCGATAATGTAGGTGTAACTAATAATAGACACCAGCAGAAACCCAAGGGTATTACAGGCGTTATGTGATGTTTATGTTATTGAAGGTGAGGATTTTGTGATAAATGACTGAGGGTTAAGTGAAGTGGAACCGAATTACAAAATTTTCTTACTTGAGGGAACTGACTATACCGTAAGTGTGCTACTGCTGAAAATGAGGATCTGAGTTTGATTTCCAGGTTGGAAAAAGCATAATAAAATTTTACCAACAGTTATTAGGGGAACAGGCTAGAATCAAGATACATGTCGGGTAGATGGCAATAGGCATGCCCCCTTATACATGGGACTCCAACATAAGTAACGGAATACCTGTAATTTAAGTACACACGATGTTACGTAAATTCTGGGCCAACACAATTTAGATTGCCATCGAGGCATTACGAAGAATAAAACATTATTTTTTAGCTTACATATAAAACAATTCGAAAATACTGAAATATTTTCACAGCATATCGCGTGAATATTGACAGGCAAGCTGTTCAAAAAATATAAATCGTTACAATTTTCGCTTCAACATTTCCATACGAATCGTATGCGATGCATCTCTGATAGTTGTTTGACATGCAATCACTTTTGTTACGGCTTACTTATTTATTATTGCTGGTTTAAAAATAGACACTGAGTTTGATATATGGGACCGATGACCTAGAGAAATCGGTGGGGGCAGACTATATGAAAATTGCTGAGGATTGGAGTTTCTAGGGTTGTACTGTGGTAGGATATGGTGGAGATGGATTAAAGCTATGACTGAGTGGCGTCCAAGGAGTGGAAAGAGAAGTGTTGATCGTCTGGAGGCGAGATGGGCAGACGAGATTGTTGGCATCACGACAATATCCTGGATGAGGCACGAGAACGTGCATGTGCCCAGCAGTAGGTGAGGTCGGGCTGTCCATGATGATGAAGGTTGACATGATTGCTTCATGAAACACGCCTCCACATTCTTCTCTCCTTTAAAACTCAGGTTTAGTATTAGTCACTACAGTAATACCAAACGATGTCATAGAGCAAAAACGCAGAAGGCAGCACACAATGAAGAAGGCGTAGCTTGAGAAGGCAGCCGGTAGACATTGAAAGTAGGTTCATCGAGAACGTAATGAACTGACGACGGCCACTGTGGCGATGTTTGGTTAGTCCTATTTCTACGTCCGATTCTTCAGTAGTAGACGTTCCAGCTGAATAATGATCATCATTATATCGTAACATCACGCCTGTTATCCCCGAAAAGTTATGCAGAGGAGTACCTAATAGTACCTACATCCACATTTCGGCAGTTCTTTATGTTTTAAGTCCCATATAATAGGAGGGCAGCCTATTGCCAACAACCGGGCACAAATCCAGATTCCATGTCTGCTCCTGACGAATTCCTGGCGAATAAACCCAATAGCACTTTTCCCGTCCCGGTAATCAAAACCCAGGACCTCATGCTCAGCAGTGGCGCTTACTACCACTCGTTACTGACGATAAAATAACCTCGGGAACTCAGCAGTCGCAAGATTGTTGTAAACTGATTCTACAAAACAATTATAGCACAGCAGTAGATATACTAAAAACCTTTCTCCCAGGGACTGTCACTAACTTTATACACTCATATTGTTTTCAGTATTTCATCAAACCAATAAAACTGTCGACGATATTCAGCGCTCATTCCGTACATATTGTATTAAATTTTCAATTAGCAGAAACTAGGAGTCACCGTTATTTCGGGCTGCGATGGCGCACGCTATGCGTTCTGGCTGTTAAGCTTTACGAGGCTATAAACCATGGCCCCAGTTCGACATCGTATCTATACTAATGTCAAATTAATAACAGGTATTTTTGTTGGTTTGGAAATTATATGGTGGAACAAAATCGATTGGCAAATCACAATGATTTTTATTCAGAGTGAAGTGTTTTATTGCATGGATATGTTGACACTACATATTTTAGCAAAACTAACTAAATTAATCAGCAGGGAATAGCGGGCATGATTCCTATAGTAGTAGAATATGTAATTGTGTAGTCTCAAATCGTTATTAGCAATTTATCGAATTTTGGCAAGCTGTAAATTCAATTTTGGTATGCTCTTATTGTTGTACAATAAGAGCATACCAAAATTGAATATAACCGGTATTGTATAGAACCTGGTTCTTTTAACCTAACAGAGGAGTTTGTTCTGCCACTTCTTCTTCTCCTCAGCTAAAACACTAGAAAGTGGCGAAGGGCAGGCGTATAGGGGGGACTGTCTCATGTTTTGACGTTCAAAAAGTGCTGATTATCAGCCTAATTTGAATAAATGACTTTTGATTTTGACTTTGAACCTAGCCAGCTTTCTATTTATTTAAAGACATCCTCGATTTAATTGCTGACAAGGTATTGCTGGTGGGTTTCATTATGCTGTCAAAATAACTTTTTAACAGATTATCTTGCTGACAGAAAATTAATAAAATACCATGCCATTTAACTTCTTACTTCTCATTTGTACATGATAACGATGGAAACATCAAATATACGAAACAGAATACATTGAAAACAGACACCCACTACCTCACTTACAATGAACGATTCTCATTTATCAATAAAACTTTCTTAATAGTACATACAGTATTAAGCCATAGTGTCGAGGAAACAGCCAATTATGCTATAACTGGTGATTACGATTAGTATTTCCACAATCAGTCCAGTGATCTAGTCAGTCTATGACAGCGTCGGATGGAGCTAGAAAGGAAGCGGTAATGGTTTAAGTAGGATTCTGATACCCGGGGAAGAATTGTATCGTGAGAATGTGATTTTATAAGAGAACCAGATCAATGTATCTTGTATGTGGTGATATAATTAAAAATCCTAATGCTTACATTTCTGTAGAGATGATAAAGAAAACTCAAAACTAACAAAATTGGTCCCTGTAAATCTGAAGAAAAGCAAATCTTAAAGGATCTTCTATCAATCTTTTTCAAACAAGCAATTCAAAGACAGATGGCATACACTGAGCTGCTCGGAGCTCGATTGGTGGATTTCGACCCACTCGCTCTCACATAGAAGTCTGTGTTTCAGCAGGGAAAATTAGAAGTTGATTACGCTATGGGCTTCTGATCAGGCAGGGCAGACAAAAAAAAACAATTCTCTATTGAACAATTTTTCCATAAAAACCATAAAAAATCCTGTATCCAGCATAGAAGAAGACCATCTTCTTCTATGCTGAATACAGGTTTTTTTTTGTTGTCGCTGAGGGCGGCCTAGAAACCGCTGCGTGACGACCTAGAGGGGTTGGAGGTCTTTGCCCAGTGGGAAATTTAGGCTAAAGAACAAAATATATGTTGGATTTGGCGTATCTATGCTGGCATAGAAACCAATACCCCAAATCCTTTATAAAACCTAAAACATTTGCTTTTATCAGATCCATTGACCTATTAATACAGAATAACGGTACAACAGTTCTATGAATACGCAACATGGCAGTATTTTTTGCACCTGTTGCAGTTGATTTATAGAGGAAACTAAAAAATTAAATTGTTTAGTCATGGCTCGTTAAACGAACGGTATTTTGTGCTTTGTTGTTATTAATTTTAAGTACATATTTGCTTTTTTAACTTTGATTATGGCGATTGGAGAATCTGTATAGTCTATGGAAAATAAGTACCTACCTAATACTTCCGTTGTTTCGTAAATGATGACGATGCTGCTGGATATATGGACGACTTTTGAATTGGGGTAAAAATAAATGATGTGTAAAGAGACGGAGAGGGAGACGAGAATGGGTGGATTATTTGAGAAAATATATTAAAGGAAAAAGGACTAAATGATACCGCTACGGCTGACGAGGAGAAAGGGAAAAAAAGGTGGGTCGACCCCAAGTAACATGGGCATGAAAATGATATCGCTTTTCCAATCTTTGACAGTTGTTACGAGTGCCACCTTCAAACCTCTTAGTAAGACTGCTCGTCTTACCAAGGGACACTCTGTTATCTAGTTACTGAGTTGTGGAAGTCAGATAGGCAGTGGCTCTATGATAAATAATATGATAATATCTTCAGTTGATTCCGGTTGGCTCGTGGCTAAATAATAACAGCCGCACGGGTCGATCTTTAAGGTTAAGCCCTGCTTGCCGAGGTTGGTCCGTTGATGGGTGACCATAATAACATACCGAGTTTCCTCCGTGCCTCGGAAAGCACGTTAAGCCGTTGGTCCCGGCTGTCATTTGTAGATCTTTGATAGTCGTTACGAGTAGTCGGAAGCCAAAAGTCTGACATCCAGTCTTATCAAGGGGTATCGTATTACCCAGTTACTGGGTTGTGGAGGTCAGATAGGGAGTCGCTTCATGTAAAATACTGGTACTCAGCTGCATCCGGTTAGACTGGAAGCCGACCCCAAGTTAGTTTGGGAAAAGGCTAGGCAGATGATGATCTTCAGTTGATTCCGGTTAGACTGGAAGACGACACACTATGGATATTCAATGTTACTTAAGACGAAAAAGGTATATATTTAAAATTTTTCGTAAGAAGTTAAAAATTGCTCTACACTTTTTGAAGTTCACTTTCCATTTCGGAAAATAAAGACTTGAAAGTTTGTAAAAATGTCGTAAGGTGTAAACGCTCTTAATAGCTATTTGTTAAAACAAATCATCACAATAAAACGTCGAAAATACTTTACATTAACCTCTTAAATCTCACACAACACAACAAAATTAAATTAATAGCTACAGGAATTATTCTTTAACAATCGCCCTTTGTAAAGCCCAACAGTACTAAAAATATAGCTCGACAGACAGACATTCACTTTAGACAAATGAGCGATTATTAAGATGAACGATAGCAACTGCACTGTCTGTCAATTTTATGTATGGATTCCGGACTACACGAGTTATTTCTTATATGTTTTGTTTTATTTTTTGTGTGTCTGGCGAGAGCTACATTGGCAAAAGAATGAAGGTTGAAGGGTGAGCAGAATGGTGAGACATCAAAATAGACGATAAAACGTATCAAGACATCTTATTAAACTAAAACATTATTCAAATTAACTAAAATGTTCACTTCGCGATCCGACGATTTATATTTCCGGCAAATGACTGAGGCATTAAATATTTTAGTCGATATTCTTTTATCATTTTAGGCATTATAGGTACATAAGTACTACATAATGAGCCCTGTTAAAAGATTTCGAGAATCATATTAAATGAACATGCAAAAATACAGATAGTTCGTATTATTATATTTCTTAGTGTCCCTAAGATTTTAACAAAAAAAGAATAAAGATTTCTCTCATAATTTACGACATAAATAACCTTTAAGTAGTGCATGGTGAGCTATTCAGGGTAATCGACATTCAGTACTATACAGGTGTACTATAGATATTTTTTTTACTGAAAAACATGTTTTATGATGAGGAACATGTTCAGTTTGATGGTCTGTAGCACACCCTTAAGGATGTATATACCCTTTCCGTTACACCCTGTATACATTTTTCATGAAATTTAGCCTCTCCTCATAATTAATGATAAAATAATGAATATTTACGTAAATCTAAACATTTAGGCGTGATCTAATCTTTTAATTGAATCGATGAAAACGAATGGCTGACCGTTAATAAGATAAATTATCACAAATGCCGGGAATATGAACTTCGGGCTTTAAATGAAAACTTTTTTGTTTAGCTAAATCGTTCTAATTTTAGAATTAGGTAGGTATTTGTAGATTATTTTTATGGATCATCCATGAAATAATCTACATCACGGTTGTTTATTTTGCCCTGCAGGGAATAGGGGATGATCACATTTTTTTTTCTTTGTCCATCGGGTAGTTTATTGAAAAGTATTGGACTCGTATTTTTTCTTTTTTAACGTGGTCATAAAATAACGGAGATATATTGAGTTGAAATGGCGCATGACGTCACATGTAGGTAAGTTTTATACCTACTTGTGACGTAGTAAGCCCCCACTCTCCAACTTTAATGAGTTTTAACTAAGTACTTTTTTGATATTTTGATAAAACAATAAATACGTGTCTAATATTTTTGTATTACCTGTCTGACGGACAAAATAGAATGTCGTTTTCTTTACCCAGTCCGCACCCCTATTGCCGACGGAAAAATTCAATAAGTCTCTGCCCGATCTGAGAATCTAACTCGGAAACTCAGCGTGGCGATCACTAGCGTTTGTGATCACTAGACCAACGAAGCATTAATTATGATGCACTCTATCTTTTATGTATCTTTTATAATTTTTATAATTCTATATAAACACTCAGCTAGAAAATCTAAAAATAAATAAACATTTTTAGCTGATTGTTAAAAAAACAATAGGGGTATATAACGATCTCCGTAATCCGATTTTTTTTGTCCGATGTACAAAAAAAAAAAGGATTATCCCCTATTAAGTTATTCTTTAATTTGCAATGGAATAATTAACTTAGGTATACTTACTAATTACGTTAGTTAATATTTTATCTAAGGTAATCAGAACCATGAATAAACTTAACATTTAATTAAGGGAAATGCAGATAACTTTGCTGCTAAATATTTAACTATAACAAACATTATTTTTACGTCCTGTAAAGGAGTGGACACAAGATGAACTGTAATTATAGCTACAGCTGAATGACAAATTACTATATAATAACAAAACTAGCTGACCCACGCAACAATGGTCTGCGTCACATTTTCCCAGTTTTTTCAACATTTTTCATTGATGATCCGCTCCTATACGTCATAGCGTGATGTTATATAGCCTATATATAGCCTTCCTCGATAAATGGGCTATCCAACCCGAGATATGTTTTTAATATGAATCAGTAGTTCCTGAGATTAGCGCAACAAAGTCTTCAGTTTTATAATATTAGAATAGGTTACAAGGTTTTTGAACGACGACGGCAACACATGAGCGGATATTTTAACATTTTTTTCTTTATGTTATCAATAAATTATGGCTAATAATGTACAACATAAGAAACGGAAATGAACAATAAAAAAATACTAAATGCTTGCAGATGTTGCTATAAAAGAAAAAAAACAATATGTGTCAAGTATGTGTCATCATTACTCATTAAGCTGTGCAGTCAAAAGAGGAATTGTGTTTATTTTGAAACATAGCTAGAATGTTTGTTTGACGACAGTTTTCACTAACGCGACACTTAAATGAATGCCTAAAATAATTGCACCAGATTGTCGGTGTAACAAAACGCTTTAACTTCACATTAATTTTGTAGGTGTTACTTATTGTTGATTTTAATGGGGTTGTATTCGTTTGTTTGGTGGCCCGAACAATTAAATAAGAAGACCTTACACAATTTTGGGCATAATTTTACGTTTTACAATCTATGTCACCGGTTTTTTTTTTTTTTTTTTAAATACACTATCAACTGTAGTCAATATCAGTAAAACTCTGTTCGCCCCCTATAGGTGAAAGGACACAAAGATAAGAAAAATCTGAACTACTGTAAACCTGTAAACCCTCGTCATTGCTATCTCGACAGTAAGAATACTGTGGAAAAACGAAACGATAGTTGTAAGACACGGAGTAGTGAACAAATGGAGTATTAACTTATGATAAATAAAAGCACTAACATGGTCTGCACCTTCTCTTTCTGAGAAGAAGACTGAGTGGGGGCAATTTACAAACATCAACGCGCTGCAGTTCGAAGCTGTAAATGATAAAAGCGCAGAGACGATGCAATGCCAGTAGTCCCTTAAAAACGCCTCACACGTTTGAGGTCATGCCTCATCATGTTTAGACCCCACCACGAATATGAAAAGTATGCAGAGTATCAATCGCGGGTAGGTGTTCAGAGGCACGGTCGCGTTTCTTTATTCAAGATTTAGCTAGCCGGACTCAAGGAAAAAAAATACCTCTCCATTTTATTCTTCTCGCTCCGTGTCAAAACTACACCCATAGCGCGGGTGTACGATAGTGATAACAAGTTTTACCCGTTTTATATACGCGTAAGTACGGATCGCTATGATTAAGTGTGGTGGGGTGTACTTGAGTAAGCTTTGGTAAAGTGTTCCTTTTTACCAAATTGGATGCGGGATTGTAAAGTTTGTTGCGCGTTCTTTTTATAGGGATAGCCTTTTAAGTTCTGGACTTGAAGTGAGTAGAAAAATGCTGGGACGGATGGAGAGATATTTTTTTATATTGGTAAACAATTGTCAGGCAGTGTGTAGGTACCAGAAGACGGGTGTCGCGTCGGAAGCCTAAAAACGCTGGCGAGACGACTAAGTGGCGTTTGTGAGAAATTAGCTGGATAACACCGCGCGGACTGAAGAGTGGAAAAGGCTATGGGGCCTATGGGGGTTACCTTTGCACAGCAGTGGTACAAAAGAGGCTAATAAACAAAATAAAAAAGGTATAGAATTCCTGCTAAATTCTAGAGCCTAGTTAGTAATGAAAAGAAAACTTCAAAATTCAAATCTATAAAAAGCAAAAATAAAACCTCTATTTTTATATCACTAAAGAAGATAGTCGTTTTAGAACTCTAAATACCAAGGCAAGCAAACACACTTTTTTAAATTGTAGATAATTCAGAAATCCCGAATCAACCATACATGCCCAAATACCCCGCTTTCCACCATTGTCTTTGTATAAAAACAAAAGCGGGTAGCATCAGATAGTGTCCATCAAGGGGATTGATTTTGTTCGCACTCAACTGCCCCGGCATTGACAAGGCTGCTTTTTGTGCAAGCAACTTTTTTATATTTGATCGAACACATAACTTTGCTAGAGCGCAGAAATCATTTGAGTGCGGACGAGTATGATAGGAAATGTAAACAGAGATTAGGTGTTTAGTTAGCCGACATGGCAATCGTGAAGAAATAATCAGTTGGATTTTTATTGCGTTAATTAGTTTATTTTTTTATCTGGAGTTATTTTGCATCATCGTTTAACCAGATTTTTAAATGTAACCGAATATAGCGAAAATAGGGGATACTCCTATTATTTTTTTTCTTTGTCCGTCGGGTAGTTTATTGAAAAGTATTGGACACGTATTTTTTCTTTTTTCACGTGGTCATAAAATTACGGAGATATATTGAGTTGAAATGGCGCATGACGTCACATGTAGGTAAGTTTTATACCTACTTGTGACGTAGTAAGCCCCCACTCTCCAACTTTAATGAGTTCTAACTAATTAATTTTTTGATATTTTGATAAAACAAAAAATACGTGTCTAATATTTTTGTATTACCTGTCTGACGGACAAAATAGAATGTCGTTTTCTTTACCCAGTCCGATCCCCTATTACGTGGCTCAAATAATAACGCCAGTTTAGCCTCAACCGTAGGTTAAGTAAATTGCACTAATTTATCGGGTATTTAGTCTGAACGGCCCATAAAACAAATGGACCGCGTGTCATTCGACGTAATCAAAAATTTTCTACGTTCGAAAGGCCCGGTGATATAAACATAAGCACATCAAGTACATTCGAATGCAAAAAGTTAAAATAAAAAAGTATTGTGTTCTTTGCAGTGTTTAGTTGGCAGTGAGGCATATAATATGACACATCATCATCATTTTCTTGCCCTTGGCCCAATTTATTTGGGGTCGCAGCATGTCTTATTCTTCCATTATTCTCTATTACTTGTCATCTCATCAGATTGAACTCATGCCAGCCTGGTACATATAAAGAGTGTAAAACACCTCTTAACGAAGCCGAAAGGCACTGGTTCTCCCTGTCATTTGGATATTTTTTTTGTTCTACACCATACCTGGGAACCTTCTAGTTACGGAGATATTAGGGGTCAAAGTTCCAACTTTTTGACAAGTATTTTTTTAAACACAAGTTTTTAATGTAAGATTTTTACTTTAAACACCTCCACGATCCCCATAGTATTCAATCCTTCCATCAGCACAATGTTTTGAGTGCGTTACATTGAGTTCTACCACAAAACATGATTTAACACCCCCCAAAAAAAAGTCGTTTCCCAGCAATAATTTTTCCGTAAAG
This sequence comes from Cerastis leucographa, assembly GCA_963082945.1. NCBI lineage: Eukaryota > Metazoa > Arthropoda > Insecta > Lepidoptera > Noctuidae > Cerastis > Cerastis leucographa. Next base: position 12,001,080 of record OY720371.1, on the reverse strand, counting down.
TTACTTAGTTTCATGTACAGAATGCTTGGTTGATGACGGCTTCGTGATGAGGTGATTTACACGGTGTATAATATACAAACATATATGTATGTTCCCCAAAATGTACCAGGCTGGCATGAGTTCAAGGCGGACTGTATTTTAATAATTCTGGGTAGCTACGGTCTTCTACAGTCTTCCTGTACTGTAGTTCGTATTTTCCAGTTTCTTGCTAAAGTTTCAGGTTTCCATTTTTTTCGCCAGTCATCTGACGTAACCGATAAGGGTATAGAGTGGCGGACTTGTCCCTATAAAAAAAATACCTGAAATTGTGCCAACCAGTAATGGAGATAGATGTATTCTGTTTATTTAGATGATTTCAAATAGTAAATATTTAAATACTTAGTTAAAATTCATAAACTATGCGGCTATCACATGAATGCGACTGTCCCTTTAAATTAATTTTGAAATCATTCTATCACCGGTCCTTTCCAATGTAGTAAATTTTTGATTATGGTCGAATGGCACGCGGTCTATTTGTTTTGGGCCGTTCAGACTAAATACTCATTTATCTACTTATACAAAAAACTTTCCTGCTCACAAAATATGTTTAATATTCTCATATATCTTAGCGAATGTATTCGCCATTGGGTTTTATTTCGGTAGTTTGGTGAAACTTATTCTAAAACTTAACTACCTATATTTTATTATTTATTTATTTTTTACACGGCGACCCATCAAGCTAAACATTTTCATTATAACAACGCCCTTTGTATAGATTTCCCGTACAATAACAGATCCGCATAAACTGGTTTTGTATAGCCTGATTGGTCTTCGTGCGTACAGTTACAGAAGCTAGTAATACAAAGAGGAATTACTAATCCGACAATCTCAGCCAAGCTGCACTAATTAGACGTACAGCACCTTTAATTGGCTGTACCAGTAGCTGTCTATGTATGCCTGGTACATGTGTCGAAGGGTTAATCACATGTAATACAGTAAAAGAGGGAGAAAGAAGACCCTACCATCCACTCGTAGTCATCCCACGATCATGTGCTTGCAACAGCATCCAAATATCGGGAGCTCACAATAAATAATAATCACGGAAGCTATCCCACAAGTGACAGTGTAAGTTTGTAATACAGTAGTTAGCAATACACAGAGGAGTAATGTTAACTAATCCGACAGTCTCTGCAGAGCTGCGCTAATCAGACGTGCAGCATGTTTGATTGGCAGCACCAGTACGTGAGTATGTGAGCCTGGTACATGTGTTATCTGCGTTTTAGGTTTAGCAGGAGCTGGTTGTTTCGGGCGCATCGTTTGAGTAGTGTAAAGACAAAAACTAATTCTTCTACTTCTTCAAGTTCAATGATTATTTACATTGAAATAAAGATAATGCCACCGCTGAAGTAAGCTCACCCCCAAACTTCACGAGTACGAAGATAAACAAAATAACTTTCCTCATACGTGAAAAATCAATCTATTTGATGGACATTATCTGATGTTTTCACTATTTGTTTTTCCACGCTTGCAATCATTTCTACGTGATAAGGTTGATAGATTGTCGATTCCAATCCAGCATTCCCATTAGCCTTCGAAATTCGAAAAAGATTATCATTTAAACTTCGTCCAAATGTTTGTTAAATTAAAACCTTGATCCGACAAATTGCGGCAAAAAGTTTTTAATGTGGACTTGTGGAGTGGTATTTTAAAGTAACTTTTCAATTTGGTCGAAAGGCCAGAAAGTTATACTCCCAAAGTAAGCCTAAAACGGCTTCTTTTTATTAGCTTTTCATTCACTTTCTTTGTTAAGGATTAGGTTTTTATAAGAGATTTTTTATCGTTCTGGGGCCTGAACCAAAGTATACGTAGATGCTTAAAATGTAAACTGGAAACATTGGTACGTAGGTATGTACTTGTGACAGTTGGACGAATGTGGGACATAATTTTTTTTTTCACGAACTGGTTCTGGAAGATAGTATTTACACGCCCCCACAATCTAGATTAAATACCTATTTACTGTTATCGCTGAATGTCTGACAACCAGTCTTACCAAGGGGTATCATATTACCCAGTAGTAACTGGGTTGTGGAGGTCACGTAGGCAGTCGCTCCTTGTAAAATACTGGTATTCAGCTGCTGGTTAGACTGAAAGATGACACAGTTGGGAAAAGGCTAGGCAGATTTATGATGACTTATTAGCTGACATTAAATAAATAATATGAAAACACCGGATTATTCATGTAAAGAGACTGTATCATTCGACTAGCACACTTTGATCGATACACATCTCAATACAGATGATATCTTACTTAGCATTCATTGGAACTAGCAATATAGGGCACTGATTCGAAGTAAATTCCAATAACGTAATTGCAAATGAACGTAGTAGTGAATAGATAGCTTGTCATCTACAAGTAGGGTTTCAATTTCGAAACAGGATTTTAGTTTGAGAAATATACTTTTGGATCATCTTTTTTCCATGTTAATTTATATAATACCTGGTTTTTTTAAGTACTTCTTTGGAAATAAAACCGATTTCACCATCTGCAATCAAGTCAATGAAACAATCAATAGTCATCGACTTACGGAAGTCATGTTATTTTCCACGTTTCAGTGTTTAAATCGGTATTTTTGCAAAAACTTTTTATTCCAGCCGTTTAAATAGTCGTGCGAGTGTGATGGTTTCTCACACAAATTCTTGTCGAGTATTCATTTTCCATTGTTACTAAAAGTTATTAGCATATCATCCAACTAGACATAAAAGAAGAAAAAAAGTATTGTATAAGATAAATCAAACTGCTTCCTCTAAATCGATCCAGAAATCACGGAGTTATGAGGTAACACATATTATTGAAAACCAGCGGAATTGAGAACCCCCTCTTTTAAAGAAATCGGGTAAAAACCAGGTATTACTCGAAATATCCGGACAAACCCGGATTGATGGTAACCCTATCTACACAAGACACGATTCAATTGAATTATTTACGAAAGAGCGATACGCTATATTGTATGCTTGAGAAATATTCACTTTAGTACATGGAATGTTTTGGCTTGTTACTTTATGATCCTGCAAGATTTGAAAGTGAATAAGGAATTAAGTATTCCGGTAACATCGGTTTAAAAGTCAGATCGGTGAAGGGGCCTTTAAATAGTTACTTAATCAATCAATTAAGCATTAAAGTTTTAATGTTGGTAGTTAAACAGGTTTAATGATGAGGAACGACGTACACGCAACCCAGGTTTAAGTGTTGAAGTAGCAATAGTATTTTAGTATTTCATGTAGTTAAGTAAATGCAGCTTCTAATGAAAATCTATGTAAACTGGTTCTGAGGAGTTTGGTTCCTAAATAAAGGCATTTGCCTTGCATTGAATAATTCGGCGGCTCCACTAAGTAAAATACTGTACCTAATCAATGTTGTTGAGCTGTCATAATGAACATTATAGCCATAACTTGCGCTACGCTAATACCCCGTTTTACCCCCTGAAAAACACAGCATAATAACCAAAGCCCATACGGACTTTATTTCACTTCTAATCAAAGACATAGGACCAACAACTTCATAACGAATCGAACACTTAGAAAACATAATTCGGGACACCGCAGTGGTCCCAAACAAGACATCTTGACCCTTAGTTTGTGCCCCAAGCCTCATTAAAACTTGCCTCGGTGTACGGTACCCTCGTAATCCTGCGGTGATACATTAAGGGGTCCTCATGCGTATCATCCTTAAATTACTTTAGCTGTATTGACTTTTTTGGAGAAGTGAATTTATAAGTCAGAAATATAGCGAAGGTTTACTCCGATAATTGGCGAAAATAAAAATTAGCTATCTGATGCAACAAGTAAAAAAACAAATTGACAACGTGGAAATATGCAATTGAGTTGAGACTCCATTTTGTGCGTACTCCGCGTCTATTTAAAAGTTGTACATTTTGAAGAAGGCTCAAAACAAAAACTAAAAATAGCTAGTTACCAATCTTTCTAGACTTAAACTACCCGCAGGAATAAAACTTACAGACTTATCATATGGACCATCAAGAACTTTCATCAGCGATTCATAATCGTAATCACGCAAAAAAATATTTAGCTGTCCCATACAAAATTTAAATACCTACTCGACCCAATTCACTTAACTTTGTTTTCAAATGGACGTTCTGCCATGGTCATAATTATCTTCGTCTACTTTCCGAACCCTGGATTCTGGGAAAATTATTTGCTGGCAATATTCAGGCAAAAGTTTCGCAAAAGATATGATACAGTTTTCGTGAATAACTTCAAGTGATGAAGTACGTACACAAAAATGTTACGGGAAGGTCTGGTGTATGTGTGACTATAATATAATCTTTTATTATTTGTAAGCGAAAGAAGATTTATTAAACTAATAATGCTGTCGTTGAGACTTAGGAGAAAACATTATACTATACAGAAAAAAAAATGTAATTGATCTACAGCGACTTCGTTAGTGCGTCAGGTTGTAAACTCTGTGAAAATTTTTATTCAAATCCGTTCAGATGTTTTTGCGTGATCGAATATGAAACATCCAAGCATACAAACTTTCACATTTTATTATATTAAAATACGATTTCATAGGTTGGACTAATTAACAAACAGGCAACTAAGGCAAACCAAGGTACATTCGGACAGACTGGGCAGACATCGAATACTAGACAGGACACATCATACCTAAAGGATACCAACGGGACCCTACTACTAAGGCCCCGCTGTCTGTTTGTCCGTCCGTCTATCACAAGGCTGCATCTTCTTTTAAACCGAAATAGACAGACACTTGAAATGTTAACAGAGCGTGTATTACCGCAATAACAAAAAAAATAAAAATACAAGGAAGTATTTTATTACAGAACCTTTAGTGTTAGAGTCACACTCTCGTTTGGTTTTGAATAACTTCCCTACATTTCAATCTCATAAAAATTGCACTTTACAGAAACACAGCCACTTTATACACACAGACAATTCGAATACAACAGTTTACTCCAGCCTCCGGGGCTACCCTTTGTCTCAGAAACGTTCAAATGTACGATTATTACATTCCCTGTAATACCCAGTAACTCCATTCGCGTTAAGAGAAATCTTAATGGCATTTCAGTATTGTACGGATTCGAGATATCTTTTATCTTTTTGTAAGAAAGGTGCTAAATGGGTTATTCAGTTTGATACAATTGTCTGAAATCTATCTACAAAATCTCTGGTGGAAAATTAAGGAAATAATTAGTTAGCTTCTTTGAAGAAATAGTCAGTGTTTCGTAATGTGACGGTTCTGGCTGGTATCCTAGAACCAAAATTAGAAGACATGTAAGATCTACAAATTCGGACTTTTCTCGAGGGGAGGATGATCATGAGGTGACCAGTCTACTGTACCCCACAGCAAGGTAATAAATTAAATGTAACCAAACCAGCTGATATTAACCACCGTGCAACAAAACTTAATTAAAACAACTACGTATCTTATCGTTTAATTAAACTAAACCACAAAAAACACAATTTCCACAAATTCTACTAAAACTAAGTCTAACCAAAACTAACCTAAACGGGTCTAATATGCTTGGTCTTTCAAAATCAAAATCAAAATATTTTATTTTACATAGGCCTACATGGGCACTTATAAAACGTCAACAAAAGGTGCACGGTTCGGGTTGGTCGTTTCCTATGGAGAAGAACCGGCAAGAAACTCCATGGTTACTCTGGTTTCCCAGCAACAGCCTGCCTAACAACTTTACATAAATAAAATAGGCTTTACGTAAAGTCTCTAAGGTTCTATTTAGCCCGATGACATCAATTTACACAAATATGAAGACGGTTGGAATAGAGCATTGTGATTTGTAACAATCCCACCGGTTCGTTATACGAATTTTCCGTTACAGATTACCCCGAGATGTATAACGGAAGTAGTAAGGATTTTGGTATTAAAAAAAGGTTGATAAAGTTAATATTATGGTGCGACACCTTCGGGGTAATTTTGAAACTTGAGCAACATTCATTGCAAACCGAAAAAGTGCCGTAAAAAGTTCGCGAGTGGACACAGTGAGTTTCGTGTGTCGGGAACAGAATCGAGTTGCGAGTGACAGTGGTAGTGGTACGAAGCACAAATATGAACAAGAAAGAGGGTAGACCGATTTGTCTGGTCATAAACACCCACCCACAATAACTTCAGTTTATCCGTGATCATGGTTTTGCAACAGTGCCGAAATATCGCGTTACAAGTATTATTGATAACATTAATTGCTTTTTTTACGTTGTACCCTCGGATAGAGATTGCTTGCAAGCGTTATACGTCGTTAGGATGCTAGAGTTACGCCGTCCTCTGTTTTGTCACATCTTTAAAAATATATTTTGTCCTCAATTTCAACTTAATTATATCTTAACTGTTTAAAAAACTCTAAACCCTTCATATTTTTACCAAAACTGACGTTGTCAGTTCCACCCATCAAATCCCACAGTAAATTTATAAGCATAGCCCACAGCGATGAAAAACAACTGATTCGTCTGATGGGGCGTAAAAACATCCCTAGCCACCATGACAGGCAGAAACGGGTGGAAAAATACAAACAATCGGGAATTGTTTTTGTTCGATTATTAATAACTGGTGAAATGTTTACTTACTGGATATGAGTGGGATTGACAGTAGGTTGTGTGTAGATTGCTTTTCAGTGTTTTCACAAACTATAAAATGGAAATTCTATTTCTAACGGGATACCTAAATATCCAGTTAGAAATGAATATTCCATTTTTTAAGCACTACCTTTTGAGATGATAATGCAATAAGCTGATGCTGATGAACCGAAATTGTGTTAAAAAAGATTTTTACGAATATTTATTTTACTTGAACATTGCACACGTGAATTTTAACATAAAAGCAAAGTGTGTTTTTTCCAGAAATTTTAATAAAACCAGTTGTTCCTGCAGATCATCCGGAATTAATTGTAATACAGTTGAAAAACACTACTATCCTCATTAACGCGTTTTCCTTTATACTGGTTTTATTTTTATTTTATTTATTTTTATTGGTCTACCAACAATTGTCCACACTGGTTTTATGCTTAAGGTAACATGCAAACGTTAATTACATCAGTGCAACAATCACTTAAAGGTAAACACCGCATGCATAATGAAGTTGTACAAGAAAAGAAAAAATAATTTATACTAATCTAGTTTTATGTTACTAGTATCTAAAAACTTAATTTAAAAAAAATAATTGCTTATATCTAAAAAAAAAGGAAGGAATAACAAATTTCATTCCAAGCGGGATAATGAAAGGTTTTTTTTATGGGAGATATTTATGAAAATTGGTTTTCAATTTGCCCAAACTGTCAAAGTGCAGATCGATCTTATCACTGCAGCTATTAATAACTTTGCAGAACCTCGCAATAGGGGAATTGGCGCCTAGAACCGTTCTTCTCTGCGGTGGGCAGAGAGGTGTCTGGTTAACTTAATCAACTTAGACAGGCGAAAACTAAAAACTTTTCAACTGAAAAAAAATATTCATCTACCCTCAAATTGTTTACAGTCGAAACGAGTCCAAATACGAGACAAACAAGATTCTCGCAGTGAAAGGGTTGCCATGGCGATTTAATTGGATTTTCTATGTAAAAGCTTTTATTGAAAGGTCAAGTTAAAAATAGGCTATTCCTTTTTTTGTTATATTATTATTCAGAATCATTTATAATCTTTGAATGGGAATAATTGGCAAAAAAGACTTAAGGAGGGACTTTTTTCTTATCAGTTATATTAGGACACAAAGGCATAAATAACATTGATATTATGGAGCCCAAAATGATGCACCTATTTGGGCTATTGTAAAGTATAAACCTTGTGTGAACTAGGTTCTTTTTTTTCAGACCTTTGGCTGACTTTTGACGGACTCTCGAAGATCTATAAATGACAACCGGGACCAATGGATTATCGTGCTTTCAGAGGTACGGAGGGAATTTGGTATGTAATGGGTAGTCCCATCCACGGACCAACCTAGGCAAACGTGGCTTTACTTGAAGATTGACCCGAGCGGCTATTATTATTTAGCCACGAGCCTTCAATTCTATCTTTCATTCAAGAAAAAAGTAACAACAAAATAAAATTCTACAGTAAATCAAAATTTTCATGAATTCACACGAACGCAACACTGCTACAACAAAATGGCGGATTCACACTCGTAAAGAGCATAAAGAATGTAAAGGTGACGCCACGGTGAGAGCTCCCACAAAGGACTTGGTATAAACATGAGATTCCATACACTGTACATAATAAAACAGGAGCTTTACTTCCTTCACGTAATAGGTGGATGGACTGGATGCGGAAGAACATGGCGATATGACTTTTGGGAATATTCGTTCAGGAAGTTCTGTGAAACACTTCGTTAACTAGATAAAAAGGCTATTTACGGTAGTATTTAGCGATTACTGTAGCGGTTTTATTCTGGATGGCTTTCTCATTCATCCACCTCGAGTTTATTTATCGTATATACTAGTATATAGCAGATATTATTGTTACTATCAAATACGCCTATCATTGACTGGCACCCCAAGAAACTTGAGTTCCTCTGCAATACACCTATTTCGGTACTATACACTGAGCAAATATTCTTCCATGACCGTGGACGATACAAAATGAGTATGTGAGGATCGCAGCAGGTGGCGTTCTGTGGTTTCTGTCTACTCCCATGGGGGAAAAGCGTGAGTTTAAGTATGTTTTTGTTTCATATTATTGGAAAATGAAAAGGTATAAGTTTCAATCTCAACAATTACAACAACCATCCATACCTTTCAACACAAAAAACAAGTCAATGCCACAACAAATTACTCTCAAACCGCACACAATACAAACGGTTCCTAAATCCTGCATACAGCATCTGAAAACATCAAACATTGTCCCATCCCTAGGGCGGACATTTGTCAAAAATCCGACACCAGCGCGTCACTAATTATGAAAACTGCCAGCCCGGTTGTCGGAGCGGCTGATTAATTACTGGTAACAGTGGGTCAAGTTGATTACGTCGTCGGGTGGAATGGAAATACAATAGTTTTTTTTTTTTTTTTTGACAAGTGCCCGAGACGTCAAGTTTAGGATGTGTGAAGATACGAGTATGTGCAGGTGTTGGAGTGAAAGATAAAATATTATATTCATAATTCAAACTAATGAGGTCGTTGCGGTTTAAAAGAAGATGTAGTGACAAAAATTTTAAAGAGTATACTTAGATGGTTGGTTCATATGGAGAGGATGAGTGAAAACGACTAACAAAAGGTATTTACAAGGCAGACGTGAGGAGCAACGCCGGGAGGGGACGCCCTGGAAGGACATATACTGACCTTATTGGTGACGCTCTTCAGAAAGGTCAGGTACGTACGTAGTACTCGCAACTTACGTGCATGTATGACCAGATGAACGTGGATGAGCCAAAAGGAGTATTTAAAAATCGTTGCAGGTCTCTTTGGTTTCTGCTTAGTTTATCAGAAATCCGTCATGGTGCGGTAGTTGAGGTTGTATTTAGTAGCACCAAACATAGTACTTTACTACTGAAACTTTATGAGAAAGTCACCACAAACTTTCAATTGTGCCATTTCATTAACAGGTTTTATAGAGTTTGAGGTAGTCCCAGTACAGATAGAAATCTAATGAAACTGGAAACCTGCCTCTTTATCGTAATAAATATTTTGTACATCATGTAAGATAGTCACGAGCTCGGCCATATTTTAATAATAATTGATTACTTTATAATTGTATGTGAATCCTTCGCAAATCAGCTAGATATATTTACCCAACATAAAAGTCTGTTAAATACTAGGTCAACGTCTAATTGTTAACGAAAAAAAAAGAGTTAAAAGCAGGAACAGTCATTATTTCGGAATTGGCACGGTATGTTAGTACTCGTTACTTGGCTGCCAAAGGTTGAGGATCGAGTTCGTAAAAAAATCAATTGTTTCATGCCCAACTGTTTTTAACTCCTGTACAAAGATTATTTAAAAGCGGCAATAGGCCAAGAATGGCGAAGCAGAGATTCTGGGTTCGAAGTGGGAATACACGTTAACCCAGTTTTATCAGAAATATTTAACTAAGTTGGCTATACGTAAGCGTTTACAATTGTTCTAGTCTCTACTAATATTATAAAGAGGTAAAATGTGTTTATAAGTTTGTATGTAAAGTATTCTTTCGGAACTACTCATCTGTTTCTGAAAATTATTTCACTAACGGAAAGCTACATTATCCCCGAATGTTCAAATTTCCGGACATAAAGGGAACGAAGCCACACGCGAAAGCTAGTTTGAATACGAGTAAAACGAAATATCACAATATTTCTACGATACTCTGTAAGTAAATACTAAGTATCATTCTGACTCAACACGAAGTCGGCAATGTCAATAAAAACAGCTTTCACACTCAAGTTGACAATGCGAATACAATAAGTTGATACAGTAAAGTTTTCACAGAGAAAGCGTAAAGAAATACTGGTTTTCTTTTCTGATCACACAAAAATCATCAACACGACGACAAAACCAAAACAGACCATCAACAATTGGGATATTAAAGTTCATATGTCCCCCTCCTTAAAGTTCTGAGAATATATTCATTCATACCAAAGATAAATTAGGCAAGATTTATGATCCTAAAGAATGAACCTAACCTAAGGTCAGGTACTCAAGCAATATCTTACATCCTACTTAATCTTATGACTTTCTTTGCTTAGGATATGATTTATTTGGGCTCGACTTTTCAGTAGTTAAAGAGAATTGGGTATAAGAATACTGTTACATACAGAAATTCCTCCGTGCCTCGGAAAGGACGTTTAGCCGGTAGTCCCGGCCCGGTCAATTGTAGATCTTGTCAGTCTTTGCAGGTCAGTGGCCCTAAAGTCGGACAATCAGTCTTGCCTTGGGTTTCGAAATACTCAGCAGTACTAACTGGGTTGTGGAGGCCAGATAAGCAGTCGGTCCATGTAAATACTGTTACTCAGCTGCATCTGGTTTGACTGAAAGCCGTCACCAACATACTTGGGAAAAGGCTGGGTAGTGGGTACATGAGGTATGAAAATAAGCTGGATGGACAAAGAAGCAGCGGCAGCCAGTTGTAAGCCGTGGGTTGGATCCCAGATACCCACTTAACTTTGTTAACAGACAAAGGCATCTCTCGTGAGGTGTTTTGCTGGGGAGTTTGTTCCACCACTTCTTCTTCCCAGCTAAAACACTAGGAAGTGGCGAAGGGCGGGCGTTTTGGGGGTCTCTTGTAATTATGACGTTCAAAAAATGCTGATTATCAGCGTAATTTGAATGAATTAGACTTGTTTTATTTTTTATTTCGGCAAGTTTTAGAACCGAAAATTCGAAGGCATGTGACATCTAGCAACCCGTACTGGGCCTGCGTGGGAGTACAGTCCATTCTCTCTCATGAGGCCTGTGCCCCAGCAGTGGGAAGATTATGAGACTTACAAAGGAAGCCTGTGTCCCACCCAGCAGTGGTATAGTTACAGGCTGAATATGTACCGCTTTGAAAAGGAGGTAAAATATTAAAGTTACTAAAATTATGTAGCCAAATAAATATTCAGCAGATAATAAGTTTCTGACTAAACAGTCTAGACGTGTTTATCATATCCAACAAATTACCTCCGGTTTCTGAGAGTCTGTTCAATTTCATTATGTAGTCTAATATTATAATCGGATATTTTTAACGTTATAACAGATTTGTTACACACATAAACCGACGCCTGTTTCTCATAGGGGTAGGCAGAAACCATGGAATTTCACCTCTGATGTTAGGAACCTTATGCCTATCCTATTTTTATGGGATCAACAGACAATGCGGCCAGCTGGTCGACGAATTGCGTATGTGCTCTGTGGCTTTGGGTTTCACTCAAGCCGTAGTGCACAACAACAAATAAGTTGCACAACTCATATAGCAAAGACAAAGATTTTCGACTTAAATAATTTTAAAGCCCCGGCGACAAAAAAGTCGGCGGGTTTGCGGGGTTTGGTGAAGAGCCCGTTACATGAGACGAAGATTTGTGGGTGTACTATAGTGGTGAACCTCATCTGTCACGAGAATCGCATTTTTACATAATCCTATCCTTTTCTGCCGCTCAGATTTGTAATTTGCTAGAGCGAGGAACAGAGAGGGAATGTTATCGCACGCGACAGCATCCAGAATGCGGTCTGAGGCATGCTCTAGGGCGCAACCCTTACCTTACCTTTAGTGGATTACAAGCGTGATGGTACTAACTAAATAATCATTATTTTTCTGCCCTTATCTCAATTTTATTTGGGGTCGGCACAGCATGTTTTAGTCTTCCATACTTCTCTATTAGTCGACATCTCAGCAGTCACCTCTTCTCTAGCCATATCATCCTTCACACAGTCCATCTATAGTTTTTTTGTATGCTATGTACGTACGACAACTAATCAAGCTGTACAAAACTAGTTTATGCGGATCTCTAATTGTACGCAAAATCTACAACCTGTTTTTTTTTTATATCCCATAATTCTAGGGTTATATTCTGAAGGTAAAAATCATACTAAAACTCCTAGAATAGGTGGCCCAAAAAATGCACAGTTTCGGAGATATCATCAATCATAATTTACTTAGGTCAAAAATTATCACCATTATGACGAATCTTTACTTTTGCGAGGTTGCCAAACTTGGCAGTAGTGTAGTAAAATAGTAGTAGTTTCATTGATAAATACGAGTAATTCTTTTTATTCAAACCAATATTTCATTTTTAAAGCTAAGAAAATGCGAAAAATCAAAAAAAAATAAGTATGATTGAAACATAATTCATATGCCAGTTGATTCTTTGATATGGTCTCAATCATATCCTAGAGTTATGGGATATAAAAAAATTGAAACTTCGTAATAATACACGCATGCGTTCGAGTGCCACGCATTCACTCTCGTTATTTTATTGGGTTTCTGAATAATGTTTTGTTGTTTTCTTGTTGTACCTATTATTTTTATTACATAAGTTTATCGAGGTTATTCTACTCATGGAAATTGAGCGAAGGCTGGTCACACCGAAGAGTCGAATGCATGACTGTTTGCACGCCATCTTGCGTACTTATCTTAGAGCTACGTAGTCACAAATCTTGTTATACTGCCATCTCTTGGTGAGTTTTAGAAATGGTAGCGTTAAACTTGTTGGAAGTCGCATAAGAAGTTTCACTTCAAAAAACAGGTTGTATACAAAGCGAGGCCATGTTATACTGGAAATGTAAAGCTTGATATGTCGCCGTGTGTACTATCTTCTAAAAGAAAATACCGAACCCACGAATCTAATTAAAATCATCGACACTTCGACAGCTCTGTAACTAGAAGTCTAGACTAGAAACTTCAGCGTTAATGGACGGCCATGACAGTTTCCTAATTGGGTATCCTTCGGTATTTGGCAGATAACTGTTAAATATTGCCAAGAATATTAGCAAGAAAGATTATTTGTCGAGTCAATAGCGGCATCCTTTGAACTTTTGTTAATCGTAATACCTAAGTGTTACTAAATTGTCAATATGTGTATAGGCTTAGGAGTGTCTGTTTAGATTAGGAGTATCTGCTTGTACACGATTAGGTTTTGACGTTTGTTACCGTTCTTCGAATCTAACCGAAACCGACCCGAACCATTTTTTCGACCCGTAACTTTCCAAAGACCCTGTATTTTTCCTGAGACCTGTGAAATCTTGTACAATGTAAATTCCAAGACCGTCCCGTAACTTTTCCTAGAATCCATCTCAATACTATAAAGGCGAAAGTAATTCCCTGTCCGTCTGATACCTTTTCACATGTTAATAACGGCTGAACGAGGAAATTTAAAAAAAAAACACAGCTTTTCCATACGTTTTGACAGCATTACAATTTGAAGGGAACCGCTGTTTTTTTTTTAAACTGCCAATTAAATATTCGGGATGTTGTACTGAACTTAAATTATTAAGATAAAATATAAAGCATCATAATTCAACATAAAGATCAAATATATGTAGATCTGTATAATTCTGTCCTAGACCAAATAAAACAACCGGCCATCCTCTATTATTTACTTAAAGCTAGGTATATATTTACGAGCATACACATTCGACCAGGTGTGCGGTCCACTATCAAACCGGTTCCAAGTACTAGACTAGCTTGAATGACCTAGATGGTAAACGATTGATCTAGATTTCTATGGGACTTTATTTTTGAGATCGAAGATACGATGTTGTTGAAAATTAAGCTTTTTACGTAGGTTGATAGAATCCCTTTTGAAAGGTAAGCAAAACGTGAGAAAAGTGGGTGGCAACAGTGGCATAAGATATCGACGGATTTCCAATCGTTTTTTTTTTCAAAAGGTATAGTGATGGGTATCGTGTTGAATCATGCCCGATATGTCGATGTCCCGCTACGCCGATTCGTGAAACAAGTGACATCTGTTTTAAAAAGTGTACGCCGGACCTCGAGGTTGGTCGAGTACACTTAAAACAAAAAGTGAAACGTTTTTAGTAACTAATAAAATCATATTTATTTCGCGCAATTTTTTTTTTTTTTTGGTTAAGGAAAACATCGTGGGGAAACCGGCATGTCCTAGAACTAAAAATTCGAAGACATGTGACATCTACCAACCCGCACTAGGCCCGCGTGGTGGATTACAGCCCATTCCCTCTCATAGAGAGGAGGCCTGCGTCCCAGCAGTGGGAACATTATAGGCTGATGATGATGAAATTATAAATTTATTATCCTCTCATAGAGGGGAGGAATGTGTCCCAGCAGTGAAAGCATAATAACAGCCATTCAGGACAATCTTCAAATTTAGCTGAGCTTGCTTCGGTTGGTGCGCAGATGCGTGACCACACATAACATATCGAATTCCTTCCTTGCCCGTTAGTACGTTAGCCGTTGGTCCCGGCTGTTATTTGTAGATCTTCGACAGTCTTTACAGCTAGTCAGTGTCCCGAAAATCTAACAACCAGTGGGTATCGCATTACCCGGTACTAAAAGGGTGGTGGAGGTGAGATAGGCAGTTGCTCCATGTAAAATACTGGTACTCAGCTGCAGCCGGTTACATTGGAAGCCGACCCCAACATAGTTTGGGAAAAGGCTAGGCAGATGAATTACGGGCGAAATGTAGGTGTACTATTAGGTACACATATGCCTAACCCCTCTGAGATTACAGTCGTGATATTATGTTAATTCGTTAGTACCAGGCTTTCATCACCACCCTAAAAGTTCACACTGCTTCTTTGGTCTCTTCCTTCAGAGTCGCCATCCACAAAGCGGGCTATGGGTTGGTGAGTGTAAAATGTATTCGAATTTTTGGCCCTAGGACATGCCCCACGATGTTTTTACTTCGCTTTCATCCAGCCAATAATCTACCTATACAAATATTATAAAGCTGAAGAGTTCGTTTGGTTAAACACGCTAATCTCAGGAACTTATGGATTAAAAACAATTATCGAGGAAGGCTATAGGCTATATCGATTACGCTACGACCAATAGGAGAAGAGCATCAACGAAACATGTTGCATAAACGGGTAAAATTTCGCTCAGATGTGGTTTTCGGTTCTTCTAGTAAACCGTATTTGTGATCGACGCAGTATATCTTCTTCAACAATAAATCAAATGCAAAATTTTTTAGACAGTTAAAAAAATTTCACGAGAGAATTCTTTATTACTTATTTTACTTTTACTTCAGTTACAAAAATACCTAAAATTACCGTTCCTATAGAGTTAGAGACATCGTTGTTGGTGCACTGGGTGGGTAATAAATCAAGCGACGACACAGACTGACAGGACTGACTGATGTCAAGCTATTTGCATCAAACCAGGCGGATACGTGCTTGTGCAATATATTGGGTAGTAAATACATTTGTTGGGAATGTGCAAACAGTCAATTTTTTTTTAAACTTTGCCCTGCACTAGGAATTTCTCCTATATGGTGCGTTTACAAACATTAAAACTTACATACTAAAACAGCCACACCCAGAACAACTATCTGTAGGCCATACAAATATTTGTTCCGTGAGGGGATCGAGCCCGCGACACGCAGCGCAGCACTCGATTGCTCAGCCACTGCGCCAACCGTGCCGTTAAACACTGTTTTAAGCTATTGCAAGCACCATGATCGCGGGATAGCTGGAGAATGCGGAAGAAAATAATGGAGCTTGCAGCGACGAAATATCGGGAACTCACAATAATTAATAATCACGCAAGATATCCCGTATCGTTATAAACCGTGAAAGCTTAAACAGTCCGAGTGTTCAGAGCCTTTTTAAGGAAACTTCGAAACAACTAGTTGACGTTTCCCGTGACCCAGGGGCTGGCTTAAACTTTGACCAGAAGCCATTCAACGTGGCAATGCTGCCATTCTCTAGAGCACATTACCAGCTGACAGCGTTGAGCAGTTTTTTGACGGCTTTTTTATAGTTTATTGTTATTTTAGTTATTTATTTTATTTGTTTTTAATCGTTGTAATATTTATATATGTGTTCCCTTTTTGAAATATTAAATAAGTTTCTGTATCCAACTTTAGTGAATGCTGAATAGGATATTTACTAAGAAACATCTACAGAACAGTTTCTTTACAGTTCAAGCATTTAGACAAATGGACTTTTATCTCGAAGATTTTATTCCAGGCCACTTGTTGAACTAAGTAGTATCTTTAAATAAAGATGTTTCTGTTTTTATACGTGCATAAATTAATGTTCCTTTATTTTTAATTCTAAAGCCATCTGCCAGATGGATGCTGATGCTGCATTTAGCACCAACATATTTTATCCTTTAACGATCGTAATACAATTTTAAAATCTACATAATTATGCCAAAATGTAAGACAAATTATTTCCGTTTTCTTTCATGAAATACTTTTCTTTTAACATGCGAAGTTATTCATAATTTGGAATGATATTGCGCCAAAATAAATACGTTTTCATATAATTAAAGCTCGGCACTGAGGTATTTCTACATACATTTATAAGCTCACGCCTTTTCCGCAAGGGAGTTGGCAGAAACCCTATGTCGATGGGAGAATCGACAAACTGACACATTTTCATTGTCTATCTGTCACTATGTCGATTCTTCTGTAGACAAAATCGTTTCTACAGTGGTCATGCTTCGCG
Source organism: Cerastis leucographa (assembly GCA_963082945.1). Taxonomy (NCBI): domain Eukaryota; kingdom Metazoa; phylum Arthropoda; class Insecta; order Lepidoptera; family Noctuidae; genus Cerastis; species Cerastis leucographa. The sequence continues at coordinate 11,984,029 of OY720371.1, read as the reverse complement.
TGCTGCTTTTGCCTTGTCCACGTTCACACACGCACGCGTTCATACGGCAGCGAGTGCTAAGCGCCTAAGTATTAATATTTTCAATAGAGTCGTTTGACCATCAAGAGTATAGCCACAGTTGTGTTCAATATCTAGCCAAAAAAAAACTGAATAAATCTAGCAAATCCTTCAGCCTATATCAAAGGCAAAAGCCAGACGCACATTATCACAAAAAAACCAACGAAGTGTTTCGAGGCCGTCAAATCACAATACATCTAGAAATCAAATAAAAGAACTATCAGACCAAAAAAGACTTACAATACTAAAATTGACACATATTTTACCTATACAATAGCTAATGGAAATGTCTTCAGTCCTGAACCATAGAGTAATAATCCTTGTAGAAGCGACCATACATATCCCTAATTGATCCGCACTAGTCACGCCAAAAATCGACAATATTTTCAAGCGAAATGAAAAAGGCGGATGGCTTTTATTATTTAAGGCGGCAAAAAACAGTAAGATCAAAGTCAAATTAATTAGTTAGCAGTACAACACTGACGACACGAGTATCGAAAACTAGCCATGATACGTCGGGGGACCAACGATAAAATGTTTTTTCTCGACAGAGAACGATAGAGTTTTCTCAAACATTTACCGTCATATTCATGACAGCCGTGATCTTGACCGCCATATCGCTACCACTTAAGAAACTTGCATTACTTCCTACTTAAAATAATTTCGAATTTGTTCGTAAGAGTTCCGCTTCTAACGCCATTTATTCTTCTGTGGCAAAAGTCCTCAACCCTCTGGGGGTACGGGTAGGGAGGGACAAGCTGACACCGTGTCAAAATAAATATAAGTCCATTATTTACTTGAGGATGACAATCAATCTCTTGGCAAAGATATTTCTGTTTAAACTTGCCGTTTGATTAACTGTCTTTATCTTATTTAAGAGTGCCTTCGCTGTTGGAGTATAAAAGCGTTTTCTACTCGACATTCATTAAAGGAAGATCAAGTGCTTCCACAATAGAGCTTGAGTATTTTAGGGTTTAATCAAAGCATAGACAAGATCATAACTATTTTATTTATTCCTGGGATCACTACGAAATGTTATCATCATCATTCTCTTGCCCATCTTTCAATTTATTTGGGGTCGGGGCAACATGTCTTTTTTTCCATACTTCTCTATTAAAGTCATATTAAGGATTCTTGCCATATCATATCATCCATCACACAGTTCATCCATCGTTTCTTTGGTATTTCTCTACTCTACAGTACGAAATATACACTTTAATTAATTTGATGATTGCGAAATTCCTCTTCCCCTTTTCCACTTTCGTACCTACTAATAAGTAGTGAACCACTTCAATTTTTTCAATCATTTAACTCAAAAGTGTTAAAAATCGCTGTTGCTAACCACGACAGTTACTAGCGTGAGTAATCCGTCCGCTGATAGCCTTAGTTTTTCACATCCGCGGCACTTAAAGAACTTGTTACTATAATATCTTATCTCTTAACCTAGCTTACCACTATCTCTTTCTAGGTCACCAAAAACATACCTGTAACAAAAACATCAAGTTATTACAACCACATAATGAAAAGGGACGGTTTGCGTGTCGTAGTTGATAGTAAAATGGCCAAAAGTAACACAATTAACTTGAAAATGTCATGGGAATTTCACCATAGAAATCAACGGTAATATTTTACAGAACAGTACCGACGCACGTCAGTTTTAAACTTGAACTACGAAAACCAACAGCGACCTATTGACGACCTCATACGAGGCTTCTTGTGTCAAGCAAAACGCACAATTTTCACTTGGTTTCCTTTACGTCCATCGCTTCGCAAGTTGTGTCGCGGTATTAAGGTGGAAGTGCCAGAGTAGCGGTATATCGCGCGATATTCAAGTTTTTTTAAGTTTTTGCTGCAAAATGCCAAAAACGTAAAAGAAAATGAATTTCATGGGCTATCCTGGCGCTTCCGCCTTAACTAGTGGCGTCGTGGCAAGCTGTAAGCAACTTCTTCGATTTATTTTCTCCGTAGTTGCTGTCACAACATGTTGTCGCTTGAACGCGTTGGTCCAGAACAGGCGGCTACCGCTAGGCAATAAGGGAGACCGACCACTTGACCGTAGCATATTCCTAGCACGGTCATGGTATAGTACAGTGTAGTTAGCGGGCATAGTCCGAGTCACGTTTCTTTCTGTGCCTGATACGTTTATAGCACGGTCATGATGTGGGCGGTACCATCATACACTCAGTCAGTTTGCCATAACTTGAGGTAATTTTGACCCCTTAACTCACTCCACTGCGGTCATGACATTACAATCCAACGAGGCAATTCTGCCAGTCTTTCGGGCATGTTTCCGGATGATACGATGCGGTGGACTACTTTGACGCCTAAGCGTATGGTACTGTATAGTGGGCAGTGGGCAGACACCATAAAGGCGCTGTTAAATCAAACTGAACCTAACCCTCTATGTGTCAGTAACATTACATAAAAATTCATACATTTAAATTGTGTGTGGTATTTTTGTATTCCCACGCACGTATAAAAATGGCGTTTCCCATGGCTTGTTTAATGCGGTAAAATTAAAATTCAGAGGCCCAAAAACCATTGTCCCACAAAAGAGTAATCAGTTTAAAACTAATGTTATATTGTTTGAAACCTTTTTCCTACATATATGTAGCGGATTTAACCAGAACCTGCTTAAAATACGAGCCTTACGAGCAGTCACCCGTGGGTTCGAACGCAGGCAGGCGTATTACTTTGTGTAATTTATTTCATCACCGCTGCTCTCAAAACGATGAAGGAAAACATGGTGAGGAAACCAGCATGTCCTAGAACTAAAGATTCGAAGACATGTTACACTACCATCCCGCACTGGGTGCGCGTGTTGGATTACAGCCCACTCCCTGTCATGGAGGGGAGGCCTGTGTCCTAGCAGTGCTTATGATGCTTAAAATATTATGTACTAATTGCCATTGCTGTTATTAAACATAACCTAGTTCTTAATTGCTTTGCTAGCATAAGTTTGAATTTCACTTGCATAGCATAAAAGTTTTATTTATGTTTATGCCACTAAATCGATGCTGATTCGAAAAGAGCCTTGCAGAATTACATTAAGAAGAGCCACGACAAGGTCGACCGACTACTTACAACTTAATCCTTTCTTTGCTTTGGTGACTCTTTTGCTTGCCGCCATAGAAATAAGAGTATCTAGAATGAGCCACTAAATTACACACAGATACAATTTCTAACAAAATATTAGATTCCACATAGCAAACACAACAATAATGTAAATAATTCACACCAGTACAATCTATTCCGCAATGCTCTTTGATTGTGAATGCATTTCGCACCACTATTTACCTAGATTAGTGCCACTTCAAGTGTTTCAATGCACTTCTTAGTTGTCAAGTGGTAGTAGAAATAAATTATTAAAAGACATTATTAATTTTTAATTATCTTGAAGGACAGAGGCGAGAGAGTGCGTCGATTTAGGATTCTGTATGATAGCCTAACATTACTAAAGTGCAGACATACTCGTCATAGGTAATGTATTTAAAAATAAGTTAAGATTATAAATTTTAAAAAAACCCGAACTTTTAGGGGGGAGCGAGAGGGTGCAGCCCCCCCCCCCCTAGCGATGCCCATAGTGACAAGTAACATGATTTCTTTCGAATCCACCAGACCTGGGAAAGTTGTTTATTTCCCTTCAACTAGAAAAGTGGTGATCACCTTCAAACGGCTGGGCAGATTTTCTCGAAACATAGCTAAGAACACTCTCGATTAAAACACCTTTCAAACGAAACCAATTTTATTAAAATCGGTACATCCGTTTAGGAGCTACGATGCCACAGACAGACACACAGATACACAGACACACAGATACACAGATACACACGTCAAACTTATAACACCCCTCTTTTTTGGTCGGGGGTTAAAAAGAAAAACACGGGGACTATAATCTCGTGACCTTAAGAAAGAAAAGTTATGAAGATAACGCGAGTTTCGTACTTTCTCGGGAATCATTAATTCTAACAATAGCACAATAATCCTCTTTAAATTGAGTTCCTTGACCTCCACCAAAACCTTTAAATGTAGATTTAAACAACATTTTCACCTACAGATTCTGATTAAACCACACTCAAATCGCATTTCATTTACCTAAAAAATCTCCTTAATTCCCAATATCCAATACACTTAAAGAAACAAGCAATACAAATTTACTTCTTACAGATATTCCACTAAATCCCGATGCAAACATACAAAATAACATTTAAAGGGCAGAATTACCAGCATCTTGTGCATTGGTGACTAATGTCGTCTTACTAACTGAGCTCACTTTCATCGTCCCACGGATAAAATACGAAGAGTGCGTTTACATCGGCAGAGTGGACTAGTTGAGTAATAAAATTTGATTTTGCTGATTATCATAATCTATGCTAATATTACATTTATAGACGTATTTGTTAGTAAGTTGTATCTAGGGGTCTTCTTAACTACTGATTCGATTCCCAAAAAACCTTTCATTAAAGGAAAGCTGCATTATCCCCGGATGTCATAGGCTACATTTACAAGGTTCTCGTGGGTCAATTTCCGTACATGAAGGGAGCGAATCTGCGGGCAAAAGCTAGTCATCCTATAATTTTCAATTTACAGGGACTCAGATCTCCTCTCCTCCTGCGGGACTGTTCGAAAGAGATACCGTGGCCCTGGAACACAAAGGACTAAGAAGGATGGGTTTTAGTCAGTACAAGTCTGACACTCCTTTACGCTCCGCCCAGAGCGGGAGGGGTCATTTGATGATGTCTCATCCGTAAAAAAAAAATGGCCTCTCCGTAAGAGGAAGTGGGTAGTAATCTACCACACAAACCCAGTGCAGGTTGGGAATAACACAATTCTTCGAATTATAGGTTCCAGAAAATGCTGATTTCCTCACGATGATTTCCCTGATTTCGTTAGCGATTATCATTATCAATCAACGGACACTAAAAAACTCAATTAATGACGTTAAACGTCAATGAACGATAAGAAATAATCACTACACTTGCCATTTCATCGATGACCTCAGTTCGTAACCATTGGTTAACAGTAGGAAGCTCCTTTCCATTCATTAATTCATTTGGTATATTTATTCAATATTAATAGTATGAAAATAGGACTAAGTTCGACACTCTAGTACATAAGATTTTAGAGCAGCAGAAGATCAACACAGTGTAGCGACCGATTTCAAATTGAGCAAGCAATGGTATTTCAACATAACACTACCTGTACTCAACTACTACTCGACTACGTACTGTCCCAAACAGAAACGCACCTTCAGATTTACAAGGAGGATATTAGTCACTCATTTTTTGGACTTTTTACGGCTGAGATATTTATGGAAATCGTGAATAAAGAATTCCAAGTTGGTATCAAAGCGAATTTTCAGTTGCTGATAATTTTATTGAAATTTTGAAAGGAAATTATTCCACGTGGCTGGTGTTCATAAATATGCCAGTCGTTGCAAATAAATGGCGGATGAAAAGATTTGAAAAATTTAGTTATTTTGCAAGAAGGGTATAAAGTACGATCGTGAAAAAAATCTGAGTGTTGACTGGGGGTAGACGTAGTTCGGGTTATAATAAAACTTAAAAAACTAACTCACAACCTAAAGTATTTTAATACCCTCCAAATTCTTCACATAATTATTTTCAAATACTATAATAGGAAGGAAAACCAACCATAACCATATTTCCATAAGAGAAACCCTAAATACAAACGAGTTTACAATTACCGAATCCTATTCCTTGCTACGAGCGGCCGGAAAAGGCATTTACCGCCAATTAGCAGTTCTAGCATGGTGCATACCGCTCGATTTTAAGTGAAATACTAGCCGAAACCGTGGCCAAGCTCGCATAAACGAATAACTATGCTTTGACCGTGGGTTGGTTTGCTAGGAATGACGGAATGTCAAACAAGTAATTACGCACTCTGTTGACTGGTAAATTAGACTCTTCTCAAACTCTATTTGACTTTTCGAGAAGACACGTAGTTTTAATTTAATGAAAATCTCATCTTGATAATTATTTGAATAAGCCCAGCTGTTATTTATAATTATGATTGTCGAAGTTCAGTCAGTGGAAGTTCAAATCAGATGCAGGCATGTGAATCTTGTCAAATAAAAAATCTAAGAGGACTTCCGCTTGTGATTAATGATGTTTATATTGCAAGTAGGTTTTTAAAAAACACTTTTACACGTCATTTTTTTTAAGCTAGATGGGGCCGGTGTTTCGTACCTGACTACTCTGAGAAGAAACAGCCGAAACAAACTCAGAGGTTCTTTTTTTACTTGTTACCGTTTTAAGGTCCAAACATTGCTCAATTTACATGAGGACTATTCAGATTAGTATCTGAAATGGTCTTTTGATATAGCTTCATAAAATCATTACATAAGACAAATATTATCATTATTATCCTGTGTCTAAAGTTATAGATATGTCTGTCAAATTTAAAGGAGTCTGCCGACTACCCCGTACAATGATCGTGCTAGGAACGTGTCAGGCAAAAAAATATAGATTGTATTGGAAAGTAGAGACTATGCCCACTAGCCACGTTTCGGCACCGGAAAAATATTCTCGCCAGAATTTGTTGACGCTCCGTGGCACGCGACGGTGTTGGCTTATACTTTTCAATACAAAGAACATAGAGTTTAACTGAGTATGACCGTTTTAAATCCGCTATAAACGGTACGGGCATAATAGTCCGTGTCATGTTTCTTTCCGTGCCTGATACGTTCATAGCACGGTCATGGTATGGTACGGCGTAGTGGGCAGACTCCTTAAAACTAGCGTATGATTAAACCATCAAAACCATAGACAACTACCGTCTTCCCTGACAGCAACAAACAGAAAGACAAAACTCTTTCACATATCACGTTCAAAAGATTAATACAGTTGAACAGTGACATCTAGCGGCAGTAACATGTAATTACGATGTCTCGTATCAAATCTGCGCGTGGGCACAGATGTTTGTATAAATAGTCGTTTGATGCTTGTTTATTTTGCATTGCAATTGAAAGTGGGTGTTAGTGGTTGCATTTCATTGATATGTTTTGTGCTTTTTGTTGAGTGCAAGTCTGGAAGTTTGTGAGAGATTGGCGCATCAATTTTCAATGTGATTTGCCTTGTTACGTACAATGTATTCTACATATAATTTATAGCTTAATTTAACTTTCATCACAACTGGTCTCTTCACATCAACAGGCGATTCAGTCTGTCACTGTGATCACCTTTGGCAGAAACTATAATAGTTCATCATCATCTGTCCAACCTTTTCCCAACTATTTTAGGGTTAGTTTCTAGTATAACCGGGTGCAGATGGATAAGTATGGGTATTTTACACGGAGCGACCGCCTGAATGACCTCTAAAACCCAAAAAAATAGGTAATATAAAAAAATATGCTATAAAATTTCACTGAATAAAAAAAACCGGAACCATGAATTACTTCCTATTTTCTGTACACCACTTTGTATAATAAAGAGCCCCCAATTTACAACCAAACAAACATACCTACTACCCTAATTACCCCACAGATATTTGTATCCCTTTAAAAGCCATAGGGATCGCGTGACACAGCACCATTAGCGTGCAAGACACATAGTCCGGCCGACGAACGGATGGGTGACCGAACGGGGACAGGGGTATTATCCCTTCCGCAGGGTAGAAACATCTTATGTCATGTGAGGATAGGTTTTGTTTGGTGTTTCCTGGGGTCTGTATGTCTTTTTTGATGGTTCAGTTGGTGTGCATGCAATGGATATTACTGAGAACGGAGATTTTTTGAAAGTGCGGATTTTTTTGATTAACGTAACATCTGTCTGGCTAAGGAAGCAAACGATTTCTGACAACTGCGGGTCTTCAGTCACGGGGCCTGATAACGTTGGTTGATACCAACGTTATCAGGCGGAAGGTGCTACGTGCTGATGCACGTAGCACATTTAATTCATCATTGGCGTGCCCTTATCCCTATTTATACGGGAATCTGCCGCGACCCCGTGTCACTGTTCCAGGGCACCAATCCTGAACTTTACGGAGCCTGAGCTCGTTCGGCATGCGAAAGACATGTCCCCAAAGTCCCATTTGAGTTGGAAAGCCTTTAGAGCGACGTCAACGTTTTGGAGTCATTATATTCATTTAATCAACAATATAAGGGCAAAGAATCTCCAAACAAACACGATCAGCCAGGCGTTAGAGCATGTCTAAAGCTTCGAACGTCGCCCTAAAATGATAACACAAGGCTTATGTATGACGTCACAGTTGAGCTGTTATAATCAACTTTGGATACAATGTTAGGTAATCTGACGTCAACGATATGACACGCCTGTATTTCTCAAAGTGATAATCTTAGAGGCGTATAGTACATCCAGGTAAGGCTCGTTTTGTTTATGTCCCGTGTAATGGGAGGGAACTTATTGCATTAACGGGGTTCACTTAGACTCCGATCTGCTATAGAGAAAATTAAGTCATCTTTTAATACGTAGGCCGTTTGTTCGAAAGTAATACACATAGGCAAAAATGACTAACTCCCATACAAACCACACGACCCAACCTCATTGGGTTATGAATTTCTGAAAATGCATCCTTAGTACTCAGTTTCGTCTGTACATAAAAATAAAACAGTGTGCAACTGTACTTTGGGGGTCGAGTGGAAACTAACCTAGAAAATAGTAAACATTACCAGCCGTGATTGGTCGGCGTTCGCATACGCTCGTGTCGACTCGAGTCTTTGTCACACCAGACAGGCGATGCGCGCCCTTTGACAAATGTCCGTGTAAGATTGAGGTAATTTTTATTTCGGTAACCGGTATTAATATTGATTATATTCAATTTAAGAGTTAAGGTAACGTTGGTCAATTGTAGATCTTTGACAGTCGTTACAGGTAGTCAGCGGCCCGCAAGTCTGACAACCAGTCAGACTTACCAAGGGGTATCGCATTACTCAGTCCTAAGTGGATTGTGGAGGTCAGATAGGCAGTCGCTCCATGTAAAAGACTGGTATTTAGCTGTATACGGTTAGACTGGAAGCCGACCCCAGCATATTTGGGAAAAGGCTAGGCAGATATTGATGGCACAAAATAATTGTGAAGAAATTATCGTGCGTGACTATCTTCAGATCCGTCGGTTAGAAATTAAAGTCTGATTCTATTATAGACGTACCGAAGAGGTCTTCAAATTACAACTATAATTAACGAAAACCTAAACATAATTATATTCCAAGGTATCATGAAACTTTAATTAAAGCATAGTAATTCTCAATCTACCCTCAGGCTTTATTTTATGAGAACATTTTTATTACAGTAAAACAAAATATTTTTACAGGACTATTTCGTTTTTCTGCGAGCCGGAAATTGGAAACGAGGGACGACCCTCCATTAGGGAGACTGCTGAAGGTCGCAGGAACCTCTTGGAATCATGTAAGGTAGGAGCAATTTAAAACAGGCCTTCTAGGCTATTCCATAATGATACTCTTGAAAACCCACATTTCACGATATTACTTTCACGAGACGTTATTGTTGATGGCTCACGAGTCTGTTTCAGAATAAGCTCGATAAGTTTCGGATTAAACGCAGTCACAAGGCGAACCGAATCTTTAAGATTTACACCTGTACCAAAAACCACTAAAAGCGCTTAGCGCAGTCTCTGCCATCTAAAATTGTCAGAAAAGTAACAGTATTTAAATTTATTAACATTAGTAATTTGTGGTAGGAGTCCAACACACATAAATAAAAAGCCGAAAAACTTACATAATTCCTAAAGTCAAAATATTTTTTGATGATTAATCAGCAAGAACCAACCCCATAATTCTTTCCGGTTATGAAATTGACGAAGTCAAACAACATAAACGAATAGCAACCGCAAAGAGTAAGTTATTAATCAAACAATCAACTAAATAATTGAATCAGACGCTCCCTAAATTGTATAATCAATATCGTTGTTACAGTTACGAATTTTATTAGATAAGACTAGGAAAACTGTAACTTTTGCGTTTTGGAAGGCAATTTATGAAGGTCATGAAATGGAGTAAATATTTTAATAACACTTAATGCTGGCTTATCATTTAGTTAAACTTTCGATAACAAACCGAATCGGATTCAAATCAACGATACAGTAACCATTTCATTGATTTTCATTAGGTTCGATACTGCGATAATTTCCACATCAATCAAATTGAATTCAATTACATATTAATTAAATCGCTCCCGATTCGGAAGCCAAAAGGCTTATTCAAAATCTAAGAGCTGCATATAATCCAGTACACGTTTACACACAAAACGCGTAGAAGTTAAAAAGAACTAAAAGCCAAATTTTTGAGGAAAGGTAAGAATATAGACATCTAAGTGAGAACGTTCTCTGTGATCCTTAAATCCGATTTCCTATCGAGATTCGTAACTTTGAACGTTTTGAACAGCACTGATTGCTGACACATATCTTTGATTTGCTTCGATATCTGTTCAATTTGTATGCGAAAGTGCTAGTAAAATTGGCTTTGGTGAAAGGACGCGAGAGGAAGTAGGATTTTTTTATAAAACAATGCTTCCGAAGAAAGTAATAAAAGAAAAAAGGGAAGAAGAATTTACTCAGTAGTGGGATAACAAGGATCTCTTTGGTTACGATGAAAGGAAAAAGTAACAAGTAGTAGCTTTTTATTTTGATAGAAGCCATTAATAATGCGACGACAGAAATAAGGCTAATCTAACTTAATTAATCTAACAGTATACGATATTTTTTCGTGAGACATGCCTTGGATCTACGAAGTGGGTTCCTTCAGGTAGGTACCTCGTTCGTGACAAAATATCGTGTTGAGCTGGTATTGTAAAAGTGATTGCGGGCTTCCCGCGACAAACGTTGTGGTATTAACAACTCCTCGATTCGCTCAATATGATAAAAATTCATTCCTTTCTACTCCTGTTATCACGAGTAATGAAAAACTTTATCTAAACGATGTTATCTGTTTTGGAATTAAAGTGCGTTTTAATCCGTTTTTATAATCCCGCGATTAGCTAATTTTGTTACATAATTTACTGTGATAGTCAGACCATCCTTTTGCCATTGTTCCTTGTAAACAAAATTTGGTGCCAGTTTACGAAAAGGTCTACAAAATAAAGACACAATCAATAAATGTTTTATAAATATCAATACAGTAAACGGTAGGTAATTTTTTTTGGCGATAGAAAACAAAAAAGATTCCACATAAAAAGGCCAGCCAATAGCTATTTAAACAAAAACTATTCCTTCCGGCCTCCACACAAAAGAGTCACCAAGTCCCAAAAAAAATACAACTCTATATCAAGACAATATACCATTGATATTTCCCCTCGACCTGACCTTCCATCGATCCAAACAAAAATAACAAATGACTGTTAGTCATTAGTAGATGTAACAGAACGTATGAAAGTTCAATCATCTATAATGGACGATGACAGACGGACAGACAGATGATATTGTTACTTAGAAATAGGGTTCCCAGTTCCATAAATAATATTTCCGGAAAAAATCCTGTGCGGCGTGCCCTTGGAGCGCGTGCAATGTTTTAAATACTTAGGCTATATTGTGACGCCTGACTTGAAGGATGACGCCGATATTGAACAGGAGGGACGGGCGCTGTCGGTGAGCGCGAGATAGCTCGCAGGTTCGCTCGTATCTCCAAGGAAGTCAAACTCAACTTGTTTCGAGCCTACTGTACTGCATTTTATACGAGCAGCCTGTGGGTGTCATACTCGCAGAAATCCTACGGTGCCCTCAGAGTTCAATATAATAACGTGCTGGGGGCATTGCTGCGGTTGCCTCGCTTCTGCAGCGCGTCAGGGACGCTCTCCATTGTGCGCGTAGACAGTTTTTATGCCATGAAGCGCAGGAGGACAGCCTCGGTAGCGGACAGAGCCATAGTACCAGCAGCGGCAACAGTCTCCTCGGTGTTATTCAATAGTTTTGTAGATTTTGTGTCGGACGTTATGGATATTTTTGTCTGACTAACTAAATTAATGAATAGATATGTCTGTCCTATGCAAGTGATACTTTTAAATGAAAAAAAAAACAGTAAATGGTAGCGTGGCGGTTGACATTGGAGAATGGAAGAAAAAACGAGTTGCGCCGTTCCCAAGTAACATGGGACTTGGGACAAGGGCAGGAAGAAGAGATACCATTGATTCCTAGGTAATTTCATTAAAAATATAATGAACCTATCATAGACGGTTTTAAGATTCTAATATTTGATTATTCCCCCGCATTCCGAAGACTAAGCTAAAATTCTGGAGAGTACCGGAAAATTTTAGACATATGGCAACATTGGCAACCCTACTTAGATACGAACCAAATTGGCACGGAGAACGTTCAGACTTATTACTATTAGCTAGGTATGCGGTGTATAAAAATGAAGCACTAGTAGACGGGAGTATTTTATGAAGGACGTGTTACAGGTGTGTGCTGTATTTACTCGACTATGGAGAAATCAATAATCTGATTAAAAGTTTTGTGAAGAAGTTAGCAACTGAATCAGAAATTCCGCGAATTGATTATTAATTTAATTTGGTATACAGTCAGAACTGAAGATGGATGATGTGACAAATGATATGAAGGAAAAATAAGTAAATGATGCTGTGACGTCTGACTGCGGAGAATGGAAGAAGAAAAGTGATCCCAAGTAGAATGGGACAAGGGCAGAAAGACCATGTCTTAGATTAATAAATTCTAGTTCTACAAGGATATAAGAGAAACACCTAGTAACTGTTTCGACTCAGAAGCTTTGTATATGTCAGGCTGTACATTTGTTACCAAATGCTTCACAGATTAATATTTATACAACAATCAGAAATCAGGACTGAATCACTTTTAAATAATAGATCTGTAACTACGGAATAGATCTAGCTACCGCAAGCTCGGTTTTGTGGTGATTTAAGCACTGCAATCGGTAACTGTTTAAACGCTTCTAAAGTATTGGTTTTAGGAGGTAGGTCAAGCCAGATAAGTGGAGTAAACGAGACCTTTGGACTGAGATTAAATCTTTTAGGAAGTGGAATAATGGTATTTGAAAGAGCACAAACGAAAAAATGGGCAATGCCGACATACTTAAAGGACATGTTTATAAGAGGGGGCAAAACTTGCACACAGCGCGTGTATATGTAGTGATGAGATGTGTGAATGTCAAAAGGCGTATGTAAGGATCATGGTAAGATAGCGTTTTGGAGTTTCTGCCTCCCCCTGTGCGAACAAGACGTGAGTATTTTGCATAAGCAAAAAAATGCTTACTTAATAACTTGTCGATGCCCCTTATAGTCTACCTCAGGGTGAGTTTATGTGAAGGTTGTAGGCGAAGTCGCTGGTAATACCTTAAATTTATTAAAGTCATACTTGAACTCGATCAGTGGAACGAAAAGTCTGAGTAAGTACTTGTTTCAAAGAACAGTCCGTACTAGCCATAACAATTCTAATGACGCACCAGTTAATAGATGGAACTCTCTTCAACTCAAGTAAAATCATAACAAGAAAGAAAAAACTAACATAAAACAGTTCCTTTCAAGAACACATGATAATTCACACGATGAAAGAAAGAAAGAAATAGCTGTTGAATTGTTGAAAGAAATGAAAAGAAATGTTGTTGCATTTGACACATAATCCAGGATAATGTAAGGAAGAAGTGAAAGGACAAAACAAAGAGCCTTTTTAGGGTACCGTAGGTATACATGCCAAGTTATAATGTCACCGTGTTCGTCTGTCAAAACAATGTTGCCCCCTAACTCTTGATATAACAGCCGTATATTATTATGTAAATTATAACGAATCCCATCAAAAAGTTTACGATGTACCGCGTACCAAGTAGGCTTCATAAAACGTCCTGAAAAATTATTTAGGTGGTTTTACTGGTAAAAAAGAGCCTAAAGCTAAAGTATTTTAAACTAATTCCTTAGGTAAATCTTCCAGTGATCTGGGAAATATGGCATCAAATGATGGACGAATTACTACGGAACCCAACTCAATAAGGCGTAATCATCCTCCACGTACGCACTTTTTCATAACAATATAAAAAGACAATGCACAATTTATCTAAATTACGCCAAGTCATCGTTTGAAAGCACTCCCAGATCCACCATCTGTCATCTTTAGCTAACATTAAAGTAATAAATATGCGGTGATAAATCTTTTTGAAAGAATCATAAGATCGTAAATTATAATTATACACAAGTAATAAAATCTTTGCATTCTAAATGTCAACGTTTTAGTGTGTTGAGAATGAGATGGAAAAAAAACATCTGGTCACATGCGAGGCGAAACTTACTACGACTTAAGACAGAAACACACTTACGTGTCGTGTCGTGACGCAATCGGTTTCATACATTTAATATGGTTACGGACATATTTGCATGGCGTGTCGTGTCGCAACGATGTATGAAAACGATAGCTTCTGGCGCGTCACGACACGTCACGACACGCCACGACACGTAGGTATGTTTCCGTCTTTAAGTTTTTTGTTTGATTAAACGCAAATGTTTTTGTCCTAAATAATAACCACATGGTTATTATTTAGGACAAAGAAATTGAAAAATACTTCTTTGCAATAGACAATATCTGGCCAGTGTCGGTACAAGTGTATCGTGGCAAAATTAGTTTTTATGTATGTTTGCATAAAGGCGTTATTGTTTCTTTTCCACTAGAGCCAGAGTTGAAAGAGCGAGACTTGGATTTACACGCCGTCGAGAAATACCTCTCAGGCATGCTGGTTTCCTCGCGATTTTTTCCTTGACCGATGCAAGTGATAATTATACAAAACACACATGAATCCAAAAATTAGAGGTGCGTGTCTTGGGAACTCGAGACCTATGACTAATAAGCGTTATTGCAAGTTATGATCACGGTATTCTAGTCTTTGATGGCAAACAAGTTGGGAGACATGTCTGTGTAGCAGTTTGTTTTATCGATTTTCCGTGTATGTAGAACTTCTAGGGTTTCTATCTCTCTGGTAGAATCTTAGTTGGAGAGAAATATTTAATCGTTCACCGTCTAGCGAGAATCAATACGGCAGAAGTTCTCTTTAAAACTTGTCAAAGGGAACTTGCTTTATCATAGTAAAAGGCAGTTTCTTCGCTTTCACGAAAACACAACTTGCTAAATGGAACTCTAATCGGAAAAGAATCAGTTCCTTTGACAATTTCTTGAAATGTAAAACATAATAATTGCTGTTTTTGATTATCGGAACATCCAATCGAACACAAATGATTTTCATTATCAACTTGGAAAGATAGCTCTTCCAAGATTAAGTTTATCACCAAACATTACATACATTATTGTCACATCAACAATTCAAAGAAAAGATAAAATTAATAGCAATGGTCTTGAAAGCCTTAACGATGATGTGAAAGTCGAAAATGGATTGACTTATAAGCTACCAAAGAGCTTTTATCAATCCTATGGAAAGAAATTCATTGGTGGAAAAACTATTGCAGAAATGCAAGAATCGATTGTCACTCGTTTTGGCTCTTTGAACCGAAATAGAAGCTATGGGGCATTTGCCAGTAGGATGATACAGGCTGACAGTGATAACGATGATAATGCCATCTATGCAATTTCGGCAACAACGACTGCATTCGATGGCTTTCTTGAGTGGGTATTGAGAGCTTACGCTGAAAGTATACAGTTAACAAAGGAACTTTGTCTAATCAACAGGCAACTAGAAAAATCCCTCCAATGAACTTAAGATGACGCCAGGATAGGCCAAGAAATAAATCGGATGGTATGTTGATTAAAATATGATTTGCAACAGTAATAATAGCTTTACAGAATTCTATATTCATTTAATTTCATTCAATGACTATTTCATGTAGTCATTGAATGAAAATAATTGTCATTAAATGGGATTAATGGTTATAATTCTGTATCCAAATACGTGTTACGGTACAGTACATTTTGACGTTTGACATAGAGCCTAACACTGAAAATTTGAATGCCACGGACTACCGCACGGTGGGCTGAAATCGCGAAGTTGGGACTTAAGGATTTTTAAATATATATTTGCATTGTATATACTTATACCATACTTTTATGTTTTGGAACTTTTTTTTAAAGTAGGTTATTACCCTAAAATTTCAGAGATTTAATTTGTATGAATAAAACAAAGAATTCGATGCATGGTGCATATTATTAGGATTATTATTATTAGTTTGTTGTAAATATTTTGTGCAACTGCATTCCACACCACTCTTTCCACAACACCAAAACCGGTTTTCTTATCAGTAGACGAGTCGTCATTAGTGACGTGCGCCAATCAGAGGGCAGTAAATTTGCAGGTAAAAAATATTTGGGGTAGCAAGTTGAAAACAATGATATCAGTTCGTTGTAACCACCCTTTACATACGGACTACCCGCTCGTTACTTGATTTTTGTTAAAAGTTGATTTTCGAGAATTTTGTGAAAATGTTTAGTGATTTAGTTACTAATGTTGATATGTTTGTGAAATTGAAATCAAGTGGTAGTATTAAGGATCATAACTTTTTATACAGTGCTATCAAGTCAAAATTGTGTGATTTAAATCAAGATAATGATAATTTGCTAAAGGAATTCTGCGCAAAGTATTGTTATAATACTTATAAAAAATGGGAAAATGCTAAACGAAAAGAACATACATTTAGAAGTAAATACAGTGATTGGTTGGCATCGGAGATAGTTTGGCCTGAGTTTATGAAAGATTTTGCAAAAAACGACGACGAACCAGTTCCTAGCACATCAACTACATCTCATGAAAAGGTGTCTGTTGGTACATCAACTCAAGTAAGTCCGAGAAAACCATTTACAGAATTAGGTCCTAAACAAAAAAAGAGACGTACGGAACTTACTACGCAAACTATTGCTTCAGAGGAGTTGTCACATGCCCATGTTTTTAACTTAAAAGCAGAAGGAAAGGAAGATGTTGCTGACATATTACAGCATCTGCTCAAGCATCCACAGGACGTGCAAAAAGTAAAAGATTGTCTTTTTGGAAATAAAAAGAAATCAGTATTCTCTCCAGATGAAGCTTTAGGCTTGTTTTTGTCTTTGAAATTGTCAAAATGGCAATATAATACGCTACGAAAAAGTATCGCAGAAGTAACTGGTACCAACGTATATCCCTCTTACTACGCACTGCAAAATGAAAAAATTAAATGTTATCCACCTAAAACTGCTATTGTAGTAACAGATAAAACGGCTATGATAGAATTGCAGGCACTATTGGATATTACTGTGAAGAGAATTATAATGTCAAACGAAATTAGTGAAACTTGTAAAGATTTGACACTGATTAGTAAATGGGGATTTGACGGAGCTTCGAATCAAGCCAATTATAAGCAGAAAGTTGGAAGAGAAAATGAAGAAGATGAGGACTTTGACGATTCTAGCGTATTTATGGGTAGTTTGATTCCTATCAAATTAGTGTCTGGTGACAGAGTTATATGGGAAAATGATTCCCCAAATTCCTCATTATGGTGTCGTCCGCTGTTTTTTAAATTCATGAAGGAAAACAAATTCAGTATTTTGCAAGAAAAAAATGCGATTGAGGCAGAGATTAACAATTTAGTTAAGACAGTGGTTGATGATTTGACCATCTCGCACAACCTAATACTAACCATGATAGATGGTAAAGCGACTGCAGTTCTTTGCGATACATCAACACAAAGATGTGACATATGTAAAGCTACTCCAAAGGAAATGAATGATTTGTCCTTGGTTTTGGCAAAAGAAATTGATGTCGATTTATATAAATATGGTTTATCGTCGTTACACATCTGGATACGATTCATGGAATGCATTCTTCATATAGCGTACAGATTAGATTTGAAGACATGGATGGTGAAAGGTGACAGTAAAGCTATTATGGAGAGCAAAAAGAGAAATATTCAGGAAGCATTTAAATCCGAAACAGGACTTTTAATTGATGTTGTGAAACAGGGTCATGGTACAACAAATGATGGGAATACTGCGAGGAGATTTTTCGAAAACCCCGATATTGCAGCTTCGATCACAGGAGTAAATGAAGAATTAATAAAAAGATTTAAAACTATATTAGAAGCAATTTCGTCGGGTCACCGTATTGATATATTGAAGTTTAAAGATTATACCGAAACCACCATGGAACTATACATTGAATTATATAATTGGTTTTACATGCCTGCAAGTGTTCACAAAGTTTTAGCTCACGGAGCAGCTATTATTGAAAGCTTGGGTATAGTGCCCATTGGAAAATTATCCGAAGAAGCAGCTGAAGCACGCAACAAAGATTTTCGGAGATATCGTGCTCATAATTCGAGGAAATTCTGTAGAAAAGCTACTAATGAAGATATTTTGAACAATTTGTTAATCAGCTCTGATCCACATATTTCAAAGATACGACACAAACTGGTGCGAAAACACAAAGCCTTTTCAGAAGAAGCAACAGCTTTGTTGATCGTTAAGGATACATTTGTTGACGATGATGATCAAGAAAATTTAGGGGTTTTAACTGAAGACCCGTTATTGTCAGAGCATGGTGTTGAGCATGGTGCAGGCCCCTCCTAAAAATATTGGTAAATGATTTGAATTTTGAATTTGTCTTTGTAAGTCTCACACATACAGAACACAGATTTGTAGTCGTGGATTAGGCCTATTGGGGAGACCACTGATAAAAAAAACGCGCCTAGTTCTCTACCTCTAGGGTGGTGTGGAATAGAGAATACAATAATTATCACTGCTAAGTATTCTAAGATTTAGGTGACTTT
Organism: Cerastis leucographa; assembly: GCA_963082945.1. Classification (NCBI taxonomy): domain Eukaryota; kingdom Metazoa; phylum Arthropoda; class Insecta; order Lepidoptera; family Noctuidae; genus Cerastis; species Cerastis leucographa. Next base: position 11,965,280 of record OY720371.1, on the reverse strand, counting down.
TAAGATATTTTCGTTCAAAAAAATCTAAAAAAGTCTAACTACCTACTAAGTCACAGTAAACTACAGTAGACGATTAGATGCAAATAAATTGTACGATTAAAATACTTATCCAACAATTGGAAGAAATTTGAGATTTTGTAGACTTAAATGCGATTTTAATAAGAAAAAAAATTAAAAAAAAAATTCTCCTAAATCGCAGCAAAGCGCAGTAGCTGACTAGTTGTAAAAATAAGCTAATAAATAGTACTATTTTAATATATACATCGCAGTTGGAGATGTTTTCAGATTTTTGAGATTCTTTAGATTTTATGATTTTTTCTATACAAAAAAATATTTAAAAAATTGTAGTACTAAAAATAATGCGTAAAATAAAAAGTCATAGAACAATAATTTACTGTATTAGATAGTAGAACAAATTTGCATCATTAATCAGTAAAAATAAGATGACTTTTTTTTTAATGTCCTAAGTCCACTACGTATATAAATCAACCCACCGTGTACCGTGGCGCTTCCGCTTTAAACAAACTTAATTATAAACCTAACATTGTAGACTTAAATATAAGCAATATTCTCTAGTACTTGGAACAATTTCCCTTAGCCTAGTAACGAGAAATGAGGTTATGTATCTTGTAAAGCAGCACCTATCCTACATGCATCGTAAATTAGCATTTGCAGGGACTCAGAACTTAATAGGTGTATTGACTTTTAAAAGCTTTTATTTCGCTTTACTTTGTTTCTTTAGACATCATTTATTTTTACCAAATTCAAAAGTCCACCATCCATACTAATATTATAAATGCGAATGTCACTCTGTTTGTTGTTTGTTTGTTACCTTTTCACGACTAAACGGCTGATCGAATCTTAATGAAATTTGGCAAGAAGATAGATTTCAACCTGGGGAAGGACATAGGCTATATATCATCACGCTACGACCAATAGGAGCGGAGCAGCAATGAAAAATGTTGCGAAAACGGGGAAAATTTGACGCAGACGAAGTTGCGCGGGACAGCTAGTATATTATATATTACACTATATATTATTAAACCTATTTATCTTTAACATTTGTACTGGCAATTTAAATGTCAGACCACGATCGCGTTTCAATAATTGGGCCCTGTTCAATTTGACGTGAACTTCTCTGGAAGCCGTAAGTATCCGTTCCAATTTATATTTCAGTTTCAGGGTTAAGTTCAGATGTATAGGTACTGAAGGATTCACTCGTGGTAGGTCGATTGCACATTATGAAAAAGGAAATATTTCAAAGAGTTTGTGAAAGATTTCGAAATTCTTCATGCTAATTTCAGTTTCATGGCTTCTATGCATTTCAAGTTATTCCGATAACAACTTAAACGACACATAATTCAATCATGTCACCATTTGAACTATAACAATACGTCATACATCAGTATGAAGTATTGTTATCCCATATCTTTATCTGAATAAAAAACTTTCGTGCATAACAGTAAAATCATCTGAGAAATTATATCTCAATATATTATACAAGTAGGTATTATAGCACATACATTAGGTTTTATTCCAGTACCTTTTATTAGTTCCACTAGGATACGATTGAAACCAGTCATCGTGCATCAAATAAATATAACCGATAGAACGCAAACAGACAGCCCTATTCAGAATGCGTCTAAATCGGACTGGATGTAAGTCCAAAGTAAACAGTGCAGCGGATTTAACATCTCAGCTAAGATTATGATGAATGGCTATTAGTGTATGCCAGCAAATACCGAGATATGAGCTCGGTATACTGTGGGGTGCCTAGGAACCGATTGAGAAGGCATTGGATTATAAACACATAGGTTTACGCTTGAAGTAATGTGAGAACCAGCCAATTGATAAGTCAATGGGCACATGAAGACAAAAACTGTTGAAAGAGACATAAAGTATAGGTGAAAGGCTGTTCGCACTTGATTAGAAGAAGTGCCTTCGCGTCTTCATTTTCCTTTATCCTTTATATTATTACCTTTTCCATAATTGAAGTCTTGAAAAAAAAAAAGGCCGGAATCAAATAAAATCCCCGTGCAAGAAGCATGTTTCTTTTTAGTGTTTTTTTTTTTTAATAGGTACATGCCGAGTTAAATAATGTACGGTAGTACGGAACCGCTTGTGTTGGACTTGCACGTGGCCAGTTTTACCCATTGAATTCTAAATATTTTTAACAAAAAAAATCTTTCAAGCATAAAAGTCTTGACAAACGCAGACAGATGATAACCCTAGCCATGACAGATGATGCTACCAATCACAGGATTATAATTTTTAATAATGATATCATTTTCTTTTTATTGAATTATCGTTGCAAGGTGGAAGGTCAGGTTGCTCCTATGATGTAACGGCAAGACTGGTTTTCTTTAAAAACACGATTTTAAAGAAAATCAGCCAAAAACCAGTGAGACGGAAACAGGACGTAATTTGAGCATTCTAGATAATCCAGTTCATATATGTAAAAAAACTGGTTTCTTATCTAAGTGTGTCTTAATAATGTTCTAGATGTATCATTTTAAAAGGGCATTGACATAATCTTCAAGGTTATTTTTGTGGCCTCGATCACCCCTGCTGCAGACTTTGTCATATGGTATAAATCCGTGAGGTTCATTCCTCAAAATACCATTTCAGAAACTAAACTGTATCTTCTTTTCATGACTTGAACAAGATTCCGCCTGTACTTCGAAAGCGACTTTGGTCTCCGAGTTTGTTTCGGTGTTTTTTCTCAAAAAAGTCGAGTAGGAAACACCGACCTTACTTAGTTTACTAACATAACTGGTTTTTGCCCACAGCTTCGCCCGCGTGGAGTTCAGTATTTGTCCCACGGTATCGTACTACCGGGATAAAAAGCCTATGTCCTACCCTATGTGCTATTCCAAACTGAAATGTATTCCGTATTGCCAAATTTCATCCAGATCCGTTCAACCGATCTGGAGTTATTAAGTAACAAACATCCACCCAAACTTTGGCATTTATATTATTATTTTATAAAGCTTAATTTTGACGTTTCGTTCTATGACTTGCATCCATTTTTTTCTACCTTTTTCTAATCGATATTGCTTAGTTACAGTCCCACACCACACACCCCGTTTACATCACAGGCTCAACACACACACGAGTATACTATATATATTATCAATCAAGCTAAGCTTCAACCATTTCCTTTCGAATAATTCCGGGCACAATTACCAATATACCGCAGCTTCCGTCTGTGCCTGACCTCGGTTGAATACCTGGGGTGCAACACTACCGAATAGTGTACTACAGTTGGCGAAAGAGATTGGACTAGGGGCAAAAATTACGGCAAACCCATAAGGCAAGCAGATTGTACATAAACCCTAACAGTATGAAGAGTTACTTGTTGTGTGTTGGCTTGTATGACAGTACCGCAACTAGGATGTACCATCAAACAAGCTCAAAAGATCGGCTTTCCCTTGTCACATACTTCACTTAATAATTTAAAGGTTTCTGCAGTCGGCATGCCCTAGCTGTTTGTTTACCCCTAGGCCCTCCACTGATTGGTGTGTAGGTTTTGTGGTACTCATTGTGTTGTTTAGCGTCATGGTGCTTCAGCAGTAAAGGCTGAGACTTCAAACCCACACAGGCACTGTACTTAATATAACTGATCACAAAGCAAGTAAAAGAAAACAATACCGTGAGATAACCGGCACGTCCTTAAAAAAATAAAGATATGTGACATCCACTCTAGACCTGTTTGGTGGATGTGTGAACATTATTGGTTAAGTATATTTTATGTACGTAAAATGCGACTAACACCAAAGAATATGTTTTGTATTTTTAACACGAACGCTAGTAATGTACCCTACATTACGGAAAATATATAGTGTACGTTTGGAAAAAGCTTTTAGAAAGTCACCTATGGACTACCTTCATTAAAACCTTGACTATAATCAGTAATCACAGATCTTGTTTAGATTTGAAGTGTCTTTGCGATAAGTAAACAAACGCCACATGCAGTGGTAACGCACAAACGTTCCGCAATTGCACGAACACCAAACAAATTCGCCGTGTGTACAATTACGAATATCGAACTACCCGCCACAATCGGGATATTGACCTAAATATACATAATTTCAATTCAAATCCGAATGCAACGTCAAAGATTACTAGACGCATGCGTCATAAACAAGATATAATGTACAAGGCAGAGTTATGGCTGAAATTTATGTCGTCTTTAAAATTTCTGACATTGTAGAATCAGTGTCCAGGTTGTTAAATTTATGAGCTATTATGAATCTTAGAAACGGATTTATTAGAATTTAAAAGTAATACAGTTAGCAATAGATAACTCTGCGGAGTAGGTATGTGCTGGTCCACAATGGATGGAACACTTAAGCCTCGTATCCACTAGGCAACATTTGGCGCGCGACACGTGAATCTCAACATGTACGGCAACGCTGCACAACAGCGCGCGACGTTGCCAGCTGCCGCGCAACATGACGCGCGGCTTGTTGTTTGTTTAAAGCGCATCGTTAGTTGAGCATCAATTGTTGTCGAGTGGAGACGTGACGCACAACAATGTCCGTAGTGTGGTGTAACGAACGAGTGCTCAAATTAATCGAACTGTACCAAAACTATTAATGTTTATGGGATACTGCTCACAGAGACTATAAAAATAAATTTAAAAAAACTAGATGCATGGGATTCAATAGCGAAAACACTAGATGTGTCTGTGAAAGAGGATGAAAGCAAGGTACATACTCTTCGATCGCAATTCACTCGCGAGAGGAAGAAATTTAAATGTTCAAAAAAAACAGGAAGTGGCAGTGAAGATCTTTTTAGCAGTAAATGATTTGCATATGAACCTTTGCTGTTTTTGATAAAAGGTGAAACAACAACAACATTTTGTAACAGTATCTCAAAGTCTGTTTTGTTCATTCGGGTAAAATTCGTAAAAGATCCATCAACCACACTGAGATCACTGAATACATTTTCTTTATTTTGTAGGTATTTTCTAACACACCAACGTGGTTTTCTTCTTTTTGATTTCGATAAAATTATAACCACTGCCGCTGAAATCAACACAAGTTCCTCTGGCGACATGTTGTCGACGACTGAGAATGTGTGGACAGACAACGTTGTTAAACAAATGTTCCGCGTCAACATTCAACAAGTTGCGAAACATGTTGAGCAACATGTCGCGCGTCAAATGTTGCCTAGTGGATACGAGGCTTTAATATCTTGTCTTGTAGAATATGCAAGCGGCCATCACTTCCTGCAAACAACCCATTGTTTCCACCTTACAAGGAGTGATGGACCCTATGGAAAGTGAATAACTCCTAGCCAAATTCTGGGAACAATATACTGTTATCGACACACTAAGAAGAGAATTCAGGCATGCGTCCAAATATATTTACAAACTATATAGACTTGAATAAGAACCTATTTTAAAGAAAGCAAAGTAACGGAGATTTTTAAGATAAATTCTGGACCTATATTGATAATAGACAACGTCCTGATGCCATTGGCTATAGACATTGAATAGTATAATGTTTAATCTAATCTCAGTTTGTTTGGATTCTGGAAAAAATGTAGATTTATTTTTTAGCATAATCTCAAACTGAAAGCATTTATTTCAATTAGACCATTACAGGCACTTTTGAAAGTCAAAAACACAAAAAAAAAGAAACGAAACTTCAGTCCCAGTCGCAAGGCATAATAACTTGTGAAAGTACTGTAGTTGCCCCCATTCCAAAGCGTAGATCTCTATGGAGAACACTTTTTTAAATCAAACTATTGTTACAAAATCTTCGTTACATCATTCATGTTGAGAATTACAAATATGTGAGAACTATGTAGAAATACGTGCAAGTTAAGAGCGTCCAGAGTAAGATTAAATCAATAATGCAAAAATAAAGTAATAAAAATATACCGTGGCAGCTAATAGATGACCAGTCACAACTGACAGCGCCCGTTCAGAAAATGGCGCATGTATCAGCCATTATTCAACTCAACCATATTGAAGAGAACTAAATGAACGAACCCACCACCATCAGCGAAAAATTTAGTGAGCATGAAATTCACTCAACCGCCAGTGCAAATTCGCGTCAATGAAAGATACACTACTCACACATGTGCTATGAAATTATATAAACGAAGAGATTGAATTTATAAAATGCAAAGATACTTTTACAATCTTCTGCAGCTTTTACAATAACTTCACATGGTAATTTGAAAACGACATTAGTGCAGCTTTTAGTAGGTACGGAAGGTATTCCATTTTCCGGCATTTTCATGTCCAGAACATGAATCCAATGTTTTTTTTTTTTAGATTATTACGCTTTAGGCGATATTTTATTCCGGCTCGAAGGACCATTAAGATGTATACGCTGCTGAATGGGTCGCACACACCTTGGTTGATAGCTTGAATGATAAGTCATGGATAGTCAAAGATGATGTTTATTGAGTATATTTAACTACCACGTAACTAATGCTATATGAATAATGCGTGAATGAGTGCAGCTGACTATGAACGCTGATTGTGTACTGTCGCTTTACACTATAATTTGTGCAAGGTGACGGAAAGGTTCAGATCTATGCAATGATCGCGTGCCATGTACGATTGACTCGTACAACAGTGATCACAATAATCTAACATTGGATGAAACTGAAGACATCCATTTGATCGGGTTATGAGAACCAGGAAAACTTCACTTATTCCCATTCGCTCAGCAAAAACGTACCAAAAGCTCCCTTAAATCCATACACCGTTCAATAAACCAGTAACAATCGCATGTTTAACAAGAAACATCAAAGCTTTGCTTACCAACGTTTGATACGTGCCAGAGAAGCCCAGACTCCCAGATCTGGCGACATGTACCGCTAAATTTATCCCGCATACCTTTTATGAGTCATTACGTGTATGTTTATGTTTATTTGCGGTTTTATAATGTTTATTGGGTACAATTTGCGGGTAGGTGTAGTGTGTCACGCTTCATTTGAGAGTTGTGTCATTGGATGTGGGATCATTTGCATCGTTTCCCTGTTAACGAAAGCTTTCTATTTCTGAACTCGCGTTGATCTAGGATAAAGTCATAGTCGTAGGTCAAGATTTTCGGTCGGTGGGCGAGTAACGTCTAACTTTTTAAAGAATTTAAGGATTTCTAACTATATTCAAAGCTTTTAAAAAAAACAATCCTTAATTTTGAAAAAATATGGGTATACAGGGTGGCGAACCACCTATTTACGGATTCCAATCCCATCTGCCTAGCCATTTATTTATTTATTTAACACTTCAAGCACATAGTACAGAGGCGGACTTAAAGCCATAGGCATTTTCTACCAGTCAACCTTTGCCATTTCACGACTATGAGGGGTCGGCTTCTAGTCTAATTGGATGCAGCTGAATAACAGTATTTTACATGGAGCAACTATCTATCTGACCTCCAAAACCCAGTTAGTACTGGGTAATACGATACCCTTTGGTAAGACTGGTTGTCAGACTTGCGGCCACTACCTGTAACGACTGCCAAAGATCTACAAATGACAGACGGGATCAATGGCTTAACGTGCTTTCCAAGGCAAGGAGGAAACTCGGTATGTAATGGATAACGAAACAGATGTCAGGCCTGCATTCGCAACAGAGGCCAACAATTTGAGCAGGATTTGTAAAAATTATGATAAATGCTAAATATGGTATTGTTTTTTATTTAATGTATAACCCACGAAAGGACTTTTTAATAATAAAACCATAAACAATAAAAAGTCGATTAAAAAAAATCCACTGGGCATGAGAGGTGTTAAGGGGTCTGAAAGGATAGCAGATGACCCCTTCAGTCGACCATTTAAATTTGGCAAACGATGCACCAAACAGCCTGTATATCAATCAACTAATATATAAGCCTGTATGTGTTAATGCATGACATAATAGTTGAGAAACACCAGATTCGCAACATTGTATGTTTTGGCTGAACGCTTTGGTGCATGAATTCAGTCAATGCGTTTAAAATGCAGTAAAATCTTGTACATACATGCAATAACGTCTTGATGGTAAGCAGAGTATCGGGGGTCTTAACATTCCACTGTCAATATTGGGAATGATAAAACCCTAAACATTATCTTTATGGACATTTGCGATTGGAGCGTCATCTACATCGCCACATTCGAACTACGCAGCAAAATTATCCACGGTATTAAATTATCAGCCTCACAACAACCATGGGGAAGTGGCCCACCAGAAACAAAAACCGCCTGGTTAACAGATCCTCTTTTCTTTTTTGGGAGTATGTGGAACAGTCCACTGTGTTCCTTACAGGTACCTCACTCAATACATGCAATGCAATGTTAAATGCAAAAATTCAGAAGTCAACTACTTTCTTATTTAGGTATCAAAAAGACCTGAAAAAAATATCACCTATGTATTACAATAATAAATATATCTTTATCCGGCCTAGTATCTCATTCTAAGCTCGCTGATTCGGTTTACGAATCATTGCAACATGAGCAATTCTATCTTCTCCTTACATGAAAATATCTCGAAAGATGCTCATAATTAAGTAGAAAAGTATTCATTCAAATGAAAGCGGCAGACTTGTACAGACGCCAGCCCATCAGGTTACAACAATATGTCAACATTTTTAATAGATTTTCAAATTAATCGTTAAAGAATTAGGTTCGAGGTTAATTGGGAAAACTTGACAGTTTCAAGTAGCTTCATGTTCTGGCGACTGTACAAATGTGTACAATCTTGTAAAAATTTAATATACGTGATAAAGTAATATAAAAAATATTTCACGAAGACTTTAATTTTTTTTACTATATACCACAAAAATACTCGAAACTTTTCTCACATAGCCCCTACGTTCATGATAAATAAATTGATTGATCTGACGAGATGATTCACTGCGTCTGTGAAGCGAGCTAGAATTAATTGAGACCTGTGATCTGGATGACCTTGTTCATTCCTGACGGCTAGTGTTGAAAAATATAAGATCTGGATTTTTTATCGCTGTATCAAACTCGAGTTTTTATGACTCAACTATCGTACTACTGAATTTTTTTCATTGGTACATGAATGAAAAAGAGGTCGATGGCCTATGTGAAGAAATGTGGGAATGCATAGCATAATCAGCTTATAATGTTCCCACTACATCTATAGTTACACTTACATGAATATTAGATTGAAGGACAGAGTCAAAAGTTCACTGGTAAGGGAAAAAAACAATGGCAAGAGATGTGGCCAAACAGGTCCTGACACTGAAATGGAAATGGTCAGGATATATTCAGAGAGTTACGGATGAAAGATGGTCACAAATTGGTGTCCAATTAGCAAAAAAAACCGACCAAGTGCGACTCGGACTCGCGCACCGAGGGTTCCGTACTTTTAAAACCGTAATTATTAAAATATTTTTATTATATGATGCAACTAAAAATTTGCCGTTTTTGCAATTTTTCCTTATCTGTGCTATAAGACGTTGCTTCGTCGTACCAAATTTCAAGATTCTGCGTTCACGGGAAGTACACGTACGTAAGTAGTAGGGTTTTGATTCCCTTGCGAGTGTCGAAAATTTGCGGCATAAACGGCTGTATCTTTTGATTGCGTTGGCTTAGAAGTTTGATTTTTTCACAGCTCCAAGGGACAGTAGACTTGAGTATTTGATATAAATTCCAGCTTGAAACCTCCACACGTTCCTGAGAAAAAGGGTCTTGACGGACAGACAGACGGACAACAAACTGATCCTATAAGGGTTCCGTTTTTTCCTTTCGAGGTACGGAAGCGGAACCCTAAAAAAGAAGGAAGGGTAGACCATGTAAAAGATGGAGTGACGACTTCGTCCAAACAGCTGGAAACTTATGGCCCAGACTAGATAGACCAGACAAAATACAGAGTCAGCTGGAACAGTTTGGAGGAGGCTTTTACCGCAAAAGGCGGTCCTTACACCTTAAAATACTAATCTTAACTTGAGTAAAAACACTAACATTACTAACAAATAAATACACAACACTTTAGATACAAACTAAAAGTTGGGGATAAATAAAGCTAAATAAATAAATGTTCCCACTGTTGGGACAAAGCCTCCATTCTGTGTGAGGAAGAGAGATAATCAACTACGCAGGCCCATTGAGGGTTGGTGGATATGCCTAGTATAAAACCGGGGTTAATCTATTTGTTGCGGACAGCAGAGATCAAGGTTATTGTCTCAAAGGACCAGAGATCTTATACAACACACATATTATACTGGAAAGCTTCTATGAATCCCGTTGAAGGCGCTGTAGAAATCCGAAGCGCTTTGAAAGCTATTTCTACATGCCTAGGGCTTCTGAAGATGGAAATTAATACACTGGAAAGTGAACACAGAAACGCTGCAGGAAAAGCTATGGTTCTTTCCCGGGTTTCCTGGAAAAGCTTGCATTTATCTTGGAGAAACACTTATGATAAACTCAACTATTATTTGTATGGCCTGCAGATAGTTGTTCCTGGTCTGGCTGTTCGTGTATGTGAGTTTAAATGTTTGTAAACGCACCCACGATACAGGAGAAATTCCTAGTGTGGCGCAAAGTAAAAAAAAAAAAAAAAACTAAGTAGGTAAAAAGAACCTACCGACTTAAATTCACAGTCTGAATAACAATTCACTACCTACACTGCATCTTGATTTACAAGATGCATATCTATATTTTTACTACCAAACTTCTTACTTCATACTTCATCATGCCTATAGATACCATAAACCAAGAGTTTCTACTAGTTTGTCAAGATTTAAAATTATTCCTTTCGCTCCACCATAAGTATTTTCAAAGACAATATTTCTTCCGGTGAAGAATATTCAGTGTTTCTCGAATTGCAACTTTATTTCGAGGGCGTAGGTTCTGAAATCGTTTGGTGTTTATATTTTATACGCGATAGCATGTCGAGAAGGCTTCAAAACAGAAGATTCGCATTCAAATGAACCTGCCAAACTGAACGGTTTATATAATACTCTAAAATAAAAATACAAACAACAAAAGAGTTTGGTACGTGAGCAAGAAATACGAAACGAAAATTCATTATCATAACGGGCGCTAAAAGATAAGAACGCTACAGTACGTGAATGATGATATGAACATATAAAGAAAAGATCCGATGATTTTCTTTATTACGTATGCAACATGGCACATATAGTCTAATATCGACAGGACTTCCTGACAACTTGAACCAGCTGGAAAGGTTTATTATCATCATCCACAGCCTGAATTCACACACTGCTGGCTTTAGGCCTGTCTTTTCTTGTGGCTATCTCGAAGATCTTGTGCCAACTTCATCCAGGTTTTCCCCCCGATGGCAACTATGTCGTCTACCCATCTTACCGTGTGTGAAAAGGTTGAGTGCAACATATCAAATCTTCGTTACACTGAGGTGTAGATATGACAACATAATATTTATAGTCCCGATTCAAATTTATTTGTTGTGCCAAAGATTTTACACAGTCAAATCAAATGATAGTAACTGCGATCAGCAACCTTACCAGTTTTGCCGACAGTACACAATTCTATGAATTGTCCTTTCTACGAGGTTTCATATTGAACTCGATGGGCTAACGATCTCCTTCTAGTAATAGGCATCGGGAAATACTAGAAATTTATAAAGACTCTTGATTGATTTTAATTAAACCGTTTCTAGGATTCAGCTTTTCATTGAAAATGAAACGACTAGACGTGAACAGAAATAACGTTATAACATAATTTTTTAAACAGATTATTAAAAAAAAAATACTTGTGCTCTTTGCCTCTACATCTGTACTTGTCAACAGTTTCTAGACGAGAATTCTGAAACTTGAAATTCTTAAATTTACGAAAAAGTTAAAATAGAAGGTAGAGAGGAAATCAAGCTCAATGAACTTATGCTATTATGATACTTTAACGTCAGGATTGAAGATCTCGTGGCTAATCATAACAGCCGCCCGGGTCTATCTTCAAGTTAAGCCGCTCCTAAATAGATTGGTCCCTGGATGGGTGACCACGCATTACATCCGTGCCATGCCATCCCGTGGTTTGTAAGTGGTTACAGGTAGTCAGGAGCCCGAAAGTCTGACAAAGAGTTTTACCAAAGGGTATCTTATTACGGAAGGGGTCCGAGAGGGCCGATGCCTGCCAGGGCTGCGGGTTGTTCGAAAGAGATACCGTGGCCCTGGAACACAAAGTGCTAAAAAGGAACATGGATGGGCTTTAGTCAGTACAAGACTGACACTCCCTCCCGCTCCGCCCAGAGCGGGAGCAGTCATTTGATGATTTCCCATCCGTAAAAAAAGGGTATCTTATTATCCAGTAGGTACTAACTGGCAGTGGCGTGCCTCCAATGAAACGGGGGCAAAGCCCAACTAGACAACTGACGATATTGGGATAAAAAATAAGTTTCGCTGCCTGTTCTGATATTGGTTTTCAAAGCTGTTTTATTTTCCAATTATTTAAATGTGCCTAAATATAAAAATACAAACAGTGGTTAATATAAAAAAATACTGCGCATTTTATATCTCGTCACAAAATTACAACTATTTCAATATCTTGATTTTTAGTCAGTGTCAAGTAAATGATTTAAGAGTCATCTATTGAATTAAATTTAACAACTGAACTCTTCGTGTCAATTCGTCATTATTTCTCTCGCTCTCTACAGTCGCTATTGGCAAAATTTTAAAAACACCGATAGATGGCGCAAAAACAATAAATTGGTTTCTAACTACTAAAGTATTGAAAATATTTGTAACTTCCCGCGACTTCGTTAGGGTGGAAATTTTTAATGTTTTTCAGGCATAAATTATAACTACATATAACCTTTCTCATGAATCATTCTGTAGGTATATTAATGAAAAACGCATCAACATTCTTGCGTAGGTACAGACGGCGGGAAGTGAATTTGTTTTAAACTATGTAAAGATTACTCACAACGTAAACAGCCATAATTCTTCATTCTCGTTTTTTTACCACGAACAGATGACAAACAACAAAACAAAGCACATAGACACTCTCACACATTTACCTTGCACAATAACGATTTCACAAACTTAAAATCCTTCACAAGAAACAATTTGAATGCTTTTATGAATTCAAAACAAAAATGAATCACTTCAAAACAAAGTTAATTACAGCAAAAACTAATCGCAAAACTTTAAAATACAAGAAAGTACATAAATAATATCACAAAAAAAAGATGCTCCAGTAATCGCTCAAAACAAATATGAACTAATTTGAAATCGTTTTACTTTCTATGGAAATTCGCGCTACGCGCAGGTCTTTGCGCCGCTTGCCCGTTCATTCTTGGCGCCAACACACATTCACTCTCTCAAACTTACACTGACATACACGCACACATTCAAAGAAAAGCCCAGCTTTTAACTCCATACAATTTTTCAAATTAAATACCTAATAATGTTATCAAGACAGAGTCATTTTACTAGCAAAGACAGAGAGGTCCGACAAGCCAAATACAGAAGCCAGTGAGTGCGAGTGGGAGCATCCGAACGAACATTGACTGTAGGGTCCGACCATAGCGAACTATGCTTGAACTCTTCTTTTGTTTAGTGTTAGAGCGAGCCAGTCTCGCGGCCGGTAGGTATAGGAGATATTAGATTTTTTTTGGCAACGTCGCGCATCTTGAATTCTTGATAAATGCGCGCGAAATTTGACGTTATTATTATTTTGACATACATTTTTATTTTTGGTTGGAATGTTTTTTTTTACTTATTTGTTGTGTTTGATTGTTAGGCAAGCCGGGCTTTTCGGCTTGTATGATAGTTCCGCCACTGCTAACTGGGTAGTAGTTAGGTCAGATAGGCAGTCGCTACATGTAGATTACTGGTATTCTGCTGCATCCGTTTGGACTGGCAGCTGATCCCAATGCAGTTGGGAAAAAGGCTAGGCAAATGATGAAACTTGGCGTATTTGGCTCCTATTCAAAGCATTATATCTATGACGTCACTTCCTATCTTAAACAAATTGCTAACAAATTCAAGTAATTCCACAAACATTCCTACTAGCTAGCTACTAGCATTCTATCTACCTCTCTATTACTACTACTCGTATTTACGTCCGGAATGCCGCCCGTATCTTCACATACTCGTAGATAGAACATGAATAATTTCGATTTTACGCTTTATTGCCTACATTCACGGTAGACGTAAGGGTGGTAGCTGGTAGAATTTGGTATGAGAGAAAAATAATATAACGTAACATCACGCCTGTAGTCACCGAAGGGATAGGCTAGCTTGGGAGAAGCCCATGTCCAGCAGTGGACTTGGCTGGCTCAGTTCGTAGATGGAATAAAAATAGTATACTTAGCAAATAGTATGAATTACTGAATTTCTAATTTGTTTCAGAGTATCAAAATCCCCCATAATCTGCCTAGCCTTTTCCCAAACTATTTTGGGGTCGGCTTGTAGTCTAACTGGATGCAGCTGGGTACCAGTATTTTACATGAAGCGACTGCCTATCTGCCCTCCACAACCCAATAACTGGGTAATACGATACCCCTTGGTAAGACTGGATGTCAGACTTTTGGCTTCTGACTACTCGTAACGACTGTCAAAGATCTAGAAATTACAGCAGTATCAAAATCCTTATGGACTATTATTCTAGCAAGTCGATAATTCTGAAAATTGACGTGTGGACGTGCAAGCAAAGGCAGCCATATCAAGAAATTGAACTCAACGGGATTATACTTCACGATTTCCATAGATCCAAGCAATCGGGTGCAATGAGACGTGATCTTTGAGATCTGCAGCGTCAGCAGAGTTTCCTTTATTCTATCAAAGTTAGATTGAACTAATCGTGCTCAATCTAACATGTCATGTTGTACATTTACTTTCGTATTATTTTCGTAAAAATCTGTGCTTTATAGGAAGCTAGTCTTACATCTAAAAAGAATAATCTAGTAAAAATAAAAACATCTTTTCCTACAAAAGTGCAATTCCCACACGGTCAATTTTTTTTTTAATAATTGCCTCTGTAAAATTTCTTAGTGGAGGGGTTTAGATAGATTCACTGAAAACGTGGTAACTGTGTGTGCGTTGATGTCCCTTCCCCACTGTATAATAAAAATCAATTGCCACATGTATAACAGAGCAGCAGCAGTAGATGTATGAGAGATGTGTTTTTTCTTTTATCGTTGCGGGCGTTCTGTTAAATCACAGAAACGTAAAAAGGTGATTGCAATCAAAATCGGAAGTCTTAAGGTTAATTGAATGCGTTATCCGAGATCTTGTAACTTGATAATGACGTTAATTGTTATTTTATATTGCGTGTGTGTGTACATTATGTTTTACTATTGTGGGTGTATAGTATGGCTTCTCCTAACAGTAGAAATACAAGTGGCATAAAGTCCTCAATCTCAATAATTTACTTTTCAAAATAAAAAAAATCATACCTTTTGCCTCGAAGCAACAAGCAGAGAGCGAGCTAGAGGAATATCTGAACTAAAACAGCAATTTTTATTAACCACGGAAGAGGGACTTTTAATGTCAAAAGAAAGAGGAAATACAGTAATATGAGAAAAAGACAGCACGGTTGCCGTCACTACTCTTGATTTTGAATATGAGTATTATGGTTCACACCCTTTCACAGAGAGGCGGCTATATCCCAACAGTGGGAACGTTATATAGGCTGATTATGATACGGGCTATCGTGAAAAGCATTCGTTTTTGATGACATCTGCAAGGTGTAAACAGACCTTTATATTTTATTATTAACTAGCTGTCCCGCGCAACTTCGTCTGCGTCACATTTTCCCCGTTTTGGCAACATTTTTCATTGCTGCTCTGCTCCTATTGGTCGTACCGTGATGATACCTACCCTACCCGACGCTACCTACCTACCTACTCTACCCTACCTACCTACTCTACCCTACCTAGGTAGGTAGGGTAGGGTAGGGTAGAGTAGGTACTCTACCCTACCCTACCCTACCCTTACTACCTACCTACCCTACCTACCTACCCTACCCTACCTACCTACCCTACCCTACCCTACCTACCTACCCTACCCTACCTACCTACCCTACCCTACCTACCTACCCTACCCACCTACCTACCTACCCTACCCTACCTACCTACCCTACCTACCTACCTACCCTACCCTACCTACCTACCTACCCTACCTAACCTACCCTACCTACCTACCCTACCCTACCTACCTACCCTACCCTACCTACCTACCCTATCCTACCTACCTACCCTACCCTACCCTACCCTACCGTATCCTATGTCCTTCTCCTGGCTCTAAACTACCTCCCTGCCAATTTTCAGCTAAATCGGTTCAGCCGTTCTTGAGTTATAAGTGAAGTAACTAACACGACTTTCTTTTATATATATAGATTTATTATTGTATTATTGTTTTAACTTATGAAAATGTTGGAAGTTTGACCTTCAATACTAGATATCCTTTACTAGATGGTTCCCTGGTATGGTCAATGCCGAGGAGAACAAGTCTCTTTTAGCTTCTTTTTACACCCATTACACTGATACTGTAAAGAGATCATTTTTTTAAGTTTAGATGTAAGGGGTTATCTTCAAAATTACTGATCCGATTCCGTAAATTCTTTCACTAATGGGAAGTTACATTATACATAGGTACTTAAAACATTCCCGTGGGATTATTCCCGACCATAACGCAAGCTAAGCCACGGACCAAAGCTAGTCACAAATTCAATTGGTAAGACATAACTATCAACGAATCTACGAACACATCAACAATTCAAACAATTACCAAATCAATAACTAGACTCTATATTACAGAACCATCTGATATTACGACGAGCTATAATGCCAACCTCAATACCTAATCGATCTATAGAATCGAAATTTAATTTCTGTGGTACATTGCCGTGCTCCAAGGCTGGACTATCGATCAAATGTTCTAGTTAGTAGGGATGCACGATAACGTGGGTGTATCGATAATTTGGGTCGTATAGAATGGCCTCGATCCATAACATATTAACATCAGACGTTTAATCCCCAAAGTCTTAGGCAAAGGGTGTACATAGTACACCTACATTTCGCCAGAAGTTTGAGTCCCATGTCATACCGACGCGAGCCTATGGCGGGCCACTGACTACCTATAACGACTGTCAAGGATATACAAATGGCAGCCGGTAGCAACGGCTTAAAGTGCTTTTCAACGCACGGAGGTAGCTCGGTAATAATATGTAACGGGTGGCTCGAAGTTTGATCCGAGCGTCTGTTATTCTTTAGCAGCGAGCTCCTTTCATCACATCATATTGTATCGATAGTGATAGCGAGCATCGGATCGGATCGTGCATCACTAGTTCCAACTAATATACGTTATGTAGGGCAGGCCTGATTTGTGATGCCTATTAAGGTATATAATATTTGATGGAGGAACCGCGCCTTTAGACATTTATTAATCAAACATTTTAGGGGATAAGGGGACAGTTTTGTGTCAACCTTAGTTATTCATTAGTGCCTAAATGGAGTGATGTCATGATCGAAGTTCAGGGTCGTATTCTAGAACAATGAGACGGTTTCGATTTATAAGCACTGCACAGGATGAGCACGAGGAGCGCGTGGCTAAATAATAACAGCCACTCGGATCAACCTCCAGAAGGTTAAGCGGTGCTTGCCAAGGTTCGTCTGTGGATGGGTGCATTACATACAGAGCTTAACTCTAACTAAAGAGTGTGAATGATGATATCTGTCTATGGCGCTCAAGAAAGTCTTTGGTTTGAGAGACGTTGAAAAACGTCGACGACGTTGTCTGTTTTGGAGGTGCCTTTTTTGATACTGATCAAAAAAGACACACCTCCAAAACAGACAAACAGAATGAGTCACGCGGCTTTTAGCAATCCAAGATTATTCGATAATTATTTCCCTAGACTTAGGATGCATTCCAAGAGTATGATTTAAAACTTTGGCAACGATTCCACCAATTGTCTTCGCAGGGGACAAAAGAAATTATAGTTTTGGCGCCAACGGCCGTCTAGTATGTCGGACAAAGATTTTTTTTCTATTTATAAATTCTTTTTTTCAACGTCTCTAGGTTAACTACTTACTTATCTAGATTTATTTAAATTATCTCAACACGAAAATCAATATTTGAATAAAAATTCAATCACACACAATTAACTTCTGCATACCGACAAAAACAAATAAAAAACCGCATTTACTCGACAACGATGACATTCTCTATTTGAACTGAAAACATTTCTTTTGTCCAACTTTGTTTTCTCCTAGCGACACCGTCTTCCAAATACGAAAAAAAAGCACGGTCCAAACCGAAAAGGGCGTAACTCTTGTAAAACCTACATTGGCCAATCACGTCAGCGAAATATCTGGCTCGTAGACGGCATGCCACGCCCCCTTGGCAGGGTATGCGCGTGATTCACTCGGAAATGTCAGGCGCAAGACGTTAGCCGAAAGAAAATCTCTGATGACCGACGGTTACGTGAGAAAAGACATACTGTCACAAAATTGGGAGAGACAAAGGTGCTTCTTGTAAACTTACAATCATATTGAAGAAAATTCATAACATACATCACGGTTGTACTCCTCGAAGGGTTAGGCCGAGGTGTGCCTCAGTAGCTACACTCAAATTTCGCCAATTATGTTTATCCATGAATCAGAGCCCGCCTACTGCCATCACTCCAGGTTGCAACTAAAAAATTCAACGTGATGGAAAATCTTACAACCACTTCACCAAAGAGAATCGTTTTTTGTTTCGTTCTTATAACCGAAGTGTCTACGATAGGCATTGTTGTGCAAAATGGACATTCTGATATAATCTATTTGATTATTTCACATTAGAGACATGTGCGAGCGCCGAGCGCGTGTTCAAATCAAACTGATTTATTTCTGACTAATCCGCTTTATTTTTTTGCGGCCGAGTGAAATTCCTTTACAAACAAATCTTTATGTATAAAGAAATGAGAAATGTGGTCATTTCCATCTGTCTGCGCCTTGATATTAATGAAACTTGTAAACATTTCAAACGTGTGTTTCTTTGTTAATTACAATTTTTAGTCCCACATTGGGACATTTCCACATTCAAACAGCCATACCCGGAACAACTACCTGTGCGCCATGCAAACATTTTGTATGCGGGAATCGAACTCGCAACACAGTCCAGCAGCCTATTACGAAGCCACTGCGCCAACCGTGCAGGTTAGGTTATAGCAAGGACAAAATAAATTAGCTAGTATAACTTCCCAGGCGTTAAGGATAGCGTTGATACTTAATCATGATAAAAATCGATCTAATGATTTTTAGCGCCTATGACTGCTGGCTGGTTACATTTTCCGCAGGAAATTCAGGTCATTTGAAGAAAATTCCGGATTTTTCTTTCCGTTGAATTGTGCTGTATATTTTTTTGTATGTTGCAAAGCAGGGCTGGTAGTCCTAGTTCGAGGTATCCAGCAATGCTTACGCTCCGCGTTGCTACTGAACAGAGCGTTTGGTTTATACTTTGTAGAAGTCTTTTTGTCCGACCACGGCCGCCGGCAAAACCTAAAAAGTTATTTATCTAAACATCGATACCCAAATCACCTATCGAGTTATGCTAGCTAATTTACCCCGACCGGGTCTAGTTAAATATATCTTGGTGATTTATGCACCATTTTATTCAGTAAAGAGACGTTTCTTGCCAGCGCATGTTCTCCTCTTGACAAATATAAAGAACAAAACACAAGCAACCAGACTCGGCAATGAGTTATTTGCACTGCAGCTTCCATGTACTTTTTATTTCATTCAAGAGAAATCGCGAGAACATCGTCTACGTTTATTTAGGATCATTTTTTATCAATAATACTGAACGCGATCAGCCAAACCGAGTTCAAGAGCTGTCAATGTCATAACTACTATGGAAATTGGAATATTAACTGTTCACATGTCACATGTGACATGTTCAATTTTATATCGATGAAATTCGTCCTTAGTAGAAAACATTAAACATAACTATAACGATCCGATTAAGTTAACGATAAAACCATTAAAATAAAAGCCAATTACTTACACATTTTTATCGCAAAACGGTAAATAAACTAAATAAAACTAGAAAGTCCGAAGCAGAAAATACCGTTGCAAACTAATCATGGGCATATTGGCGCATCCAATTTTATTAATAAATTTTCAAATTAGCATAACTAGTTACCGCTTTGTTCGACACGAGCGTTAAAAATTGAATAATACTTTCTTTTTTTTTTTACGGACTGCAGAATTGTCTATGTCATGACAATTACTTTTTTTTCCGATATTCGTTAAAAAGCAGCTTGCATTCAAACTCTTTCGAACATTATCAAAAAATGTTGCCACACTTAACACAAAAATTCCCGCCATTGAACACAAAAGACGTTGAATTTATGAAATTATTGACTTTGACGAAAATAAAAACAAAAGCTTGCAATCAAGATTCAATATATCATCCACAACACAAATGAGTATCAAAGCATAATTACATAAATTTGTGAGCAGTTGCAAAAGTTGTAGAACTTCTATGATTAGAGGATTGTAACAGATGACGGCTGTTACAATTAATTGATGCCACCACATCTGTGTCGGGTAAGGACTAAGGATCCAAATTGAATTGAAATGCGTAATAAATTAATGTTGATTTGATTGCTATTTTATGGGTAAAACCTATAATTGATGTTAGATGTTGCCTGCGACTTGCATTTGCGTCGGCAATTCCCATATTTTGCAACACATTCTAATTTTGATCACATACACACAT
This sequence comes from Cerastis leucographa, assembly GCA_963082945.1. Taxonomy (NCBI): domain Eukaryota; kingdom Metazoa; phylum Arthropoda; class Insecta; order Lepidoptera; family Noctuidae; genus Cerastis; species Cerastis leucographa. The sequence continues at coordinate 11,944,623 of OY720371.1, read as the reverse complement.
ACATCTGTCAAAAATATGTCGAATTGACCTAGTTTTTTTACATGCATTTGACATTGACTGTCTCCGAGAAGAGATTGCGACTAGATTTGACAGTTTTTCACTTGAGTTTGAGATTAAGAAAATCTTTTCTTACTAAGTAAACCTCTTTATTCCACGTCGTCTAAAATCCATATTTTCAGTAGTTTAGTTGTATTAAAGGTTGTTATAAAGGCTCATTAGATGAAATAGAGAACTTTCATTAGTCGGTAGATATGGCCGGAGACACCGTCTGCGACTTTGGCGCCAAAAGCTGCTACTATCCATTACTATGATACAGTTTCATCTAGTCCGATTTCTTTTAAACACTTGGCTAATGCATTATGTCCACAATCACTCGCGACATTCTGATCATTTCGTCTGTCTATTACTCCAAAATTACGACTAAATTAGAGTAGAACATTCAAATAAACATTCTATGTTCAGAATGCTCACTAAAATTCAATTATGTACTTACAATATATTTATTGTACTGGCAAATGCTAACGTAATTGTCAGTGCCAATTATTTAAATCAATCCAGTTGACATATCAGCATTAACATTGGTTCAACCTTAATAAATATTGCTTAAACAGAAATGCAATCAAAATGTACAATCACCACTTTATTCCCTCCAAATAATAACATTATAACACGTTCTATTTTCAAACTGCATGATGTTGATGACACTTCCATGATTGAGATTGCCAATTTAGAAAAATGACACAGATTACATTTTTAAATGCGCGCAACTTTTTCTATTGCATACTTCTTTATTTTTTAACCTTCTAACCGTCGGGGTCGGTCATAGACTTGGAAATCGTAAATAAACTTTTTTTTGTACTGTTTTTTCGCTCATCGTTTTTGTGTGCATCGTTTGCATACATTTAGTTTTGCTTTATTTTTGCATGCACAAGCAATGTTCCGCTGGCAATTATATCCGTTTGAGTTTGTGTAGCTAACTTTTAACTCTTTTTGGAAGGAAGGGGGAATGAAATGGACTGAAATACTTCTTTGGACCGTACTGGTAGATCTAACTGAAATATTGTTGAACAAAATAATAAGCTCTCTAGAACATACACGATTAGTTTTTCTTTATTTTAAATATATTTGGGCACGAACATAATTTTCGATTAGATTTTTCGTCGTCTATTTAAACAGTTTACAACACGGAACTTAAATATACAAAATACAGAAATACTGCGTAATAATTTGTAGGTGTATTTTTAGTATTTCTTCTGGCAATCTTTTGTTTGTGGCGCTTCTTTCTGAATTACACGCGCATTAATCACTCGGGCTTAAAATCGTACGTTGAAAATTAATTTCAATATTCCTTATCAACAAAAACTAATAATTGATAAGAAACATTCTTTGGTTCGTTAAGAAAAGCAATTTATTATTGAGTAACCGAAGATTCTGATAAGAATCCTTTAACATGGTTTTGATAATGTATATAAAGAGGACAGGATGCGTTATAATTACATGTATTTACTGCGTCATCTGCCTTGTGTGTAAAGTTACTGACTGGGCTATTTTTTTTTATTGCACAATTTGAATGCACATTTTTTTTTTATTGCACAATTTGGATGAAGTCGCAGGCACTTCGCCCGCGACTTCATCAGCGAAAATTGTGATATAATATAGCCTATGTTACTCGGTAAAGATGTAGCTTTAAAATTGTGAAAGAATTTTTAAGATCGGTCCTGTATTTTTCGAGTTAAATCGCTTCTTTCTATTATTAGTTAAGATGCTTATAAGTCCGTTAAATATACATACACTAAATAAGTATATACACAAGTTACGGCGTAAATAGAAAATAAACATACCTACATAACCTAACACCACATGCTCCTGCTGAGCATGAAGTCCCAGGTGCGATTTGCGATTGCTACCACTAGACCATCGAGGCCAGGAAAATAAAGACAGTAGCGTTATTATTTATCGTAGTAGTTTTGATATTAAAGATACCGTTTTTTATGTTATTTCCATTATGAATGAATACATTATAAATAATACAGCCTTCATTGTTAATTTAACGTCTATTACATTATAATAGACATCACAACGACTCATACGTAACATCGATTGAATATAATACATTTTATCAACGTTTTCATTCGATTCTTTACGATAGTATGTCGATTCTTTACGAGTAGACTAAACACTTCAAAAATAGAACGAGTTTGTTTAATACGTACGTCTGTTGTGATTCTACGCGTTTGTTTGAAACCTTTAAACGGTAAAGGAAAATACTTTACCGACTACACTATTTATTTAAGGCTTTCACGGAGCGATAAAAAACCCATAAAATATTTTGCCGATGGAATTATTCCCTTAGTGAGAGTGGGATACAGGGATAAACGAAAACGATAAATCGATATGATGATCCCATCATACTTCGAAATAGCGTTTTATTTCGGGACAAACGAGTGTTGATTTAAAAAAATGAAATGGAACATTGTAGTGAAAAACTAGCATTCATAACAAAAGACAATACGGATACGCATCGCGAAGCGAAACAAAATAGGTACCTATGTGCCGAATACAGGTTACCGCATTGAAAGGGTTAATTACCCGTTCGTGTCAGCTGTTTATTGAAGTGTCAATCAAAACCATAGAGCAGTGATTTATTGTGTCAGTTTCAAGCACAGGTATTATCATCAACATTATAGTTGTCAAATATGTTTCATAAACTCTTTCGTAAATTCGAATAGTATTTTATTACAAAGGGGGACATATTAACGTTCAATTATCAACGCAATTCTATTAAAATATTTGGAGAATCTTCAAAGTGAAGTCAAGTCTTTGAACACCTTTGAAGTTTGAATGAGTAGTGATGGTAGGTACATAAACTATTTAGTTTAACTGTAATCATTTGTAATAAAACAAATTGAGTGTGGAATTTGAATATCAATAACTGGTTTATTAAAAGTGCATTTTCGTATATATTTCAGGAAGGTTAAAAAAAATCGTATCCTAAAACAGATTTTGATGAGCTATCCCTGAAGTGGCAAAATGTTCTAAATTGGCACTTAAGAGTTTTTGTACAAGACTTTCAATGAAGACTAAGTACCCACTATGTAGGTAAATGTTACCTATCAAAAACGATGGAAAACCTAATTCCAATCGTGTCTGTTGCTTTATTATTACAATACTGAAAGATCCTGTATTTGACAGGCTATCATTAATAAAATCCATGAGAAGAAATAATAAGATAATTCAATCAAAACAGAGAACTGGCGTTATACCTACCTAAATGTTTGCAATGAACATTTTATTACAGTAAATTAATTTAGTACAACTTTGATCTCTTGTGACGCAGTCATCAAAGATCTATAACTCAAATTATACGTAATTTTGTCTATGCCTTAATTATTTTCTTTACTATTCAATCTTTACAAACAATATTTTTGTACAGCGCAGGAAAAACGTAAAGAGTACTTACAAGACATATTTTGAAAGATAAATTAAATTTCCGTTTTTAATTACATCTTCTTACTTACTTCTCAATTCTAATTTAGTCATAACAAAACCGCCGTAAAAAAAAAATTAACGTGAAAATCTTAAACTAGAAAATATTTTTTAGACTTGTTAGTAAATACCTATGAGTTTTTGAACCTGCAATGTAGTGTATGTATGCAAACCATTTATTCAAATCGCCAAAGTTATTATCGTGCCGTTAACGGCGAAAAAAGAAACAATATTCTAAACAAATAAAGCACAGATAATTAGTTTCCTATTTATAAATCAGTTAGGTGTTAAACTCTGAAACCCGGTGGGCATCGTGGTATTGTTATCGACCTAGAAAACGGGAAATACCTCTGTTTCCCGCGAACAAGAACACCAAAAGGCCTAATGACCGAGCGATGTCAATCACATTAATTGACAGTGTCTGGGCAAGAAGCTATTTTCGTTTATTTCGTGGATGTCGCAACTAGAAAAATCCCTAGCGACAAATTAAAAGCGAGGAAAAGAAAATTAAAATCCGCACCTACCTACAGCTTTTTTTTTCTTTAATCATGTGTCAACAAAACGTAACCTCAAAACGAGAAATCAACAACGTAACGTGATCATGACAAGACGCGTAAACTAAACGTAGTTACAGTCAACAAACGATCATTATCATTAATCCGATGATTACAGGAACTATTACAAAAGCGTTTCGTGACTGAAACGCGAACATGGAACGGGAAATGTACAAAACACGGCCATTTTCGTCGGGTCTACGTAGATACAGGTTTGACAATTGTGTACATAAATATTGTTACTCACCCTTTCAACGTCCAGGTCGGTCCCTGTACACAGTCTCTTGCCACCACTACCGTTGTAAGCCATTGTGCACCACAAAACAAAACACAAATCACACCGAAACGCGTTTAGTTGGAAACGAAACCGGTAACACCTCCTTCTACGGCGGTCGCGAGCAGACTGATTGAACGAATGAAAAATATTGAGTCGCGAACGAATGAGGAGCGGGACGCGCAGAAAGCGGATTGCCATAGATAAATTATTACTACTGAAATAGTATATTTTGTCACATGTTTTTTTTCTATCCATAACTATTGAGTCAATATGAAATAGTTAAGACAAAGAACAGACCAAAAGAAATCCTTAAAATATTTAAAAGTTTTCGGATATTTTTAAGACGCGGTATAAATCGACAATGGTAGGTTTTTGGAGAAATTACGTAATGCCAAAAAGTCCGTCAAAAGGTCGTTAAACTGCGAAACGTCATTCATTGTTATTGTGTGAAGTTGTTGCGATTTCTTCTTGTATTCTATTTTTTATTAATTAAAATAACAAACAAACACAATGAGAGAAAACGAACAAGAGGAGGAAATAAAAATAGAGTATTTTGAGTCTTTCGACACCGATCCTCTGTGTGAAAATAGTGAGCAACTAACATGTCCCACAAACGATTCCGTAACATCAAATATTTGTGATGAAAATATAAATCAACGGGTAAGTAACAGTAAAAACTATAAAAAAGATATAAAAATATCGTATATATAATCGTATTTTAAACTGTAATTGTTAGTCACTATTTCAGTGATGCAATATCAAGGAATCCTGGCTGAATGCCAGACAGACCATCATCACCTTTGTCCTACGCGTATAGTAAAACAAAATATCTGCAAATATACAAAGATTTCATTTAGGCGCTAAGATTAGATTAGATATTCTTTACCGATAATTGGGTTATTTTAGATGTATAATTGTGGACAAATGATAGGTGTAGGCTGTGTTTACTTTTTCTGCATGGAAATCAACCAGTCTTGCCTTCGTGGGTGTTGTTTAAGAAATAATGCATGGTTCATGAACTTTTATTTGCACCAGGCTATTTTGAAGCCATCCTCCAGTGGTGAATTATGAAAGACAAAAGTTATAAAAGGAAAACATTTTTTATACAGGATTGTCTGTTGTCTTAGCAGGCTGTTAACATTTTAAAATCAAGATGTTTTCTACTCTCATTTTGATCTGAATCTGTCCTTGCTTACAAAGGTGGAATCACAAGGGTGGTATGCGAAATTCTAATTCAAATATATTAATAATGTTAATAATTATAACTTTATAAAGCCATATTTGTTACAGCCACAAATCATATTTTTTGCAAATTGCAAAAAGCGTATGAAAATTTGAACTTCGCAGGCTACCTTTACATGTCCTACATAATTATAGTATAATTTGAGCTACAGGACTATCAATATATTTGATTGTTATTGGAAATCTGCAGGTGATATACTGTTTTCTAAGCATTTTTTTATTTCTATTTCCAGAACTTAAATGATGATTTGATCATAGAAAACCAAGAAATTATAGTAAATGATGAAAACGAATATTGTTTGGTGAGAGAAAAATAAAACAAAACATTTGAAATTGCTTTTCATTTATATATTGCTATTTATAAATTCTTCTATAAAATATTTCTATATTGATGTTGCAGGAATCAGAAAATGAAGTGACTTGGTACAAATCGGTAGACGATCTTGGAAGATATCTTTGCAAATTCTGTGAAAACTCATATTCTACTATCCAAACTGTACGCCACCACGTTAAAAACAAACACATTGATGAATACAACCGCATTAAAAGCACAACAAAAGACAAATTAAGAAGAAATAAACCAAAATGCCATATTTGCAAAAAATGGTTTAAAAACACAAACATTTTGCAAGAACACATACAAATTCATGACATCAACAACATACAGAAATCTTGCTTCATATGTCATGCAATATTTGATAAAGATACCGAGTTATTAACTCATATGACAAACAAACATGAAACTGTGAAAATAAACCTACATTATTGCTTTAAATGCGGTTACAGTACATCAAAATTATCACATTTCAAACAGCATCAGAAAACACATTCCCGGAATAGGCAGATAAAATGTTCTGTTTGTGAGTATACAACATATCACCCACCAAACTTGAAGATTCATGAACAAACACATACAAACGATAAACCATACATTTGTACATTCAAGGGTTGTGACTACCGCTGTGCAGCAAAGTCAGGGTTGACCAGTCATTGGTTAAAACATGAAAAAGAGAAGAATATGATTTATTGTGATCAGTGTAGTTATAGTACTGTTTATAGACAAAACTTGAAAAAACATATGGATAGTCATAGAAGAAATAACGTGCGAACTAGGTTTTAAGATGTAATTTTGTTTCAGTAAAACAGTATTATGTAGCTGTAAATAGTTAAATTTTTAAATCATAGAATTAATGTTTTTTTTTATCTTCTATGTATATAAAAATGAATCGCCGAAATGTATGTACGCGCATAACTTCCGAAGGACTGTACCTAATTGGATATTTGCCTTTTTTGTGTTCGTTATTGTCGGGACAAGGTTTGTATACAAGGTGTTTCTTTGACCCGTCAAAGTTCAAGAGGTTGTCAAAAAAGGCATAAATAATCAATTTAAATTACGGTTCCTACCTAGTTCATTATTAATAAACGCTGTTTTTTTTGTTCTTTAAATTTGTCAGTATATCAGAATTTCTTATTGCCTATACCACGTTAATGGGCCATTAACGTGGTATAGGCAATAAGAAATTATCCAATAAACGTTTGAGATTGTTTGGGATCTGAGGGGCCACGTTTAAGAAAAACAAAGTTTCCTACTTACCTATTTTATTACTGATTCGGGTCGAGTATCATTAGCATTGTTACCTCCTTGAATTTGACGAGAATGCAAAACAACAGCCTGTATAGGATAAATTCAGGGTAGATAAGGTAGGTAGGAAAAAGTACATTGCAATGCTAGCTGCAGCTAGTTTCAAACGCACCCACAATACGAGAGAAATTCCTAGTGTGGGGCAACGTTTTTTTTTAAAAGAAAAGGAAGTTTGTTATGTAAACGTTTCCCAACAATAGGAATTTCTTCTCTATCATGGATGTTTACAAACATTTGAACTCACTCACAAACACAAACAGCCAGACCCTGAGCTGTGGCCACAGAGTACTTTTATATAGCTGTGGCTGAGCGATTGGCTGCAGCGTGGCGTGTTGCGGGCTTGATTCACGCACGAAAAAAAATACTTGAATGGCCTACAAGTAGTTGTTCCGGATCTGGCTGTTTGTATATGTACCAGGTTACAGAAATAAAATCTTAGTGGGATAATGTTTGTTAAAAAGAAAGAATCGGGAACATTGCATAATTTTCTTAATCATAATTTATTAAGCATCTAAATCCATTTAGGTAGGTACATAATCTTAACTTTCATAACTTAACATTCATTCATAAGTTGATATTATTATCTAAATCTTGATCTAGATAAAACCATGCAATCACTACTGAACTTGTAAGATATCAGATTGATAAAAAATAAAAGCGAATATGCATTCACACAATGTTTTACCAAAGATTTCACCTAGCATTACAATGTTGCAATCATTGTTTTACTAGCTGCTAAAAAAATGAATCATCATGATTTTTTTTCTGCCCCACTGCTGGGAAAAGCCCTCCCTCAATTGATCCCACGGTCTCTTTTCTCGCGCCACCACGTAACTAACACCCAGAATGCTGCGTACCATGGTCGTTTGGCAAACTCCTAGGCGGGATTTCTACGACACAAAAATTTGCATATTTTTCTAGGATCTGGTTGAAGGTCAGGTGATCGGTTATAGGTATAGAAACTAGGGCGAAATCCGGTAAATGTTTGTCCAGTTTCCCGACTGAGATCGTGCATAATTTTAATAAAGGTCTTGAATATGTGAGACTTTTATAGTGATTGGAAGGTAATAGCCAATGTCACTTTTGTCGCCCTTTTTATGTAGGACTGTATTTGATTGGCACATTGATTTTGGAAATTTTCCTGTCAGCAAAGTGGGGTTGTAAGGTGGTAGATTTTAAGGAGTTCTGTGGTAATTCCACAGAAGCGCTTTATATCAACTTCATCTATGTTGAAATAAAATATTCTGTGGCACTCGATCATCTGTGTGATGATGATGATATATCAGTTATGTACTTCCAAAGATTACCCCGTACAAACAAATTATTTTAGATGAAATTTTGCCAATACTCTAGTTTGTATGACTGATTTACTTCTTTCTTATACTAAGTATTTAAATAAGACTCAAATGTAATTATAATTGTTTTATTTTTATATAACTTTTGTGTAACATAATTAACATTTCATAAGAAACAATTGATAACAAATACTTAACTAAATTATTTACACTGTACTTCAAGAAAGATCTATGATCCTATTGTACCTACTGATTTTTAAGCTGATTTGTAAACTTTAAAAGAACAATAAAATTTTTGCCATCATATGTATTCACTGGGATATTGGTTTCAACACCAACTTATCAAAACAAAAACCCTATTTCCAAATTCAAGATAACTTTGAACACTTCAAATGTTTGCATATCCAATAGCAACTTTACATTGCAGTTTGTCACTGGCCGGCTCCCAGTCATCCGGTTTGACTCCTTGATCCGGTCTAGCAGCTAAATACTAGTATTTTACATGGAGTGACTGCCTATCTGACCTTCACAACCCAGATAGTACTGGGTAATACAATATCCCCCCTAGTAAGACTGGTTGCAACACTTTTGGCCACTGACTACCTGTAACAACTGTCAAAGATCTAGAAATGACAGCTGGGGCCAACGGCTTTATGTGCTTTTCGAGGCACAGAGTAAACTCCATCCACAGACAAACCTAGGTAAGTATGGCTTAACCTATCAACCCGAGCGGCTGTTATGATTTAGCCACGAGCTCCTCAAATAGCAACAATAGTTACTCCAATTCCAACTTACATTATGCCGTGCATAGCATGAAAATGTATTTATATGTCTTGACCATTGGGCAGTCTGTCTTTTCCTTTTCTCGAACTTCGATACAAGATCTGATACCTTTCTGCTGCTTTCCCATGATTCAGAATGTTATGCTCTAACATTGTGGTATATAAAAATTCGATACCAATAATTTATACAAAATCAACAATTTATTAAAATAAAGAAGTATTACCTAATCTACTAGCATTACATAAAAGCATCCATTAAAACTACATCTACCCTCCAAAAAAAGGTTCTGCAATTACAATTTCATTAAAAAATGGTCAATTTTTGTTAGTTAATAAGCTAATGTAATGTATTATCCAAACTCAGTGCGGTTTCGGTTGGTGTCCGTCTACATAGAAGTTTCTTGTTGCTTTTGGTAGTTCTACTTCCAAGCCTTCCATTTCTTTAGTAAGGGTTATTTGACATCCTGAAAATATAATAAGGACTTGTGAATAGGAAAACTAGATGACAGATTGATGGACTGTTTGAAGGATGATGCGGCTAGAAAGGAACACAAATAAACTTAGATAAGAGCAGGAGAATGATGATCATGAATATAAAAAAACGGAGGGAGGTTTTTGATCAGAAGTGGGATAAAAATTAAAGTTTTACAAAGGTGGACAGAAACTCTACAGTACACAGTTGCCGCTGTAATCAAACGGGGTGAATATGAGGAAAAGAAATTTAACCTTATTAGCTGGCTAGCTACACCTGTTATGTAGCATATACTTCTGCTGTAAGCAAAAGGTCCCAACTTCGAACATGCCAATATCCAACAGTGAATTGCAATAAGTTGAGTTACTTGTTTATATTTATACTTTTTACACACAGCAACCAATCCAGTTATACAAAACCAGTTTATGCGGATCTCTCATTGTGAAATCTATACAAAGCGCGGCCATGTTATACTGGAAACTAATAGTTTAATGTGTCGCCTTGGGTACCTATTGTATTGTATTGTATTAAATAAACATTATTATACACACCTAGCCTAGAGTTTTCTTTTAAAAATGGTGCCATGTCCAAAAGATCATCCTCCTTTTCCTCAGAAGGGGGTAGTTTATCAAAGTAGTCTGGTGGTACATACACATGGCATGTAGTACAAGCTAGGGAGGCTTCACAAGCTCCTGAAAGGGAGAAAAAATAAAGGTTCTTAAACATTTTTTCATGAACACTAGCAGTCAGCTTAAATGGGTGCCTATCCAAGTCAGGAGGTCCCTCAGATCTCTCTACATGCCCTTTACTATAATAAACAATCCATGTGCTCCCGATTATCTAAAAACTTATTTCAAAGCAGTTTTGTTGGGCAGTTTTCATAGTCATAACCTTCAAGCTTCCAAAAATCTTCTTCTCCAAATTCCTTCACACCGCAATAGTTTTATGTCAAATTCTTATGCTAAAGGGTAGTAAGTAGTAACCCTTTAGCATTGAAAAAGCTGAAAGGCAATTTATTTATTTATTTAACACTTCAAGTACAATGTACAGAGGCGGACTTAATGCCATGGGCATTTTCTACCAGTCAACCTTTGGGTAATGCAGAGACAAACAGTGGTAGGTGTCTAACTGTAAAAAAATTAGAAATTAATAAGACATAATAAAAAGATATATAAAATACTAAAAAGATATATAAAATACTATAAATTTATAACAAAATACTATAAATATATATCAATATATAAATTATAAAATAAAAGGACCAACAATGAGGAAAATATCAACGTTGTGACGATAATGCTAGCTTCTTCCGAATGTGCTCGCGAACTTTTATTTTAAAAGATAGACGATTTGTTACCATCCTGATTTCCTGAGGGAGCGCGTTCCACAGAGAAATAGACTGGACGAAGAATGATCGGTGAATGAAGTCTGTGCGGTGAGAGGGACATTGAAGAACACGGTTTTGCGAAGAGCGCAGAATCCTGTTGTGGTTGGAACACAAGTATTGAAAGTGGGGAGCAAGGTAACTAGGGGAAGTGGGATTAAAAAGAAAAGAAAACAAGGTAGTTAGCGCCCTTTGCTCCCTACGCTGACGTATGGGCAACCACTTGAGAAGTGACCGCTGCTCAGAGACATGATCGTATTTACGCAAGTTGAAAACGAATCGAATGCAGTTATTTAGAAGACGGTCAAGTTTATCGAGGAGATCTGCATTCAGGTCAAAGTAGCACACATCACCATAATCAATGATAGGAAAAATTAGGGACTGTACAAGCATTGTTTTCGTTGACAATTTCACTTTCTAAAAGAAAATATGCAACATCTATTTAAGACAGACTAAATAGCTCTCAATAAAAGTCTAGTCACAGTAATTATTATTATATTTCTTGTTTTCTTTTTTTAGTACTTACTTGTTATGATATTTTTAGACCAATTTATTTGTATAAGTGTATTAGTATCGAAATTTTCATAAACTAGCAGTCATTTCTATAATAATATATTCTTTTTGTACCTTATCAAAACATTGTCGTATTTAACCCAAAGGTTGACTGGTAGAGAATGCCTTGTGGCATTAAGTCCGCCTATGTACCACTTTTTAAGATAAGGTTTAAATAAATAAATAAACACTAAAACACTTAGGCCCACTAGTTTTAGCAATGTTTACTGTGCACTGTTTTAGCACCACTCAAGGTACTGAACAGAGTGTTTAGGCCAACTGGCACTTTAATTTAAAAATAAAATAATGTTGCCTAGCAGCTCTATAGACGGTCAATAAAGAAAAATAAACTTATAAACTATAATATTTTGTATAACTATATTAGTCACAACTTATTTAAATACAAGGTGGTTGATTGAGATGCATCCATAAACTATAAGCCCCAAATATAGGGTAGTTGTACCTGCTGGCTACCGCCTTCAGGAAATGTCACCCAGTGTTTGCGAAAACAGGCACAAGTTTATTGAAACCATAGTGCATTTTCTTTGAACTTACTGGGTAACTTACCCAAGTTGATATCAGAAATATTATCATGCAAAACATACAAACCTTCCATTGGAATCTCATGTCTGTGTGCCAGATACATTACATTGTCACCAACTTTGCCTCTTACTTTTATTCTATTGCCATCTTTGTCTATGTATGTTATATTTACGCTGAAAAAATAAATAATAACCTCATTACAGTAATTTTATAGAAGTTAAATAACAGATATCGAGAATGTTGTAATGCAGATAAGAAGATACATAAAACTTTTAATTGTTGATTCGAATTCGGCGAAATCGCAAATTTGGTGATAACGATGATGCATAAAACACGAAAATTGTAACACTTACACCTCGTCTTCCGACTTCGGGTCTTGCCATTCGTATTCGCCATGCCATAAATCTGTAAACACACATAATTAAATCTATATTCCCATAAATACAGATATGTAAATAGAAGAAAAAAAAACGAACTTGTAGTTACGTGAATTCTTCTTATTTGTGAAGAAACTGGCAACTTGAAGGGCTTCAATTTGCGCAGAATTAAATAACGTTTTAATACAGACTGAAACATTATGTAATTATAGGTACATATCAAAGTAAAATATTATTTTTCAGGAATTTGTTTGGTTATAAAATTATCGCGACCAATCAAAATAATTGACTTTGACAACTTTGATTGAAAACGTCAGTCAGTGACTGACTTCGAGTATTTTTGGATGCGGTCCTTTTAGCCCGGAGGAGCTAGTGGCTAAATAATAACAGGGCTCGGATCAATCGTAAGGTTAAGCTGCTTGCCTAAGTTGGCCTGTGGGTCCACCACCACCTGACCACCCATTCCATATCGCGTTTCCTCAATTCCTCGGAAACCACGTTAAGCTGTTGGTCCCGGTGAAAGTCCCGGCTAAGTCTTACAACCAGTCTTACCAAGGGCCAACCGCCAAGGGGTATCGCATTACCCAGTACTAACGGGTTTTGTTATTTTTGTTTTTGCAGGGGTGGGAAATCCCTACCGACACCTCGACTATCTCACTGGTTGTGACTGTTGTGAGACACTTGAGACAGTCGAGGTAGTGCCGGACTCGAACCCGCTAAAAACCACTCCAAACGCTCCATGTAAAATACTGATATTAAGCTGCATTTGGTGAGACTGGAAGCCGACATAGTTGGGAAAAGCCGAGGCAGGTGATGATACGGTCCTTTTTGCTTGCTAGCCAATCTTTCACGTCTTCTTTCGAAACTGTTTGCGGTGTAGTGTAGCATGGTGCGGGTGGCATTAGAAGAACCGTTCCTTTTCTATGTCCTTATGTCCATGCTTATGATAAATAATATTTAATTGACTTCTACCTGACCGGCACCAGCACGCGCACCGCTATATTGATATGTCTTAAGTTTCTGACGCTGCATTGCACTACAACTATACTTTGGTACTTGACAAGTCACAGCACACGTATTTTGTCCTTTTGTCTGTGCAATAACACCTTAAACTCAGACGCAATGTTTCCTCCGACTAGGATTTTTCTCATATACGGATACGGAAAATTTTCAGAAAAGTTATCACATATCAGTTATGATGACAACACTGGTTAATAACTGTCAAATACTCTTGAAAACGTCAATAATCGCTAAAAAGGCCACTTTGGCCATTTTTCATAAGGATTTTATATTACAAAGTTATTGATTTTTAGCTCAAAGGTGGTGGTAAAGTATGTACAGCTGATAGTTCAATAAGATTCTAAGCTTTTACATAGTAAATTATAGTTAGAAGTTACGGCCATAGTAACATAAGTTGTGAATTTTTGATGTTATTATGTTGAACTAGGTTGTTATACTAGGTGAGTTTTATGACTAAATGACGTGTATTTCTTTATATCGTTCGTCGTCCGACATGGGTAACCTTTTATATGTTGTTGCTATTATTATATTTTGGCATTCGTGTACCAGTTTACCGAAATTTTGGATAGAAAACTTTGTTTTGAAGTGGTACAGTTATTACAGTTTACTGCATTAGTAATTTTTATCATATCGTCCTTGAAATATCGATTGTAGCGTTATTTTATATTAGTATAATCTTTATTGATTGTTCATTTTTGAGACATCAATTTTTATGATAATATTAACAAGACACTTTTCGGCATTTGAGAACTCTGGGACATGCAACTTGTATCAAACAGGTTTTATTATTCGATTAGTAGTTTTATGGCGCACTTTCCGATAAGTTGAGAGTATTTAACTTGACAATGCTAGAAGTATGAGGAAATAATAAACAATTTTTTTTTCTATTCTAAATCCATTCCAAAAAATATATGACAATATTAGGGATGAAAAGATATTATGCACCAATCCTAAATACGGTCAGTGGGTCGTCTTAGGGGCTTGTCTGTCAATGATCTATTTCAAGACCTCTTCAAGAAAAAAAAAACAATGAATCCTTTATTACAGTTCTTTCTATAAGCCCCTGTCATAATCAGGGAGATCAATCCTTTGGTATGCCGTAATAGTGATCAACGCAAAACAAATAAACAAATAATTATCTGTACTAACAATACCATCTAGATATAAAATATCATAAAAGAATTAAAATACTATTTGTATGTATTTTAATTTTTAATTATTCTCAAAATAATTAAAATACATACAAATATTTCTCAAAAAAATTAAAATACATACAATTTTTTTAACTCACACCTTTTTACTTCTAGCTAGAGAGTAGAATGCCATCCGCCATGATCCTTCCACACTCCTTTTACATCAAGTCATACACATGCTGTTTCTATGTGTACTATCCATCTTATCTTTCTGAATAATAACACTAGGTTAGGTTAGCCGGGCTGTTCCCGCACTTAGCCTCTTTATTGGGCCATTGTACGATTACAAATAACACTTATAAAAAACACTTATTTTTTTTAAAATTAATAATTTAAAAGCCTGTGGTAGCTTAGTGTTGTAAACATCAGACTGCCAAGTCATAGGTCTTGAGTTTGAACAGAAGACCCTTACACACAAATCTTTGTAATATAGGAGCCAGCGTTCATGTTTCACCTACTCATCTGATCTGCAAGTAGTCGTAAGCGCGACTGCTGAACGAGTGATCCTGGGTTCAATTCCCAACTCGGGCAAAGTGTTATTGGGTTTTTCCATTCAGCTTTGCCTCTTTCTCACACTGGATTAAGATTAAAACAATACTGCTTTAAGGCAATCTCTGATTTAATATAATTATCACATGCTTCGGTGAAGGAAAACATAGTGTGGAAACCAGCATGCCTGATAGATATATCTCGATGGCTTGTAAAGCCAAGTCAGAGGCCCATGGGCGACATGAAAACTTTGACACCAGGTAACGCCCTAACCACATTATAAAATTAAAATATTTATCTCCATTCCAGGATAAAATAATAAAGCAACAATGGATCCAGAAGTTAAAGTTAAGGTAGAAAAAGAAGAAAGGAAAGATCCTACCTCATTTTTGCCCGAAGAGCCGATGTCTTATGAAATTAAGAAAAAAAAGAAAAAGAAGAAGAAAAAGCTAGAAGACCCATTTAAAGATATTGATGATAAGATGGGTATTAAGATTGAGCCGATAACTCTGTTGGATCCAGAGGTCAAAATAAAGGTTGAAGATATTGAGGTTGAATTGGATTTTAATGATGTAAGTATATGCACTGATAGGATATAACTTAAATTGGTGTGGCTTTTTCCTCAAAATACCATCTCAAATGCTAATCTGTATTGGCCTGGCAAGATCTGAGTATGGAGTTACGTGGCAGTTCTTCTACATAGGAAACAACCTACCCGAACCATGCACTTCTGCACAGAACCTTTAATTCATTTTCTAAAATATAATTAGCCTAAGTTACTCCATATAAAACCAGCTTCAGAATGATGTACTCTATACATGGTAACCTTGTATTATTGGGTCACGTGATTATTTAATTTAACAAGAAAGGAATTAAGTTTAATTACTAGACAATAATTTAATCATTCCAGTTCGGAGACAGCGGCCTGGTCCACGAAGGTCATCACAATGAGGACAGTCAAGAACCAACGGTAAAAATAGAGCCACAGAACCACGACGCCGTCCTTCTTACATTCGAGAGTGTCATCAGCGATAAGCCCCTACTCGTGGCCGACAGCACCGAAATGTTCCAGTTCTCAAAGAATGACATACCCGTCAAACATGCACCAACACATGTCTGCAAGGTCTGCCATCTAGTCTTCCAATCAACGAAAACTCTACGAATGCACCAGAAGAGAAAACATAAATCCTTCAGAAAGTCTTTCAAACATATTTGCGATTACTGTGGCATGTCTTATGAGATGAAGAACAGTTTAGTCGCACATATTAAGAGGAAACATGGACCTGATGCTAGTCCAGATGATAGAGAAGAACGAACTTGTGAAATATGTGCTTTGGTCTTCAAAGGCATGCCCCGGTTACGCATGCATATGAGACGGAAGCATGGCTCCTTCCAAGAATCTTTTAAACACGTCTGTAATGATTGCGGTTTAACATATGATAAGTATAGAAGTTTAATAGTACATATACAACGTAAACATTCTAATAATCAGAAACCTGAAATCAATCAATGGTACAACTGCCCGTTCTGTCCCAAGATATTTACAAAAAGAGAAACTTATTCTAGACATGTGCAGAGAAAACACCATGTCTCAGATGAAAGTATAAAACAAGAAGGTAATGCTGATTATCTGGATAATTGTAAGAATGAAGAAACTGGTGAGATCACTTGTAAAGAATGCCCTCTAGTCTTTTCTTCTATTAATTTCTTAAAACTTCACATGAGAAGGAAGCATAATGCGTTGAGAGAAGATTTCAGATTGAAGTGCCGGATTTGTAACTTGTCTTACGATAAAATCGAGAGTCTGAAACGGCATGTCAGGAGAAAACACGACAAAGGATCTCACTGTGAAGTTTGTAATAAACAATTTGATACGCGAGAGATGTACCTCAACCATTCTCACGTAAAAGCTATTAAAGAGTGCAATATTTGTGGACTGATCTTTGCATCACAAGGCGGTCTAGCAAAACATTTGAGGTGCACACACAAAATAGATTCACCGAAGACTGTCTTCTGCAATCTATGTAACGAAGGTTTCCACGACAAACGGCAGCTTAAACCGCATTTTATGAAAGTGCATTTAAAAGTCTCATACACTTGTAGATATTGCAAAAAGATTTTTAAAGCGAAAGAGAGTTATAGACGCCACATATTATTTAAGCATCCTACTTCAAATCATTTTAATGCCCAGATGCAAAAATGCGAACAATGCAGTGCGACGTTTAAAGACGAATTCGATCTTTGCCGTCATATAAATTTAAATCACGGTCGCCCTGAAGATATGACGAAAGAAGACAAAGAAATGATGCAAATAAAAAGAGAAGATCAGGATATAAAGGATTGCTTCCAGTGTACTAAGTGCCCTGATACCTATTTAACATGGGAACAGTTGAAATTACACTACGAGGCAACTCATCACAATATAGAAGAAACTCAGTGTCAAGTGTGTGGGGAACTACTCCCAGGAAACGAATTACAGAAGCACATTAAAGCTCTTCACACGGATACAGAAATGCAATGCAAATACTGTGAATTCAAGACGAATATTAGAGTAAGTATGACACAACACATGCTGAGGCATAAAAATGCAGAAACTATTCACTGTGACTATACTGGTTGCAAGTACAAGACGTTTTACGAAGGTGCTATGGAGAAACATAAGAGAAAACATGCGGATCTAGGAGTCAAACTCCAATGTACGCAATGTCCGTTCCAATCTATGAACAAATACATCTTGAAGTATCATGAAGAAGCTCACGAGACTGGCAAAAAACGATATATGTGTGATCAATGTGATTACGCAACGATTCTACCGGCTAATCTCGTACAGCACAAATATAAGCATTCTACAGAAAAGAGGTTTAAATGTGAGGTATGCCCATTCGCAACGAAGTATAATACGTCACTGAGGTTCCATGTTAGGAAAAAACACTGTGATCTACCGACATTCAGTTAAATAATTATGTTTTTTTATTATTATATTATTAAAGTATTTGGTGTTATGAAATTTAAATCTGTATTTTTAATTCCTGCTTCGTTGATCTAGTCGCAAGTGTTACCTGGGCTACTGCTGCGCATACGGTCTTGAGTTCGATTTCCAGCTCGAGCAAAGTATTATTATGTTTTTCCATGAGTAATTGGTCAGTAGCAGCCCGGATTAAGGATTCGGTCCCGGTATTAGGCTCACCCCATAGACCATCGCCCGCCCCGCCCGCTCACATATGATGACCGATGACTGACGACATCGAAAACGGAAAACGGGCGTGATGTTGTGTTCAGATTTCTGGTAACAGCGCCATCTATATGTCAGTATAAAGTAAGTTTTAAAAGCGACATCGATGTCTGTGTCATAGCCAACAAAATACCGTCGAGCTTGAAACCTGAATTCGATGTGAAATGCTATCGAAGTGATAGCACTACGAATAGCTAGGCAGCTGATGAGACGCGAGCACGTGCATAACGTTTATAATTTCAGCACATGTCCGGCACAGGCTTTGAGCAGGACCTAAATATCTTGGACAGCCCTCAGATAGATTCTAGAAACAATATACCATGCAAAATTAACAACATACAGAACATTCATTATTTACATCCGCGCCTTTGTTTGACCGCAAGTTCTAGAAGGTGTGATTCACGCGATCATAAAGTCACGTTGCACTTTCTGCGTTCGATAACGTTTCACGTGAATGC